>CM046875.1:356041832-357241832 GCA_025667525.1 Glebionis coronaria | reverse complement strand
AAGTTCACACAAACTGATATTGCGGAATCTCATGAATATTGCGAAAACTGAATGTCCGAACTTTGCGAAATGTATACTTTCTGAACATTGTGAAATCTATTTTACAATTAGTGTGAAATGTGAGATATTGCGAGATATGGTTTTTAGATATTGCAAATTGGGATACTTAGACTTTGTGAAATGAGAATTCTAGTTATTGCTCAATATTTCTTAATGTTATGATTGTATCTGAACAATATTGCGAGGTCATAGGTTTTTTCAAAGATTGTTTTAGATTAAGTTTAATCCGGCTTCATTTTAGTTAATGACTTAGGATTAAAACACAAGTAACTTAAAAGAAGCAATATGTTGTGATGTGACATGATATATTTTCATGCTAAGTGCTTAAATGTCTTATGATATATATGTCTGCATCTGTATCATTTGCATATGTTTTTATCTAAGCAGGAAAAATATCAATCACTGAAGAGCAACAAAAGGAATTAGATCTCGCACTTGTTCCACTAAGTGACAAGTTGCCTCTCGCAGAGAATAATCTACGCCTAATAGATGACTTTGATCCCACATTCACAGCTTTCAATATTCCTATGGATATTCTGTACATTTCTCCACTAAAAAAGCTTTAAGAGCAACAACATCAGTCCCAGAAGTGTACATGCAGGAGTTTTGTGCAACAACATCTATCTCTCAGGGCAAACAACTATACAAGAAGACGATTGACTTCATGATTAACAAAAAGCCGATGACGCTTTAGTTGAGCCACTTCAGGAAGATCTTCAAGTTCCCTCGCCTGGCTAAAGGAGAAGAGTATGTGGCAAATCCTAATAAATCAGACATTATTTAGGTGCTTCGATCTCTGGTTTATGAGGGAGATCTCCGTACCCTATCTCAGTTTTACACTGCACACATTGGGCACCCGTGGAAAGCCATTTTCACTATCCTGATCCGTTGCTTCACCTAAAAGTTTAGTGGATCAGATACAATGAGATCTCCCTGGGCTTCGATATTTTGGGGTCTCTACACTAGAGCCAGAGTGGACTATTCCTTACTACTGTGGAAAAATTTTGCTTCCATTTCACCAACACTAAGAAGAAATATGAGCATCCACCATTTCCACGTTTCACAAAGCTCATCATCGACCACTTCATAAAGACTGTACCATCAATTGTTAAGCATGGAAACTTCTTTTATCATACTCCATCGAAGGACTACCTGATGGGCACATGAATATTGATGGTCCATCTACAAAGTATTCATTGCGTCCAACTCTAGTGCTAGATATCATGATTAATGAAGGGATCAAGGAAAGTCAAGCTTACATTGATATGCTCAGAGATATAGGGACATAGGTAAACAGGTCAAAGGAAGATCCTTCTGCCCAACAAAAAGGTAAAAGGAAGAAAGCAGCTGCCAAACGTCAAAAGACTTCTTCTTCAAAAGCCAAAGCTAAGGATAAAGGAAAAGAGGAACTTTATGATGAAGATGAAGAAGAAGCTATTCTAGAAACCATTTCCGAAGCCAAGAGACTGAGAATAGTCCTTCAAAAGAGTAAGTTGGAAGCACTAGCTAAAACTAAAACGGGTGAATCTGGATCAAAGACTCCTGACGAATTCGCCGTGAAGCATTTGGAAACCAAGACAGGTTAGATGAAGAAGAAGAAGTAGAGGAGATCAAAACAAAGAAAGGATCTAAAGGCCAACCAAACCAAGACGATGAAGACATAGAGGATTTGTTCGACTATGACTATGAAGACAAGAATCAGGATGGTGAGGGAGTGGACGACATGGATACTAGGTTCCTGTATGCGGATGTCAATCTCAGCAAACCTATCCCCACAACACCTGCAATCATTGAGCAAGAAGACACTCACTATATAAATATTAAAATAATCCTAAAAATTAGTTAAATGACAATAAAATTAATCTAAAAATTTTAAAAATCCTAACTTAATGTATTTAACCTAGGAAAAATGAAAAAGTTGCAAAAATGTTAAAAAATAATTTTAATAATAAAATAGTAATAAAATATTAATAAAAATCCAAAATTTATTAAAAATTCTAAAAACTTGCAAACTAGTTTAATTTAACCTAATTTAAAATTAAATGAACGTGAAATGACCAAATTACCCTAATGGGCCTCCAGATGGGCCAAATAGTAAAACAGACCCCTTAATGGGCTCAAATTGGCCCAATAAGAAAAATGTTCACAAAAATAGCCCAAAACTTCGATTTATGCTTAAAATACAAATTTAAACACAAAATTTCAAAGGCCCAAAAGCTGAATATGAGCTTATCACAGCTTATTTCAAACAACTTATTCTTAATGGGCTTTTTGGCCCATTAAGCTATAAGCTGAAATTTGACACACATCCTTCTCTTGACCTAATTAAGCTGTTTGTAAAAAGCTCTCTACACAAAACGACAAAATAGTCGTTTTCGAGTTCTAGGCTGTTTCAAAAGCTGATTCTTGTTGGAAAATGTTTCAAATCACTTAACTAAGCTTAATAATAAAAAAGATTTCCAAAAAGCACAATGAATAAGCTGGAAAAAGCAAATAAGCACTTATGTAAAAGTCAACTAAGTTGGTTTTCTAGTCAAACCTAAAAGTCAAAGTCTCAAATGCTACAGAATAGTCAAATGGGTCAATTAAGGAAGATTGATTTCAAAAACAAAGTTGTTACAGGTCTCAATAAGCTAGTACAGCTTATGTTGATCCCAAACTTAGATCGATTAGCTTTGTGTATACGAGATTAGATCAAGTAATACACGTAGAGAAACCTTTGTATATGCTTTATGAATCTAAGTGTTATGCGGAATTTAACACTTAAACAAGAACACACAATGATGTAAACAAACTTTCACTTTGATTATCAATGTCAAACTTGCTTACAATGAAAGATGTTTACGAATGAAAACTTACTATGAAACTTAACCTAAAGGTCTTCTTTTATAGACATAAGAAGCCTTGTACAATAATCTACGTATCAGCTATTCTAGGTAAAGATAAATATAGAAAATACATTGTCGTTTCTATCCTTACTAGAAGTATTCTAGAATATAATAAACGTGTAGAATATATCTTCCATCAGTGCTTGTCTTCAATGTGTCAACGATTGACTTTAACTTGTCAACGCTTGAGCTGTCAGCGCTTGTATTGTTCTTGTCAACGCTTGTTTTGTTCTTGTCAGCGCTCAAGTGATCTGGCCTTAATTTATTCCCAACAATCCTCCCCTAAACTTGATATCCACTCTTATGATCAAGTTTCTGAATAAGCATTAAGGACTAGGAGGAATCTTACAAACCTTCTCATATTGGTAATGAATAAATCTGATAAAATCTTTTGCCATGTCACTTGAATAATCTATTTCCAGCTGAGTGTCCTTCATCTTTTCCAAGATAGCCTTGGATATGAAATACTGAGCATCCACAAGTAAATACTCAGCAAACTTTGTAGAGCTCAAATGGTATACCCCAGCAGCTGAATATAACCTCCATTGAAGACCACTGAGGTCATCTTCAAGATCCTTCCAAATTGCAGGATCCTCATCTTTTGGTCCTCACATTCTTTTGAATGTGGTCCAAAGTTTTATTCCATTAGCTGAAGTTGGTGCTTCAGCCTCATACTTGGTCTCCAGCAACCTCCAAAGGTCCACCAAGTCTTCTCTATCACAACTTGCAAACAAAGATATGAGAGTGGTAAAAGTGTGTACCTCCTTGCCAAATCTGCCAATCTTCCAAAACCCACATTCATCTTCTTCATAGCTCACAATTGGGTTCCTGGAATCTAATGGTAACACTTGCACCATATCTGAAGCTTCTAATGGGAGAGCTTGAGGCTCTTTCTTATAACTGCTTCACTTGGATATAGTGGATCCATATCTTTTGAAAACTCAAATGAAATTCCCTTCTTTACTGGCCTGGGAACCATCATAGCTTTCTTGATTTCCATTTCTTCTGCAAGTTCCTCCTTTCTTTCATCTGAAAGAAGTCTGAGAGTGTTTGCTTCCTACACTCTCACCCAAATGGGATAAGCCCTGTTTTCCAACTCATCAAATGTCAAAGCTTTCAACTTCTGATATGTCCATCCAACTCCATGACATCTGAGCAACATAAAGTAGAGCTCCCTTCTATCCCTTTTCAACTCTGAGAGAATATTGCTTGCCTTGTGTTTCAAAATTACCTGGCAATCCTTCTGAACTCTAAGAAGAAGCTCCAAACCCCATATTTGATCTGAAATGGTCAAGTCTGGATTATCCATGCATCTGTCTTCCCAAGCATGATACATTTGAACCACCTCTGGCATGTCAAAGTCAACCTGCAATTTCAATTTTCTCAAATTTTCCCTAGCAAACTCATCACCATACTCAAGCCTTTCTGGTTCTATTATCATCACACTTGAGTCTGAGCTAGCTCTATCACTTTCTTCTTCTGAAGTCACAACAAATGGTGACTTCTCCTTTTCATCTTGTTCCATGATTTGTGCAGCTAATCTTCTATCAAACTCAACTTGAGCTGCATCCTTTGGAACAATCTCTTCTACCATTTTACCCTTACCCTTATCTGATGGTGCAATGGTTGGTAAGGTAGATGGTAATACCTGAGTAGAAACCTCCTTGATGATAGATGATGACTGGGATACACCACCTTCATGTGCAGGTCTGTCAACGCCCAAATTTGTTCTATCAGCGCCCAAAATACTTCTATCAGCGTCCAAATTTTCCTTGTCAACGCTCAAATATCTTCCCTCAGCGCCTTGTGTAACCTCCCTCAACATAGCTGTAAATGATAAATTTAAGTTGGTGGGAGAGACTAAGGACGTATCAAAACATGTTTGTTTCTTCAAAGTTGTAAGGGCCTCAGCAACATCCATTGATTGACCATCTTGGCTGCCCTTATCACTCAGATTTATTTGATCTTCCTCCCCTTTGGAAGATTCCTCCATGCCCCTCCTAGCACAATCACTTTCCAAAACAACAATCCTCTCCCTCAATTGCTTGAGTTCAAGGCCTTGTGAGCTGACTACTTGTACTAAGTCTGCATTTTGCTTTTGCAAGCTAATGCAGACTGCCGTCAATTCCATAAGAGTCATTGGTTCCAGTCTGACCTCTTCTAAAATGGGAATTTGACCTCCCAAGTCAGATTCATTGGGTAAGGATGAGGACTTAATGATGGTGGGACTGCCTTGGCCAGCTTCTAAGCCAGAACCAATAGTCCCAGCCTCATCCAGGTCACCAACCACACTTGTGGTGGTGGTTCTCTCTGCTTCATGGCTAGGACCACCAGAGGAGAACACTCCAGTAGTCCTTTGGCGTTTCATCAACCTATATTCAGGGGGTGTGGAAGATGGTGTGGAAGAATGGGTAGATGTGGGTTGGTTAAGGGGTGTTTGGGATTGTGAAGGTTGTGTGTCAGCGTTGGAAATAGGCACATCAATGCCAACATTGAGTGTGTCAGCGTTGAAGGATTCTGAGTCAATTTGCATTTGTTCAGGTGAAGGTAAAGGTTCAGGAATTGGTTCAAGTTGTGGTTGAGGGTCTTAAGGTAGGGGGTCTGGTTGGGGTTGAGCTGCTGCAATAACAGCAAGCATGGCTTGGGTTAAAGGTAGGTCTCTATGGGGTGGTGAGTCCATCTTCATAAAAATAGCTTTCTTTTGCTCAGGGATCTTATAAAAATCATTGTGATCCCTTGAGCAGTATCCTTGATCATCAAAAACCATTTGCAGAAAACGGGGATAAGCTAAAGTCATTTTTGTCCCCTTGTTTTTACACATCCCCTCAAAAATCATTTTAGAATAGTTATATTTTTGCCCTGTTGCAATGCACACAATAGCACTGGCAATGGATCTATTGATCTCATTGTGTGCAGTACATTTGGGACTCAAACATTGAAGGAGGACATGTATGAGGTACTTCCAGGTTGGGGGAAATTCCTGCTTATGATACTTATTTAGAGTACCTTCATCAGGAAAAGGATATCCCAAAGCCCTAAGCCCTTGTTCTATTTCATTTATGGGAAGGGTGGCTATACCATCAGCATCATAAAGATGTAAGGCTTGGCGTACCAAGGCCTCAGTAACCACCCAAGATCTCCCATGAACAATAGAATTCAATGTGGTCACTCCATTAACTGTTGAGGAACTGACAGTGTTCCAAAACTACTTAATGTGTGTGACTGGAATGAGTGGTGCATGAGAAAGAGCATACCTTAATGGAGATGCGTTCAAATACGCCACCATTTGTGTGTATTGGGGAAACAGAGCATCATCAGCTTCAAGATAAGCAATCATGTTGTGTTGTGATCTGAACCCCAATTCCAATTCTGTTGGTTTAAACTTTGGTGCCATTGATGAAAGCTGCTAATTTTAAGTGAAGAAGATGAAGTTGATAAGAGAAAATTGTTAGACAAGAATTATAGATACCCTGTTTAAAATAGGAGCCAAATTTATAGGAGAAAAATAATGCATGTGATTGGCCCAAAAATAGGCAAAGATTTTCAAAAATCAATCATGAAAATATTGAAAAAGTTATAAGTTATCTCATGCATTAAATGAAAGTAACAACTCCTAAAATTACGGCTTGAAAATATGTCAAAAAGTAACAACTGAGTAGGTCCCATTGAGTGTCAACGGTAAAAAATAACCTATCAACGCCCAACGGCTATAATCTTGTCAACGTTTGCCTATAGCCATGTCAGCGTCCAATTTGGTCACAACAACGCTTGGAAAATTCTTGTCAGCGTCCAAAAATAAAAATATTTTAAAAAGTGAAAAATGACCTTAACAAGTAATTTATCCTAGAGAAGATAACTAAAAGCTGATAATTAGTATAGGGCGGCAAGCACTGTCCAGTTATGCACACTTGCATAAGCAAGATAGACATAACAGTCCTCTAGTGTCCCTTGCTAACCAAAACTCTTAACAACCAAGTTACCTTATAAAATCCTTGTTACTCCCAGGTAAATCCCATAGCAAAATCATTCCCAAGTCTCCCAACAGACCACAACCAATTCTAGGCCAAAAATGTCTTGGCAGCATGCATAGTATATCAACTTTGCATGCTACAGTACCTCATGATTTAGTAAAACTAACTCATACTCACCTGTGGACACAATCTAGAATTGTGATAAGAGTATCATATGGATACCCAAACATCCTAAAGTTTCCTAAAACCTCCCCTTAAACTATGATACAAAAAGTTTGCTAAAATCATGCATGAACATAAAAAATTTATGTCAAGATAGGAATGTAACATTCCAACCATCATCCATAAATAAAAACTTGTCCAAATGCTTCTCCATTGATCCATAAGCAACTCTGTATCCAATGGTATACTGCTAACACCATCTGCACATTTAGATTGAAAACCACAAAACTAACATTGTTGCTGACAACGCCCCGATAACACATGACAGCGTTGAGGGAAGCTTTGTCAGCGTTAGACAATTATATTGCTGACAACGTTGCAAAAACACTTATCAGCGTTCAAGCAACCTTTGTCAGTGTTAGAAAAATATAGTGGAAAATCTAAATCATCAATAAGACCAATAATAATAATGCATCATCCTGTACATACTTTTATAAAAAGACTCCAAAGCACATATTATGTGAGATTGACCATTCCAATACTTGTTACCAAGTATTGAAATCTCCCAGCATCAAAAGGTTTAGTTAATAAATCTGACACATTTTCCTCAGTGTCAACCCTATCTGGTTGTATTAAACCTTTCTCAAAGCAATCTCTTATAAAATGGTGTCTAATTTCTATGTGTTTAGTTTTAGAATGATGTACAGGATTCTTAATGATGCATAAAGTACTATTATTGTCAACAAATATCTTAGTATGCATGAAATTATACCCATAGTCCAACAGCTGGTTCTGAATCCACAAAACATGGCCACAACATGCAGCTGCAGCCACATACTCTGCTTCAGTTGTAGAATTAGCCACCACTGTTTGTTTCTTGCATTCCCAAGATATCAACCTGCTCCCAAGAAACTGACATCCACCAGTTGTGGATTTCCTATCAAATTTATCACCTCCATAATCACTATTTAAATATGCAATCAGCTCCAATGGTGAATCCTATGGGTACCACAAACCAAGACTAGGATAGCATCTTAGGTACCTAAAGATCCTATTCACAGCATAAAGGTGACATTCTTTGGGAGTCACTTGATGGCGTGCACAAGCACACACAGCAAACATAATATCAGGTCTGGAGGCAGTAAGATACATCAAGGATCCAATCATGGATCTATAATGCCTGACATCAACATCTTTCCCATCTCCAATCTTTCCCCAAGGGTGTTCTCTATCCATAGGAGTAGTAGCCCTCTTTTCATGTGGAGAAAAGCCAAATTTCTTCAAGATCTCAGCAACATATTTATCCTGGGAGATGAAGATACCATCTTCTTTCTGCTGAACTTGTAAACCACGAAAGAAGTTCATCTCCCCCATAGCACTCATCTTGAATTTATCTGTCATAAGCTTGGAGAAATCCTCACTCATCTTTGGATCAGTAGATCCAAAAATGATATCATCAACATAGACTTGCACAAGCAACACATTCTTGCCTTTCTTCTTTGTAAATAGTGTCTGATCTATGGTGCCCCTTTTGAATCCATTGTCCACCAAATAGGTAGACAAAGTACCATACCATGCTCTTGGGGCTTGATGAAGGCCATACATAGTCTTTTTAACTCTATACACTTTATCAGGATTCTCTGGATCCTCAAAACCAGGAGGCTGCATCAAATATACTTCCTCAACAATAGTGCCATAGAGAAAAGCACTCTTGACATCCATTTGATAGACTGTGAAGCCCATGCAGGAGGCATAGGCTAGAAAAATCCTAATAGCTTCAATCCTTGCAACTGGTGCAAAGACCTCCTCATAGTCTATCCCCTCCTCTTGTGTATAACCTTGAGCCACTAACCTTGCCTTGTTTCTGACCACAATGCCTCTTTCATCTCTTTTGTTCCTTAGAACCCATCTTGTCCCTATAGGTCTGACATATCTAGGATAATCAACCAGCTCCCAAACATCCTGAATTGCAAATTGGTGAAGCTCATCCTGCATTGCTTCCACCCAACTTGGTTCTTTGAGAGCATCAAATATTTTCTTGGGTTCTTCTTGTGACAGAAAACATGCAAACAAACATGCTTGCACAAGAGGGGTATCAACCTTCTTTTGTATATTGGCAATAAACCCACCAAGACCTTGATGAGATCTTCTAGTCTGAACTGGAGTCATAATATCACCAATGATTTGGGATGGGGGGTGATTCTTTATTGTGGAAGTGAGAACTCCTCCTTCAAAAAGTCTGGTGTCCTCAACCTCACGCTCCATGTTGCCAATATCTTCTTCATCAGACTCTCTTTGATCAATGTGAACCTCTTCATGGGTATTGGAAGGTCCACCTTGTTCAAAACTGGAAGAGAAAAGATGCCCATAAGTGTTGTCAACGTCTGAACCTTGGTTGTCAGCGTCTGGGCTAACAACGCTTGAAATGTTGTTGTCAACGTCTGAATTGGTCTTGTCAGTGCTAGATTTGTCTTTGTCAGCGCTTGAAGGACCATGCATGTTTGTATCTGGTGTTACTTGGAAACCACCATTGTCTTGTCCAGCAGCAGCAGCAGCAAAAGCATCTGTCCAAATGGGAATTGTAACAAATTCTTGAATAGGAGATGTCTTTTCTGCTTGTGATCCAACCTTCTTATGAACCTGTGTACCTGAAACATCAACAACTTGTTTCTCCACAACTTTTGAAGTTACCTTCAGAATGTCTGGATTAGTGACAGACATATAATTTAAAGTTCTAGATAAGGGTTTCAAGTCAAACAACCAATTAGGACCACTTTCAGGATCACTAGGTTTATTCTCTAAAACCTAACATGTACTCTTTCAACTATACGTTTGTCCTCTTTAAGATAAACCCTATAACCCTTGCTCTGGACTGAATACCCCATGATGTAACCCTCATCACCTTTTGCACTGAATTTCCCTAAGGCATCACTAGTATCCAAAACTACTACATGACAACCAAAAGGTCTGAGAAAACCAATATTAGGTTTTCTTCCCCAAAGTAACTCATAAGGTGTTTTGTTCTGAATTTTGTTAACCAATGCTCTATTTTGCACATAGCATGCTGTATTAACAGCCTCAGCCCAAAAGGCTATTGGAAAGTGAGCATCAGCCAACATTATTCAGGCTGCTTCAATTAGGGTTCTATTTTTCCTCTCAGCAACCCCATTTTGTTGTGAGGTTCTAGCAATGCTAAATTGCCTAATAATTCCTTTCCTGGCACATAAATCATCTAGCTTCTTGTTCCTAAATTCTCCACCATTATCACTCCTAAGCATTTTAACCTCATTGCCAGACCTCTTCTCAATCTGAGTGATAAAATCAATAAGAACATCAGCTGTGTCACTCTTCATAGCTAGAAAGAATGTCCAAGTAAACCTAGAAAAGTCATCTGTGATAACAAAGAAATATGACTTACCATTCAAACATTCTATATTGGTTGGACCAAAGAGGTCCATGTGAAGCATATGAAGAGGTCTGGAACTAGTATGCACCTGTTTGGACTTGAATGAGACCTTGTGCTGCTTGCCTTTAAGACATGCAACATAAGAGTGGTTATTGTGGAAGGCCTTCTCAGGCAAACCATCAACTAAACCAAGTCTCACAAGTCTATTTATATTTTTAAAATTTATGTGCCCTAGTCTCATGTGCCACAAATTACTCTCATCTACTGAGGCCTTAGCATAAAAACAAGACATATTGGTATTCATTTTAATCCCATTTAAATTCACATTATATATGTCCTTATGCCTAGGTGTTCTATACTCAATATATTTCTCATCAGCGATCTTAAAATCCTTACTTAACACCAAACACTCAGTATCAGTAAAAAGAACTTTTGTTTTGTTATCATAAACCTGTGATACACTAAACAAGTTGTAATCAAGTTCTTTTACCAGGAAGACGTTCTCAAAATGTAGATTATTGGTGAGAAGGGTTCCTTTGCCTGTTATAGTTCCATATCCACCTCCAAAGTATACCTTATCACCATCTTTAATAGGAGTGAAATTCGTCAGATATTCTTCCTTCCCTGTCATGTGCCTTGAGCATCCACTATCCCAATATCCATAATCATTGATCTGTCTTTGAATGCCCTGCACATAAAGAAAACAAATTAGTTTTCTTTGGGAACCCAAGTCTGAAAAGACTTGGATTCATCTGGTTGTTCAATAAGAACAGACTTAGTTCTCACAACAACCCCATTCTCATCCTTTTTAGGATGAAATACCCAGTTAACCCCAATAGGTTTTGTAATGACCTTTGAAATGTAATTAAATCTATTGCAAGTCATTGAAATCCCATTATCATTAGGGTTTTGATCTTTCTTGGGTCTCCATGTTAAGCTTGAAGAATCTTTAGACCCCTTACCTTGTGGCTGCAAATATTTAGGTCTGGTCACATTTCTGTCAGCGTTAGAATTTGTCCTGTCAACGCTGAAATTACCCTTGTCAGCGTTGAACCTAGGGTTTGCTACAGAAACCCATTGCCTATTTGACCAGGTGTTTGTCTTTTGAAATGGTCTTTGTCCATGAGTGTAGACCTTCTAGAAAAGAATGGGGCAGGTCTAATCACTTGTGGACTTTGCTGCACACAAGGTTTGGGTCTGACAACGTTTGACTTTCTAACAACGTTGACTTTGTTCCTGACAGCGCTGAAATTGTTCCTGTCAGTGCTGTATTTGGGAGCGTTGACACACTTGTAAGCCAAATGTGAAAAGCTACCACAAGTGTAACAGGCTTTCTTAGACACAACCTTAGGTCTAGAAGAGAAGAAACCTGTTCCATGATTGCTAACTTGGCTCTTGGGTGACCTATTATTCCTATACATCTCTGCATATTTAATGGTAGGTCTTCTAACAGTGTTTGAGCCTAGGTCAACAGCTTTACCAGTGATTGGGTTAGTAACCTTAATGGGTGGTGATTCATTGGGACTTTCACATAGCAAACCTCCCTTAACAAATAAAGTAGGGTTAGCTTTCTTCCACTCATTTAGGTCAGTCAATTTTTGTTGATACTCTTCCACTGGAGTGACAACTCTTGGTGGAGGAATGAATTCCTCCTCTTGGAGCTCTGGTAAACCAGTCCAAGATAAGTCCCTTTGTTGGACACCATAGAAGTCACCAGCTGGTGGTGGAACCAAAGAGTAATCATTCATCCCAATCCCAGTCATGTCCTTAGGATCCCTTTGTTTAGCTACACAGTCTCCTAGGGTTTGGGTGGCTCTATCAAATCTTTGAATTTTGAGGCTAACATTATCTTTATTCTTAATGGCCTCATCTAACTTAGCCTGTAATTCACCATTAACCTTTTTCATGATGTTTCTAATATCCATACTACCCTCTAACTCATGTTTTAAGATATTGATCTTATCTTTTAAGTCAAATTCCATTTTCTTGTATTCAGAAACGGTTTTCTCAGTTTCAGTAAGAACTAGTTGGTAATTAGACAATTTACATCTTTCAGTACTCATGTCATCTTTTAGTTTTAACACCTCTTTGTTAAGTCTTTCAGTATTTAACCTACAACCTTTGCTACAAAAAGCATCATCATATACCTCATTATCAGATGAAGATGAGGAGTGTGCCATGAGAGCATATTCAACATGATCTTCTTCTTTAATATCAGCAACCAAAGCTTTGTCCTCTTCAATATCTTTAGCCAGATAGCTCCAATCCCATCCTGTACCATCAATTCCTTGAACTGCAACCATAGCTTTGGAATCCTGAGCTTTAACAACCTGACTTGAGGGTTTACCAGCATCAGATCTTCTAGGAGATCTGCATTCCCTCATGAAGTGCCCCATACGATGACAGTTGTAGCATTCAACTTTGGATTTATCAAATCCAGCTGTGTCTTTAGCATTGAAGGTCATCTTCTTTTTAAACCTTCTGTTCCACCTATTTGCTCTTATACTAGCAAGAGCCATGTTCCACTTGATGTCCATCTCTTCCAAGTGCTCATCACTTATCTGCTCAAGGTCCTCATATGTAATCACTGAACCATTGGGCAAAGAAGCAATGTAAGCACAAACAGTATCCAAATCCAAACCAGCAGGTTTAACTCTTGGGGAGTCATTCTTGAATGTGTCAGCGTCTGAATAGGAGACGTTGACAGGACTTGTTCCAGCGCTGACATATGATGATCCAGTAACTGGATGCATATAAGAGTCCTTCTGATTGAATGGACCTTCACTATGAGAGAAGAAGGCCATGTTGCTGGTGGTAGATTTGCTTCCATGCTCTAAAAGAGTTTCATCTTCCAACAGTCTTAGTTTGTTGTAGATGTCATCAAACGAGGAGCTCTTGTAAGTATTGTTGGCAAGAATAGATCTTGCCTCAATCTTCCATGCCTCGCCAAGACTTTTAAGAAAGGTAGCATTGATGTCAACATCACCAACTTGTGTCCCCATGAAGGACAACTTGCTTGTAATGTCAAGCAATCTGCTTCTCACACTACTCAGTTTTTCATTGGGTTGAGCTTTAAAGACAGCATAATCATGCAGAAGTTGCTTTTTCTTTTCTTCCTTAGTGTCTGGATTTCCACCATATGCAACTTCAAGAGCTTCCCAAAGATCCTTAGTAGATTCATAGCCTCTATATTTATGCTGGTTTTCTTGTCCCAAAGAGACTTTCAGAATATTTAGGGCTTTCATGTCAACCCTTTTCTTTGCAATGTCATCAGCAGCTACAGCTCTACCATCTCCAGGTTTTTCTTTCTTATCCTCTTCAGGGCATCCCTCAACAGCTGATCTTTGAGTAATGGCATCAAGAATCTTTTGAGCTTTATTGAAAGTGTTTCCATATTCAATAATCTCCCAGAGTGTGTAGTCAGAGATCCCCAGATATTGTTTAAAGTTGAACTTCCATAAGTCAAAGTTGGTTGCATCAAGCATGGGAATCTTGATGTTTGATAAGGCTGAGGAGGAGGAGGTTATTGCTTCAGACATGATGTTGTTAGGGTTTCTGAGGAAATTAGGGTTTTGGTGATTTTAGGGTTCTGGTGTTCTTTAAGATCAAAAGTTCCTCAACAAGCTCTGATACCACTTTTTGATCCCAAACTTAGATCGATTAGCTTTGTGTATACGAGATTAGATCAAGTAATACACGTAGAGAAACCTTTGTATATGCTTTATGAATCTAAGTGTTATGCGGAATTTAACACTTAAACAAGAACACATAATGATGTAAACAAACTTTCACTTCGATTATCAATGTCAAACTTGCTTACAATGAAAGATGTTTACGAATGAAAACTTACTATGAAACTTAACCTAAAGGTCTTCTTTTATAGACATAAGAAGCCTTGTACAATAATCTACGTATCAGCTATTCTAGGTAAAGATAAATATAGAAAATACATTGTCGTTTCTATCCTTACTAGAAGTATTCTAGAATATAATAAACGTGTAGAATATATCTTCCATCAGTGCTTGTCTTCAATGTGTCAACGCTTGACTTTAACTTGTCAACGCTTGAGCTGTCAGCGCTTGTATTGTTCTTGTCAACGCTTGTTTTGTTCTTGTCAGCGCTCAAGTGATCTGGCCTTAATTTATTCCCAACAGCTTATCGATAAGCTGTTTGATAATTAACACTAGCAGTGGCTAGTTTTGGGTGTCCAGCAGTGGGAAAAGTTTCCACTGCTTGACTTAATTGACTTATTGTCTTTAGTGAGCTTTTGTTGGAATCAATGAACAAACAAGGCACTTGAAATGACCAAAATTTATTAAAAATTCTAAAAAATTGCAAACCAAATTACCCCTAATAGGCCTCCAAATTGGCCAAATAGTAAAACAGACCCCTTAATGGGCTCAAATTGGCCCAACAAGTCAAGTTTAAAATTCAATTTTAAACACAAGATTTCAAAGGCACAAAAGCTGAATATGAGCTTATCACAGCTTATTTCAAAACAACTTATTCTTAATGGGCTTTTTGGCCCATTAAGCTATACGCTGATGCCATAAGATGAAATTTGACACACATCCTTCTCTTGACCTAATTAAGCTGTTTGTAAAAAGAATTTCTGAATAATCCCAAGTAATAAGCCTGAAATAAGCAAAAACTCTCTACACAAAACGACAAAATAGTAGTTTTCGAGTTCTAGGCTGTTTCAAGAGCTGATTCTTGTTGTAAAATGTCCCAAATCACTTAACCAAGATTAATAATAAAAAATATTTCCAAAAAGCATAATGAATAAGCTGGAAAAAGCAAATAATCACTTATGTAAAAGTCAACTAAGTTGGTTTTCTAGTCAAACCTAAAAGTCAAAGTCTCAAATACTCCAGAATAGTCAAATGGGTTAATTAAGGAAGATTGATTAAAACAAAAAAGTTGTTGCAGGTCTCAATAAGCTATTACAACTTATTGATAAGCTTTTTGATAACTAACACTAGCAGTGGCTAGTTTAGGGTGTCCAGCAGTGGGTAAAGTTTCCACTGTTTGACTTAATTGACTTTTTGTCTTTAGTGAGCTTTTGTTGGAATCAATGAACAAACAAGGCACCCTTATAACCAGTGGCTTATAAAGAGTCAATATCAACAAAGAAAACACAATTTCACCAAGCCAATTGATACAGTTAATTCAAAACAGCATCAGACATTGCCCATATATGAAAATTAAGCAGTTATGAAGAATTAAGCAGATTAAGAAAGAATAAGCCAACTAAATTGAACCAAATGCATACACAAGCTATAATAAACTCAAATAAGCATACATAAACTTGCTTCAAACACTGAATCAAAGATTAGATCTTGTTTAAACCCTATGAATGTTACTGATGAATAATGAAGAACACAAGAACGACTTTGCTGATATACTTGAATACAAGCCCAATTTCAAACCCTCAAATCTTTCAAACATGTTACACAAACTTTGTTTAAACACCTTTTAACCCTAAACATGCATACACACTAAGTGTTCCCAAGATTTTTAGTCAAAATATACAAAATCAAAGCAGTTATAATACAATTCAGATTTGATGTTTAAAAGATCAAGTATTGCAAATAAAAGCACTCAACCAAGTCAATATTAGATAAAAGCAATTAACAATCCTAAACACTAACTCAAACTCAAGTTATACCCTTAAAACAGTAGACCCAAACACCCCTTTCACTTTTTTAAAACAAGATTTAACAAAGAAAATGTGATATCAGGTTACACCAAACTCAATCAAGCATCAAAACAACATAATCATGCAGTAAGAACAAGATTTAAGCCATAAAAACATCACATACAATATATCAGAATCACAAAAACACTACAACCACTTTTCAAACAGATTTTTGGAAAGAAGGCTCAAACCTCATGAATGTACATCCACACTCACGAATTTTAGAGCTTATGTGCCTAGTTTAACAAGGCACAAGCTTCCAACAAGCTACTAAGAACAACAAGGTTAGAACAAGCAGAATATATAAAGAAGAAAAATGAAAAATGAAACAAGATGTTTTCAAGCTTTGTACCCACTCTTTGAATATCCCCAAACCAAGACCTCACCTCACCTTGATAATCTTCTTATAAGGGTGATGTGATCAATCTTAGCCCAAAAATTTCAAAGGTTTGAACCAAAGATCTTAGAAAAAATCAGGTTTTGGAAAATCTTGCAATTTCTTGCACAATCTTTGAAAACAAATTTTGAAACTTGACAATCACAAACTATAACCAATAACAATAAGTAAATGATAATGGCACTTTGAATTCGTCAGAGATATCAAACACTTTTTCATTACTTAAACAAAGGATTTACAAATTCTTGACCAAAAGGAAAAAACAAGAGCAAAGCTTAATGTAATGAGCCTAATGCCTTATATAAGCTACAAAGAGACTAACATACTGAATAAAAAACATGAAACCCTAACTATGAAGTTCCAAGAATGCCCTTGCAGTTTGAATATCTAATGAACATGTGAAGAGCTTTTGGTTGTTTGTGGAGGTGTAAAGTGGGTGGCAATTTGATCAAGGGCCTTAAATGAGCATATGTTGTAAGCTACATTGTGGATGGTTGATTCTCTGCATGGTTTTGTCATTTTCCCCAAAAAACGTGTGCAGGGGAGGTATCATGTGAGTCTTGGGGTAAGGTGGAAAGGGGTTTAAGTTTTGGGTTATGATTAGTGATAGGTTAATCATAAATCTAGAGGTGATGGGGGTCTAATTGTTGTTTAAATGCAAACCCCTAATTTGTGTTCATGGAATGAATAGTGGGTTTTGATCCAGATTAGTATTTAAAAACATGTTAGGCGCCACAATTAGTTTAACAAATTTAATTAGTTAAAAAATATGGTGAGTGGAGAGTGATGTGGCGAAATGGAGAGTTGTGATTGGTGGGTGGGATTTGATGGGTGAGGTAGCACTAGCTGGTTGGTTAAGGTATCTTTGGCTGCCTGCCAAGTTTGGTCCCTTGGCTTCTTTCTTCCTTTCATTCTTGTTTTAAAACAGCCAAAACGTATTTCCCTTTATGAATAAGTTTTGTTTTTCATACTTTTTCCCCAAAAAGTTTTGCAAAGTATTTTCAAGGGTATTTATTGCCATTTGATGAAATTTGAAGGGTGATTCTTGGCATTTCTTCCTTCTTCAAGGTCTTGACTTTTATTGTTGACATTGTGGAGGACTAATATTGACAAGTCTTCCTAATTGAGGGACCATTCTTGCCAATTCTTCAAAGTGGAGGGTCCTTTTTGCAATTTGACAAACTTGACCAAACTTGTAATTATGAATATACAAGGGTTTAAAGTGCCAGTTCTTCAATAATGAAGGACCCTTCTTATACAATCTTCAATTCTTCAAGGGTTTTTCTTAGAAAATCAACTCTATGGCCCGGTTCATTGTGCGGCTTCATTTCCCGTGTTCGTTTTTGCTTGTTTCTTGTGATCTTTTGTCATTTTCTCAATATTCGTACCTAAAATACACATGGAACAAACACACACATATATTTGGCACATTTTATGATATTTTATGCATTTTAAGACCGTAGTGGACGATGAGACTATGTATAAAAGCAGTCTCATCACTCCCTCATACTAAACCATTTTCGTGCCCTCACGCAATGCTAGAATAAAGTATCTTAGCACCTCCAAAATTTATTTTTATGCACTTTTATTGAATCTTAAACTTACAACACTACTACTACTTGCTACTACTTACGTATTAGACATAATGTAGGATTTTCATCGCAAAATAGGGCGTTTAGGTTCATAGAACAAGAACACGTGAATGCTTCGTTAGAAATAATTTCGTCGTCCTTGATATTCACCCCAATTCCATGCCAAGCGTGTAAAGAGATCATTGTCATTATAAGTTAGTAATGCTAACACTACTCATATGCCCTAATCACGTACTTAGACTCCCATAATTCTAAGTGGTATCTCTTATAATTTATTTTTGTCTTAAATGTTCACGAGGATGCCTTTTTGACTTATGCGATGATAGAGATTTAGGTCTAAAAATAGAGTCATAACGGTGTAACCAAGACCATCGAATTAATAACCTCCCCTAATAGACAACGATGTCAAAAAATTAAGTTAACAAGAAGGATCGATAAACACGGTTTTATAACAGTTTTGAACATGAGACTTATTACCAAGACTTTTATACGCCCCCTAACGGATGGGCCTTATTATCATAGGTTTACCTCCATCTTTTATTCTACTCCGCCATGGAGCTTTTATTATGACTTCGCTCTTGCCTTGCCTTTTATTATCCTCCTCATCGGTGGTTTTATTATGGCCAAAGACGTATATCCTCACGCTAAAAGCGAATTGTTGTCCCAAATAATATGATAATAGATTATGAAATGAGATGGAAAAGATATGAATTTTAGAGAGAGAAAGTAGTGAGAGAAAGTAGAGAGTTACAAATGATCATCCACCCTTCCTAACATACTAGGAAGGGCCTTATATAGCTGGGCTTACATGTAACCATAATGGGCTATATTGTTTGGACGGGCTTGTCTTTTGGGCTTTAAGTAGCTTAAATCCAAGCCCGTGAACCACGACTATTTAACTATCTATTACAACGTTCTAATAAATATTACAATAGAAACCTATGACCGAACATTCTTGTTTGACTCAACATTTTGAGGCTAACTATCTCCCCTAATGTGAGGTCATTCCTCTTCGATATATAGATTCCAATGGAGATTTATGAATTTCGTCATAAATAAGTCTTGAACGTGTAACAGTAGTTTTGTTCCTTCATGCTGTGATCTTTGAGCCTTTGTCATTGTCTTTCGACTTAGTCTTTTATCTTGAGATCTTCAAATCATTCTTGACTTGTCTTTGCCATCTTGTGATCTTGTGTCTTTATCCACATGCTCACACTATTAATTATTTAATAAGTCTTTGGGCATGAATATGTGGTTTTGAATCTTTGACTTGGCTGAGTACACCGTGACGCCACCTTCTTGAGATAAAACATAGACACGGACATAATGGCTTTGACATTCGTCCTAAATCGGTAGCGTTTTACCTCCTGTCGGTGAAGACCGTTATACGATATTAATACCGTAGTTTTGATTAGGTAGATTCAATTAAGAATCTCCTTAACAGGGTTTCGCGGCTGTACTAGCCGTTCTCTTTACTCGACCGTCTCAAAGCAAGACTGTGAACATAAAGAGTGAACCAATTGGATAAATATCCGCTTGATTAAAGTCGTCAATTCAAATTCCTGGAACAAGTTTGATTCATTAAGAATCTTACCATTGTTGCTTTCCAGTTGACACAAGTTTGATTCATAAGAATCTCAAAAGTCACCTACCGTAGCGCTGTTTGATGTTGACGCTAGAAGGATTTCCATTCGTCACTGTGAATATTAATGAATATCACTCTGAATGTTCTGGCAGGACCATAAAGATATTGCGTAGAAACCTGAAACGAGTTTGAATCAATTTAGAATCAAAGCACTGTTGCTTTTCAGTTTTACACATGTTCAATTCATAAAGAATCTTGTATATGACCTACCGCAGTGCTGTTTGATATTAACACTGGAAGGATTTCCACTCATCATTGTGAATACTAAGCAGTATCACTCTGAGTGTTCTAGCAATATCACAAGGATATAGCGTAGGACTCTCTTAATCTTCATCCGTGTGTCCTAACGAGATTTGATTGATCTCTTGACTCTAGACTCTATGTGTGCACTTTTAGTGGTCGGAGGCTGGAGCAGATGCCACCTATTCAATATCAACTATCTCGGAGTGAGAAAGTCAATAGAAGTCGTGTTGATCTCTGTGACAATAAAACAAACTTCTTTTGAGAGAAGCCTGAGTAGCTAGGAAAGGGTTATGCATCACATCACTGGGTCCATGATGAGTTTGTCTTCATGATGAGTTGACCCGGTTTCTGCCTAAGTTGTATGGAGGGCTTCTTTCTTTAGACCCTTTATCCTTACATTTCTTTTTCATTCTTCAACCCCTTCAATGCTTACCAAGACATCATTAATAGCACCTTGTTGTGATTGTTCCAGTGCTATCATCAGTACTTAGTCGGCATTCAGCTTCGTTCACATTCTACTCCATCTTTCCTAAGGACTTCTAATAATCTATTGGATTGTCCATGGGAAGATCCCTCCAGTTCTGGTTGGATCATAGGACTTAAACCTAACCACCCTTTTGACACCAATAACGTCATGAATTAAAGATGTTGTGGGTATTTGATCGTAACCATGAGTGCTTGATTCTTTAGATCACATTTTTAATCACATTTTCTCCCCCTATCTCTAATATAGAAAATCTTTTGATATTAGAGATACCAAATTTGATTAAAATATATTTTGAAAAATAGCCTTGAAATCCTTCGGGAGAAAGATGTGTCAAACTTAGCATGAATTTTGGAACGCTCCCCCTCAAAAATTGATCCAATGGAATTGTCATTACGAGGATTTGATCCACATTAAACTTTTGAGGATAGAAGTTGTTGAACACACAATTTTTGAAAGATTTTGAATATCATTGAGAAATTCTTGAAAAAATTATGTTCAACGCTTTTTGAAAAAATCAATTCTTTTTGACGAAAAGGTTTTTCAAAAGCATAAACTTGAGTTCATAGACTTTGAATGTCTTGACGAATCCACTCAAGTGTAAGAAGATTTAACTTCTTTTGCTAAGGGTAAGGGCACGAAATCGTACACTCCCCCGTGAATATAGTTTCGGGTTGTAATCTGAAAGTGACTACAAACCATTGTGTTGAGCTCCAAACGTTGAATTTTTTGTGACAATCTCAACTCGATATTGATTGCTCTACCCGTTGTTGGAAATATTGTCCAAAATAGACAATTTCCTTTTGAAAAGATAGAAATGACATGTTTTGAAAAATATTTACAACTTTCATTCGAGCTTTATGTACACACCCGTGTCGTTATTGAGCGACATTTCTAGGTACGTCCATATTATCGATACTTAAAGAAATGTCGAGAAAAATATTTTTGGAATATGAATGAATTTTTTTTTTTAATTTTATATTTTGCTTTTTCATTAATATTTACAAGTAGATGTTTGATAGATGAATCAAGCAGGCTTCTTTGCCAGAATCTCCAGTTCTGCTGGAGTCAAACATCTCATACCAATTTGCCTAACAAGATACGCAAACCTCTCTTTCGAAAGAGATTTTGTAAACAAGTCAGCTAATTGGTAATCAGTTCCAACAAAGTATAATTCAACAATACCCTTTTCAACTTATTCCTTAATGAAGTGATATCTGACATCAATGTGCTTCGTGCAGGAATGTTGTACCGGATTGCAGGAGATGGCTATGGCGGACTTAGTACATAGGTACTTTATCAAAGTGGAAGCCATAATCCATGAGTTGTGTTCTCATCCAAAGAACTTGATCACAACACGCAAATAGAGACACATACTCTGCTTCGGCTGATGACAATGATGTGCAATCCTGCTTCTTGGAAGACCATCCCACAAGCTTATCTTGACCTAGAAATTGTGCACCACCAGAAGTACTTTTACATGTATCAAGACACCCTACATGATCAGAATCTGAATAGGCCGTTAGAAAGAAACCGGTTTTCCTTGGATACCAGAGTCCCATGTGAATGGTATCTTAAGGTAACAAAAGATCCGTTTAACCTCCTTGAGGTTCTTTTCAGTGGGTCGTGCTTGATATCGTGCACAATAGCATGTATCATGATGAATATCAGGTCTGATTGTTGTCAAGTACATGAGGGACTCGATCATAGAACGATATCTTGTTTGATCTATAGGTAATCCCTCCAAGTCAGCATCTAGGGATGTGGTTTATAATGGTGTCCCAACGGGGTCACATGAGGTCATACCATGCTTTTTGATTATCTCTTGAAAATACTTAGCTTGGTTAATGAAGATACCACTTGGGGATTGGTGAACTTGAATTCCTAGAAAGAATTTTAGTTCGCCCATCATAGACATTTCAAATATGCTGTGCATTACTTTTTCAAACCATTTTGAAAGTTTTGGGTTTGTAGACCCGAAAATAATGTCATCAACATAAATCTGAACAAGCAAAATGTTAGATCAATGGAACCTTTTGAGAAACCTTTGGATACCAAAAATTTTGAGAGCTCGTCGTACCACGCCCTTGGAGCTTGCTTGAGTCCATATAGTGCCTTGTGGAGACGATACACCTTGTCAGGATAATGAGGATTGACGAATCCTTCCGGCTGCGTGACATAGACTTCTTCCTTCAAAGGACCGTTAAGAAACACTGTCTTTACGTCCATTTGATTGACAGTGAATCCCTTATGTGCAACATAAGCAAGGAAAATCCTGACCGCTTCCATACGAGCAACTGGTGCAAATGATTCTTAAAAATCAATACCCTCTTTCTATTCATAACCTTTAGCTACTAGCCTAGATTTAATCTTGATGATCGTGTTCTCTTCATCAATCTTATTTTTCCAGATCCATCGAAGATTTAATGGTATTACATCGTATGGTCTGTCAACAAGTTCCCAGACTTTAAGTATTTCAAATTGTTGAAGTTCATCCGTCATCGATTCAATCCAAGCATGATCAGCCAAGGCTTCTTTGATATTTTTCGGTTCAGCTGAACTCACGGCGAGTGTGAACATACAAACATCACCATCGGTGTGAAGCTGTCGTCTTGTACGAACGGGCTGTGAAGGGTTTCCAATGACATGAACTAAAGGATGATCTCGGGTCCAATGATGTGTTGAGCGATGTCGTTGGAAGAATGTATTCATATTTGACGGATCAACATGGCGAGTAGAAGACTCTCCAGTTTCATGTATCGGTGTACCCAATGGGTTGATAAATTCGTCTTCGTCAGATAATGTATTGTCTGCTTGATTTGTGTTCTCTGGAGCAATGGAACCAGTTGTGGATGTTGTAGGAGCGATTGTGGATGTGATATTCTGAGGAGGTAAATCTGCAGCAACCCGTGTTGAAGTAGATGAATTTGTATCCGGTTGTTGACGATGATCGGAGTCAGCATTCTTATCATGAGTGACAGCGGAATACTTCGATACAACTTGTTTCTCCTCCATGAAATATTCATCATACATTGGTCCATATAACATTTCCAACTCTTTAATTGTCGTGTTGACTATCGTATCAGCTCTAGGAACATTTTCTGGAACCAGCGTTGAACTTGACGGTTCATTGATGTGGTCTTGAGTTCCGAGTTCCGTGCGGTTTTGAACAGAAGTCGTTTGTCGTTGTGGATCGGGACTTAAACTGTTTTGTTCAAGTGCCATCTCTTGTAATTCATCAAATCGAATGTGGATGGTCTCGACAATCAATTTTGTTCTCTTGTTGTATACTCTATATCCCTCAGACTGAGTTGCATATCCCACAAGAATACATGCATCACCTTTCTCTTTCATCTTATCCAAATTTTCACCATCTCGAATAATGTAACAAGTACATCCAAAAAACATGAAGGTGTTTGAGTGAAGGTTTTCGATCATGAATTATGTGATATGGTGTCTTTTCGTGTCTTGGGAGAATTAAGGATCAGTTTTGTGTGTAGCATGCGGTTGACACATCTTCGGCCCAATAGTATAGTGGAAGTTTTGAAGCGGATAATAATGTTCGAGCAGCCTCAACTAAAGTACGGTTTCGTCTTTCAACAACGCCGTTTTGTTCGGGTGTTCGAGCAATAGATGTTTCATGTTTAATTCTTTCGGCTTGAAAATAGTTTCTCATATTTGAATTCAAAAATTATGTACCTCTGTAAGTACGAACCACTTTAACTTGAGCTTGAAGACCACGTTGTATCAGTTTAAGAAAGCTGATAAGAACTTCGGGTGTTTGAAATTGTGTATAATGCAGTTTGTTTTTCTCAGTTCTTGCTAATTGAAAGTCCAACCAATATCGGGTTTTTAACTGTTTTTGGTTGTTAATCTTTTTTGGATATTCTATTTGCTAATTCAACAAAGCCTTGCAAAACTGAAAAATAATACCTACTTATATGTAAAACATAGTGCAATTACCAAATTTTTATTCAAGTAATATTCAAAATGTAAAATTTAAAACTAAAAGGACTGAAAGTGTAAATTCTAGGAAATATAAATGCTTGAAATGAAAATTCTAACAAGTCTACGGACTGAAAATGCAAATCAGCAAACTTCAAGGATCAAAAATGTAAAACTTGTAACTAACTAACCAAATTGTAACAATATAACAAACTTGACTAATTTTTAACCAACTCAAAACTGAAAGGACTAAAATGTGCAAACCCTAAAAAGAATGAAGATTAGCCATGTTTATAAACTGTTTAAAACAACAAGGACTAAAATGCAAATCTTAAAACTTTATAAGCAAAAACGGGTTTAGAAAACAAATAAGCTCGTGTGAGCTTATTACTGAACCAAATTCAATGAAACCAATTGCAAAGGACTCTAAATTCAAAATAAGCTACGTCTGTAAGAGGAATCTGGCTGAAAGTTCAAAATAAGCTAATAAGCACTTCAAGTTAAGCCCAAAATAAGCTCTAGAACAATCCAAACAAGCACAACTTGATTTTCTTGCCAAAACTGATTAAGTAACTCAAATTATGAACGAGAAATCAAGTTAGAACAAATTTCATCAAGTAATAAGCTGGAAATTTGAATTAAGCTAAAACTGGCTTATCGTTGACCAAGCGTTGACCAAATATTTTGACAAAAAGCTGAATCTCTCAAATTTCATGTAACATCATATTCTAAATAGATTTATGCAATAAAATGGCTTGGTTAATGAATGAAATCAAAAGATCTCAAAAATCAGTTTCAAGTTACAGAAACTTAGCTTAACTCAACCTTTCTGATTTTTGCTAATTTCTCAATGCTTATTGAGAACTGTATAAAATGCTTTTGGAACTTGAAATTTCATATATTGAACTAAAACTGAGAACTGGTTTGGCAAGATTTCATTAAGAATCCCACAAATGCAAGGCACATGAAATTGAGAACTTTTAAAGGCAAAAATGACTGAAATAAGACCCAAACTTTTATATGGCCAATTGCCTGTTTGACCTTCAAATTGACTTGAAATTTACTCAAAACACTTTGTTATGACCTATTGACTAGAAATGAACATCTACTTTCCAAAATCCAACACTTGAAAACTTATCAAAAGCTAATACCAAACACTCCTTTATCTGAGATTATTGAGAATTTTCAAAGACTTTTAAAGAACTGGTTTAAACTGAATCAAATCTTTTGACTACCAAACTTCAGACTCAAAATGAGATGTTTTAAGACTACAAACAAGCTATAAGAACAACTATTACTCAATTAAGGTACAAGTACTAAAATCTGACTGAAATAAGCTAATACTAGAACACAATCCAAAATAGAAATCAGTAAAACAAGAATTAAGCTACAAGTAGTTCACAATCAAACAATCAGCCAACTAAACAACTTTGATCATGCATTCATCAACTTGTACACTAGGAAAATAGCATGCCATTGACAGATTAAGTGGAACCAAAATCAGAAACTTCAAAACCTTTTGTAGTAACCATTGGGAAGAAGAGGAGTGCTGAACTCTCTTATCCTAGTGATAACCACCACCTTATCACTAGATCACCAATCTACTTATCAATTTCAGCTACAAATCACTAGTAATCATCATCAAGGCATGGAATCTTCAAAAATGCTAAGGATTGAACTGAATCTACTCAAACAGCTACAAATCTTCTTCAAAGTCAGTTATGATCATTCAATGATCATAACAAACTCAATTCAGCAACACAATGATCAAATAGGAGCAAGATACGAATAGTAGAATGAATATGAGATTTGGCGGGAAAAGGAGAATTCAAATTTCATTCATGGAAAGTTGTTACAAAGTTGTTGGAATGAAGCTAACTAACTAACTAACTCAAGAGTTTGTCAGACTCTTGAGTAGTTAGGCTAAAAAGGAAGAAAGATGAAAGGAAATTGAAAAGTGTGTGTTTTTACAATTTTTAACTACCTTTTTACAAATGAGGACTAGCAGGCTATTTATAGGCTTGAAGAAGGAGTTTGTTGGGGATGATGACGTGTTGAGACCAATCCCAGGTCTCCACGTGGCATGATTCTGCAAAACTGATCTTCAGAGTATGAACAAGAATTGGGGTTTTCTTCTTGAGTGGATTTCAGGTTAATTGATGTTTACCAATGGATTCGTCTCTCAAAAATAAGCACTTTTGGTGTTTATAACTTTTCATGATATTCAGTCTAGCTCAAAAACGATCCTGGAAATATTTTGGTTTCTTGAAGATGACACGTGGCATGCTCTAATTGGTTGAAATGAAGTCACACGGATCACACTGTTGAGATATTGTCATTAATTGTGACGGCTGAGTGGGTATTAAATGCACATTGAGTTGGCAATCAGTGTGTCCTTTATTCTTGCTTCTCATTGGCTGGAATTGTGACACATGGATTAAACTTGTTTTAATTTCCAATATTGGAAGATTTAGCCCCTCTACTTTGGCAGATTATACTTTAAGGCTTGTAACTTCGTTTCTTTGACACTTTTAGTCCTCCAAACTTCATCTTTGAGCAGAATTGGTCCTTTGACTTTGTTGACTTGATAGTTGACCAATTTTGACTTTGATCTTGACTTTATACAATATTTGCACTTTAGTCCTTCAACTTTGGCAATTTGTCAAGATAGGTCCTTGTACTTCAAAGTCTTGTCACTTTTGATCCTTCTTTGTCTTTTTCATCCATTTGAGCTTGATTTTTCCTTGTTTGCTTGAAAATGTATCCCTTTACCTACACAAGTGTACACAAACACAAACATACCACATAATACTGTTTTTGCAAGATAAATTGGTATTTTGCTTTATGTTTTAGGGTTATTTGTTGATAAAAGGATATGAGTTTAAGCTCATATCAAATCCCCTACACTTGAACATTGTCATGTCCTCATGCAATATTATATATTTTAACGCTCAAATTTACATTTTCCTCATAATGAACCCACATTGGCCATATGAGATGCATCTACACTACTCTAAACTACATGATGCATGATTTTGACTTTTAATAATGCAATGAACAAATTACAATTCTATTTATTTTTTTTGATTTTTCTTGAAATGGTTTTGATGGAAATAACTCATAAAGAATTCAATGGCTTAGATTAGGGCTTGGGTACCATGGACATTTATCACCCTCAAGTTTCACTTTCCCCATACCAAGCTTAAAAATGGGATCATTGCATTCACAAGTAAAAAGTGCATCAACTTATCCATGACAATTAAATGTGGAACCGGTTATTATTTGAGCAAATTGCTTGTGGGCAAATTTGTCATTTATTCAAGTGTGAAGTATAAGAAGTGTAAAATCCAAAAATAAGGAAGCACGGTTTTAATCCTAAGTAATCCTCTCATCCATTACTTGAAAAACCGCTCACAATTAATACAAGTCCGTTTCAAGAGTAATAAGTCATTCTCCTTATGTGTAAAATCCTCATGTCATGCTTTCATAAGTAGCTACACACTCGCTAAGGAAAGAAAAATAAAACTCACGCAATAATTTACATCCGCCATCTTTTTGAGACTTTGGATCTTCAACCCCGCAACCCGTCAAGGTAATATTGGATTGGAGCAATCTATTGAATCCCCGCAACCCGTCAAGGTAATATTGGAACTCAATAGTCACTATAATTAACACCACACTGCCCCTCTTGGGAGTCTTGTATTATTATTATTATTATTTTTTTTTTCTAGCCACTCATTTTTTTATAAGCCGCTCTTATTTTTCTTTATTCCTCACAAAGAAAGTTGAAAAGAATAAAAGGAAAAACACCCGCTAAATATTGAGCATGACATAAGTCTTGTACACATAAAACGTTCTAACTTAGAATCTTAAGACGTACTCATACCAACCATGAATGATTAGCCAAAAATGCATAAGAGATTACAAACCAATTAAAACCGTTCTTGATTATTTATTAACAATTATATACATGCGAAGAAAATAGAGGTAAAGAAGAGAAGGGTTTAGCCACACGTAATTATCATGAAGTTTATCTAGCTCTTTTATACTTGCTTCAACTCTATCATTTCCCATTCTCCACAAATTTAAAATCTCAAAGAATGAGATTGGTGGATGCTTAGCCTAATAGACCAATGAAGGGCTACATGGTTAAGGATACTAGCTAGACAATGCTAAAATAAACAAACTTGGGTTGAGTCAAAATATCCATGGTGGGCCTAATATGTCAAAGAAATCTAAATTTGTTAAAACCATGTTTTTATTATATTTTTTCCTTTTTATATATTTGAATAAAAGAAAAGATATATACAATGCAAATGTGATATGCAAATGAAAAATGAATGATGCAAAAATCATGAATGCATATTTTTGTTGGCCAAAGTAGATCAAAAATTTGAAAAATGTTGAAAAATCAATTTTCCATGTTATCATGCAAGACAATGACAAGTTCTAGGTAAGGTCACTTCGATAGAAGACCCCCCTACACTTAAGCTAAACATTGTCCTCAATGTTTAAGAGCATGGAAGTATAAAAACTTCCCCTACACTTATGACAATGAATAGACTTTGCTTAACCCAAGTTAAGGAAAGGACAACTATTAGTGAAATCATGTTTAAGCACAAGGTGTCAATGAAAAATCACTATAGTAACGAAGTGAACCGGATACAAGGGCCTCCTCCATAAGCTCCAAAGCATGAGATGAGTGAGCAACCCTACAAACAATCATGAAGACAAAAGAAGGTCTCCCCTACACTAATCTCCAAGTCTATACCTTTATTTCTAACCTACAACACTCTAAACCTAGTTATACGATGCTTGAGTTAATGAGTCTCTAGCTCGACTCGTCCCACACATAAAAGTGTCAAAAACCTATCATGGAGAAGAAAAATTTTGCCCTTTTTAAGAAAAACTCCATGATAAGGTAAAACAAGTGTTCATTTATCAAAACTCCATAAATATCCCCCAGGATCAAATACATAATTACCCTCCCACTTATAACACAATTCAACAACTAGCTTCCCAAGCAATGGTGAAAAGAATGAGGTGTAGTTCTCTAAAATGGTTTCCCATATGTTCTTCCCAAGGTGATAGTGTAAAGCTCTCAAATCTTTCATAAGGTTTCCTTTTGTTGCAACAGGCGGATACTGAGATGGTTTAGCAAGCTCTATGCCAGGATCAAAAATCCGTTCCTTGATGGGAAAACAACAAGTGTTGGTTGCCTTAGAATATTCTCCTTTGTAATTCACATTGTGAGAGAAAGGTTGTGAAGGCATGAGTAACAACAAGCTCTTGGAAGGAATCATCATGACTTGTTTTCCTTTATCACTTTGAAAGGTTGAGGTGGGCAAGGAAAAAGGTAAAGGGTCTTCATTCAATAGAGATTCTAAATAGAGTATGTCCCCCTCCTCATCAAGATAACCAAGAGTGTACTCAAAAGATATATCCTCCGCTAAAAACTCATCACTCTCATCCATTATAGAATCCGCCTCATCACCATAAACATCATAGATTAGTCTATCAAAAATTGGTGATCCCTCAAAACCAAAGGAAGTATGATCATCAACAAATGGAGAGTCACAAGTAGAAATCTCATCATCACTATAGTCATCATATGTTGGTGAATGACAAAGAGAAGATTCTCCATCACTTAAGTCCTCATGAATATGATTATCATTGTGGAAAAATGGAGTGTCATATGGGATTTCACTAAGGTTTAGCTCTTGATGTTCATGAAAATCCAAGGAGGAAGTAATGGAAGCAATGGTCTCAATATGAGGTAAATCATAATCTCCACTTGAGCAAGCTTCATAAAAGTACTCATCACAAACTTCATCAAGAAGATCATCTTGTGTTTCCTCCTCATGCACAACATCAATATGTTTTACCGCTTCGGGCTCATTAGACTTTTTAGACAACTTCCCCATGTTAAACACAACTCTCTCATCTCCTACCCGCATTGTAAGTTATCCTTCCGCCACATCGATTAAAGTACGACCCGTCCTCAAAAATAGCCTACCAACAATCAAAGGCACTCTAGGATACATATCATAATCAACCACCACAAAATCCGCGGAAAATGTAAATCTATCAACCCCAACAAAAACATCCTCCGCAATTCCCACCGGATAAGCTATAGTACGGTTGGCCAACTCAAGAGTCATCTTAGTAGGAGTGAGCTCGGGAAGTGAAAGTCTCTTCCAAACCGATAATAGCATAAGATTTATGCTTGCTCCTAAATCCGCTAAAGCCATACAATTTTCCACGCCCGGGAAATTGCAAAGAATCAAAAACCTCCCCGGATCTCCAAGCTTAGTAGGCAACTTCTTAAGCAAAACCGCGGAACAATTTTCATTCAAAGAAGCATTAGGCAAATCCACCAATCTTTCCTTGTTAGAAAGCAAGTCCTTAATCATCTTAGCAAACTTAGGCATATTGGTTAATGCTTCCGCAAAGGAGATATTGATGTTAAGTTGCTTGAACATCCTCAAAAAGTTAGAAACTTGGATATCATCCTTGTTCTTAAGCTTTTCTTTTCTCAATCTTGAAGGATAAGGAAGACTTGGTTTTGGTTGTGGTTGAGTGGTTGATGAAGGATTTTCCTTATTGAGTGCTTCATGAGTAGGCTTTGAAATTGGAGAAATGGGAGCATTTTGAGGTGGTGAAGTAGAGGTAGAGGGCTTGTCACAAGAAGGAGCACAAGTGGGTTGAACAATTGTAGGTTTAGGAGGTGAAGGATCCTTTGTTGTTGTTCCACTCCTTGTTGTAATAGCATTGACATTTGCCCTTGGATTAGTTTGTGTGTTGGAAGGTAAAGCCCCTTGTGGTCTTTGATTTAATGCCATTAAAACCTTATTCATTTGGTCATTCATTTTCTTCTCCATAGCTTGGAACTTCCTTTCATTCTCTTGATTCATTTTTTGCAAGAAATCCATTGTGTTATAATCTTGTGGCACATAACCTTGAAAACCTTGAGGTTGGAAAGGTAAAGGTTGGGCAGTAAATCCTTGATTTGGTGGATAAAAGGTATTTGCTTGAGGTTGAAATTTATTTGGTGCCTTGTAGTTATTTCCTTGATAAGGTGGTCTTTGCCCTTGATTCCTTGGTAAAATTTGAGGTGGATTTTGTTGAATTTGGGTGGTTGGGTGGGGTGGGAATCCGGGTGGAGTAAGGTAGTTTTGGGATTTGTAAGAAAGGTTATTTGGATTGATATTTGGCTTGAAGTGTTCACCATGTTCCTCTTGGTAAGCATAGCATTCCCCTTGATACACTTGCACCTTATCACATTGTTCATAAGAATGGGGACCTCCACAATTAACACAAGAAAGGGCAATGGCATTCACATTATTTGAAGAATTGTTCAAGGACATGTTCTTAAAAGCTTGAAGTAGTTCTTGTTGTACTTTCAAATTTCTCTCACTATCTCTATCCTGTTAGCCCTAAAATGTGAGCGCCACTTACAGAATTACATTTTATTCAGATAAGCAAAACGTGGAGGGACTACTATTGACATGTTGTCAAAGTGACCTCTTGTTTAGCCTATATATACCCCTCCATACTTCCATGGAGGGGTGAGGATTATTCTTACTTGTGTATTTCCCTTTCTCTCTCTAAATACACACACTACATTTCTAGCTTTACTTTCTCTCTCTAAAAATGTCTAAACACTTCTTTTATCCTCCCCGACCTCCGGATCACCCCTAATAGCTTTGAATCTTATGCTTAACATATCCATCCTTTGAAACACCTCTTGTTGAAACTTGAGGAGTTGGTTGTCACAAGGGGTTTGAGAATTGTTTTGGATAACATGAACCCTTTATTCAAACTGATTGTTTGTTTGAACCATTGCTTTAGTCTCAATGATGTCCAAAGCCTCTTGGTAGGATTTAAGAAGAATATTCCCTCCCGCGGAAGCATTGAGTGAATCTTGGTGGTGAGATTTAAGGCCATTATAGAAGACTGACGTTGGGGTATATGACTGACGTTGGGGTTTAAATGACAAGTTATCTAGACAAATTTTGTCCTTCAACGACAATTCATTTCGTAATTTGTTCTAGTTAACGACATTTACAACACACAACACCAAAGCAAACAAAACACTTAACGCTAAAACGATCCGATATAAGATTCACTTTAACGACAAGGCTAGTTTTGATTCTACAAAGACAAGTGATCACGAAGTGGATTTGGTATTCTTTATTTGAAGTTGAAGTGGGATTTCATGAAGGCGTCTACTTATTTCATCATCGAGCCTTCCTTCTATTTTTCTACCCCTTTTCTTCAAACCCAGTCTATCGATTGATGACTTGCTTGGGCGATAAAACTTATGATTGAGACTTGAATTATCTAGTTTCCACTGTCAAGGGGTGGATGGTTGACGACATGGATTACTATCATTTTTTAGTGTCACACGCATTTGCTCGTGTGGATAACTTCAAGAGGTATAAGAGACTTGTTTCTGCACCGTTCTTCAATCGACTCAAGTGCAAGCTTAAGTAACAAATTTGGGGGATTGTACTTCATTTTCAAGTTTGGAATATCGGGTTTACTTCACATGTGGTCACAACAAATAGCCGAATGAATTCGAGGTTGGCTAGTTAGACATAGAGAGATGGAATCAGCAATCAATTCTCACGGGATATTCATGAGCCTCATAACGACAATGGTACTTCACAGTCTAAGCAAAAATATTTCAAAGTTTCTCAATGACTTTAAAAACTTTTCAAGACATTTGCTTAAGACTAAGAACTTCTCGAGTATATGGACGTCCACGATAATGATGCTTCCGAGAGTTCGAAATCATCATGGGGGAAGATCGTGTACTTTGAAGTAATCGGATCAACTTCCAGGGGGAAGTAGTGTACATGGAATGGTATCTACTTACCTTATATGATTTTTATGAAGTATTCTGTAGGCGTGAGAAGAATTGTTGCTGATTTCCTGCATGTTACGCCAAACGGATTATCACCAAAACCTAAACGACATGAAACAGTATAGAAGCAGTGTTATTTGGTGTGGCTCTTCTACAAATTTCCGATGTGCACTTAAACCTATGAGCTAGAAGATTGTTCAAACTACATCAAAGTGTCAGAATCTGCTTAAGATACAGATATTGGTTTGGGGGGAAGCCGATTCAGAAACTTCGTCAAAAAGAAGTCTATGAAGAAAGTTTTTTAAATACATGCTGCATGAATTGGGGGGAAGTTAATCCAAATCATGCATATTACAATTGTTCCACAACAAGCAAAGACAAAGAGGATTCAAGCTGAGGTACAAGTTATGAAGACAAGAAGACTTAAAAGACATCCTCAGCATTGGAAGCGCCTTGGAAGACTTTATTTTGTTGTATTTTTACTTGTTAGGAACATTGTAAGTAATTCCGTATGTCTCCACATTGGGGGAAGATTGTTAGCCCTAAAATGTGAGCGCCACTTACGGAATTACATTTTATTCAGATAGGCAAAACGTGGAGGGACTACTATTGACATGTTGTCAAAGTGACCTCTTGTTTAGCCTATATATACCCCTCCATACTTCCATGGAGGGGTGAGGATTCTTCTTACTTGTGTATTTCCCTTTCTCTCTCTAAATACACACACTACATTTCAAGCTTTACTTTCTCTCTCTAAAAATGTCTAAACACTTCTTTTATCCTCCCCGACCTCCGGATCACCCCTAATAGCTTTGAATCTTATGCTTAACATATCCATCCTTTGAAACACCTCTTGTTGAAACTTGAGGAGTTGGTTGTCACAAGGGGTTTGAGAATTGTTTTGGATAACATGAACCCTTTATTCAAACTGATTGTTTGTTTGAACCATTGCTTTAGTCTCAATGATGTCCAAAGCCTCTTGGTAGGATTTAAGAAGAATATTCCCTCCCGCGGAAGCATTGAGTGAATCTTGGTGGTGAGATTTAAGGCCATTATAGAAGATATTGATTTGGTGAACATCATCCAATCCATGATTAGGGCATCGCCTCAATAACTCACTATACTCTTCCCAAGCATCACTAAAGGATTGACTAGGTTTTTGTTGAAAGCCTATAATTAAAGTCCTCAAGGCCATGGTCTTATGTGGAGGAAAGAACTTGTTCAAAAACTTAGTGGTGAAACCATCCCATGTGGTGATACTATCGGGTGGTTGGGTGTCTAACCAATGCTTAGCGGGTCCCTCAAGAGAAAATGACACTAACATCAACCTAATGACCTCATGTGGAACTCCATTGTGCTTAATGGTATTGCAAAGAGAAAGGAATCTCTTAAGGTAATCATGAGGATCCTCATTCTTGTTCCCATAGAAAGGTGATTGTGAAACCATAGTAATCATAGATGTGTGTAGCTCAAATGTGTTTGCGGGAAAGTCGGGAATCTTAATAGCACTAGCATATCCATGAATATTGGTTTGCATACGTTCCAACAAAGAGAGATTATCAATAGCCATGGCTTCTTGTGGTGGAGGAGTCAAAGCACGATTCTCGTGATCGGCTTGGTGGACGGTGGTGGTCTTACTCTTTCTCTTTTTCTTTCTTTTCGGAGGAAGAGGTTGTACACCAATCGGTATTTGTGCACGCCCGCGAGTGAGCATGCAACTCAATACGAGGAATGAGAGAGAAGCTCTCGTGTGACTTTGAAGAGAAATGGATTATCCTCTTCGAGTTTCAATATTAAATATCCACAAGAAAGTATATATATAATTACTACTTGGGTGCAAGATCCCCAATAAAGCCTTCCTTCTTAGAATACGCACTAGTGAACGGGGGGTTAGGTGGCACGAAGCACTTAAGTACCTATTGACCCTTAGATGGCATTTTATAGCACATCGCCTTTCTATTCACTTTGTAGTTTGTATTCTTCAAATTATTGCCTATTGGAAGTATGTATCTATTCTTGCTTAATTAAATTGGATCGATACGCGTGTTAAGGACCTGAACGCCCCCTAACACGGTGTATTGCCTCGGCAATACTTATGGAGATAGGTAACTTGGTTGTTCTTATACGTATACTTATTTACATATAATAATATATGGAAAATATTTTTGTATTTATGAGGTTTTTAAGAGAAAATACTATATGTACATAAAGGCCGAGAGAATCCAATAATATATATTTTTGGGTGCAATCTCTTAGGAAAAAGATTGCTTTTTGGATTTTTTAATTTTTTTGGTCAATTCTTTAGGAAAAGAATTGTTTTGTTAATTTTTTAGTTTTTTATATATTTTTATATTTTTGATTTTTTTTATTTGTTTTTTATTTATGATACGTAAAAATAACGTTCACAAGGTGAACGGATCCCAAAAGCCAATGAAAACCGTCAATCGATAGTCTCTCGTAAAGTCAAAGAACCGGCAGCGGCGCCATTTGAAATTGTGTATAATGCAGTTCGTTTTTCTCAGTTCTTGCTAATTGAAAGTCCAACCAATATCGGGTTTTTAACTGTTTTTGGTTGTTAATCTTTTTTGGATATTCTATTTGCTAATTCAACAAAGCCTAGCAAAACTGAAAAATAATACCTACTTATATGTAAAACATAGTGCAATTACCAAATTTTTATTCAAGTAATATTCAAAATGTAAAATTTAAAACTAAAAGGACTGAAAGTGTAAATTCTAGGAAATATAAATGCTTGAAATGAAAATTCTAACAAGTCTAGGGACTGAAAATGCAAATCAGCAAACTTCAAGGATCAAAAATGTAAAACTTGTAACTAACTAACCAAATTGTAACAATATAACAAACTTGCTAACTAATTTTTAACCAACTCAAAACTGAAAGGACTAAAATGTGCAAACCCTAAAAAGAATGAAGATTAGCCATGTTTATAAACTGTTTAAAACAACAAGGACTAAAATGCAAATCTTGAAACTTTATAAGCAAAAACGGGTTTAGAAAACAAATAAGCTCGTGTGAGCTTATTACTTAACCAAATTCAATGAAACCAATTGCAAAAGACTCTAAATTCAAAATAAGCTACGTCTGTAAGAGGAATCTGGCTGAAAGTTCAAAATAAGCTAATAAGCACTTCAAGTTAAGCCCAAAATAAGCTCTAGAACAATCCAAACAAGCACAACTTGATTTTCTTGCCAAAACTGATTAAGCAACTCAAATTATGAACGGGAAATCAAGTTAGAACAAATTTCATCAAGTAATAAGCTGGAAATTTGAATTAAGCTAAAACTGGCTTATCGTTGACCAAGCGTTGACCAAATATTTTGACAAAAAGCTGAATCTCTCAAATTTCATGTAACATCATATTCTAAATAGATTTATGCAATAAAATGGCTTGGTTAATGAATGAAATCAAAAGATCTCAAAAATCAGTTTCAAGTTACAGAAACTTAGCTTAACTCAACCTTTCTGATTTTTGCTAATTTCTCAATGCTTATTGAGAACTGTATAAAATGCTTTTGGAACTTGAAATTTCATATATTGAACTAAAACTGAGAACTGGTTTGGCAATATTTCATTAAGAATCCCACAAATGCAAGGCACATGAAATTGAGAACTTTTAAAGGCAAAAATGACTGAAATAAGACCCAAACTTTTATATGGCCAATTGCCTGTTTGACCTTCAAATTGACTTGAAATTTACTCAAAACACTTTGTTATGACCTATTGACTAGAAATGAACATCTACTTTCCAAAATCCAACACTTGAAAATTTATCAAAAGCTAATACCAAACACTCCTTTATCTGAGATTATTGAGAAATTTCAATGACTTTTAAAGAAATGGTTTAAACTGAATCAAATCTTTTGACTACCAAACTTGAGACTCAAAATGAGATGTTTTAAGACTACAAACAAGCTATAAGAACAACTATTACTCAATTAAGGTGCAAGTACTAAAATCTGACTGAAATAAGGTAATAGTAGAACACAATCCAAAATATAAATCAGTAAAACAAGAATTAAGCTACAAGTAGTTCACAATCAAACAATCAGCCAACTAAACAACTTTGATCATGCATTCATCAACTTGTACACTAGGAAAATAGCATGCCATTGACAGATTAAGTGGAACCAAAATCAGAAACTTCAAAACCTTTTGTAGTAACCATTGGGAAGAAGAGGAGTGCTGAACTCTCTTATCCTAGTGATAACCACCACCTTATCACTAGATCACCAATCTACTTATCAATTTCAGCTACAAATCACTAGTAATCATCATCAAGGCATGGAATCTTAAAAAATGCTAAGGATTGAACTGAATCTACTCAAACAGCTACAAATCTTCATCAAAGTCAGTTATGATCATTCAATGATCATAACAAACTCAATTCAGCAACACAATGATCAAATAGGAGCAAGATATGAAACAGTAGAATGAATATGAGATTTGGCGAGAAAAGAAGAATTCAAATTTCATTCATGGAAAGTTGTTACAAAGTTGTTGGAATGAAGCTAACTAACTAACTAACTCAAGAGTTTGTCAGACTCTTGAGTAGTTAGGCTAAAAAGGAAGAAAGATGAAAGGAAATTGAAAAGTGTGTGTTTTTACAATTTTAACTACCTTTTTACAAATGAGGACTAGCAGGCTATTTATAGGCTTGAAGAAGGAGTTTGTTGGGGATGATGACGTGTTGAGACCAATCCCAGGTCTCCACGTGGCATGATTCTGCAAAACTGATCTTCAAAGTATGAACAAGAATTGGGGTTTTCTTCTTGAGTGGATTTCAGGTTAATTGATGTTTACCAATGGATTCGTCTCTAAAAAATAAGCACTTTTGGTGTTTATAAATTTTCATGATATTCAGTCTAGCTCAAAAACGATCCTGGAAATATTTTGGTTTCTTGAAGATGACACGTGGCATGCTCTAATTGGTTGAAATGAAGTCACACGAATCACACTGTTGAGATATTGTCATTAATTGTGACGGCTGAGTGGGTATTAAATGCACATTGAGTTGGCAATCCGTGTGTCCTTTATTCTTGCTTCTCATTGGCTGGAATTGTGACACATGGATTAAACTTGTTTTAATTTCCAATATTGGCAGATTTAGCCCCTCTACTTTGGTAGATTATACTTTAAGGCTTGTAACTTCATTTCTTTGACACTTTTAGTCCTCCAAACTTCATCTTTGAGCAGAATTGGTCCTTTGACTTTGTTGACTTGATAGTTGACCAATTTTGACTTTGATCTTGACTTTATACAATATTTGCACTTTAGTCCTTCAACTTTGGCAATTTGTCAAGATAGGTCCTTGTACTTCAAAGTCTTGTCACTTTTGATCCTTCTTTGTCTTTTTCATCCATTTGAGCTTGATTTTTCCTTGTTTGCTTAAAAATGTATCGTTTTACCTACACAAGTGTACACAAACACAAACATACCACATAATACTGTTTTTGCAAGATAAATTGGTATTTTGCTTCATGTTTTAGGGTTATTTGTTGATAAAAGGATATGAGTTTAAGCTCATATCAGTGTTTCATCCTTGGACCTCAAGAAGTGAGTCCATGTGTACCTTGAGTAATCATCGACAATTACCAGAATATATTTCTTTCCATTGATACTCTGAACACGCATGGGACCACACAGATCCATGTGAAGAAGATCTAACCGTCCTTTAGAGCTTGGTGTGGTCTTTGTTTTGAAGCTACTTCGTTTAGCTTTACAAAGTTCACAAGAAGAACAAAGATGATCTTTGATGAATTTCAAACTTGGAAGGCCTCTCACTATATCTTTCTTGGAAAGCAAGTTAATGGTATCAAAGTTGAGATGAGAAAGATGTTGATGCCATAACCATGCCTGAGTCGTTGAAGCTTTAGCCATGAAGCAAATTGGAGTTGATGAAGTTGTGTCTTGTAGTGAGATTGTGTAAAGATCAGTACCCCGTGTACCGGTAAGTAAGTCATTCCCATCATAATCACAAACAAAACATGTCTTCTTTCTGAAAGCAACCTCCAAATCCGCATCACAGAATTGACCAATCGAGAAGAGATTGTGATTGAGCCCTTTGACGTAGTATACCATTTTGATCGTGATATTTCCCTGAACAAAATCTCCATATCCTAGGATCGGTGCAAATTGATCATTTTCGAATCGGACCGTACCCAGGAACTTCTCCACGAAGTTAATTAGAAGCTTGAGATTCCCCGTCATGTGCTTCGTGCATCCAGAGTCCAGTATGAAGAGAATTATTTGTATCACCTACAGAAGAGTTAGAACACGATGGAGCAATTGCTAATTTGGATACCACAGTAGTTGTGATAGTAGAATCATTAGTGTCCTTATCAACATTTAAAGGCATACTAACACTCGAAGTCACATTTTCTGTCCTAACTTTAGGCATCCATTTATATCATGGAGGACATTGATTAGCAAACCACCATTTCCAAGACTTGCTAGTAGACTCATATAATTCCTTAATTTTGCTTCTAGGATTCTTAGTGGTGGAGTCTGATGTATTACTTTTCTTAGTGAGGGTAGCACCAGAATAGTTCACTTTGCGTTTGGGTTTACTAGCTCTAATAAGCATCACAACGTGCTTCTTAGTTCTAGTATCTACGCCTTTGACTTTATTCATATCACACATAGAATGATTAGCATTAGCGCACTTTCCACATTTAGCACAAACAAATTTCACTTTCATAGCATTCAAATCAGTCACATCATTCAAATCGTCATTACAAGCGATTACAGACTTTTTATTCTTAAAAACATTCAAATTCCTAGGGTGTTCTTCTACTTCCTTCATATTCCCTTGATTCTTGTGTTTCCAGACCTTATCATTCACTTGAGTGCTTTTTAGCTGAGGCCGGCTAACACTAGTAGTGGAGACTATTCCTGTAGTAGAAGATACACGAATATTAGTGTTTCTAAAAGTATGAGGCGATTGAGTAACTTTGTTTGTGGGCTTAGTGGTCTTTCTATACATCCATGGTTTAATCACATTATTGTGCTTAACGCTTGGTGCTATGACATTCCTTATGGGTTGATTATGTGGGAACCTTTCTTTTCCATCCATCTTGGGGGCAAACACAGGTTTTGCAAACGATGAATTAGATAAAGCAGATGGTTTTCCCAAGATAGAGGATCTATTCTCTATAGAGGCATTGGGTTGTCTAACAACATGTTTCTTAATGCTAGGTTCTATAACTTACCCACCCCATTTTAGCAACGAGTTTCTGCAACTCTGCTATCGCTCTGTCCCTGTCTTGTAACTGAGCTTTCATCCCTTTAATTTCAAAATTATGTTCATTCATTTCTCGAAACGGTTTGGAAAGTTTTTCTTGCAAGTTATTATCATGTGGAAAACTACCAACGTCTTTTTGCAAAGCAAGTTCAAGAGAATGACAATGTTTTTGAAGGAAATCAGTTTTGTGTTGAAGTAACTCAAAAGCCTTTTTATCAACATTTTCTTTTTTTTTCGAAAGCTCAATTTCAAGATGCTCACATTCTTTGTTCTTATCAAGATATTTGCATGCAACCTCAGAATATTCATCAATATCAGCACAAGAAGTAAAATAAGCACACATAACATCTTTAGAAACGCATTCTTGCAAGAGTAAATCATATTCATCTGAAAAATCAGACTTCTCCATTTGAAGATCATCAATGTGTTTCTCAAGAGATTCAACATATTATAAATCATCATACATTTCAGTCCGAATAAACTCCTCAAACTGAAGAACAGTTTCTTTAAATAATGTCGTATTTGGGATTAATAGTTCTTTCACAAGCAAGGTAATATCTTGAGGAATCAGGCGTGTCCACTTATCATTTTCACGTTTTGCCTAATATCTTTCAACAATAGATTTAACATTATCTATGTGGTGTTTAAGAATACCTAATGTTTTCCTAATCTTGCTTTTAGATTCATCTAGAGGGAGGTAGTTGATGTATTTGTAAACATTAGATTTTTTAGGGGCAAATGCTTTCTTTCATTGAATTCTCTTTTGTTTGCATTTTAGAAACACTTCCTCACGGGTTTTCTGAGTTTGTTTGTTGAAAAGACCATAAAGACTATTCATGTAGGCATAATTATATGGTTTCACAAACTCCTTATTGACAAGTGGTCGACTATCATCCTTCCAAAGGGCAGTCTCTTCACTATCGGCACTAACAGGCATGCAATCAAGATCGGTTCTTTCAGTCTCATCAAGATAAAGACACGGGTTTGCAGCTTGAGCTTTGGCAAGGTACTCAGGACTTGCAAAGCTATATTGACCATTAAACATCGACGGAGGTGCTAGCATTCTTATGGTTTGAATAGAATCATGCGTTTTATAAACAAATTTCTTCAAAAATTTTACTTGTTCTTCTAGTTTCGTTACTTTTTAAGTTTCTTTATCATATCTACTTTTGAAGTCTTGTTTTAACGCATCTACCTCTTGTTTCTGAACCTCAATAATTTTAGCAGAATCGGTAGTGGTCATAGAGAGCTTTTGTTCAAGTTCATTAACTTTGGTATTGGCAAGGTACGTTTTTTGACGTTCATCCATTAAGAAAACATTATATTGACGCTTCTCTTTGGCTAATAACTCAAGAGTTGTATTATATTTGTTTTCAAAATCGTCCTTTTGACTTTTTAACGCACTACCCTTGTACCCCTCAAGCTCTTTGGTTTTCTGAAGGAGCTCATCTCTATAGTTTTCAGTCATCTCATTCGATTTGATAATAGCAGCTTTGCATTCTTCAAAATTTTGGGTGAGCGTAGCGTTTGCCTTCTTTAATTGCTTTTGACTCTTTTTATTTTCAGTGATATCTTTTTGTAAAGTGGAAATTAAATTAGCAAGCGCAATACGTTCCTCTTCATCATATTCATTTGCATGTTAATCATCCTCAGACTCATCATTGCACATGTCTAATGAATCGGGAGTGGTATTGCTATCAACCGTTTCCATCATACACGTGTCATTAATGGCATTGTGTAGATCACTATGCTCATGAATATCACCAAACACATTATATTCATCAGTAGTGTGTACCTTATCGACTGGCTCAGTGTCAAAGATAGGGCCATTATCATCTTCAGTGACTTTGAGAACTTCTTCAACCTTTGCCATGTACAAGTAATGTGCATCGAGTTCTTGTTCAGAATCTTCATCATCAGTGTCATCAAGCATTGCTCCTTCCTCATCTGACAATTTAACCCCTGCTTCCATCTTCTTGCATAGAAGCATCTTTTCCTTGTGATAGCTGGAGTCTCTAACCCTTTTCGGTTTCCTGCATTCCTTTTCCATATGCCCATAACCTTGGCAATTAAAACATTGAATCCCACTCTGCTGAACCACTTGACTTCCAATAGTTTCCATATTCCCAGTAGCAGCAGTAATCCTCTGAGTATCATACTTGGTAGTTTGTCGATCATACCTCGCAGAACCCTCAACATGTGTTGGATTATGTCGATCATACCTAGAAGGACTTTCACCACGTCGACGTGTGTCATACCTTGGAGGACTCTCAACATATCGGTTCTTTGTGTTAGATGATGTGCGAAGATTGTTGTTGGTGGGTTTGTAGATTTTCTTGTAAGTCTTCATTATGAAAGCAATTTGTTTTCATCTCTCGATTCTTTTGAGCTTGGTCTTCATCAGTATACTCTTCAGGGGATGACTCAGATGGTGGTGATGGTGCTCTTGGCACTTTACCTCGAGATCTTGTGGATGATGAAGACTTTGATGATGTGGAAGATCGTGGTGAAGATGATGTAGTGGAATATGACTTAGGAGCACGAGAGTGATGACCTTGGACATGTTGATTTGTAGTCACTAAAGCGAGTGGATTAGCCGTCTTGGCAACACGTTCAGCTCGAATCTCATTTGCTTCATTCTGAAATTGCTTCAAGATATCAAAGAGTCGATGATATGAGACCTTGTCTAACTTTTCTGGTTGTTTCACTAGAGTGACGAATCGTGTCCACTCGGGTTGAAGTTGTTGAAGAAATTGGACATTGACTTGCATGGTGGTGACTTGCAGATTATTTCTTGTCATGTCTTTCATCATCTTATAAAACCTGGAGTAGTAAGAGTCAATTGATTCTCCATCCCTTGAAGTAAACTTTCCAAAATTCCAAAACAAGTTTGTTTTGACATCTTGTTTGTTGAGTGGTTCTCCTTGTTACAAGCGTTCAATAGCTGACCACATTTCATGTGCTGTAGGGCATGCATCAACGTGGAATAAATATCATATCCAATCCCACTTAAAACTATATAGATGGCTTCCTTCTCCGCATCATGCCAAGCATAATTTTCAGGTGTGAGATCGGATCTTGTTTCATCACGTTCACTAACGGGAACTGCATCAATAGTATCAGTGGCTGGTCTTGGAGAAATTGAGATCTTCTTGAAAACATATGGTCCATGAGTAATACATTTCCTCAAGGCATCACCATTAGGTCTTGTATCAAGGTATCGTATAAAACGTGATTGCCATTGAGCATACCGACCAGAGACAAGCATTGGTGGTCTCTCTTTGTTACCTGCGACCATGATGTTGTTGTTTGTGACACAATATTCTTGAGTAGAATCCATCTCAAAAATGATGTGAAGTGAATATGATCTTAAGTAGATGAAGTTGTGATAAGATTGTGGTTGAAACTTGAAGAAATTGTGAAAACCTGTATCCGGAATAACAAGCACTACAAAATTCGGAATGACGAATCCGGAATCTCTAAAAGTTGCAAATCCGGAAAAAAATACCCTATCCGGAATCAGTTACCTTATCCGGAATGATTCAATACTTAGCTTATCCGGAATGTTTCAGCTTTTTCTTATCCGGAATACTCCTAAGGTTTATCCGGAATGTTGTTGGTTGGGTTATCCGGAATCACAATATTGTTTCTTATCCCGAATCTTTGTTTTTCCTATTATCCGGAATAATTGTTATTCCTCTTATCCGGAATAATTGATCTTCGTCCTATCCGGAATACTTGTAGTCTTCCTTTTCTTATCCGGAATTATTCTTCCGTGTCTTATCTGGAATACTCGATTGTCCTCTTATCCAGAATCCACAGCAGCAACTTGTCCGGAATCTTCAAGAATTTCTTATCCGGAATCCAGAAAATGTGCTTATCCAGAATAAACAATTGTCCTCTTATACGGAATGCGTGTATTTCCCTTTATCCAGAGTACGTGAACTCTTTATCCGGAATAGACAAATATATGTCTTATCTGAAATAATCTAAAATTTCTTATCCGGAATCCACAAAACTTGTTTATCCAGAATACTACAAACTACCTTATCCGGAAAATCACAAACACGTCGTTATCCTGAATCACAAAGTATTGCCTATCCGGAATACTTGAACACACCTCCTTATCCGGAAAAACTTCTTATCCGGAATAGTTGAAAACCCCAATAATCCGGATAGCAAAACCTTCTTATTGCGAAAAGTAAAACCCTCTAATTCCGGATATGAGCTCGATTTGTTTCTAACTTTTCCGAAAAGCAAACCAAAATTCCTATGAAAAACATAAATTCCTAACACAACTTTGTAGGCAATTTGTATATAGATTTTGAGCTTAAAAACATAAATCTTTTTGAGACGAGATTATTTGAAGAAGAAAAATCACACGAATCAAAAGATGATAACCACAAACTAAACACGAATCTACCCCATAGCGATTGATACCAATTGTTGTCCCAAATAATATGATAACAGATTAAGAAATGAGATGGAAAAGATATGAATTTTAGAGAGAGAAAGTAGTGAGAGAAACTAGAGAGTTACAAATGATCATCCACCTTTCCTAACATGCTAGGAAGGGCCTTATATAGGCGGGCTTACATGTAACCATAATGGGCTATATTATTTGGACCGGGCTTGTCTTTTGGGCTTAAGTAGCTTAAATCCAAGCCCGTGAACCACCACTATTTAACTATCTATTACAACGTTCTAATAAATATTACAATAGAAACCTATGATCGAACATTCTTGTTTGACTCAATATTTTAAGGTAACAAGAATTTTGGATCTTTAAAGCTTCAAAGATTAAGGCATAATTCACTTTCAATTTCGCATAGATTTTTCGGCCTTGTGAGCTTCAAATTGTTTGCTTGATTCAGGCGAGCACTTGAAATCTTATTATTAGGTGAAGCTTTCGATTATTTGGGTTGCCAATACTTCAAAACCGTGACGCTGACGATACCTTAATGTCTTCCCAATTTAATTACATGGAAGCTACTAGAAAAGACTAGAAACCAACAATCAAGACTAAACCGCTAAGCCAATACTTAATAAGAAAAATATATATACAAGCGAAGGGAGAATAAGCAAACAACGAGAACACATGAGTTTTGGAAAGAATACGAGTACTCTACGTTTAGCATAGTAACATATAATTAACTCTATCATTTCTCGTCCTCATTTAAGAGACTTAGCCTAATATCAAGTTAAGGAATCGAAGCTAAGTGCGCAACACGCACGGTCGAGTCAAAAATTACTCTTATTCTCGCCATCAAAAAATCTACATTCGTGTCTTCAAACACTTATCAAACATGAGAAATTTTAAAATTTGGCCATTTTTAGCCTTATTTTGCAACAAAACGATAAACAAAAAGATAAATTTTAGAAAGCGTGAAAGTTTGGCAAGGCAAGTATCTATTCACCCCCCATACTAAAGTTAAACATTGTCCTCAATGTTTCGAGTCTAAGGGTAGGATACGCCCATACTAGAGACGAAGTCGAATGCTTAATCTTGCATGGAAAGAGTGGAACCGTTAAATTAAAAGCCGTTTATGAAGTGTGCTACAAACCTAAGGTTAGAACAATCAAGGATATATCATGTGGATATTGAGAAATTCTTCAAAGCAAACGATCGAGTGGTCCCATAAAATGAACACGAGAGGCTCCAATCGTGAAGACCATGATCATCTAAAAACCACAATGCACAAACAACCACGGAACAAAGGTTGGAAGGGCACAAATCCCCTCATATTAAACTACATTAGAAAGCGATAATATGTGCATGGATAAGCATGGGACTCCCCTATGAGGCACCTCGTTTTTGATTACTGAGTCATGAGCTCGACTCGATCCCCTCATTACTAATTATCATTGGAGAAGGTGACTTGGTCGAGGTAGTTCAAAGAGGGAACTTCCCCACCAAAGTAGTACTTCAACCTATGTCCATTCAACTTGAAATTAGGTCCATCATTTGAGCTAGCTTGATGGTCCCATATGGAAAAACTTGGGTAACGGTGAATGGACCCGACCAACGGGATTTCAACTTGCCGGAAAAGATTTTCAAACGTGAGTTAAAAAGCAACACTTGATCTCCAATGTTAATTAACCGGTTTTTAATTTTACAATCATGAAACTTTTTGGTTTTCTCTTTGTAAATTAATGAATTTTCATAAGCAATGTCTCTCAATTCATCCAATTCATTTAATTTCATTTTCCGGTGTTTTCCCGCGGTCTCAGTGTCATCATTACAATGCTTTAGGGCCCAATAAGCTTTGTGTTCGAGTTTAATTGGCAAGTGACAATTCTTCCCATACACAAGCTTGTAAGGAGTGCACCCGATGGGTGTCTTATGAGTGGTAGGAAAGGCCCATAAAGCATCGTCTAACTTATCCGACCATGATTGTCGGTTCTCCCCAATCGATCTCTCCAAGATCTTCTTCAACGCTCGGTTTTGAAACCTTGACTTGCCCACCCGTTTATGGGTGATAAGCCGTAGAAAGCCGATGTGTAACTCCATATTTCTTAAAAACTCTTTCAAATTGGTCATTGCAAAAATGAGTTCCACGATCGCTTATAATTGCACGAGGGGTTCCAAACCGAGAAAACAAATTCTTCAAAAACTTGACTACCACACGAGCATCGTTCGTGGGCAAAGCCTTCGCTTCCACCCACTTGGATAGGTAGTCAACGGCGACAAGGATGTACTAATTACCACAAGATGATGGGAACGGCCCTATAAAATCAATTCCCCAAACGTCAAAGATCTCACACACTTGGATGATGTTTTGTGGCATTTCATCATTTTGTGAGGCTTTGCCTTGACGTTGGCATGAGTCACATGACTTGACAAGTGCATGTGCCAAAAGAAACCGACATCAAAGACCTTATTCGCCGTTAGATTAGCACCATGGTGACAACCCGTGGGTCCCTTGTGACAAGCTCTAAGGATATTAGAAGCTTCGGTGCTAAAAACACAACGTCAAATAATTTGATCAGCACAAGTCTAGAAGAGGTAAGGGTCGTTCCAAAACTAGAACTAGACGTCACGAAAGAATTTTCGTTTTTGTTGAGTCGTCATACCCTTAATGATGAAGTTCCCCGCATGGTAATTTGCGATGTCCGCAAACCATGGGGTGGATGAGTCAACCTTAGAATTCACTACACCAAGTGTCTCAAGAGGAAATGTTTCAGTGATTTCCTTGTTCTCGTCCACACTTTGGTGAGGATTTTCCAAGCGAGAAAGATGATCGGCCACTAGATTCTCGTCTCCTTTTTTGTCAAGGATTGTGACATCAAATACTTGTAGGAGGAGCATCCAAAGAAGCAATCTCGGCTTTGCATCTTGCTTAGCCATGAGATACTTGATTGTAGAGTGGTCCGTATACACTATGCATTGGGTCAAGACGAGGTAAGGTCGGAATTTCTCAAATGCATACACCACGGCAAGGAATTCCATTTCCGTTGTAGTGTACTTAAGTTGATGCTCGGTCATCGTCTTGCTAGCATAGTGAATAGGCAAGAAGTGCTTTTCATGACGTTGCCCCAAAACGGCCCCAATAGCGTAATCACTAGCATCACACATGAGCTCAAAGGGGAGGTTCCAATTGGGAGCAACAAGGATGGTAGCTTCGGCAAGTTTCCTCTTAAGGATTTCAAAGGCTCGTACACAATCTTCGTTAATGACAAAAGGAGCATCTTTTTTAGGAGATGTGTAATAGGTCGAGAAATCTTTGAAAAATCCTTGATGAATCGATGATAAAAGCCCGCGTGGCCTAGGAAACTCCTAACTCCCTTGACGGTTTTGGGATGAGGTAATTTGGCGATGACGTCTACCTTAGCTTTGTCTACCTAAATCCCCGCTTTCGAAACCTTGTGCCCTAAGACGATTCCTTCCTTAACCATAAAATGACATTTTTCCCAATTGAGCACAAGGTTGGTTTCCTCACAACGTATTAACATTCTCTCAAGATTCGACAAACACGAAGTGAACGAACAACCAAACACGGAAAAATCATCCATAAAGACTTCCATCGTCTTCTCGATCATGTCATGAAAAATAGCCATCATACACCGTTGAAAAGTTCCCGGTGCATTACAAAGTCCGAATGGCATTCTACGATAGGCAAGCGTTCCATAAAGATACGTAAACGTAGTTTTTTCTTGATCACGAGGATCGATAGGGATTTGGAAGTAACCGGAAAAACCATCTAAAAGTCAATAGAAATCGTTTCCCGCAAGACGCTCCAACATTTGGTCCGTGAAGGGCAAGGGACAATGGTCTTTTCGAGTGGCGTCATTCAACTTACGATAGTCGATACACACCCTCCAACCGGGCACGATCCTAGTTGGAATTAACTCGTTGTCTTCATTTGGCACAACAGTCATTCCTCCCTTTTTAGGGACACAATGAATAGGACTCACCCAAGGGCTACCAGAAATAGGGTAAATCATTCCGACGCCAAGGTGTTTAAGGACCTCCTTTTTGATGACGTCGTGAATATTATAGTTCACCCTCCTTTGACATTGGATTGCGGGTTTGTATTCCTCCTCTATTAAGATTTTGTGGGTACAAAATTTGGGATCGATCCCCTTAATGTCGGATAATTTCCACGCCATTGCCCCTTTGTGGTCCTTTAGAACATCGATAAGTGCGGTTTTTCATCATTTGAAAGATCTTTCGCAATAATCACCGGCAACTTATCGTCTCCTTCCAAGAATACGTATTCAAGATGAGGAGGTAAATCTTTCGACTCGAGGATTGGTGGTTCCTCGATTGAAGATTTAGGTTCGATACTCATAACCTCCTCGGGCGGAGGAAATGGGAAATCGTTGAGAAAATCATTGATAATCAAGAAGTCCTCATCGTTGTCGAGGTCCTCATTACAAGTACGAGGAACATCAAATTCTTCCAACGTAAAACCACCACCTTCAAATAGAGTGAAGGACGATGTCGAATTATCAAGAATAGGATCGAGCATAGTGGGATTGCCACTATTTTCAACGTCACCAAAACCTAAAAATTCCTGTGAAAATTCCTCACAAACGACGTCGATCATATCAACAAGGTTTATAGTCGCGACAGAAGAAACATGAGAAATTTGAGAGTTTTGTGTTGCGTTTATAACAAGTTCCTCGTCGTTGAAACGTAAGGTTATTTTTCTAGCATGCACATCAATCAATGCCACTGACGTATCCAAAAACGAACGACCTAAAATAAGAGGAACTTGAGGATCCGTGGGAATATCGACAACGATAGTCTACCGGATAATAGAACATTCCCACTTTCACAAAAACGTCTTCGGCCAAACCACATGCGGGAATTGTAGAATGATCGGTCAACTCGATAGACATTAGTGATGGAGTAAGATTAGGAAGATTGAGCGACTTGAAGATTGCAAGAGGCATCAAGTTAATGTTATCACCAATATCGGTCAAGGCATGGCATTCTTCTTGAATAGCACATGGGATAAAAAATTTACTGAGATCACTGACTTTTTGAGGTATGCGGTTAAGATAAACCAATGAACAACTATTCAATTTTTGAAATTTCTCCTTGTTGTTTACATACTCTTAAAGATAGCGGCAAATCGAGGCATCATGACCAAAGCGTCGGCAAAGCTTATATTGAAATGAAAATCACGAAACATTTTCATAAAAACCTCAAATTGGTAATTCTTACGTTCTTGCCGTTTGTCCTTACGAAGTCTTGATGGGTAAGGGAAAGGTGGTGTGGGTTGAGGCATAGGCATAGCCATTGGAATCTCGGGTTCCAATGATGGTAATGGGTCAACCGTATGTGTGGTTTGAGCGGTACTTCGTGGGATTAGGATATGCTCCTTTTCGACCACCACCTCAGATTCTTCCTCAATTTCCTCCACCTTAGGAGTAATTGGTTGAGGAGTCGGTTCCTTAAGTGTCTTACCACTACGTGTGGTAATCGCTTTCATCTCTCCCTTAGGGTTTGATATGGTGTTACTAGGAAGACTACTCGAAGATGGTTTACACATTATAGCCTCAAACATAGATGAAATTTTATCCTCAAAAATAGATTGCCTCTTATCGGCCTTAAGCATCTCTTGTTTTATCTCATGTTGCCCTTGTTCCATCTTTTGTTGGTTTTGTTGTAACCTAGTCACATTACACTCCATTTTGTTGGTATGCATCTTAAGTTCATTTGCTAACTCGTTTTTCAACTATTTTTTCAAGTCATTCTTAAAGTGTTACCATCTTAGGCAAATGATCTCGCTTTGTATATTATCAAACCTAGCATCATTTCCATTTGCATATTCAACAAATTCATTTGGAAGATCTTTCAAGTTTTGCAAACTCTTGTTGTTGCTTTGAAAATCATGGTTTTGATTTTTGTTGTGCACTTGGTTATTAGCCCCTTGATTCCCACAGTTGTTACCCTTGTAATTGTTCCTTTGATTTCCTTGATAACCAACTTGATTGTTTCGATAATTGTTAGCATTTTGATTTGGTGCAAAACCCGGTGGAGTCAATTGATTAGTGCGAGTATCTTGACTGTTTTGGTTGTAAGTTCTCGTGGCCGCGTAGGCACTCGAAGTGTTACCATCGTTGGTAATGCACTCAAAGAAATCATGAACTCCACCACAATACATACAAGAAACCTCAACCGCTTTAGCCGTAGCGGGAGTGGGTTGTTCACCTACTTTAAACACAATCAAAAGTCCCTTAAGCTTATCAAAGATTTTGTTCTCCAAATTTGCCTCTATTTGGCAAGCATCGATGGTATGAGATAATGAAGGCGAAGCCGAAGATCAAGTCTTACGAACACTCGATGTGCTACGAGGACTATAGACCTTAGACCTATTCTCAATAATCAACAACGCTTCCTCGACCGTTTTACACAAAAAATTACCACCCGCGGCGGCATTAAGATAATCTCTCTCATGATCGTTCAAAATCCATTGTAAAACATGTCAAGTTGATGCAAGTCGGAAAAACCATGATGAGGACATTCTTGCAACATTTCCTTAAACCGATTCCAAGCCGTAGAAAAACTCTCATTAAACTCTTGTGAAAACTTTGAAATCTCGTTTTTCAAATGCGTAGTCTTAGAGGGCGGGAAAATTGGTTCACGAACTTCGAAACGAGATCCTTCCACGTCAATATAGAATTGGGTGGCTCTTTCTCTAACCAAATTTTAGCGGGGCCCGCTAAGGAATACGGAAAATGCATCATCTTAATCGAGTCGTTCGAGACGTCCTTAAACTTGCAAGTGGCGGTAAGACGATTGAATTGGCGGATATGGTTGTGAGGGTTGTCCTTTTCATCAACACGGAATTTGTTGTTTTGGATCATCGACAACAAACCCGTCTTAACTTCAAAATTCTCCACAAGGATGGCGGGAATCACAATAGCCTCTCCATAAACCTCAGTGGGTGCTTGAAGTAACTCCATCATAGTACGGTTAGCCATGGTTTCTTCTTGTTCTATGATAGGTTCGTCAATAGGAGATTCTTCACTAGAAGGTGTTCCTTCCTTTCGGTTTCTATGTTTACGTGCACGTCTTGCTTGGTTACGAGTTTGCATAAACGTCACGTACAACATGTGGATGAGCAAAGAATATTCTTTTGGGTGTTTTTAACTTTTTCCAATTTTTTTGTGTTTTTGATTGTTTTTACATTTTTTTTGGAGTTTTGTGATGTATTACGTAGACAAAAATCTACAAATCTCTCCTCAAATCAAATCTCTCGATTAAAGGAGCCTCAAAGAATGAAAACGATCACGTGAAGTGAATGCCTTCGATGACTTTAGAACGTTGGTGGAACACCAAAACATTCAAGAGGGTTTAATCTTTGAAACCAAGAAAATATAGATACGTAGATAATACTTTGGTTGGCAAACCCTCGATTAGCCCTTTTTATCTAAACACGCACAAGCAAGCGGAGGAAACGAGGCGGCGCTAAGCACTTAAGAGCCTTTTTCCTTTAGGCCGTGAAATACAACCGCCTTATACCCATCTTATAGTTTGTGTTTTTCAAAATTAAGCTTCACGAAAGTAATTATCTATTTTGCCTTTTTTCTTTGTTTGAGATTCAAATACAATGATTGATTGATGAAATCCCAAATCAAGGTTGTGTTTTCACACTTTTGGAGTACTTGTGAATTTATTGTGATACGTATACAATATAGTAATAATATTCACACAAAAACGAAACACCGATAATACGTATGATTAGAGTGCTAATCACACAAATAGTTATTATGGCTAATATAAAAACAAAATTTGGTCAAATAAAAACACAACACGCCTCCCCAGCAGCGGCACCAAAATGATAGTTATAAAATACGTCTTTTAGGAAAAAGAGCGTAAATGTGGAAAGTATTAAACAAGTGGTTTAGAAAAACCAAGTGTTTATGACCCAAAATGGCGTGGGATCGTTCTCAAGGAGGCTAGTGTGTTGTGTAAAGAGATGATTAAATGTTTGTGATTATGATTATGAGAAAAGAAAAGAGAAAAGGATGACGGTTATGATTAAAATTACACTAAGACGAAAGTCGTACATGTAAAACCGTAAAATATGACGAATTTTAAAAATTACCCTAAAAACTCATAGAAAATTTCAAAAAATCCTAAAAAATGTAATTAGAGTTTACAAAAAATCAAAAATCATTCAAACTTTTTATTTAATTAAATAATATATTTTTAATGCTAATTAAAGCCAAAAAAATCAATTTAATTAAAAAAAGCCCAAAATGGGATTTTTCAATTTGTAAAACTAAAAAAATAACCAAATTAAACTAAAAACTATTTTTGTAAAATTTAAAATTAATTAAAAAATTTTAGAATGATTAAAAACTATAAAAATATTAAAATAATCCTAAAATTAGTTAAATGAGAAGAAAATTAATCTAAAAATTTTAAAAATCCTAACTTAATATATTTAACCTAGGAAAAATGAAAAAGTTGCAAAAATGTTAAAAACTAATTTTAATAATAAAATATTAATAAAATATTAATAAAAATCCAATATTTATAAAAAATTCTAAAAACTTGCAAACTAGTTTAATTTAACCTAATTTAAACATAAATGTACTTGAAATGACCAAATTACCCCTAATGGGCCTCCAAATGGGCCAAATAGTAAAACAGATCCCTTAATGGGCTCAAATTGGCCCAATAAGAAAAGTTTTCACAAAAATGGCCCAAAACTTCAAGTTTAGCTTAAAATTCAATTTTAAACACAAAATTTCAAAGGCCCAAAAGCTGAATATGAGCTTATCACATCTTATTTCAAAACAGCTTATTCTTATTGGGTTTTTTGGCCCATTAAGCTATAAGTTGATGCCATAAGCTGAAATTTGACACACATCCTTCTCTTGACATAATTAAGTTGTTTGTAAAAAGAGTTTCTGAATAAGCCCAAGAAATAAGCCTGAAATAAACAAAAGCTCTCTACACAAAACGACAAAATAGTCGTTTTCGAGTTCTAGGCTGTTTCAAGAGCTGATTCTTGTTGCAAAATGTCCTAAATCACTCAACGAAGGTTAATAATAAAAAAGATTTCCAAAAAGCACAATGAATAAGCTAGAAAAAGCAAATAAGCACTTATGAAAAAGTCAAATAAGTTGGTTTTCTAGTCAAACCTAAAAGTGAAAGTCTCAAATGCTGCAGAATAGTCAAATGGGTCAATTAAGGAAGATTGATCACAAAAAAAAATTGGTTGCAGGTCTAATAAGCTATTACAGCTTATTGATAAGTTTTTTGATAATTAACACTAGTAGTGGCTAGTTTTGGGTGTCCAGTAGTGGGAAAAGTTTCCACTGCTTGACTTAATTGACTTTTTGTCTTTAGTGAGCTTTTGTTGGAATCAATGAACAAACAAGGCACCCTTATAACCAGTAGGTTATAAGGAGTCAATATCAACAAAGAAAACACAATTTCACCAATTCAAAACAGCATCAGACATTGCCCAGATATTAAAATTAAACAGTTATGAAGAATTAAGCAGATTAAGCAAGAATAAGCCAACCAAATTGAACCAAATGCATACACAAGCTATAATAAACTCAAATAAGCATACATAAACTTGTTTCAAACACTGAATCAAAGATTAGATCTTGTTTTAACCCTATGAATGTTACTAACGAATAATAAAGAACACAAGAATGACTTTGCTGATATACTTGACCACAAGCCCAATTTCAAACCCTCAAATCTTTCAAACAGGTTACACAAACTTTGTTTAAAAACTTTTAACCCTAAGCATGCATACAAACTAAGTGTTCCCAATATTTCAAGTCAAAATATGCAAAATCAAAGCAGTTATAGCACAATTTGGATTTGATGTTTAAAAGCTCAAGTTTTGCAGATAAAAGCACTCAACCAAGTCAATATTAGATAAAAGCACTTAATAATCCAAAAAACTAACTCAAACTCAAGTTATACCCTAAAAACAGTAGACCCAAACAGCCCTTTCACTTTTTTAAAACAAGATTTAACAAAGCAAATGTGATATCAGGTTATAGCAAACTCAATCAAGCATCAAAACAACATAATCATGCAGTAAGAACAAGATTTAAGCCATAAAAACATCACATACAATGTCAAAATCACAAAATCACTAATAACCACTTTTCAAACAGATTTTTGGAAAGAAGGCTCAAACCTCATGAATTTACATCCACACCCATGAATTTTAGAGCTTATGTGCCTAGCTTAACAAGGCACAAGCTTCCAACAAGCTGCTAAGAACAACAAGGTTAGACCAAGCAGAATATATAAAGAAGAAAAATGAAAAATGAAACAATATCTTTTCAAGCTTTGTACCCACTCTTTTAATATCCCCAAACCAAGACCTCACCTCACCTTGATAATCTTCTTATCAGGGTGATGTGATCAATCTTATCCCAAAAATTTCAAAGGTTTGAACCAAAGAACTTAGAAAAAATCAGGTTTTGGAAAATCTTGCAATTTCTTGCACAATCTTTGAAAGCAAGTTTTGAAACTTCACAATCACAAACTATAACAAATAACAATAAGCGAATGAGAATGGCACTTGGAATCCGTCAAAGATATCAAACACTTTTTCATTACTTGAACAAAGGATTTACTGATTCTTGACCAAAGGAAAAACCAAGAGCAAAGATTAATGTAATGAGCCTAATGCCTTATATAGGCTACAAATGGACTAAATACTGAATAAAAAACATGAAACCCTAACTACGAAGTTCCAAGAATGCCCTTGCAGTTTGAATATCTCATGAACATGTGAAGAGCTTTTGGCTGTTTGTGGAGGTGTAAAGTGTGTGGCAATTTGATCAAGGGCCTCAAATGAGCTTATGTTGTAAGCTACATTGTGGATGGTTGATTCTCTACATGGTTTTGTCATTTTCCGCAAAAACACGTGTGCAGGGGAGGTATCATGTGAGTCTTGGGGTGAGGTGACAAGGGGTTTAAGGTTTGGGTTATGATTAGTGATAGGTTAATCATAAATCTGGAGGTGATGGGGGTCTAATTGTTGTTTAAATAGAAACATCGATGAGACGGTTCAGGAACAGCCTTACCTTACACAAGCAGCAACTGCATGTAAATTCTCTGATTAAGAAAAGGAGGAAGTTACACAGCTTCTCAATAATCTAATCGACTTCTCGGGATTCCTGGTGCATGAATATGGAGTACCTACCATGGATCCAAATGAACTTCAAAAGATACTTAAAGATAAAAACTTTTGGGCAAGTACGAAGATCGGCAAAGATGAGGGCGAATATCATACCAATGAACTCCTGAAAGCAAGGAAATCAACATGTTCAGGTATTTAAACTCCTCCACTGCGTCCATAACTGCCTTTGTCATTGCTACAACCAAGCACCTTTCAATGGACTACTTCGTCAGCTATGATCTAGACTATTTAGAAAAAGGCGCGAACAAGTATGATACATCTTTAACTATGGGTAATGTAGTATAGTTGGATCACGTTCCTTGGATCAAAGATAAAGTTCCTAAGCTATAGAATATAGTACTAATCAAATCATAAGATCCATATGCAGAACTTGGTATCTCTCATTGGGGTGGCAAGAAGAAGTTAGCTTACAACTTTTTCAATCGTCGTCGACCAGGTAATCTCATACTCTTAGATCATCGAATAAAAAGTATACAGGGAGGTACTATTGATAAGATATTCGGGTATTTCTACTTAAGAGAAATCCGATTCAAACGGGAAGACAATAAGGAATACACTGTCAGTGAAGGAGGACTCTAATTCTTACGTCTTGAAGATATAGAAGACTTCTCCTTATCTTGGCTCAAGACAAGGTCCCTCACTTATCATCTATGTTGTCCCATATTCTTAGATGATTAAACAAGAAATAAAGAAGAATGATAGATTAATTCTAGAGAGATATAGTAGTGAGAGAAAGTAGAGAGAAGTGTGTGAAACTATGGGAAGATTAGATTAAGAAAAAATGAACAACCAACCCTCCTAACATGCTAGGAGGGTGCTTATATAGTCCACCCACATGTGGGATTCTTAATGGACTATATATGTTTTGGGTCGGGCTTGAATAAATGCTTAGTACCTTGAAAGAGGCCTTTTAAGCTAACCATCAAGCCCGTAATGTGACGACTAGTTTAAGTAACTATTACGACGTTCTGGTAAGTATTATGACCGAAAATTCTTGTTTGACTCAATATTTTGAGGCTAACAATCTTCCCCAATGTGAGGTCATTCCTCTTCGATATTTGTAGATCAACGGAGATTACGAATTTCGTCATAAATGAGTCTTGAACGTGTAATAGTAGTCTTTTTCCTTCATGCTGTGATCTTTGAGACTTTGTCGTTGTCTTTCGACTTTCCCTTTAAACTTGAGATATTCAGATCATTCTTGACTTGTCTTTTCCATCTTGCAATCATGTGTCTTTATCCACAAATTCATTCTTATTCACAATCTTGAAAGCTTGCTAACAATCTCCTTTGAAGAGAGGTCATTCCTCTACATTAATTGTTAAGGAAGATTTTGATCATCAGAGTTGCAAAAGTCTTTAGCTTTCTTGATTGTTGGATGTCTTTGGGCATGAGTATGTGGTTTTGTGTCTTTGACTTTTCTGAGTACACCGTAACTCACCTTCTAGAGACAAAACTTAGACACGGACTGAATGGCTTTGACATTCGTCCTAAATCGGTAGCGTTTTACCTCCGGTCGGTGAACACCGTTACAAGATATATAAATATCGTACCTGTGATTAGGTAGATTCAATTAAGAATCTCCTTGACAAGGTTTCGCGGCAGTACTAGCCGTTCTCTTTACTCGATCGTCTCAAAGCAAGACTGCGAACATAAAGAGTGAATTAATTGGGTAAATATCCGCTTGATTAAAGTCGTCAATTCAAATTCCTGGAACAAGTTTGATTCATTAAGAATCTTACCATTGTTGGTTTCCTGTTGACACAAGCTTGATTCATAAGAATATCGCAAGTTACCTACCGTAGCGTTGTTTAATGTTGACGCTAAAAAGATCTCCATTCGTCACTGTTAATATCAATAAATATCACTCTTAATGTTCTGGCAAGACCATAAAGATATTGCGTAGAAACCTGAAACGAGTTTGAATCAATAAAGAAACAAACCACTGTTGCTTTTCAGTTTTACATATGTTCAATTCATAAAGAATCTTACACATGACCTACTTTAATGCTGTTTGATGTTAACACTGGAAGGATTTCCACTCATCATTGTGAATACTAGAAAGTATCACTCTGAGTGTTCTAGAAATATCGCAAGGATATAGCGTAGGACTCTCTTGATCGTCATCCGTGTGTCCTAAGAATATTTGATTGATCTCTTGGCTCTAGACTCGATTTGTGTACTTTTAGTAGTCGGAGGCTGGAGCAGATGCCACCTATTCAATATCAACTATCTCGGAGTGAGAAAGTCAATAGAAGTCATGTTGATCTCCGTGACAATAAAACAAACTTCTTTTTAGAGAAGCCTGAGTCAGTTGGGGAGGGGTTGTGCATTTTTAACACCCCCAATTTTGGGTCATATGCGGAAGCTCATAATGGGTGCTACTTCATAATATAACAACTCAAGTAATAGAAAACGACTCGAAAATAATCGTTTTAAAAGTAAACATTGGATTGAAATAAAAGTTTACAATCGTTCATAACATGGTCCCCTAACATTTATTAAATAAGTACACAACATCTTTTCATAATAAAAAGTCATTGAACTATTTTTTATATCGAGTGGTGAGCTTTTAACCCATTTATTATAATTCCGCTAGCACTAAAATCCCTCCTGCCATTACCTTCAAGGACCTGAGATAAAACATGCTAAATTTGTCAATAACAGTTGAGTGAATCTATAGAGTTTATAAATAAACATTACCAAACACAAGTATATTTTAAAACCATTAGGAAATAACGATGTGGATCAAACAACGTTATATGGATTATTATAGGCCTCATGACATTGAAACGTTTCCATAATATTTGCCCACCATACACCTCGCTAAGTGTATATTAAACTCTAACGCATGTATCATCCTTGGGCCTCAAACGTGCCCTAACGATAGCTAGTTGTTATAGGACGGGAGGAGGTCGGTCCTCCCGAATAGTACTATTCAATGTATAAGCGCCTACCAAAACTCGGTAGTTAACAATTCATGATATAATTGGGACTTTCATTTAGCGAAATAACAAACCTATAATAATCAAGGAAACTAGCATACATCAAGTCACTTGTGTTCTATTTTTAAAACAAGCATGTTATCCTCCTCGCGGGTTTATAAATCATCATAATGTATTTAAAAGTGAGGCTATAGACTCACATTAGTACGATTGTAGTAGTACGACGATCGCTAATGATAAATGATACCCGTTAAACACGAAGACCGCAACCTACAAAATAAGGTGCGTTCGTTAATAAATGACTCAAGTATAATTAATACTTAAATAATGCAAAACTCAAATTTATAAAACCATGACAATACCAAAAGAGTAACGATACAAGTGTATTTCTATAACCTTTTACATGTTAACTTTATAAATAAAATAAAAAAATAATCTGCCGGTACTTACCGAAAGTACAAATTTATTTACCCTACTTAAACCGTTATGTTTTCGACGAAACTTCGTCACAAACTCACATATAATATGAAGAAGACTCAGTTTAAGTTTCATTCAAAACAATTCCATTTTGAAATATCTAAACAATTCCATTTATGAAACCAACACTTGATTCTAAAAATAGACTCAAAACACTAATTATAGAGCCTGAGAACAGCCCTTAACTCCTTTTGAAACTCATTTTATAGTCCTCGATATTCGATCCAAATATTGACAACAATTTTCGGATTGTGTCAACACTCGTCTCCCGGTACACGAAAATCAAATCATCATAACTTTTGATCCGTAATGAGTTAGAAGCTCTACTTTATATCTAATCGAAGCTCTCGAAATTCTCTACAACATGATCCCATCATATCAACCTATACTCAGACTTAAAACCTCTGAAAACGGTCTTAAACCCACGGCTCAAAATTAATTATTTGAAAACCATGCAAAAATAAATCTTTCAACACAATTTACCCATTTCTATACTCCTAATAACAACTAAAAATCATCCTAATCAAACACTAATGACCCTAGACCACTTTCATGTCTAAATCTTACAAGATCCACATCAAAATACATGCAACCATCCCCACATCTAATATAGTAATAATAACACTTATTTACAACCATAAAATAGATCAAAATAAGTTGATCTTTCAAGAAAAAATAATTTTGAGAAAAAGTTCACGCACGCTGTAAATTTTTATATCAAACTGATCCAAATTATATTACAAACATGAGACTTACTTTGGTTTTCAAGGATTCAAGCTAGAAATTAGAATCCAAGGGTGTTTTGACTTGAGGATGTCATGGCCAAAAAAATATATATAATAAAAAAATGATGATCATACAAGTATATACTTGATCAAGTTTCACCAAATCAAGAGAAGTGTAATGCATGTAAATTTTTAACAAAGATCAAAGATCAAATACAACTTTTTAACATGAAAACATGATGATCTAAACATAAATCATTCATGGAAATAAAAAAATCATGAAAGTTGATGCATGTAGGAGATTTTCATACCAAAATGTAGATCTTGAGATTTCAAAGATGGATCTTGCGTTGGTTTTGTTTAGATCATAATAGAATATGGGTAAAAATTGATCAAAGTTTGGATTTAGGATGGGGGGGGGGGGGGTCACGGCTTATATAAAAAGTTTGGATTTCGTGCTTTGTGTTTTCTATGTGTTTTAGGTAGTAGGAAACATATATATAGTGCTAGTGTAGGGTAGATTTTTTCCAAAATGCATTTCTTTGAGCCATAATTGTAAATATTAACTTAAGTAACGGGAATGACTAAAAAGTTACTTTTGGAAATATTTACGGGGTGCGGGTTTCGTAAAAATACTTTTCAAAAGTTTAAACGCACACGAAGAAAAATAATAATAATAATAATACGACTCAATACGTAATTAAAACGATATTGTCGAAAGTATTAAATATCGAAACGATCGATAATAAAATATAAAATTTTGGGCATCCGTCGGTATCGCAATCACTAGTAGTCCTCGTTACTCGTCAAAATACTAAAATAAAATATTCAATATCGGTTTCAACTTAAACCATTAATTAATATAATATTTAACGTTATGAAATACTAAAAAAATATTAGCAAGATAGAATTAAATAGTGACCTGAAATTTCCAGTTTGTCACAGCATACCCATCTAACGGGGATCTTCGTCCCAAAGATCAATTCGCCTTATGGTCCGGTTTCTTGTTGAAATTAAACAAGTGCGGATATTTCTTCCATATTTGATCTTCCCTTTCCCAAGTAAACTCCGGTCCACGCCTTGAGTTCCATCAGACCTTGACAATAGGGATTCGACTTTGCTTCAATTGCTTCAGCTACCTATTCATGATCTCGATGGGTTCTTCGATAAAGTGCAACTTTTCATCGATCTTGACTTCATCCATTGGGATAATAAGGTCTTCATCGGACAAACACTTCTTTAGGTTCGACACGTGAAAAGTATTGTGGATTCCTTGTAGCTCCCGAGGTAATTCAAGTTTATATGCTACCAGACCCACTCTTGATGTGATCTTGAATGGTCCAATATAGCGGGGACTTAACTTCCCACGCTTCCCAAAACGTATAACACCTTTCCATGGTGATACCTTTAGCATAACTTTGTCACCTACCTCGAACTCTAAAGATTTCCGTGTAATACCCGTGAATGTGCCGTATGATGCTAAGTTAATGTCTCAAGAGCTATTCAGTGTGAGCATCTCTCTTAAGTTGAGACTCACTTGAGGATGTGATATCCCGAACCCAACATCATTTATTTAATCCTATTTTATGAATATCTTTGAAATTTTTAAGAAATTTCGTTTGTTATATATTTGACGGTTTAATTTGAAACCAATGATCGATGTCGCAATCTTAACGATTGACGATTTAAGAACCGATAACGACTACGATCCTGACGGATGCCCAAAATTTATCTTTTATTATCGATTGATCGATATTTGAGTTTTTCGAGATTTTATTTTTATTACGTGTTAAGTCGAGTCGGAACCATATGTATATTTGTTTTGTGTGCGTTTTAACCTTTGGAAAGCAATCTTTGTGAAACCCGACTCTCGCAAAAACTTAAAACCCGTCATGTAGCCAAAATCCCGCTCTTTAAATGATCGTTTATCCCTAAGGCCAAAAGATAGCCAATTTGTCAAGACTAACGCTCCTAATTTTCATAAAATAAAAATGTGTGCACACAAACTTCATTTCTTTCACTTCCAAAAATTGAAAATCTCTCTCCCCTCTCTCCTTGAAGCCGACGACCACCCACCACCCAAAACCACCACCATTAAAACTTTTTCTTGAGTTTTGGGAGAAAATAATCAAAGTCCCATCCTTCCTTTACCATTTTAAGTAAATCCCCCCAGCAATTACAAGCATGCATCCATTGATTTTTCCAAAAATTAATGATTTTTCAAAAACATGTTTTAATCTAATTAAACCCATTTATTGTTTAATTCATGTGTTTATAATGATAATTAATCCATAAAACAAGATGGGGATTATGTTGTTGGTGTTCCACAGCCCCAAAAACCCACGAATTTATGGGGGGTTTTGGGTGTTCATGGTGTTTGATGAAATGTGTCATGGGTTGTGTTTATAAAGTTGTTTTTGGTGTTTTTGAATGGGTTAAACACATTGCATGTATGATTTAGGATTGGGTTTTGGTTAGGTTTTAAAGTACTTGGTAGAGTAGGCTTTTTGGGATGATTTGGTATGGTTAGGAGTGGTAAAAATTAGTCTAGTTAATGATAGAACGGATTAGAAACGAGCTTTGAATTGATTTTGAGGTGGTAAAATTTAGGCAGATTGTTCAAGCTTGTTTTTCGTGGGTTTAACTTTGTAAACAGGTCATAAGCATAGGATGTAGTTGTAGAGATTTGTCTTAGATTCGTTTTGGTATAAGGTAGAGCTTACGACTCCAAACAAATCAAAAGTTATGCAATTTTGAAAATACGTGTACCGGGAGATGAGAACCAACACAATCCGAATTTGTGTTTGGTTTTGGGTCAAATCCCGGGGACCATAGATAGAGTATGGTAAATGATTAAAAGTTGATTTTTGATTTCAAACCTGCATTTGTGAGTCTCTTTTTAGACTTAGGTGTTGGATTGGTCAATGGTGTATTTTAAATGGGTCAAACAAGTCCAACATGGTCAAGGTGCAAAATCAGTCCAAAAATGTGTACGTCTAGTAATGTGTTATAAAACGAGTCATAGAAGTGAAAACTTTTTATGGGATTAAATATGGGTTTTATAAAGGTCATGAGGTATTTGTGTGAATTTTCTTGTAATTTATAAAAGTGCTTAAGTCATAGCAAATAGCCCGTACTTTTGGTAAGTACCGGTAAATTTATAAAATGGGAATCAACTTTAATTACATAGATAAATGGTATAAGTCTAATAAAAACTACTTGTTTGATTTTGGTGTGAGTTTTCATAAGAATTTAGTGTGTTTACATATGCGTGTGTTTAGTACAATAATGTACACGGAGTCTTGATTCTGTTTTCGTACTTTGATTTTTAGGTCACGTGTTAGATTTTCCCGGGCATCTACATCGTCGGTGATATTTTCGTTACGTCTTCGCTAGAACCACTACTACTACGCCAGGTGAGTCTATAGCCTCGCTCTTTACCTATTTCAAAAGTTTTTACCCGCGAGGGGGATACATGCTATTTAAATGAAAATAAACATAAGACATGAATGATTGTTGGACCCGAATGTTGCCTTGAATTGTGTTGAGTACCTAGTTGTAAAAGTCCATAAATTCGTGAACTATTAACTATTGTCTTGCCCTTGTGTGGGTTAGAGATAGCCGCTTATACAATTGATAGTACTATGGGGTTGGCGAACCTATCCGAGACGAGAGCTAGTACGTTGAGTACCCTCTGCGGACGGATAACTTGTGATAAGAAATAAGGTATAATTACAACTAATGCCTTTAGAAGGGGCACTGGTTTCACTTAAATCATACCGGTCTTTGTACGCGGGTGATTGAGTTAACGGATTAGTGTCACGAGCTTAAACACAATTATTAGTTGTTGCTAAAGATAATATCCTTGAATAATAGATTGTCTATACGACAATGCTATTGAATGGTCATGATTGGTTTTAAATACTTATGTTCAAATTATGATTTGATAAACCTATAGATTCGCTCAACCTTTGTGTTGACGATTTTAAGCATGTGTTTCAGGTAACCAAGATTGATATCAGCGGAGCATGCGAGGATGGAAGTTGTTGTGGCTTGGCGATCTACTTTGTTTTTCCTCCCTTTTAGCACTTAAAAATTTTATATTACGTCATGTGAACGAAAATGTACTTTTGGGTTGAGATTCAGTGGGGACCAAAAGGCGACTCTGTTTTGTATTATCTTTGGGGTTTAGAAAATAGTAGACTTTGATGTTTTCAACAATGTTTAATTTATGTTTAAATTCCTACGTCTCTTTGAGTCGTTCAAAATAGCTTGTGTGTGATGATAACTGCATAGCACCCAAATGTTGTAGTTCCGCTGCGCATATGATTTGGGGGTGTTATAGATTGGTAATCAGAGCCATGAGTTATAGATAACTAGGTCATTTTTAAAACCCTAAACTATAACTTTTGGTGTCGTAAGAAATTGTCCAAGCACACAACTATCCTGCATGGCTCCGGTAAGATTTCTTTAGCATTGCTTTATATTTTAGATGTATCCCTCAAACTGACATGAATTCCATAGTATTTAGTAAGTAAATACAATGATATATATTTAGATATATTGTTGTGTACGTCGAGTACTTAATATTGTAATTTGCAAACATTTATACGACTATCTTATATGTTGCATGTTATTGGCATACGTGCTATGTTGCATTACATGGCAACACCGCGTTGTAATCCTACGTGTATGTAGGAATGATTGTATGTATAGGTATGTATATACTATGGTATTTAAAGGCATTGCACGCGAAGCAATGGTCCTTGAGTGATTATCGTGCATTTAAAATGCGGTTTTGTTGAGAATTCGGCCTTACCGCTAATTATCAATCTTGATAATTAATTTATTGTTTGAATAACCGAGTGTAAACCTCGTTTGATACTCTAGATACGTAAATAATGCTTCGTAACATATTGTATATTGACTAGATCGATCTCTATTGGCGTTATCGCACCGTGATGTGTCATTCTTGGACATCTTCCTTTTGAAACGTGATTTACTTACGTACTGTTTTATTTCCTTTATCCCTTATCATTTTGATATATTAGTTGGCATAACTATAATATAGACGAAGTATAATCAACGATGCGTACATCGTGGAGGCAAATCATGTGTGTATATTATGAAACATGGTTGAGGCGTATCGCCATTTAATCGTTTTATCGTCCTACTTGAAATTAAAGATGTGTTTTAAAATAGACTAGCGTTGTGATAAATCGCGATAACTTGAAATTTGGTTGGTTGGTGTTTATTTTGTGGGGTACGATTTCGAGACTCATCCGAGGCCGATAACAACACTTAGTTGACATACGTATTCTCGTTCCATTTATTTCATTTTGTTTTGTTGTTTTATTATTTTGAAGTTAATATTTTACATGACGAGGTCTGACAATTGTGCGAGTTAAACAAGTATTGAGTTTTGTTAACAGAACGATTTAACATAAAGCGTCTTACATAATAAATATATGGTGAATGAAATTTTTGGATAAAAGTGACTTATGATGCATCTTGCAACCAGTAAAATATGTGTAGAGAATAAATAGACAAAGTGAAATTATTTTTTTTCCTTCGATCTTGTTGGTAAATCATAATAAGTAATTTACATTACTCGTAAAAATCCTTGTTTCCATATATTAATAATTTGACACTAGAAGCTTGTGATGGGTTTGTTAAGAATTTGTTTGATTTAATTTGAGAAAGGAGTTATCAATAAAATTAACGATATGACTATCGAGTGTATGTAACTTTAGACTTGATATGAATTAATTTTAGGTCATTAGAGTAAACTGTTGACGTATTTTGTAATGTAAAACATGAGTAGAAAATGTGGACATGTGTTTTGGAGCTAGAGATTTTGTAAAAATTTGGTTTCATTTCAAACATAAGGTCAAGTTATATTTATGAATGCGTTGGTATAAACTGGAACTTGTAACTTGTTGTAGTGAATAAATTGGGATAAAATCGGAATATACACTTTAAGTGAGAAATTATAATGCTTGAAATAAATTTTTAAATATTGATGGAACGTCATTTGAAATCATTAGTTTGTTTAACTGTCGTTATAGAGAATTACTATGCATAATTCGATGATGCTTGTTTAAAATCGTTTGAAAAATCTTTCGTTTTATTCCGCTGCGAGATGTGTTAATTTTAAAAAAAATCGTTTGATAATGGGCTAAGGATTAAAAGTTTAATTTTATACATTTTAGAATGAACTGAAATAAGCATTTTGATTACCTACTTTATTATTATTATTATCGAGATTCAAGTGTCGACTAAAATCAGTAATTTATTCGAAATAATACTACGTGAAACCTCTTTAGCATCTGAGTCGAATCGCGTGAATATGATTTAACAAATCAGTTTTAAGGAAGACATGTGTATAATAAAAAGTCAAAGGTTGATTTTTAAAAATTAATTGGACTAGTTTGAGTCATGTTGGATACATGTATATATGTGATAATATAAGTCGTAATAATAATAACGTAAAACTTTGAAAATTCTTACTACATACCTTTTTGGTACTTAAGATATGAATATTAATGAGATTTTGTTACAAGTATCGAGACTTTCAAACCTAATGATTTTGTCGATTATGATCACCGAGTCACCGCATCCACTAATGTTATTGATTTCATAGATGTTGTAATTTTTCCAGAAATAAAAACTTCGTAAAGATTGAGAAATGAAAGGTATAAATTCTCTAATGGTGTAACCCAAATTAAAAGTATGCAAATGATCGCTTTACAATTTGCAAGGTAACACTAATTATAATACGCAACTGGATTATACAACACACACCTACTTGTATAATATTTTATAAAGATTCATATCTAATGTTTTGAGTCACGATGGTTCGATTGTACGACATCCCTTCTCCGACTTTGCGAGTCTATATCTAAACTTGGGTAGCCCGAAATTGTTCATTTTAATATTTTCCATGGTACGAGACAATTATTTATTTTTGAATTGCTACTTCGCTAATACTTGATAATGAGGGTATGTCACCCGGTGTATTTTTGTCCTCTTCATGGACCCACAACTTTCCTTCTTTTGATTAATTGAACCTAAGTGGTGGAATGTGTGTGTGTAGCTCCAGACGATGGGAATTATGATCGTTTCACTATTTTCATGCGTGTGTTCATTTTCGATTTTTACTCCATGTAGTCGTAGATCGCTGTTGTTATCCCGAGACTTTTGTCATATATTTGAATTATTTTTATTTCTAATGTAGTTAATTTTAGTTGGCAATTATATTGCTCGTTTACCTCGTTCGATCTCATTGATTTTTAATTTTATTACTTGTTGTGCTTGCAATGATCTTTAATCTTGAACCACCTTACCGTTATTTTGTGAATAGTCTATTTTGAAAATATGTATGAGTGTGTCAAATGGTTCGTTCAACCAAATGCGAATGGTGTCGATTTATTTATTTATTTATTTATTTTCTCATAAAAAGGCAAAGCAAAAGTATGTTTCCAAAGTGGACGAAAAATGTTTGATGTGTTTCTTAAAACAATAGTGACAATATTTTCCCATTTCAAATTCCATTTCAAATGATTTAATTATTTTGAATATTTTGTCGAAAATTTTCATAGTCATATTTGGTATGTAATAATAATGTTGTGTCGTCACTCGATCCTCGATTATGCACAGCTTTGCTAACTATGCATAATTCGGGAAGAGTCCTGTTTTGTTGGTTGTCGTTGCTTGGTCCTCAAGTATGCATGATCTAGCTAATTATGCATAGTTTAGGAAGAGCACTATTGTGTCAAATAAATTGGTCATCTTGAAACTTGTAGTGTTTTGATAAATGTTTGGATTAGAACGCTTTAAAAAAAAATGGTGGATCCTTATGCAAGTAATCGTATTCTCCTTGATTCCAAAAGAAAATTTTAAATTTTCTTGTGTTCCTTGAAATCTTTTCATTCGTTTGGCGTTGACTTGGTAAGTCACCTTGACCGAGTAATTTTTGGAAAATGTTTTTTTATGTGTTGAATGTAACATGCGAAATTCATCGGAATCACTAAGGCGTTGATGAAATACCAAAGGGGCTGGTACTGACACTAAGAAGAAGTTTTAACAAAAATAGAAGACTGCCGAAGTAGAGGAAATCTGAGTTCGAGTGACTCTGAGGGAAATGAAGAAGGCTTCTCCTACATCGAATGTATCGTACCTTATTTATTTTATTTTCTCGTTCTTTTGATATGTCAAACGACACGCGATAAACTGTTGAAGTTTACCAACTGTGCATCAGTAGTTGGAAGACAATTCCATTTGCCATCTTCGTTTATTCAAGTGAGGAATCCTCTTTTCTTGACTCGACCATATTTGATCATCGATGGTTAAACGATAGATAACCATAGTTGATGTTTATGTGCTAAACCCTTGCCTTTTATGTATTTATGTTGTATGTGATCTAGTCGAGTGATCGAAAGTTGTGAAAACTTAAGACGACATTGTCCAATGACGTCCGGTCATGGAGAACACGTGCCATATAATGTATTTCTAAATGTGAACGGTGATGCTTATTGAGATTTTAACCACGTTTGGGATGGAAGGTGAGATGGTGTTCTTGTATTATTATTATTTATATATATATTTTTGGGTATCGATCCGTGTGTGAGCACCCTACAACGACATATATATGTATTTTCTTTCTTTTTGGTATGCATCCATGGCTAGCAAGCATGTGAGCGTGCTTTAACTTGTAATTTTCTTTTGACTGGACTCATCCGAGAATCATGTCAAATATTCTTATTTTATCATGGCTTAGTTGATTAGCAAACATGAGTGAACTTGATTGAACCTATTTACTTAGCATGGTTTGCCTATTTTGCAAACATGTCGTAATATGTATGTGCGTCATAATAGCTTTTGTGTTTGATCGGATTGTGGTGTACTCTTCGAGAGAGTTATGTAAACGCCGAATGATTTTCGTATCGACGAATTCGTTTTTGATGAAATAGGTTCGTATGTACGTAATATTGCAATAAGGTGATTTTGTACGACTATTATTAATTACTTTATCTTGTATATTTTGAACGTGTTCGATGGGGCTATGTGTGGCCCATGTGATTTATCTTTATGAATTAACTATTTTTATGAAACCGATGAACCAAGTGAAAGGAAGATTCGAACAATGAAAGACATGCTCCGAGCGTGTGTGATTGATTCTGGTAGTTGTTGAGATCGACACTTGCCGTTGGTAGTACCTTTGTACAACGACATTTACCATGTTAGCATTAAAGCTACAACATTTGAAGAAATATGTTGATGAAAACGTAGATCGCCAGTTGGATGGAATGAAGTAGGAAAAAGTCAGTTGAATGGACCGGAAATGATTCGAGAGACTACGGAAGAGACATTGTAGATTAAGAATCACTTGTTGACCGCGAGAAGCTGTGAGAAGAGATGTGTTGATAATCGTAGGAAGAATTTGGGAAAATGAAGTGTAGATCATGGATCGAGATGCTAAGAGATTGAAGCCAGGTATAATACTCATGGTGAAGGTGTGATGGAACCTGATACGTGAACCGAAGTCCACACCGTAACGTGAAGACTTCTTTAGGAAGAAGTACCCTCATCTTTCTAGTAGTACAAAATGCGAGTATAAGAACCGGAGAGCGCCGGGACGTCGCTCCCTTAAGGAAGGGAGGATGTAATACCCGTGAATGTGCCGTATGATGCTAAGTTAATGTCTCAAGAGCTGTTCAGTGTGAGCATCTCTCTTAAGTTGCGACTCACTTGAGGATGTGATATCCCGAACCCAACATCATTTATTTAATCCTATTTTATGAATATCTTTGAAATTTTTAAGAAATTTCGTTTGTTATATATTTGACGGTTTAATTTGAAACCAATGATCGATGTTGTAATCTTAACGATTGACGACTTAAGAAGAACCGATAACGACTACGATCCTGACGGATGCCCAAAATTTATCTTTTATTATCGATTGATCGATTTTTGAGTTTTTCGAGATTTTATTTTTATTACGTGTTAAGTCGAGTCGGAACCATATGTATATTTGTTTTGTGTGCGTTTTAACATTTGGAAAGCAATCTTTGTGAAACCCGACTCCCGCAAAAACTTAAAACCCGTCATGTAGCCAAAATCCCGCTCTTTAAATGATTGTTTATCCCTAAGGCCAAAAGATAGCCAATTTGTCAAGACTAACCCTCCTAATTTTCATAAAAGAAAGATGTGTGCACACACACTTCATTTCTTTCACTTCCAAAAATTGAAAATCTCTCTCCCCTCTCTCCTTGAAGCAGACGGCCACCCACCACCCAAAACCACCACCATCAAAACTTTTTCTTTAGTTTTGGGAGAAAATAATAAAAGTCCCATCCTTCCTTTACCATTGTAAGTAAATCCTACCAACAATTACAAGCATGCATCCATTGATTTTTCCAAAAATTAATGATTTTTCAAAAACATGTTTTAATCTAATTAAACCCATTTATTGTTTAATTCATGTGTTTATAATGATAATTAATCCATAAAACAAGATGAGGATTATGTTGTTGGTGTTCCACAGCCCCAAAAACCCACGAATTTATGGGGGGTTTTGGGTGTTCATGGTGTTTGATGAAATGTGTCATGGGTTGTGTTTATAAAGTTGTTTTTGGTGTTTTTGAATGGGTTAAACACATTGCATGTATGATTTAGGATTGGGTTTTGGTTAGGTTTTGAAGTACTTGGTAGAGTAGGCTATTTGTGATGATTGTTTATGGTTAGGAGTGGTAAAAATTAGTCTAGGTAATGATAGAATGGATTGGGAACGAGCTTTGAATTGATTTTGAGGTAGTAAAATTTAAGCAGATTGTTCAAGCTTGTTTTTCGTGGGTTTAACTTTGTGAACAGGTCATAAGCATAGAATGTAGTTTTAGAGATTTGTCTTAGTTTCGTTTTGGTATAAGGTAGAGCTTACGACTCCAAACGAGTCAAAAGTTATGCAATTTTGAAAATACGTGTACCGGGAGATGAGAACCAACACAATCCGAATTTGTGTTTGGTTTTGGGTCAAATCCCGGGGACCATAGATAGAGTATGATAAATGATTGAAAGTTGATTTTTGGTTTCAAATCTGCATTTGTGAGTCTATTTTTAGACCTAGGTGTTGGATTGGTCAATGGTGTATTTTAAATAGGTCAAACAAGTCCAACATGGTCAAGGTGCAAAATCAGTCCAAAAATGTGTACGTCTAGTAATGTGTTATGAAATGAGTCATAGAAGTGAAAACTTTTTATGGGATTAAATATGGGTTTTATAAAGGTCATGAGGTATTTGTGTGAATTTTCTTGTAAATTATAAAAGTGCTTAAGTCATAGCAAACATCCCGTACTTTTGGTAAGTACCGGCAAATTTATAAAATGGGAATCAACTTTAATTACGTAGATAAATGGTATAAGTCTAGTAACAACTACTTGTTTGATTTTGGCGTGAGTTTTCATAAGCATTTAGTGTGTTTACATATGCGTGTGTTTAGTACAATAATGTACACGGAGTCTTGATTTGGTTTTCGTACTTTGATTTTTAGGTCACGTGTTCGATTTTCTCGGGCATCCACATCGTCGGTGATATTTTCGTTACGTCTTCGCTAGAACCACTACTACTACGCCAGGTGAGTCTATAGCCTTGCTCTTTACCTATTTCAAAAGTTTTTACCCGCGAGGGGGATACATGCTACTTAAATGAAAATAAACATAAGACATGAATGATTGTTGGACCCGAATGTTGCCTTGAATTGTGTTGAGTACCTAGTTGTAAAAGTCCCTAAATTCGTGAACTATTAACTATTGTCTTGCCCTTGTGTGGGTCAGAGATAGCCGCTTATACAATTGATAGTACTATGGGGTTGCCGACCCTATCCGAGACGAGAGCTAGTACGTTGAGTACCCTCTGCGGACGGATAACTTGTGATAAGAAATAAGGTATAATTACAATTAATGCCTTTAGAAGGGGCACTTGTTTCACTTAAATCATGCCGGTCTTTGTACGCGGGTGATTGAGTTAACGGATTAGTGTCACGAGCTTAAACACAATTATTAGCTGTTGCTAAAGATAATATCCTTGAATAATAGATTGTGTATACAACAATGCTATTGAATGGTCATGATTGGTTTTAAATACTTATGTTCAACTTATGATTTGATAAACCTATAGATTCGCTCAACCTTTGTGTTGACGATTTTAAGCATGTGTTTCAGGTAACTAATTAAGATTGATAGCAGCGGAGCATGCGAGGATGGAAGTTGTTGTGGCTTGGCGGTCTACTTTGTTTTTCCTCCCATTTAGCGCTTAAAAATTTTATATTACGTCATGTGAACGAAAATGTACTTTTGGGTTGAGATTCAGTGGGGACCAAAACGCGACTCTGTTTTGTATTATCTTTGGGGTTTGGAAAACAGTAGACTTTGATGTTTTCAAAAATGTTTAATTTATGTTTAAATTCCTACGTCTCTTTGAGTCGTTCAAAATAGCTTGTGTGTGATGATAACTGCATAGCACCCAAATGTTGTAGTTCGGCTGCGCATATGATTTGGGGGTGTTATATTCCGCCTCACATCATCATACCTTTAGCTAACAAACGATTCTTGATTTGCACAATCATTTCAGTAGTCTCGCGAATCAATTCTGGTCTAGTGAGTTGAGCATCCCCAACTTCACTCCAACATACCGGCGATCGACATTTCCTTCCGTAGAGAACCTCGAAAGGTGCGGCTTTAATGCTAGCATGATAACTATTATTATAGGAGAATTCTGCCAATGGTAAGTTCTTATCCCAACTACTATCAAAGTCAATCACGCAAGCCCGCAACATGTCTTCCAATGTTTGTATTGTCCTTTCACTTTTCCCATCTGTTTGAGGATGATAAGCAGTGCTCATATCCAAATTAGTTCCCAATGATTTTTGAAGTGATTCCCAAAATTTTGATGCGAAACGACTATCACGGTCCGAGATGATGGATATAGGAACACCATGTTTACAAACAATTTCCTTCAAATAGATAAGGGTAAGTTTTTCCAAATTAAACCTTCCATTTATTGGAATAAAGAGGCCTGATTTGGTCAAGCGATCCACAATCACCCAAATAGAATCAAAGCCATATAGAGTTCTTGGAAGCTTAGAAATGAAGTCCATGGTAATACATTCCCATTTCCAAATAGGAACTTCGGGTTGTTGAAGCAGTCCAGATGGCTTTTGGTATTCAGCCTTGACCTTAGCACATGTCAAGCACTTGCTAACATATGTTGCAATATCCGCTTTCATGTTCGGCCACCAATACAACTTCTTCAAATCATGATACATTTTATCTGACCCGCGATGAATAGAATAATTGGACTTGTGAGATTCCAACATAATTAGATCTCTCAATCCTACAAATAATGGTAACCATACTCTTCTCTTTAAACATTTTGTACCATCAGATCTAGTTTCAAAAGGTTCACCTTCACCGCGAAAGTTTTCAGATTTAATATTCTCAGATTTCGTAGCTTCAGCTTGTGCTTTTAGGATCTGTTCTGGTAGATTGTTATGTACCGATACTACCAAAGCACGCACTCGGAGAGGTTTGTCCCTTCCCTTCCTGCTTAACGCATCAGCTACCACGTTTGCTTTTCTCGCGTGATAACGAATTGTACAATCGTAATCACTCAAAAGCTCGATCCATCTACGTTGCCTCATATTTAGCTCTTTTTGATCCATAATATACTGTAGACTCTTATGATCGGTGAATACCGTACACTTAGTGCCGTACAGATAATTCCTCCAAAGGCGAAGAGCAAAAACCACCGCGCCCAATTCCAAGTCATGAGTGGTGTAGTTTTCCTCGTTCTTCCTAAGTTGCCTGGAGGCATACACAATGACTTTTTCTTGCTGCATCAAAACAGCCCCAAATCCTTTTAGAGATGCATCACAGTAGACAACGAAATATTCGCTACCCTCGGGTAATGACAAGATTGGCGCACTACACAATTTAAGTTCCAACGTTTGAAATGCATCCTCTTCATCGTTACCCTATACATACGGTTTATTTTTCTGGGTAAGCTTTGTTAATGGTTTGGATATTAACGAAAACCCCTCAATAAACCTTCTGTAGTAACCGGCCAAACCTAAAATTTGTCGCACTTCGGTAGGAGTAGTAGGTGCAGCCCAATTTTTATTGGCTTCGATTTTTGCAGGATCAACATGAACTCCGTTTCTATCAATCACGTGACCAAGGAATTTTACGGAATCAAGCCAAAAATCACATTTTGAAAACTTTGCTTACAACTTTTCTTTCCTTAGTAGCTCCAAGATAGACTTCAAGTGTTCGCCATGTTCTTCTTTATCCTTAGAATAAATCAGAATATCATCGATGAACACGATCGCGAATTTGTCAAGATACGGTTTGCACACGCGGTTCATTAAATCCACGAACACAGCCGGTGCATTAGTTAATCCAAACGACATTACTTGTAACTCATAATGTCCATATTGAGTTCTAAAAGCTGTAATTGGAATATCTTCCTCGCGAATGCGAAGTTGATGATAACCAGACCGCAGATAAATTTTCGAATAAACACTAGATACTTGCAACTGATCGAATAAGTCATCGATCCTTGGTAAAGGGTATTGGTTCTTGATAGTTAACTTGTTCAGCTCCCGATAATCGATGCACATGTGAAACGAACCATCTTTCTTTTTCACGAATAATACCGGAGCTCCCCATGTTGACGAGCTCGGTCGAATAAAGCCTTTCTCGGATAATTATTGTAATTGCTCCGATAATTCTTTCATTTCATATGGTGCTAAACGATATGGCGCACGCGCCACAGGTGCAGCACCAGGAATAATATCAATACGAAAATCAACTTGCGTTGGTGGTGAAAGTCCGGGCAATTTATCAGGAAATATATCTATAAAAAACACGCATGACAGGAACATTATCAATTTGTTTCTCTCCAGTTTCAACTTCGGTCACTTGAGCCAGGAATAATTCACAACCTCTTTCTATGTATTTTCGAGCCTTAATACACGAAACAATCTTTAATCTGGAATTAAACTTGTCGCCTTCGATAACCAAAGTTTTGCCAATCAAGGGAATCTTAACCTTTTTCTCACCACATAGGATATATGCACTATACTCAGACAACCAGTCCATCCCAATTATGACATCGAAACTTCCTAGTTCTATGATCATCAGGTCGATTGAGAAGGAACGATTCAGAAGATTAAGGGTACACCCCTTTAAAATGCTATTGGTACTTATTCACTTTCTATCGGCCAATTCGATTTCATATTTAACATCTAACTCAACGGGATCAATTTCAATAAGGGTTCTAAAAGTTGTAGATACGGAACTCTTATCGGCGCCCAAATAAAATAGAGCAGTGGCATAACCATTGTTGAGTAAAAATGTACCAGTAACGACTTTTGGATCACGTTGGGCCTCAGCAACTCCTAACTGAAGTGTATCACCACGGTTGTTTCCACCTTGTCCACCCTTGTTCAGCTTTGGACACTCCCTTTTCATATGCCCCTTTTCGCTACTATTGAAGCAGGTCACATCCTTGACAGGGGCTCGACACTTGTTAGCTTTGTGTCCATGCTTACCGCATTTATTACACTTCCAACAATCACCAGCATGCTTCCTACTCTTGTAAACCGGACAAGCATCCTTGTTGCTTGTTGTAGCATCAACCATAGCCGTTGCATTAACTCTTCTTTGATTCTGATGACGGTTGTGGTCGCGTTTATCACCACCAAGACTCTCACGGTCTTCTTCACCCTTCCTTTTCTCACCAGATATGGCTTCATCCGCCTTGTCTTGAAAAATTTGTCCCATAAGCTGGTACGCCATGCAGACAGCCTTATTAATGTTAGCTGGCTCAGATGAAGTCACATCGCCACAGATATTCTTGGTTAAACCACGGATGTACTGTTCCACCTTAACATGTTCAGGTTCCACCATTCGTGGGCATAGAAGTGCCAACTCGTGAAAACGGTTGGTATACCCATCGATGTCAGTTTCTTTTAGCCTTAGGTTATACAGTTCGTGCTCCATTCTTTGAATCACACTGCATGGACAGAATTCCTCAGTCATCCACTTTCTTACCTCAACCCATGGTGTTGCATAGGTAGCATCAATACCCATAGAGGCAAGTCTTCCATTCCACCAAGTCAAAGCACGACCTTACAGAGTAGCTGTAGCAAACTTGACCTTATCAGTTTCATCACATTTATTGATCCGGAAGACAGACTCCAGCTGTTCAAACCATTGGAACAAACCTACAGCACCCTCAGTTCCCTTAAAAGTTTGTGGTTTGCACTTCATAAATGTAGTGTAATCACAGCCTCTTAACGCAGGTGCATTAGGTACGTTTGCAACGCCAACATTAGCCCCAACTCCACCATTTCCACCACCATCAGTTCCAGTACCACCAGTTCCACCGCCTGAACCGTCAGCTCCACCAGAACCGCCAGCTCCATTACCGGAACCGCCAGCCCCAACAGAACCGCCAGCTCCACTAGAACCTCCAGTACCAGCAGTGTAGTTAGCCATAAATTCTACCATAGCCGTTCCGACTTTCTCACTGATAAGTGCACGCATTTGAGTCTCGTTCATACTCTTTGGTGGCATGATTCTGTTACAACACAATTTAAATCATAATGAGTATTCATTCAATGATTGTATTTAGATAACAAAAGGAATAGATGATAGAAATGAGGAACTAAGAAATAATGAATGAATTTCGAGAAGGAAGTATTTAATCAAAGATTAACTAATTAGGAAGGATCAAGTTCCCTAAACTAGACAATCAAGATTATTCATGTAAACTCTTTATGCTTAAAACTACACATTTATAAACTCTTATTTCCATAGGTCGACCAAACCTATGTGAATAAGTTTCTATAAACAAATAGTTTAACAATTTATAATTTCCTTGTTCAAATAAACGGTCAATTTATTTCAACAAGACAATAATAAATCACTTTATTTGAGCATCCTTAGTTTAACAGAAAAGATCAAGATCGAATACAACCATGATGGATATGATAAAATTCTGGTGATATGGTATGGTATTTTAGTAGGCATGTAAATACCATGCCAATCATTACAAATTTCTTACGAGCAACGGTAATATTTCAGAAAACATGTTTCTAAAACACTAGAAAGTCGAAGATCAATGAGGACGAAAAGTGAATCTACTAATCAGTAAAAACGGATCGATTACTTCAAGAATAAGATTTAAGGAATCAAAAATCTTTGAAACCAAATAATTCTTATTGGGAATACTACCCAGTGCGTTATAATTACGAAGATCCATAACTTACTTTAACTGAGGAATAATAGAATTTAGCTTGGAAATGACTTCATGACAATCTACGTAATAACAATACCTCATATTGATATAAAATTAACATTTATAATTAAATAAATGTAATCATGACTTGTAACTTACAATTACAAATGATTCAAATGATAACATATATATATCCCATATATATAAATACTCTCTTTCCGGTCCCATCGGTAATTCGGATATTTCGCTTGTGATAGTTATAGTTAAAATATTTCAAAACTTTTATTTTGGAAAATCTTTTTGTTCTCTATAACTTAAGCTCTGATACCAATCTGTAACACCCCCAATTTCGGGTCATATGCGGAAGCTCATATGGGGTGCTACTTCATAATATAACAGCTCAAGTAATAGAAAACGACTCGAAAAGAATCGTTTTAAAAGTAAACATTGGATTGAAATAAAAGTTTACAATCGTTCATAACATGGTCCCCAAACATTTATTAAATAAGTACACAACATCTTTTCATAATAAAAAGTCATTGAACGATTTATTATATAGAATGGTGAGCTTTTAACCCATTTATTATAATTCCACAAGCACTGAAATCCCTCGTGCCATTACCTTCAAGGACCTGAGATAAAAAATGCTAAATTTGTCAACAACAGTTAAGTGAATCTATAGAGTTTATAAATAAATATTACCGAATAGAACTATATTTAAAACCATAAGGAAATAACGAGGTGGATCAAACAACGCTATATGGATTATTATAGGCCTCATGACATTGAAATGTTTCCATAATATTTTCCCACCATACACCTCGCTAAGTGTATATTAAACTCTCACGCATGTATCCTCCTTGGGCCTCAAACGTGCCCTAACGATAGCTAGTCGTTATAGGACGGGAAGAGGTCGGTCCTACCGAATATTACTATTCCATGTATAAGCGCCTACGAAAACTTGGTAGTTAACAATTCATGATATAATTGGGACTTTGAATAGCGAAATAACAAACCTATAATAATCAAGGCAACTAGCATACATCGGGTCCCTTGTGTTCTATTTTTAAAACAAGCATGTAATCCCCCTCGCGGGGTTATAAATCATCTTTAAGTATTTAAAAGCGTGGCTATAGACTCACCTTAGTACGAGTGTAGTAGTACGACGATCACCGACGATAAATGATGCCCGTTAAACACGAAGACCGCAACCTACCAAAAAAGGTGCGTTCGTTAATAAATGACCCAAGTATAATTAATACTTAAATAATGCAAAAATAAAATTTATAAAACCATGACAATCCCAAAAGAGTAACGATACAAGTGTATTTCTATACCCTTTTATATGTTAACTTTATAAATAAAATAAAAAAATAATCTGCCGGTACTTACCGAAAGTACAAATTTATTTACCCTACTTAAACTATTCCGTATTCGACGAAACTTGGTCACAAACTCACATATAATATGAATAAGACTCAGTTTAAGTTTAATTCAAAAATATTACTTCTAAGACCTTCTGCCCGACACACCTTCGTGTTATAAAAACCGGACAGTTTTAAGCCTTTGACTAGTAAAACCATTTTGACATATCTAAACAATTCCATTTATGAAACCAACACTTGATTCTAAAAATAGACTCAAAACACTAATTATAGAGCCTGAGAACAGCCCTTAACTCCTTTTGAATCTCATTTTATAGTCCTCGAGATTCGATCCAAATATTGACAACAATTTTCGGATTGTGTCAACACTCGTCTCCCGGTACATGAAAATCAAATCATCATAACTTTTGATCCGTAATGAGTTAGAAGCTATACTTTATACCAAATCGAAGGTCTAGAAATTCCCTACAACATGATCCCACCATATCAACCTATACTTAGACTTAAGACCTCTAAAAATGGTCTTAAACCCACGGCTCAAAATTAATTATTTGAAAACCATGCAAAAATAAATCTTTCAATATAATTTACCCATTTCTATACTCCTAATAACAACTAAAAATCATTCTAATCAGACACTAATGACCCTAGACCACTTTCATGTCTAAATCATACAAGATCCACATAAAAATCTTACATGCAAACATCCCTACATCTAATATAGTAATAATAACACTTATTTACAACCATAAAATATATCAAAATAAGTTGATCTTTCAAGAAAAAATAATTTTGAGAAAAAGTTCATGCATGTTGTAAATTTTTATACCAAAATGATCCAAATTATATTACAAACATGAGACTTACTTTGGTTTTCAAGGATTCAAGCTAGAAATTAGAATCCAAGGGTGTTTTGACTTGAGGATGTCACGGCCAAAATATATATATATATATATATATATATATATATATATATATATATATATATATATATATATATATATATATATATATATATATATATATATATATATATATATATATATATATATAATAAAAAAATGATGATCATACAAGTATATACTTGATCAAGTTTCACCAAATCAAGAGAAGTGTAATGCATGTAAAATTTAACAAAGATCAAAGATCAAATACAACTTTTTAACATGAAAACATGATGATCCTACCTAGATCATCACATGCATGATGATCTAAACATAAATCATTCATGGAAATAAAAAAATCATGAAAGTTGATGCATGTAGGAGATTTTCATACCAAAATATAGATCTTGAGATTTCCAAGATGGGTCTTGCGTTGGTTTAGCTTAGATCATAATAGAATTTGAGTAAAAATTGATTGAAGTTTTGAATTGGGATGAGAGGGGGGGCGGTCACGGCTTATATAAAAAAAAGAGAGAGAGAGAAAGATTTTTGGTGGTTTGTGTTTTCTATATGTTTTAGGTAATGGGAAACATATATATAGTACTAGTGTAGGGTAGATTTTTGCCAAAATGCATTTCTTTGACCCATAATTGTAAATACTAACTTAAGTAACGGGAATGACTAAAAAGTTACTTTTGGAAATATTTACGGGGTGCAGGTTTCGTAAAAATACTTTTCAAAAGTTTAAACGCACACGAAGAAAAATAATAATAATAATAATACGACTCAATACGTAATTAAAACGATATTGTAAAAAGTATTAAATATCAAAACGATCGATAATAAAATATAAAATTTTGGGCATCCGTCGGTATCGCGATCACTAGTAGTCCTCGTTACTCGTCAAAATATTAAAATAAAATATTCAATATCGGTTTCAACTTAAACCATTAATCTATATAGTATTTAAATAGTGACCTAAAATTTCCAGTTTGTCACATCATTACATCACTGGGTCTATGATGTGTTGTCTTCATGATGTGTTGACCCGATTTCTACCTATGTTGTTGGAGCATAGTTTGGCTAGGCCGGTTCGACGACTCTCCTGGGCCGTTAATCGTCTCCTCGGGTCCTGAGTAATGTTGCAAACAAAGGTAAACCGGTTAGACGTGGACCTGAGGCCGGAGCCCCGGGGTTTACCTCTGACGGCCAAGTTAGTATCGGGACGATATAGTATAAAAGTGGTGTAGTTGTGAGAGATAACCTGATTATAATGATACCCCTACCCCTGTTTATATAGGCTTAGGGTTTCTTGAAGGATAAGTTAGGTGTGTGTGGGCCGCAGTCCTGTTGGGCCGGGCCAAATACCGACTGTACGTCGACATGTCCCCCAGTCTAGTATGATATGGTCCATGATCATGTTATGCTAGACTCATTCGTGTATCATGCTCACTAAACAACCGCGTGCGGCTTGCTGCTAGGACATCCTCGTAGGTTGTCTGTAACATATGGCTCCACTCGTAAATGGACTACCTTTAGCAAAAAGATGATGGGTTGGGGATGCGAATAGTGAGCGAAGCCACTATACGTCATCATGTCCCCCAAGTCTAGTATGGGTGGTTGTCACCAAGGCTACTAGACTTTACTCCATATCTGCTACTTGTAAGCGTATCCACGCCGAAATAAATGGGGAACCCGTGTACGTAAGACGGGTGGGTGTGCTCGAATGTTTGGTTTCCCGTGATTAGGCGGTAAGGACCCCGTAAGAAGAAAACGTGTTCTATAGCCGGGGTAACACTGGCATTGGCAAGGTATCATTCTTATTCATCTCTAACGTGGGGATGGCAAGAAGGTTTTGTGGAGGTGGAGGTGGAACCCGTACGCTGCATCATGAGTATATTAAAGGCGTACTTCATGTACCACTTATGATGCAGCATAGTGCGAATACTACATTCGTCTTAAGGCCAACAAAAGACGTACTTCTGTGGCATGTTTATGCGGATATTACATCCGTCTTATGGCCACGACATTTGATAACGACTTCCAAAATTTGTCACGGTTTTCCCTGGATTAAATGTAGTTGATCAGGCTCCGTCTAATTAAGTGTAAACGATATAAATTTCGGAAATTCACTCTTAGCCGGGCCAAGTAATTCGTCGAGGAAGACGTACTCCCGTAACAAAGACATGAAACAACAGAACACGTACTTCTATGGCAGAATGAGCCAGTGGAAGACGTATTACCACGACAAAAGATAATGATACGCCGTGGAAGAATACTTCCACGGCGAAAATAATGAGCACGTGGAAGAATACCTCCACGGCGAAAATAATGAGCACGTGGAAGAGATACTTCCACAGCGAAGATAATAAGCACGTGGAAGAGATACTTCCACGGAGAAAATAATAAGCACGTGGAAGAGATAATTCCACGGCGAAAATAGCAAGCACGTGAAAGAGATACTTCCACGGCGAATATAACAAGCACGTGGAAGAGATACTTCCACGGAGAAAATAAGGAGCACGTGGAAGAGATACTTCCACGGCGAAAATAGCAAGCACGTGGAAGAGATACTTCCACGGTGAATATAACAAGCACGTGGAAGAGATACTTCCACGGCGAAAATAAGGAGCACGTGGAAGAGATACTTCCACGGCGAAGATAATGAGCACGTGGAAGAGATACTTCCACGGCGAAGATAGCAAGCACATGGAAGAGATACTTCCACGGCGAATATAACAAGCACGTGGAAGAGATACTTCCACGGCGAAAATAAGGAGCATGTGGAAGAGACACTTCCAAGGCGAAGATAATGAGCACGTGGAAGAGATACTTCCACGACGAAGATAATAAGCACGTGGAAGAGATACTTCCACGGTGAAAATAATGAGCATGTGGAAGAGATACTTCCACGGAGAAAATAATAGCACGTGGAAGAGATACTTCCACGGTGAAAATAATGAGCACGTGGAAGAGATACTCCCACGGCGAAGATAATGAGCACGTGGAAGAAATACTTCCACAGCGAAGATAATAAGCACGTGGAAGAGATACTTCCACGGCGAAAATAGCAAGCACGTGAGCACGTGGAAGAGATACTTCCACGGCGAAAATAAGGAGCACGTGGAAGAGATACTTCCACGGCGAATATAATGAGCACGTGGAAGAGATACTTCCACGGCGAAGGAATAAGCCAATGGAAGAGATACTTCCATGGAAAAGAAATAAGCGCGCGGAAAGAGGACTTCCGCGGCGAAGGAATAAGCCAATGGAAGAGATACTCCACTGGCAAAGGAACAAGCGCGGAAAGAGTACTTCCGCAGCAAAGGAATGAGCCAATGGAAAAGATACTTCCATGGCAAAGGAACAAGCGCGCGGAAGGAGTACTTCCGCGGAGATGGAATAAGCCCATGGAAGAGATACTTCCATGGCAAAGATATAAGCGCGCGGAAAGAGGACTTCCGCGGAGAAGGAATGAGCCAATGGAAGAGATACTTCCGTTGTAAAGGAATAAACCGGTAGAAGGCGGACTTATGTGACAAAGGAATATATCCAAAGATATTATTGTGACATTCACATAAATAGTGGTATTATTATACCCTAGTAGCCCCCCAAGTTTAATGGTGCTACACTCGATTAGTAGTATTAAACTTAATCAAGTATTCAAAAAATTACGATCACGTAGACCAGCGCGAATGGACGTACCATAGCCGCGTACGAAAGATAGAAACTGGGTTCGAACGTGCGAACCAACGCGGATGGGTCGTGCCATAACCGCGAATTGTCACATAGTATGTATCTTAACTAACTTATGGGATGACCTATGTCATTACGTACGGCGTACCACTACTACCATAAGGACGGTCAAAGTTTTGACAAAATTTTGTTAGACGTGCACAGTGTGTCTTTTGCTAGTCCATCATGAGTCATGTGGTTTGCGTAACTTACTACAACGTCTTGATAGCAAGGTGTCTAACAAGGATACATGATCCATGGTCGTTGGGGTTGCATCCCTCTTACACGACAAGTTTAATTAGTAGGTTAAACTCATTCCTCTTATTTCACGTGGAAACGATGTGTACGCGTACGCCCGTGGGCAGAAGATATCCGAGTGTACGGACTAGCATATATATATATATGTATAATAAGTAATCACTTAATCCTAGACATGAAAGTATCTATCTAGATATGTAGTGAAAGATGCGAATATTTATCGTAATAAAAGAAAGTCGCATAAAGCTAAAAGATATAAATAATATCTTGTTAATAAGTGAAGAGATATATGTAATATCTTATTAATATAAATATCATGATTTTTTTAATATAAAATATATAGAAAATATCTTTTAGCATATTAAAAAAGTATATGCAATATCCTGTTACCTCTTGAAAAAGATATAAATAATATTTTTTATAATTTCGAAAGATATCAGAATATATCTTTATCAAATTTTAAAGATAGATAATATTTTTTATTAATTTAAAAAATATGTGTAATATCATTTAATAATATAAACAATCATGCGGACCAGCGCGAAAGGGTGCGACTCACGACCACAGTTAATAAATAAAATATGCACAATCATGCGGACGAGCACGGCTGGATATGCCATCACCGCATATAAAAAATAAAATAAAGATAAAATATGTCTGAGCGTGCATACTAGCGCGAATGATCGTATCATAACCGTGGATGACAAATAAAATATATTATCTAAAAAAAATATATGTAATATATCTTACCGATTTTAAGATATATATAATATTTTTTAGTAAAAAAGATATAGGCAAAAGATATATGCAAATACATTGTTATCTATTTAAAAAGATACGGGTAATATTTTTTTATTAATTTAAAAGATATCAGAATATATACTTACCAAACATTATAAGAGAGATAATACCTTTTTATTAATTTAAAAGATACGCGTGATATCTTCTACTAATGTAAACAATCGTGCGGATTGTCGCGGAAGGACGCGACTCATGACCGTACATAAAAAATAAAATATGCCCAAACTAGAGGACAAGTGCGGTTGGACATGCCATAAGATCAGATAAAATATAAATAAAATAGAGCGTCCTACGAACGGGATATCGCAAACGGACATATATTGGATAATATCTAATTTTGACATCAAACCATTTTGTTAAGGCATCACCGAATCACAACCAATAATTTAGACAAGTTCACGGAACTAATTATTTGGTGCGATATAATCGCAAAAGGTAATTTAGATATCGGTGACCATGATATATGACAAAAGCCAACTAATGTGGATATCACTATCGTTAATTAATATAGAATTGAAATAAAAAATTCTTTCATTAATTTACATGTGATGATATGACAAAAAAACTAATCAATGTAATCATGTAAATTCAGAATATATGTGATCAACTCTAACCTCTACGCATAGCATGGAAGAACATATCAAACAAAAATTAACGCAGAGCCTCTAAGCACGAGAACAGAAAGCAATATATATGCCTCGTTCGATATAAAAAGCAAGGTATACCACAGGAGGATTCTCCGTTGTTGTTTTCTACAAAATCAACTCTACGTATGGCACAACGCATCGGACGAAAAACAAAACATATCAAAGTTTTAGGGTTACCGATTTTCGGTTTGATTCCTGCTTTTCGGTAGTATGAGACCACGAAACATGGTATAGTCAGGGTCCCACGGATGGCTCCAACTTGTTGGAGCATAGTTTAGCTAGGCCGGTTCGACGACTCTCCTGGCCCGTTAATCGTCTCCTCGGGTCCTAAGTAATGCTGCAAACGAAGGTGAACCGGTTAGACGTGGACCCGAGGCCTGAGCCCCGGGGTCCACCTCCGACGGCCAAGTTAGTATCGGGACGATATAGTATAAAAGTGGTGTAGTTGTGAGAGATAACCTGATTATAATGAGACCCCTACCCCTGTTTATATAGGCTTAGGGTTTCTTGAAGGATAAGTTAGGTGTGTGTGGGCCACGGGCCTGTTGGGCCGGGCCAAATACCGACTGTACGTCGACATATGTTGTATGGAGGGCTTCTTTGTTTACACCCTTTATCATTACATTTCTTTTTCATTCTTCAACCCCTTCAATGCTTACCAAGACATCACTACAAACACCTTGTTGTGATTATTCTAGTGCTAGCATCAGTACTTAGTCGGCATTCAGCTTCTTTCGCATTCTACTCCATATTTCCTAAGGACTTCTAATAATCTATTGGATTGTCCCTGGGAAGATCCCTCCGGTTCTGGTTGGATCATAGGACTTAAACCTAACCACCCTTTTGACACCAATAACGTCATGGATTAAAGATGTTGTGGGTATGATATCGTAACCATAAAACCACTTTAAATTCTAACAATGTGTTTGAAAAACATTTAACACCTTGCTAGTTTTGTCGTTACAGAATTGCTCCCCCTTCACATGTGCATGGAAATGCGAAATTATTTAAGTAGACATTTTACACATGAGGGTAAGAGTTAAAGTGCTTGAGTCTTATATAAGATCACATTTTAATCATATTTTCTCCCCTATCTCTAATATATAAAATTGTTTGATATTAGAGATAACAAATTTGATTAAAATATATTGTGAAAAATAGTCTTGAAAAACTTTTGGGAGAAAAATGTGTCAAACTTAGCATGAATTTGGAACGCCCCTCCTCAAAAATTGATCCAATTGAATTGTCATTGTGAGGATGTGATCCACATTTCTCTTTTTGAGGATAGGAATTGTTGAACACACAATTTTTGAAAGATTTTGAATAATCATTGAGAAATTCTTGAAAAAATTGTGTTCAACGCTTTTTGAAATACTCTATTTCTTTTTGGCGGAAAAGTTTTTCTAAAGCATAAACTTGAGTTCATAGACTTTGAATGTCTTGACGAATCCACTCAAGTGTAAGAAGATTCCTCTTCTTTTGCTCAGGGTAAGGGCACTAAAGCGTACACTCCCACGTGAATTTAGATCTGGGTTACAATCTGAAAGTGATTACAAGCCATTGTGTTGAGCTGAAAACATTGAATGTTTTGTCACAAGCTCAACCTAAGATAGATTGCTCTACCCGTTGTAGGAAAAATTATCCAAAATAGACAATTTCCTTTATAAAAGATAGAAATGACATGTTTTGAAAAATATTTACAACTTTCATTCGAGGTTTATGTACACACCCGTGTCGTTATTGAGCGACATTTCTAGGTACGTCCATATTATCGACACTAAAATACATGTCGAGAAGAATATTTTAGGATTTTCAAAGATTTTTTAATTTTGTATATTGCTTTTTCATTAATACTTACAAGTAGATGTTTGATAGATGAATCAAGTAGGCTTCTTTGCCAGAATCTCCAGTTCTGCTGGAGTCAAACATATCATACCAATTTGCCTAACTAGATACGCAAACCTCTCTTTCTAAAGATCTTTTGTAAACAAGTCAGCTAATTGGTAATCAGTTCCAACAAAGTATAATTCAACGATACCACTTTCAACTTGTTCCTTAATGAAGTGATATCTGAAATCAATGTGCTTAGTGCGGGAATGTTGTACCGGATTACAGGAGATGGCTATAGTGGACTTTGAGTCACAATACATAGGTACTTTATCAAAGTGGAAGCCATAATCCGTGAGTTGTGTTCTCATCCATAGAACTTGAGCACACCACGCAGATAGAGACACATACTCCGCTTTGGCTGATGACAGTGACGTGCAATCCTGCTTCTTGGAAGACCATCCCACAATCTTATCTTGACCTAGAAATTGTGCACCATCAGAAGTACTTTTTCGTGTATCAAGACATCATGCATGATCATAATCTGAATAGGCTCTTAGAAAGAAACCGATTTCCCTCGGATACCGGAGTCCCATGTGAATGGTATTCTTAAGGTACCGAAAGATCCGTTTAAACTCCTTGAGGTGCTTTTCAGTGGGTCGATCATGGAACGATATCTCGTTTGATCTATGGCATCTCCCTCCAAATCAGCATCTATGGATGTGGTTGATAATGGTGTCCGAACGGGGTCACATGAGGTCATACCATGCTTTTTGATTATCTCTTGACAATACTTAGCTTGGTTAATGAAGATACCACTTGGGTATTGGTGTACTTGAATTCCTAGAAAGAATTTTAGTTCGCCCATCATAGACATTTCAAATTTATTGTGCATTACTTTTTCAAACCAGTTTGAAAGTTTTAGGTTTGTAAACCCGAAAATAATATCATCAACATAAATCTGCACAAGCAAAATGTCATCCCCATATTTATAAGTGAAAAAAGTTAGATCGATGGAACTTTTTGAGAAACCTTTGGATACAAGAAATTTCGAGAGCTCATCGTACCACACCCTTAGAGCTTGCTTTAGTCCATATAGTGCTTTGTGGAGACGATACACCTTGTCAGGATAATGAGGATTGACGAATCCTTCCAGCTGTGTAACATAGACTTCTTCCTTCAAAGGACCGTTAAGAAATGCTGTCTTTATGTCCATTTGATAAACAATGAATCCTTTATGTGCAACATAAGCAAGGAGAATCCTGACCGCTTCCAAACGATCTACTGGTGCAAATGATTCTTCAAAATCAATACCCTCTTTCTGGCCATACTCTTTAGCCACTAGCCTAGATTTATTCTTGATGATCGCGTTCTCTTCATCCATCTTGTTTTTCCAGATCCATCGAAGATTTAATGGTATTACATCACATGGTATGTCAACAAGTTCCCAGACATTAAGTCGTTCAAGTTGTTGAAGTTCACCGGTCATCGATTCAATCCAAGCGTCATCTACCAAGGCTTCTTTGATATTTGTTGGCTCAGTTGTACTCACGACGAGTGCGAACATACAAACATCACCATCGGTTTCAAGCTGTCGTCTTGTACGAACGGGCTGTGAAGGGTTTCCAATTACTTGAACCAAAGGATGATCTCGGGTCCAATGCTGTGTTGAAGGATGTCATTGATAGAACGTATGCATATTTGACGGATCAACATGGCGAGTAGAAGACTCTCCAGATTCGTGTACCGGTGTACTGAATGGGTTGATAAAGTCGTCTTCGTCATTTAATGCATAGTCTGCTTGATTTGTGTTCTCTGGAGCAATGACAGTAGTTGTGGATGTTGTAAGAGCGGTTGTGGATGTGATATTATGAGGAGGTAAATCTGCAGCAAACCGTCTATCCTTGAAGATCTTTCGCCTCGAAGTTCATTCGCCTCATTCTGAAATTGTTTCAAAATGTCAAAGAGCGTGTGATAGTTGACCGCGTCTAACTTACTCTGTTGTTTCACCAAAGTTACAAACTATGTCCACTCTGGTTGAAGTTGCTGTAGAAATTGCACATTGACTTGCATGGTGGAGACTTGCAAATTGTTTCTTGTCATGTCATTCATCATCTTGTAGAACCTTGAGTAATATGAATCAATTGATTCCCCATCCAATGAAGTAAACTTACCAAAGTTCTAGAACAAGTTAGTTTTAACATCTTGCTTGTTAAGTGATTCTCCTTGTTGCAAGCGTTCAATGGCAAACCACATTTCTTTTGTAGTAGAGCACGCATCAACCGTTGAGTAAATATCATCCCCAATCCCACTGAGAATCAAATAGATTTCTTCCTTCTCTGCATCAATCCAAGTACGTTTCTCTTTCGAAGTGTTCTCATATGTTTCCTCAATAGTTTGCTCGTTGGAACCGGTCGTCGAGTCGGTTGCTGGAATTGCAGGAATGGTTATTGTAGTGAGAGAACAGGGTCCTTCTTTGATGCAACGGCGAAGACATCACAATTGGGTTTAGTGTCAAGATATCAAAGGAATCGTGATTTCCATTTTGCATATCGACCAGTCACAAGCATTAATGGTCTCTCTTTGTTACCCGCCACCATGATGTTGTTATTCGTAACTCGATACTCTACAGTAGAATCCATCTCGATAATATTTGAAGTGTAGAAGTGAATAGGATCTTAAGTAGATGAGGTGTGATTGGATTGTGGTTGATTTTTCGAGAAACTATGTGAAAAACCCTAAATAATGTCGTCTTGAGGAACCAAAAATTCTTAAACCCCACGATAGTGGTTCAAAAACACATTTTTCAAAGATTAGAAAAGATTTCGCAATGTATATATTCAATTCCGCAATAGTGGTTCAAGGTGACACAATTCCGCAAAGTTAGTACAAGATTCCGCAATATGTGCAAGATTCCGCAGTATGTGCAAAGATTTCGCAATATGTTCAAGATTCTGCAATGGTTGAAAATTTCAATTCCGCAATCCCCTAAAGTTATAATTCCGCAATATTTGAAGAGTTTAATTCCGCAATATTGAAGAGTTATAATTTCACAATATTCGAAGAACTTTCAAATACGCAATTCACACAAGGATTCAATTCCGCAATTCCTTATAATTCGCAATCACTAAAACATAAGATTCCGCAATAACCACTAGGTTTTAATTCCGCAATTACTTAAATAACACACAATTCCGCAATAACAAATAGGATTCAATTCCGCAATCTACAAAATCATATGATTTCGCAATTAGGGAATGAATCTGCAATACTTTAGATGTATTCAATTTCGCAAAGTAACACAATATTGCGAAATTATGGCAGAAATTCCTAAGAAATAGGATCTTGGAAGAACTTTATGATTTTCGAGATTTCAAGCCAAAAACCACAAAATTTCGCGTTTTTAACCAATCTAAGTAACCCAAATCACTACCACACCTATGTACTTGATTTGTCTACTCACTAACACCACGATAACGTAAAATTTTTTGATGATTCGAGCTATTTAGGAAGAATAACCAACGAAATCAATATGAAAACGAAAACCAATCACGTATCTACCCTGTTGCGATTGATACCAATTGTTGTCCCATATTCTTTGATGATTAAGTAAGAAATAAAGAAGAAAGATGGATGAATTATAGAGAGAGAAAGTAGTGAGAGAAAGTAGAGAGAAGTGTGTGAAACTATGGGAAGATTAGATTCAGAAAAAATGAACAACCAACCCTCCTAACATGCTAGGAGGGTGCTTATATAGTCCACCCACATGCGGGCTTCTTAATAGACTATATATGTTTTGGGTCGGGTTTGAATAAATGCTTAGTACCTTGAAAAAGGCATTTTAAGCTAACCATCAAGCCCGTAATGTCACGACTAGTTTAACTAACTATTACAACATTCTAATAAATATTACAATATAAACCTATGACCGAACATTGTTGTTTGACTCAATATTTTGAGGCTAACACTCTGAACTCGTCATTGCCTTAAGCTCAAACATCCGCCAATACACTCGTAAATTCGTAATTAAGTATCGCGTTGAAGATTTACAACTTGGTGTAGAGAGTTATCAAATCAAGTTAAACCTGTAATGTCCTCACACCACACCTTTGAGTCATTATCATAAGAAGAAGCAGCCATGATATAGTGGTTTTGCATATGTGTACTCAATCGTTCTCGGTATCAAATCGAATTGATCACGGTTTAGGGTGGAATTATTGGTGTTGGTCACTAAAAAGGGGGAGCTTGATTATCTAAGTCTATAAATAACATAAACGTAAAAGCTATTAAAAATAAAGAAGAATGTCAAACCTTGATTACTTCCCAGAATGAATGTTGCACAGTAGAGCTTGGTGAAAATGGCTAAAAGTAATTATCTATTTTAAAATAAAGTTGAAAATGTAAATGTCGTTGAGTAAAAATGAAAGCTTTAAAAGTTAAACTAAAAATTAAAATTTAAAAACAAATGACAAAAAATTAAAACTTTAAAAGTAAATTCGAAAACATAAAACTTTATAAAAATGTAAACTTTATAAAAACGTAAACTTGAAAATAACTAGGACAATTGGAAATAAACTAAGTAAAATTGGCGGAAAAAATTAAAGTTTGAAATTAAGACAATTTAATTAAAACATAAGTCGGAATACACCAAACTTAACCTAATCCGGAATGTAGGAATTCACTTTAATCCGGAATGCATGATCTTCAAGTAATTCAGAATTCATACAAGTGCACACAATCCCGAACAAAACATTCATACTCAATCCGGAATCTGTCACATTTATCTAATACGAAATCCGTAATTATCAACTAATTCGGAAAGTAGACTTTTACACCTAATTCAGAATGCATCACCTTCATATAATTCGGAATAAAGTCCTGCACTTAATCCGGAAAACGAGATCCAATACCTAATCCGGAATCCACGTCTTGCACCTAATTCGCAATATTTAGTATTGCACTTAGTCCGGAATATGGAATAAGCACACAATCCGGGATCTCAATCCCACACACAATTCGGAATCTAGTTTAATATAATTCGGGAAATGAAATGTTGCACTTAATTCGGAATGATGAGGTATTTGTTTTGTAGGGAAAATAAAAGCTAAGCCTGAATACAGGTTTGCAACTAGTTCGAAATAATAGGGTTTTCACACAAGTCGGAATAATGGGGTTTTGACGTATAGTTTGGAATAAAAGGGTTTTGAGAACCCGAATTAACACAAAATAAGCAAAATCACAATAAGCACTTACCAAAACTTAAACCAAATTAATTTTAAGAAAAAGCTAATAAGACACAATTTAAAAACTTTTAAAAACACTAAATAATCAAAATTTTTAAAATCACTTTTTATTAAAATATTAAACTACAAAATTTACTTATTTAAAAACTAGAAAACATAAAAATTAAGCAATAAGCACAATAATCTAAAAATCTCAAATACACCAAGTCAATAATCAAACAAATCACATATTCAACAAGATTAAACTAACTACATGATTAATAAAGCAAATCAATAGATTATGATTAAGAAAGGTAGAATGAGAATTAATTCAAAAGCTTGATTAGATTAAAGATTAAGAATCAAAGTTACAAGATTAAGATGAAGGTTTGATAAGCTTGAAAGAAAAGCTCGAGAGAAAAAGTAAAAAAACACACTAAAATAAAACTAACTAAAAAAATAAAGACTTGCCTCCTAATGACATATTAGGATGCTATATATAGGGGAAGGGGAAGGTGTTGTTTTCTTCTCTCTTTTCTTCTCGTCTTCTCGTCTTTGTCTTGGGATTAGTCGAATGATTAAACGAACTCGTCTTCTAATTTTATTCTTTTAGTAGACTTGGTTCTTCGACTTTGTTAAACTTCCGTCTTTAGACTTTTTCTTCGATAAATCTTCAGAATAGGCCTTTGACTTCCATTCTTCTTACACTTTTGATCTTTTGACTTTGTCTTTTGTCTTTTTCTTCGATAAAAGCCCGTGAAAGCCCATGTTTTCTCCCTTTTTCATATTTTTGTCCTAAAACACAATAAAACACAAACCACGCATAATTCCGCCTTTTACGACATTAAATACACATTTTGGTCTTGTTATTATTAGAAATAAGTGGTAAAAGGATAAGTGTATTCACACATATTAAATCCCCTACACTTGACCATTGCAATGCCTTCATGCAATGCATTAAATTCAAAGCACGGTTTACAGTATTCATCATAATTAACCCACCTTGGCCTTAATTAGATTTTAGGCAATAAGGAAACTAAATAAAAATAGAAAAGTACAAAATGCTTGAAGGAAGAACAAGTAAAGAGATCGAAGACTTACATTAGGACTTTGGTTGTCATGAATGTTCATCATTCTCAAGTTTCACGTTCCCCACACCAAGCTTATAAACGAGATCATTGTTATTATAAGTTAGTAAAGTAATATAAACTCATGTGGCCCAATTATTCACTTAGACTCCCTTATTCCTGGTGTATCTCTTATATTTTATTATTTTCTTGAATGATCACGAGGATGCATTGTAGACTTTTTTCGATAGTTTATTTAGGCTGAAAATAAAGTAGGACGATTTAATCAATAGTTAGCTAAAGGATAAAATCTTTTAAAACTGCTTCTCGGGACCTCATTTGGCAGTGACTTCATACTTCGAATCTTGAGAGACGTTCTTGAAATAATGGTCTTCTCTTCATAATAGGAATTTCCTCACTTGATGTTTTTGAGAGATTCTTCATACTTGGACCACAACTTCTTCATTTTTCTCCAATCTTTATTTTGGATTTTGATATACAACGATTCGCCTCCTTTTAGGACTTGGATCTATTTATCCTCATACCTTGCTAGGGTCTTTTCGGATAGACTTCTCCATGATCTTTAGGGGAGTATTTGCTTTTCGTCATGTGTCTCAATCCTTCATATTGATTTTTGATAAATGATTCTTCACATCACTTAAGTCCTTTAGCAACAAAATGTAGCCCTCATGCCTTTTAGGGCCTTTTCGGACTCGCCAATCTTCGCATCCCGCTTCAATAAGTTATGCCTTGGCTATGAACTCTAATTAATATCGAGCAACTTTTAAACGATCTTGGGATAGAAGCTAAGTAACTTTTCAAATCGTACGACCTTATTTATTGCAATTAACTTTATTAACAAGCGATGGGAGAAAAAGCTCATAATCAACTCACATAAATTCATGAAAGAATACCAAACTTATAATTGAATCTATCATCTCTCTTTCTCCACAATTTAAAATCTCAAAGAGTGAGACTCGTGGACGCTTAGCCAACTAAAAATCAAAGTTTTGGTTTTCAAGTCATCTATAGGATCTTGCAACTTCTTAGACTTTTTCAAGTTTAGAATTCGCATTTTAAAGTTCCCCTGATAAACGAGTCTCTAGGATCAATTATAGGAACTTGCGAAAAGTTCTTGTTCTTAACCCGTAAGAGTTAAGACTTTCGCGTTTTAAAGTTCCATATATAAAAGCCTAGCAAAACTTGACTTAAACACGTTAAGGATACTAGCTAGAGTAAACTTAGATAAGTAAACTCGGGTTGAGTCAAAAGATTCATGACGGGCCTAATATATCAACGACATCTAAACTCATTAAAACCATTTTATTTAACTTTATTTTTCTCTTTTGACTTTATTTTTGAAATGAAATATATACATACGATACGATAACAAAAGGAATGAATATAAAAGAGAATAAATGAAAAATACTAATTGGCCAAAATAGATCAAAATTTTTGAAAAATGTCGAAAAATTAGATTTTCCAGTTACAATGAGGACAAATTAATGGAAAAGCCTACTTAACTTTGATAGAAGTCCCCTACACTTGATATAAACATTGTCCTCAATGTTTAAGCATGTGGGAGTAAACTCCTATACACTTAGGACATTGTGCGCGATGTTTAAATCTTGCTAAGGAAAGGATGACTATAGTGATTTCAATGTGCACATATATGATATGAATATTGAATCACGACAGTTTAGAATAGAACCGGGAAGACGGGTACACGGGATCACGGGTCGACAAATATCATCAAAAGTGATCTTTGAAGCTTTAATCGCTACACATCATAAGAAACAAGACAACAAACACATATGTAGCTCCCCCTACACTTATTATAAAAAACGGGTAAAAAGGATAGATCATCGGGTTGCCTCCCGAGAAGCGCTTGTTTTTGTTAACCGAGTCACGAGCCTGACTCGACCCAGAACTAATTCAAGGGAAACATGGTGAGCGATGGAATCATCTCATGAGAGATGTCCTCACCATAGTACAACTTAGCACGCTGGCCATTCACTTTGAAGTTTGGCCCATTTGGTTGCGATAACTCAATGGTGCCATAAGGGAAGACTTTGGCGACGGTGAATGGACCAGACCAACGGCTCTTAAGCTTGCCTGAAAAAATTTTTAACCGAGAGTTAAAGAGTAAAACTTGATCACCTATGTGAAACTCTCGGTTCTTAATCCTAGAATCATGAAAGAGCTTGGTTTTCTCCTTGTAGATTAATGAATTCACATAAGCTTCATTCCTTAGTTCATTAAGTTCATTGAGTTGGATCTTCCTAAGATCACCGACTTTGTTGATATCAAAATTAGCCCATTTCAAGGCCCAATAAGCCTTATGCTCCAACTCAATGAGGAGGTGGCACGCCTTTCCCTACACAAGACGATATGGAGTGAAACCAATAGGTGTCTTATATGCGGTACGGAAAGCCCACAAAGCATCATCTAACTTATCGGCCTATGAGGCACGATGCTCTCCCACAGTTCGCTCTAAGATTCTCTTAAGTCCATGGTTTGAAATCTCGTCTTGACCATTTGTTTGTGGATGATACGCGGTGGAAAGACGGTGATTGACACCATACTTAGCCATGACTCGAGCAAATTGATCATTGCAAAAATGAGTCCCAAGATCACTAATGATAGAACGAGGAACACCGAATCGAGCAAATAGTTGTTTCAAAAAGTTCACAACCACCCTCGCATCGTTCGTAGGTAAAGCGTTTGCTTCAACCCATTTTGATACGTAGTCAACGGCTATGAGGATATACTTGTTCCCTTTGGATTATGGAAATGGCCCCATAAAGTCGATGCCCCATACGTCAAAGATTTCACATTCTTGGATGAACTTTTGAGGCATCTCATCTTTATGTGTGATCTTTCCTTGTCGTTGGCAAGCATCACAATGCTTAACCATTTCGTGTGCATCACGATAAATGGTGGGCCAATAAAATCCAGAATCGAAAACTTTCTTTGCGGTGTAATTGGGACAAAAGTGACCATCGGTTGGTCCTTTATGGCAAGATTCAAAAATTTGTAAAGCCGCGGGCCCGTCAACACACCAACGAAGGATCAAGTCAGCACATAGTTTAAAGAGATAAGGGTCGTCCCAATAGTAAGTTTTCACATCCTTGAAGAATTTCTTCTTTCGCTAGGATGATAACCCTTCGATAAGAATTCCACCCGCCAAGTAGTTTGAAAAGTCCGCAAACCATAGGGTCTCATCAAGATTGGAGTTAATAGACATCAAGGCCTCAAGGGGAAAAGATTCATTAATCTATTGATTTGGAAGTTCCCCTTGATAAGGATCCTCGAGTCTACTAAGATGATCCGCGGCTAGGTTTTCCGCTCCCTTTTTATCACGAATTTCAATTTTGAATTCTTGAAGGAGTAAAACCCAACGAAGAAGTATTGGTTTGGAATCTTGTTTTGTTAACAAGTACTTCAATGCAGAATGATCGGTATAGATAATGGTGGTGGAAAGGACAAGATAGGGGCGGAATTTTTCAAAAGCATACACTACAGCTAAAAGCTCTTTTTTGGTAGTGGCATAATGCAATTGAGCCCCCGTCATTTTCTTTCTAGCGTAATGGATTGGTTGGAAATGTTTGTTGATTCTTTGTCCCAATACTGCTCCAATAACAAAGTCGCTAGCATCACACATCAATTCAAAAGGTAACTCCCAATTAGGGGTAACTAAGACTGGTGCCTTACTTAATTTATCCTTAAGAAGATTGAAATATTCGATACACTCTTTAGAAAAGATAAAAGGAGTATCTTTTTCCAAGAGGTGGGTCATCGGGCGAGCGATCTTAGATAAACCTTGAATGAATCGACGATAGAAGCCCGCATGACCAAGAAAACTTCTCACACCCTTCACGACTGAAGGAGGAGGTAATATAGCAATCACATCGACCTTAGCACGGTCGACTTCAATATCGGGTTTGGAAATTTTATGACCAAGAACAATGCCTTCTTTTACCATGAAATGGCATTTTACCCAATTAAGAACGAGACGAGTGTCTTCACACCGTTTGAGCATACGTTCTAAATTGGAAAGGCAAGTAGAGAAAGAATCACCATAGACAGAGAAATCATCCATAAAGACTTCCATAGTTTCTTCAACCATGTTATGGAATATAGCCATCATACACCTTTGGAAAATCCCGGGAGCATTGCATAAGCCGAAAGGCATTCTTTTGTTAGCAAACGTTCCATAAGGACAAGTGAATGTGGTTTTCTCTTGGTATTTTGGATCGATAGGAATTTGAAAATACCCAGAGAAACCGTCTAAGAAGCAATAGTAGTCATTACCCGCTAAACGCTCGAGTATTTGATCCATGAAAGGAAGAGGAAAATGATCCATACGAGTGGCATCATTGAGCTTGCGATAGTCTATGCAAACTCGCCAACCCGTGACAAGTCGAGTAGGAATCAACTCGTTGTTTTCATTGGGAACAACGGTTATTCCGCCTTTCTTAGGCACACAATGGACGAGACTTACCCATGGCGAATCCGAAATAGGGTAAATCATTCCGGCATCTAGAATTTTAATAACTTCTTTCTTGACGACGTCATGAATTTTTGGATTAACCCTTCTCCGGGTTTAATGTCATCTTCCATGAGAATTTTATAAGTACAAAAGTAATGATCAATTACGCGGATGTCAGAAAGTTTCCAAGCAATTGCTTTCTTATGATTTTTGAGCACATCGATAAGTCGAGATTTTTCATCCTCTTGTAAGTCCTTTGAAATGATGACGGGTAACTTCTTATTGTCTTCTAGGAACACGTATTCGATATGAGACGGTAAATCCTTAAGCTCTAAATCCGGAGGATTGTCGATGGAAGGCATAGTCAAATTTGGATCATCGTTTATGATTTCCATAGGAGAAGGTGGAGAAATATGGTCCTCATTGAGAAGTTTCTCAATGGTACGAATGTCTTCTTCCCAATCGGTGGGAGAATCGTCATATTTTAAGTCCACATCCCCTAAAGTTGCTTCAAATTCTTGTAAAAGAAAATCACTTTCTCCAAATGGAGTCAGTGAGGGAGCAATAGAGGCAACGGTCTCAACAAGGGGTAGAGAAGAAAAACCACTTTTACAAGCATCTTTAAAATGTTCTTCACAAGCCTCATCAAGTAAGTCAATGAAATTAACGCTCTCGTGTTCATAAGGTTGCTTAGAAAGTTTACCCATGTTAAAGACGATTTTGTCGTCACCAACTCTCATGATTAATTCGCCCGCGGCTACATCAATAAGAGTGCGACCGGTCCTAAAGAATGGACGTCCAACGATTAATGGAACACGGGGGTCCATCTCGTAGTCAACGACAACAAAATCCGCCGGAAAGGTGAATTTGTCGACACCGACGAAGACGTCTTTGGCTATCCCCACTGGATAAGCAACCGTACGGTTAGCTAACTCCAATGTCATTCGTGTGGGGACTAGCTCGGGTAGAGATAATTTTTTCCAAACACTTAATAGCATTAAGTTGATACTAGCATCTAGGTCGGCTAGGGCCATACATATCTCTACCCCGGGAAAGTTGCACGGAATGAGAAAGCGACCCAGATCACCAAGTTTGGTTGGTAATTTCCTTAAGAGAACCGCGGAGCAAATCTCATTAAGTTAGGTTTTAGCAATATCAAAGAGTTTTTCCTTATCACTGAGAAGATCTTTAAACATTTTAGCATATTTAGGCCTGTGAGCGAGAGCCTCGGCAAAGAGATGTTGAAATTCAATTTTTTAAACATTTTAAGAAAGTTAGAAACTTGAATATCATCCTTGTTCTTTAACTTCTCTTTCCTCAACCTTGAGGGATAAGGTATGTCGGGTTGAGATGAAGGCTTTGGATTGGAATTCTCACTCACATCCTTGGGTGGTGGAGGGGTAGAAGTAGAAGGTGGAGGGATTGTTGAAGGGGTCTCGTTATCCTTTGTCACAATCACCGGTGTAGGTTTAGGAATCTTGGGTTCCTTTAAACCTTTTCCACTTCGGGTGGTGATTGCTTTCATCTACCCTCTTGGATTGGCAACGGTGTTACTCGGAAGAGAGCCCGAAGCAGAGGATTGATTACTTGGGAAGAAACTATCCATCATATCCCTTAAGTAATTCGTTTGACTTCTTAAACAGTTTCGTATGTCATTCCTAAGCTCGGCTCAAAGATCATTCCCTTGTTTCGCCATGTCATCTTTCAAGTTGATGAGTTGACTCTGAAGATTCTTCACCAGCGCGTCATTAGTCCTCATGTACGTTTCAACCTCTTGATTGTATGTCGTGGCTTGGTTGGAATGGGGAAATTGGTAAGCGGGTGGTTGATAAGTGGGTTGTTGGTAAACTTGATTATTTTCTTGAGTTAGATATGGGTTTCTTTGGGTTTGATATTGATTAGGAGCTCGAGGTTGGTTTTGATTGTTGCGATTAAAGTTGTTCTAGTTTTGTGGAGGAAAACCGGGTGGTGAAAGAAAGTTGTTTGTACGATAACTTAGCAAATTGCGATCACCTTGAGGACGAGCTTGATAGCCTCCCGTGGAAAAGTTACCGTTAGCCGCATACACATTTTCCGGATTGTCATGAGTGGAAGGACAATCGGTGTATGAATGAGAACCCCCGCAAATCTCACAAGAAGGTGTGACAGCTTTAACTTGTTGAAATTGTTTCGTAGCCATGGTTAAGAAATTTTTATTCATCTCGGCTATTTGGCGGGTAAGTTCGGTTATCTCGGGGTTTGTTGAAGTAGAAGAAACATTGATCCTTGGGTTATTTCTTGAATATGCGGATGAATCTCAATTTTTGTGATGAGTGGTCATGTTCTCTATAAGCCCTCTACATTCCTCAGGTCTTCTCTTCATGAATGTACCACCGGTGGCAGCATTAATCGTATCACGATCACGAAAAGTTAAACCAATGTTGAAAGTATCAATCATAGTGACGGGAGCATATTATGGTTAGGGTAACGGTCGATCAAGACATTATAATGCTCCCAAGCATCGAAAAGTGACTCATCAGGTTCTTGAGTGAAACCACTGATTTGATTGCGAAGACTAGTGACCATGGATGGTGGAAAGTAGCGCGACAAAATTTTTGGATTCATTTCGTCCCATGTATGAATTGAGTTTTTGGGAAGACGATCAAACCATATTTCGGCATGGTGGGATAAAGTGTGTGGAAAAAGGTGAAGGCGAAGAAAATCTATGGAAACACCGGGCAATTTCATGCTTTGAGTGACGGTTATGAATTTATCGAGGTGTTTGTTGGCATCATCATCCGGTAATCCGCGAAATGGACAAGCGTTTTGAACGTGTTGGATCATGTGATGCTTCAACGAAAATTCAAGAGCCATGATTTGCATCGACGCAATCGGTCCTCCACGTCCGTTCATAGTTGGTTGACAAAGCTCCTCCATCGTACGAAGGTCGGGTTGAGCGACATGGTTGTTGTTGTTGTTATTATTCAAATTGGTGTGAGGTGGGTTGTCATTATTATGCATACCGGCCATATCTAAGTCTCTACGAGTCTCAGGCTCAGAATAAGACGAAGATCGAGTACACATACACTAAAATTAAATACAATATTTTTGGTTTTTTATCTTTTTTATTTTTTTGGATTTTTTTGAAAATTTTATATTTTATTTTAGGATTTTTTTGGAAATTTTTATGCTTGAAAATAACGTTCCCAAAAGAACGGATCCCAAAATCCAATTTTTCTCACTAAAAACCGTTAATCTTTACGAAAAGAGCCGGCAGCGGCGCCATTAGTGTGTATTCTTGAAGTGTTGTTCGTACTAGATACAATTTGAATTGATCACGGTTTAGGGTGGAATTATTGGTGTTGGTCACTAAAAAGGGGGAGCTTGATTATCTAAGTCTATAAATAACATAAACGTAAAAGCTATAAAAAATAAAGAGGAATGTCTAACCTTGATTACTTCCCAGAATGATTGCTGCACAGTAGAACTTGGTGAAAATGGCTAAAGGTAATTATCTATTTTAAAATAAAGTTGAAAATGTAAATGTCGTTGAGTAAAAATGAAAGCTTTAAAAGTTAAACTAAAAATTAAAGTTTAAAAATAAATGACGAAAAATTAAAACTTTAAAAGTAAATTTGAAAACTTAAAACTTTACAAAAATGTAAACTTTATAAAAACGTAAACTTGAAAATAACTAGGACAAAACACTTTTGGAAATAAACTAAGTAAAATTGGCGGGAAAAATTAAAGTTTGAAAATTAAGACAATTTAATTAAAACATAAGTCGGAATACACCAAACTTAACCTAATCCAGAATGTAGGAATTCACTTTAATCCAGAATGCATGATCTTGAAGTAATTCGAAATTCATACAAGTTCACACAATCCGGAATACAACATTCGTACTCAATCCGAAATCTGTCACCTTTATCTAACCCAGAACCCGTGATTATCAACTAATTCAGAAAGTAGACTTTTACACCTAATTCGGAATGCATCGCCTTCATATAAATCGGAATAAAGTCCTGCTCTTAATCCGGAAAATGAGATCCGATACCTAATCCGGAATCCATGTCTTGCACCTAACTCGAAATATGTAGTATTGCACTTAATCCGGAATATGGAATAAGCACACAATATGGGATCTCAAGACCACACACAATTCGGAATCTGGTTCAATATCTAATTCGGAAAATGAAATGTTGCACTTAATTCAGAATGATGGGGTATTTGTTTTGGAGGGAAAATAAAAGCTAAGTCTGAATACAGGTTTGCAACTAGTTCGGAATAATAGGGTTTTCACACAAGTCGGAATAATGGGGTTTTGACATATAGTTCGGAATAAAAGGGTTTTGAGAACCCGGATTAACACAAAATAAGAAAAATCACAATAAGCAGTTACCAAAACTTAAACCAAATTAATTTTAAGAAAAAGCTATTAAGACACAATTTAAAAACTTTTAAAAACACTAAATAATCAAAATGTTTAAAATCACTTTTTATAAAAATATTAAACTACCAAAATCAACTTATTTGAAAACTAGAAAACATAAAAATTAAGCAATAAGCACAATAATCTAAAAATCTCAAACACACCAACTCAGTAAGCACAATCCAATAAGCAAACCAACCACATATTCAACAAGATTAAACTAACTACATGATTAATAAAGCAAATCAATAGATTATGATTAAGAAAGGTAGAATGAGAATAAATTCAAAAGCTTGATTAGATTAAAGATTAAGAATCAAAGTTACTAGATTAAGCTGAAGGTTTGATAAGCTTGAAAGAAAAGCTAGAGAGAAAAAGTAAAAACACACACTAAAATAAAACTAACTATAAAATTAAAGACATGCCTCCTAATGACATATTAGGATGCTATATTAGGGGAAGGGGAAAGTGTTGTTTTCTTATCTCTTTTCATCTTGTCTTCTCGTCTTTGTCTCGGGATTAGTCGAATGATAAAATGAACTCGTCTTCTAATTTTCTTCTTTTAGTAGACTTGGTTCTTCGACTTCGTTAAGTTTCTATCTTTAGACTTTTTCTTCGATAAATATTCAGAATAGGCCTTTGACTTCCGTTCTTCTTGCACTTTTGATCTTTTGACTTTGTCTTTTGTATTTTTCTTCGATAAAAGCCCGTGAAAGCCCGTGTTTCATCCTCTTGTAAGTCCTTTGTAATGATGACGAGTAACGTCTTATTGTCTTATAGGAACACGTATTCGAGATGAGACGGTAAATCCTTAAGCTCTAAATCCGGAGGATTGTCGATGGAAGGTGTAGTCAAATTCGGATCATCGTTTATGATTTCCATAGGAGAAGGTGGAGAAATATGGTCCTCATTGAGAAGTTTCTCAATGGTACGAATGTCTTCTTCTTAATCGGTGGGAGAATCGTCATATTTTAAGTCCACATCCCCTAAAGTTGCTTCAAATTCTTTTAAAAGAAAATCACTTTCTCCAAATGGAGTCAGTGAGGGAGCAATAGAGGCAACAGTCTCAAAAAGGGGTAGAGAAGAAAAACCACTTTTACAAGCGTCTTTGAAATGTTCTTCACAAGCCTCATCAAGTACATCAATGAAATTAACGCTCTCGTGTTCATAAGGTTGCTTAGAAATTTTACCCATGTTGAAGACGATTTTGTCGTCACCAACTCTCATGATTAATTCGCGCGCGGCTACATCAATAAGAGTGCGACTGGTCCTCAAGAATGAACGTCCAACGATTAATGGAACACGGGGGTCCATCTCGTAGCCAACGACAACAAAATCAGCCGGGAAGGTGAATTTGTCGACCGACGAAGACGTCTTCGGCTATCCCCACTGGATAAGCAACCGTACGGTTAGCTAACTCCAATGTCATTCATGTGGGGACTAGCTCGGGTAGAGATAATTGTTTCCAAACACTTAATAGCATTAAGTTAATACTAGCACCTAGGTCGGCTAGGGCCATACATATCTCTACCCCGGGAAAGTTGCACGGAATGAGAAAGCGACCCGGATCACCAAGTTTGGTTGGTAATTTCCTTAAGAGAACCGCGGAGCAATTCTCATCAAGTTGGGTTTATGCAATATCAAGGAGTTTTTCCTTATCACTGAGAAGATCTTTAAACATATTAGCATATTTTGGCATGTGAGCGAGAGCCTCGGCAAAGGAGATGTTGAAATTCAATTGTTTAAACATTTTAAGAAAGATAGAAACTTGAATATCATCCTTGTTCTTTAACTTCTCTTTCCTCAACCTTGAGGGATAAGGTATGTCGGGTTGAGATGAAGGCTTTGGAATGGAATTCTCACTCACATCCTTGGGTGGTGGAGGGGTAGAAGTAGAAGGTGGAGTGATTGGTGAAGGGGGCTCATTATCCTTTGTCACAATCACCGGTGTAGGTTTAGGAATCTTGGGTTCCTTTAAACCTTTTCCACTTCGGGTGATGATTGCTTTCATCTCCCCTCTTGGATTGGCAACGGTGTTACTCGGAAGAGAGCCCGAAGCAGAGGATTGATTACTTGGGAAGAAACTAGCCATCATATCCCTTAAGTCATTCATTTGACTTCTTAAAGAATTTCGCATGTCATTCCTAAGCTCGGATTGAAGATCATTCCCTTGTTTCGCCATGTTACCTTTCAAGTTGATGATTTAACTCTGAAGATTCTTCACCAGCGCGTCATTAGTCCTCATGTACGTTTCAACCTCTTGATTGTATGTCGTGGCTTGGTTGGAATGGGGAACTTGGTAAGCGGGTGGTTGATTAGTGGGTTGTTGGTAAACTTGATTATTTCCTTGAGGTGGATATGGGTTTCTTTGGGTTTAATATTGATTAGGAGCTCGAGGTTGGTTTTGATTGTTGCGATTAAAGTTGTTTTAGTTTTGAGGAGGAAAACCGGGTGGTGAAATAAAGTTGTTTGAACGATAACTTAGCAAATTACAGTCACATTGAGGACGAGCTTGATAGCCTCCCGTGGAAAAGTTACCGTTAGCCGCATACACGTTTTCCGGATTGTCATGAGTGGAAGGATAATCGGTGTATGAATGAGAACCCTCGCAAATCTCACAAGAAGGTTTGACATCTTTAACTTGTTGAAATTGGTTCGTAGCCATGGTTAAGAAATTTTTATTCATCTCGGCTATTTGGCGGGTATGTTCGGTTATCTCGGGGTTTGATGAAGTAGACGAAACATTGTCCCTTGGGTTATTTCTTGAAGATGCGGATGAATCTCAATATTTATGGTGAGTGGTCATGTTCTCTATAAGCTCCTTACACTCCTCAGGTCTTCTCTTCATGAATGTACCACCGGCGGCAGCATTAATCGTATCACGATCACGAAAAGTTAAACCATTGTAGAAAGTATCAATCAAAGTGACGGGGAGCATATTATGGTTAGGGTAACGGTCGATCAAGATATTATAATGTTACCAAGCATCGAAAAGTGACTCATCGGGTTCTTGAGTGAAACAACTGATTTGATTGCGAAGACTAGTGACCATGGATGGTGGAAATTAGCGCGACAAAAATTTTTGATTCATTTCGTCCCATGTATGAATTGAGTTTTTGGGAAGACGATCAAAACATTTTTGGGCATGGTGGGATAAAGTGTCTGGAAAAAGGTGAAGGCGAAGAAAATCCATGGAAACACCGGGCAATTTCATGCTTTGAGTGACGGTTATGAATTTATCGAGGTGTTTGTTGGCATCATCATCCGGTAATCCGTGAAATGGAAAAGCGTTTTGAACCTGTTGGATCATGTGATGCTTCAACAAAAATTCAAGAGCCGTGATTTGCATCGGCGCAATCGGTCCTCCACGTCCGTTCATAGTTGGTTGACAAAGCTCCTTCATCGTACGAAGGTCGGGTTGAGGGACATCGTTGTTATTGTTGTTATTATTCAAATTGGGGTGAGGTGGGTTGTTATTATTATGCACACCGGCCATATCTAAGTCTCTACGAGTCTCAAGCTCAGAATAAGACGAAAATCGAGTACGCATACACTAAAATTAAATACAATATTTTTGGTTTTTTATCTTTTTTATTTTTTTGAATTTTTTTTGAAAATTTTATATTTTATTTTAGGATTTTTTTGGAAATTTTTATGCTTGAAAATAACGTTCCCAAAAGAACGGATCCCAAAATCTAATTTTTCTCACTAAACACTGTTAATCTTTACGAAAAGAGCCGGCAGCGGTGCCATTTAATTAAATGGATTTTTGTGTGTTCTTGAAGTGTTGTTCGTACTCGATTCAATTCGAATTGATCACGGTTTAGGGTGGAATTATTGGTGTTGGTCACTAAAAAGGGGGAGCTTGATTATCTAAGTCTATAAATAACATAAACGTAAAAGCTATTAAAAATAAAGAAGAATGTCTAACCTTGATTACTTCCCAGAGTGAATGCTGCACAGTAGAACTTGGTGAAAATGGCTAAATGTAATTATCTATTTTAAAATAAAGTTGAAAATGTAAATGTCGTTGAGTAAAAATGAAAGCTTTAAAAGTTAAACTAAAAATTAAAATTTAAAAATATATGACGAAAAATTAAAACTTTAAAAGTAAATTTGCAAACTTAAAACTTTATAAAAATGTAAACTTTATAAAAACGTAAACTTGGAAATAACTAGGAAAAAACACTTTTGGAAATAAACTAAGTAAAATTGGCGGGAAAAATTAAAGTTTGAAAATTAAGACAATTTAATTAAAACATAAGTCGGAATACACAAAACTTAACCTAATCCGGAATGTAGGAATTCACTTTAATCCGGAATGCATGATCTTGAAGTAATTCGAAATTCATACAAGTGCACACAATCTGGAATACAACATTCGTACTCAATCCAAAATTTGTCACCTTTATCTAACCCGGAATCCGTGATTATCAACTAATTCAGAAAGTAGACTTTTACACCTAATTCAGAATGCATCACCTTCATATAATTCGGAATAAAGTCCTGCTCTTAATCCGGAAAATGAGATCCAATACCTAATCCAGAATCCATGTCTTGCACCTAATTCGGAATATGTAGTATTGCACTTAATCCGGAATATGGAATAAGCACACAATATGCGATCTCAATCCCACACACAATTCGGAATCTGGTTCAAAATCTAATTCGGGAAATGAAATGTTGCGCTTAATTCGGAATGATGGGTAATTCTTTTGGAGGGAAAATAAAAGCTAAGTCTGAATACAGGTTTGCAACTAGTTCGGAATAATAGGATTTTCACACAAGTCAGAATAATGGGGTTTTGACATATAGTTCGGAATAAAAGGGTTTTGAGAACCCGGATTAACACAAAATAAGCAAAATCACAATAAGCACTTACCAAAACTTAAACCAAATTAATTTTAAGAAAAAGCTAATAAGACACTATTTAAAAACTTTTAAAAACACTAAATAATCAAAATGTTTAAAATTAGTTTTTATAAAAATATTATACTACCAAAATCAACTTATTTAAAAACTAGAAAACATAAAAATTAAGCAATAAGCAAAATAATCTAAAAATCTCAAACACACCAACTCAATAAGCAGAATTCAATAGGCAAACCAACCACATATTCAACAAGATTAAACTAACTACATGATTAATAAAGCAAATCAATAGATTATGATTAATAAAGGTAGAATGAGAATAAATTCAAAAGCTTGATTAGATTAAAGATTAAGAATCAAAGTTACAAGATTAAGATGAAAGTTTGATATGCTTGAAAGAAAAGCTAGAGAGAAAAAGTAAAAACACACACTAAAATAAAACTAACTAAAAAATTAAAGACTTGCCTCCTAATGACATATTAGGATTCTATATTAGGGGAAAGGGAAGGTGTTGTTTATTCTCTCTTTTCATCTTGTCTTCTCGTCTTTGTCTCAGGATTAGTCGAATGATAAAACGAACTCGTCTTCTAATTTTATTCTTTTAGTAGACTTGGTTCTTCGACTTCGTTAAGCTTCCGTCTTTAGACTTTTTCTTCGATAAATCTTCAGAATAGGCCTTTGACTTCTGTTCTTCTTGCACTTTTGATCTTTTGACTTCGTCTTTTGTCTTTTTCTTCGATAAAGCCCGTGAAAGCACGTGTTTTCTCCTTTTTTCATATTTTTGTCCTAAAACATAATGAAAACACAAACCACGCATAATTCCGCCTTTTACGACATTAAATACACGTTTTGGTGTTGTTATTATTAGAAATAAGTGGTAAAAGGATAAGTGTATTCACACTTATTAAGCCATATATGAGTACTCTTGAACCAAAAATGGGATTATTTTATCTTAATGAAGTAGAGGTCATGCAATACCTGAGACTATCAGAACTACACAAATTCAGCGATGGAACTCTTAAGCATGTTCGTGATAAGCTATTAATTCTCAACTCCAAACAAGGCCTTCCAAAAGTGAAATATGAATGGAAAGTTAGGTTCATCAAGAGTGTCGTATATGTGATATAGAAGATTGAAGAGAAGTTAAGGGAACGACGGTTGCTCCGAAGTCTAGAACGATTCGTGGGTGGCAGACCGTATGGAGCTCACCACAGGCTAATAGAACGATCCACTTAACGTGGTGATCGTACTATCCGTTCAACTCTATACACTCATTTGTGAATATGTATATATATTGTGTACATTAGGCTTATTATGACATGTTGTAGTGTGAAAGTATGATATTTTTCAAGAATTTCTTATGAGATTCTAAATCTTTCAAAATATATCTTACTCAAGCACTACAACTAACCCTCATTAAATTAATGGGGAGTATTAATATCTTCTTTGGCCAATAAACAATTTCATTTTTACCCAAAGAACGGTCAATCCTATAAATATCCAAAATATTAAAGGATAACATTTTGGATAAAAGGAGTAAATGGGACTAAAGAGACTTGTAAATATACATGGCTAAAAATAGGATTAAGACTTAATGGAAAAATCAAACTTGATATGTGTTATGCACATGTTAAGGGGGAGCATTTTGATGTCAAAAACACTGAAGGGACAAAAACTCTTGATATTTATATCACAAGTATGATGTGTTGGGAAATGTCGGTGTATTTTAATTAAATACGTTATAGAGCAAATTTAGGAAATTAACTTTAGGAAAAGGTAATAATTCATAAATAAGCTAAAGACGAATCAATTAAACACGATAGTGATCCCGGTTCGTTGTACACAAGGAACTTGTAAATTTGGGACGTTTGATTTAATTTAGACAATTGATTTGAATTCGATTTTGGTTTTTATCTAATCTAATTCTACCAATTTTAAACCTAAAGTGCATGAATTGTATCCCAAAATAAAATCTAAAAGACAATTATTTAAACTATGCAAAATTTAAAACTTTACTTTTACTATTTATTTTTATTTTTAAAAGAAACAAATTAATTAAACAATTTCTATTGAAACTATAACTATTTAAAACCAAATCTATTTTAAAGTAATTTAATTAAAACAATTTAAAATATTAAAAGTGATAAAATATAATTATTTATTTATTTATTATTTAATATTATTTATTAATCTAAAAATACATAACAACTTTTACATATATTAAAATGTTATTAAACTATAAAATCAAATGATGTAAAAAAACGTATTACACAAATTTGTCAGTTAACACTGAAGGTTTACATATATCACTATTAGTATATTAAAAACAAAGTGAGCAGGGAGCTCACATGGTTATCATGCTTGGCAGTTGACCAAGAGGTCCTGGGTTCGAGTCCTAGGAAGGACTTTTTGGTGATTATTATTTTTGGAAATGAAAGATTTAGACAGATAATATGATTTCATCTTTTAGCAAATCAGTCAACTAAACAATTCGTTTAGTCTTCTGATATATCAGTATAGAAATATGCCAACATTATAGCAACTAAATAAATCAGTTCAAAACAAAATAACAGCTTATTCTAACCAAATCAAACATTCGAGACAGAATAATAAAGTAATTATATTCACCAATAAATCTAAATCAATCAGTTAAGCCTACAAGTATTATTTAACAGATAGCAAAGAAAACAAATTATACAGTAAAAATTTAAAGATATCAGTAATTCAAATTTATGCAAAATACTGTATCCTCATAATCTTCATGCGACAGAAAGATATAACCATGATAATAGCTAATATCATACAACCAACATAACCCCTCAATCCAAAAATCAGTTCAAAGGACAGATTAATATCAATATAGCAACTTGGATAACATACCACAACCTCAAACTTCAACAGAAATCCAACTCTAATCTAATTCATTCAACTTAAAACTCATATATCAATCTAATAAACCTAACCAATCTAAAAACTTACTAGTAGATTTTCAAAACATCAATAACCAACAATAGATCTAAATCAAAACGTTATATCAGATTATTAAACCCAGAGAATCAATAAACTCATTAACCATAAACAAAAATAAGCATCAAATCAATTTAAACTGAAACTTTAAAAGTAAATTAGCTAAAACCTTTTTATGAGATGCCTTTGAAGAAGAAGGTAGCGCTGAGCTACCTTTTAACCAAACCGACACCGTTAAACTCCTCGGACTACCATTATAACATTACTTCGAATCAACACCAAATTCATCACAATCATGAACGAGACCACGAACCACCAAATTCACCACGAACCAAAGAAAAATAATTCGCTCCACTTTATGATTAAATCTAACAATAGGTTAGACTTTTTTCCTAATCTTACTTTATATTATTTAACATAAGCTATTATAAAAGCTTAATCAAATAATACTTTTATCATTATAATCAGTTTAGATTTAAATTAAAGTAACATTCATTCTACAAAAATTCAAACGCGAGATTAAAGACATAGATATTAAAAATGATTCTAACAGTAAATATAAAATAAGAGTAAGAGCAAGAGATTGAAACTGAAAAACACTATATTATTTCAAATCAAAATATTACAATACCATTAAAAGAAAATTACATTAACTTAAAACTATTTTGAAATAATAACACTAAGAAAAAAAGGGATGATGAATACATTATTTTTGGGGGTTTTTATAGGCAAACCCCAAGGCCTTCTTAAGGTGGTTTGTTGAGGATGGGATGATTTCAGCCACTAGATCATCCTTTCTTCATTCTCTTTCTTGATAAACTTGATCAAATGGCTAATAGTGGTCTTCTCTCTCTCGGATCGCCAAACTGGCACCAATCTGTGCTAGTTGTGCTTTCTTGAAGCTGAGGTGACAGGTCTTGATTGGTGCCATGACTTGTATGAAATGATTTTAGCCAATCACAATCAAGGAGTGACAAAGCTTGATGCCACGTGTGATATTAGGATGCCATCTTCTTCATTCCGATATAGTAGGGCTTTAATAAAGCACGTGGAGTCTCACTCGCTCAAGATAAGTGATAGGTGTGAAAACACCCATCCTTTTACCACTTATTTCTTTCTAAAACAAGACCAAAACACGTATTTAATGTCATTTGTTTGGAATTATGCGTAGTTTGTGTGTTTGTTGTGTTTTTCAGAGCCAACCGGATAAATATTAAGGAAAACATGGGATTGCACGGGTTTTATCGAAGAAAAAGACTCAAGACAAAGTCTATTGTCCAAGAGATGCAAAAGATTTGAAGTCATTGGGCCTATTTGAAGATTTATCGAAGAAAAGGACCAAAGATGAAAGATTTATATATGTCGAAGAACTCAAGTCTATTAAACGAAGAAATTAAAAGACGGGTTGAATTTATTCGTCGACAAATCCCGAATCAGAATCGAAAACGTCAACTTTACTGAAAAGACGAGAAGACAAAAAGAATGGAAGAAAGCCCACTCACCAACCAACCACTAGGCCTATAAATAGAAGAACCCTTCACATTTGACAACTAGTTTTTATTTTTCCAGTGTTTTTTCTTTCTTGTTTCGTAGGGTAACCAACACCATTAAGGTGTTGGTGATTTTTATCTTTGTTTTCACAAATCTTGTAAGTCTTAATCTTTCACTTTGATTGTTTAAACCTTAATCATTTAATATCATCCTTACATTAATCTTGTTCATCTTCTTCTTTTTGATTCAAGTCTTAAAGTTTTATTTTGTTGAGTTTGATCTTTAAAAGTAAGTGGGTTTTATGTTTTTGTTGATTTGATTTGATGTTTATCATTAGTAGATGATTCGTGGTTAGTTTGGTTAAATCTTTTGGTTAAAACTTGGTTATTTTGGTTAAAATCGTATAGTGTTTGTTTCCCTGTTCTTCGTCTTTAAAAGTTTCCCAGATTCCGAATGAAACAAAATTATTCCGGATGAAGGGTTGGTTAAGTTATTCCGAATAAGCAATATATTCCGAACCAGCAATTTAGTTTAAATATTCCGGATCAGTGTCTTTATTCAGAATAATTAATATTCTGGGTGAAGCATTTTTTCCGAACCATCATATATTCTAGGTCAAGCAAAAGATTCCGGATCAGCAGACTTCATTCAGTTATTCCGAACCAGCAGTTCATCCGGAATAATCAATATTCCGGATGAGTATGTATATATTCCGAATCAACGTTTTTAATAAATATTCCGAATCAGTTTTTTTAAATGTTCCGAATGAAGGTTTTGGATTAGTTATTCCGAGTCAGTGCATTTTATTCCGAACGAAGCATTTTTGTTAGATTATTCCGGATCAGTTAATCTATTCCGAGTCAAGGGTATATCCCGAATCAAAGAAATTGTTTCGGATCAGTATTATTACGGATGAGTTCGGTTATTCCGGATCAGCATTATTCCGAATGAGCAGTTCTCTTAGATTATTCCGCGTGAGCACAATTGTTCCAAACGAAGCTTCTTCATAAAGTATTCCGAATGAACCTTTTGTCTTGATTATTCCGAATCAGTAGTTTTGCAAGTAAGGGTATTTACTGTTAAATTTTAATTCAATTACAGTCTTATTTTATTAACTGCTTTTAGTTTATTTTTATATCTTTACGCATTTAATCCTTTTTAGTAGAATAGAAAACCAATCCCCTTTTTATTAACCAAGAACAACTATTTCACTTTGAGCCGTGATCAATTCGAGAAGATACCGAGAATTAAATTGAACCCTATATAAAAGCTGTGTATCAAATGGCGCCGCTGCTGGCTCTTTTCGTAAGGATTAACGAAACTTTGTGAGAAAATTGGATTTTGGGATCCGTTCACCGTGAACGTTACTTTTTCCTAAAAAAATTTCAAAAAACCCTAAAAAATATAAAATTTAAAAAATACAAAAAAAATAAAAAACATAAAAAACCTAAAATATTTCTTGCTTTGTTAGTTCTTTTGTAGGTGTATGCGCACTCGATCAACGTCTTATCAAGAGCCCGAGACACTCGATAACTTAGACATGGCCGGTGTACACAACAACAATAATAATCCACCTCAAAACAACAAGAATAATAACAACAATGAACCTCTACCGGATAATCGTCCTATGATCGAACTTTTGCAAGCACATCTAGACGGCAACAACGATCCTATTGTCATACCTGCGATTGCAGCCAACAACTTTGAGCTCAAATCCGGCTTTATTCAAATGGTCTCTGCTCAACCATTCTTGGGGCGTACCATTGATGATCCTCATGACCACATCAAAAGGTTCTTGCAACTCACAAATACGGTAAATTCAATGGTGTTCCACAAGAGGTAATCCGCTTACAACTTTTTCCTTTCTCCTTAGAGGGACAAGTGTTAGGACCATTGGTATAGTTAAATGTAATAGGTAGACTAGGAGGTATGTAGTTCCTCCTGGTCCTAGTAGTAGTAGGAGCAAGTCGTGCTCCTGGTCCTGGTCAAATTCAAACTTTATTATTTGTTTATTATTCGGTTAGGATATGCATGAGATATGTTAGGAAAGGATATGCATATCAGTTTTACACGTTTTGTTTAATGTTGTATTAGGGTTTCCTTGTAGTATAAAAGGAACCTTAGGCAGAAGGGTTATGGACACCTTCACAAAACGTAGTTCTAGTGATTATCAATATTAGAAATCCTTAGAAAGGATCAAGTCTTTATAGTTATTCTGTTCTTCTTTATTATATTTGTATTCTGCATTCATATTGTGTATACAGTCTCTCTGTGGATTGACTTGTGATTACAGAAGTCATTCACCGTTCCTGACAGGCTGCAAGATCTACATCTAGTGGACCCAACAAGTGGTATCAGAGCCTGGGAGGGTCTCTATACAAGAAGAATCAAGTTTTCTCATTTTCTAACATTTTTGTTTTATCATGTCTGCCTCAACTTCTACTCAAACAGGAGAAGACAACACTCCTAAAATTGTGCAACCTCAGCAGATCGTTTCTACGGTTTCCAACACGAATGGTAAATTCCCTCTTCTGAAAAAGGATGAATATGATAGTTGGGCAATGAAGATGGAATGGTGGATCACCAATACTGATCAAGACCTTTGGAAGATTATTCTGAATAGGAATAGCAGGAAGCTAACTGGAAGAGAAAAGAATAGTAATATTACTCTTCTTGACCCTAAATCTCATGAAGAAATCATAGCTATTCAGAAGGAGGTCAAAGAAAAAACGATTTTGCTTCAATCTCTTCCTGATGATCACATGGGTGACTTCTACCGTTTGGATGATGCCAGAGAGATCTAGAATGGTATAAAAGCAAGGTTTGGTGGGAATGAGGAGTCAAAGAAAATGCGAACATCCATGCTGAGAGATGAATTCACAGAATTCAAAATCTCAGAAACTGAAGGTTTACATCAAGGGTATGACAGGTTTCAGAAGATATTGAGCCAATTGAATCAACTTCGTTCAAAGCCTGATGATGGTGATATTAATGCAAGGTTTCTTAAAGCCATACCCTACTCATGGAATCAGGTGGTGATCTCTCTCAAAGCCAAAGGTGGGCTTGACTATCTCAACTTTGATGATCTATTTCATAAGCTCTGAACTTTTGAACCTCATGTAAGAGGATATTCAAGTGACTCTTTTCCCACTCCTGCTAATTCTGCCTTTGTGAGTTCTATGGCATCCAGTCCCATGTCATATGCTAGTAGCCGAAGCAATACTGTGTCCTCTCAACATACTTTTCAGCATACTTCTGCTCCTGATCCTACTGCCAAGTCTGGTAGTATGGTAGAAGCCGTTCTTCATTCTTTTGTGGCTGATGTTGATGCTCAACAACAACTTGCTTTTGATGACTTCAAACAGGTCGATAAACTTGACCTGGATGAAATGGATCTTAAATGGCAGATGGCCATGCTCACTCTTAGGGTTCACAAGTTTGAGAAGAAAGCAGGTCGAAAATTCAATTACAACCCTCAGGAGCCAGCAAGATTCGACAGAAGCAAGGTTCGATGTTATAACTGCTAACAACAAGGTCACTTTGCAAGGGAGTGCCCTAGCAAGAATGACCAGGAGAAGAGCAGGTACTCAGCTTTTAAGGTTCAGGAGGTAAAAGATGACAAGAAGGCATTGGTATCAGTTGACTCTATGGTTAACTGGAATGATCATCAGGCTTCCACTCTGGAATCAGCTGAATCCTCGACTGACCTGTTTGCAATGATTGTTGGGAATCTCTCTGATGCAGAAGAAGCAGACGAGTTTGCTCTAATTGGCATCTCACCTCAGGTACAACATTGTCCTCTTGGTTGTCATGATAAATACTCAGAACTGTTGTCCCAATTTAAGGAAGTAAATGATCAAAATGATAAGTATTTTTTAGAGGTTCAAGCCTATAAGGCTTTTTTAAACACATTGGAACAACAAAAGAGGTGGCTACAAGATACTCAACGTGAGTATGAGGATAAAATCCGGATACTAAGCATCGATTTAGAAAACACAACTAATATGCTTAAATATACAGAAAAAGTAAGAGATGCCAGTATCAAAGAAAAACAGGAGATGCAAGAAAAATTAGATGCTACAATGTTGAGATTTGAAAAATGGCAAAAGGCACCTAAAAATCTTTCAAAATTAATTGATATTAGCATGTCTGGTAGAACTAAAAGAGGGTTAGGATTTGAAAAATATATTGATTCAGAAGATGTGTTTGATTTATCTTTTTCGAGTGTCTTTGATACCGACAAAGAGGACGAGGGAAAACCTAGTTACAATAGGTTTAAACCAGCAGCAGAAATGCATGTTGTCCCTCCCCCTGTTACTGGAACTTTTATGCCCACTTCATGGCATAATGACTTAGATGGATCACAGATGCATGAGTCCCCAAATAGTTCTACTAATTCTAATGACTTTGTCTCGTGTACTTTCAGTGACAAATCCAGTGACTCTGCATCTAGTGGTTCAAGTGAAGAGTCAAGACCTACAAGTTCCAAGTTGAATGATCATGCTGCTACTGGTGCTAGGATGTGTGAAGAAAGAGTTGCTGTTAAGTCAAGTGTGTCTGGTCCTAGTTTATTGAGTCCTAGGAAGAATGTTTCTCCTAGAATTGTGTGTAATAATGTTGGCAGTATGAAACAATATCATTCTAATAAAAGGTCTATTAAAACATGTTTTGTTTGTGGAAGTGCATTTCATTTAATTAAAGATTGTGATTTTTATGACACACATGCTTCTGTTAATCATGCATTTCCTGCTCCTGGTCCACCAGGAGCTGCCCCATATACTTCTAGAAGACTCAATCCTAGTGCTCAATCGTTTTCTTCTTCTAGAAGGTCCTCTCCTTTAGTTTCTGATCATTGGAGAAACATTGGATTATAAACCGCCAGTAATTATTTTCAAAATTTTAATCCAATTTATCCACATAATTTGGACCACACGTATTTTGGTTTAGGAAGTTTGGGAACTGCTGTTAAGCCCTCAACAGGTTGTTCTTGGTCAAATAATAATACCCATATGATGCATAGGCAACCAAGGAACAACGGTGGATCTCATCAATCTTCTTGGCACTCTACTAAAGATCCACAAGGCAGGCTCAAACCTGAAAAGGTTTGGGTCCCCTTAAGACACTAACTTTTGCATTTTTATTATCTTGTTGTTGTAGGTTACTCCATACCAAGATCCTAGTCTAGGCATTGTTGATAGTGGTTGCTCCAGGAGCATGACAGGAAATAAAAGTCTTCTCTCTAACTTTGTACCATTTCATGGCGGCAAGGTCTATTTTGGTGGGTGTGAAGGCAGGATCACTGGAAAAGGAACAATTAAGACGCCTAATCTAAATTTTGAGCAGGTCTACTATGTGGAAGCACTTCAGCACTTCATCTTGATATCTGTCTCTCAGATTTGTGACAAGAAGCAGTTTGTTCTCTTCACCGATACTGATGCACTTGTGCTCTCCAAAGACTTTCAGCTTCCCGATCACTCACAAGTTCTGCTCAGAATCCCTAGAAGACACAATCTCTATAACATCAAGCTGAATGAAGTCAATCCTACTGGTCAACTAGCATGTCTAGTTGCTAAAGCCTCAGAAGATGAAGCCACTCAATGGCACAGAAGGATGGGGCATGTGAACTTCAAGACCATTCACAAACTTGCAAATCTCTATCCGGTCTCTGGTTTACCTCCCAAGTCGTTTAGAAATGATATAAATTGTATTGCTTGCAGCAAAGGCAAATAGCACAAAGGATCCTTCAAGGCCATTACTGCTCTTTGTCTTATTACTAAACCATTGCAGCTACTACACATGGATTTATTTGGTCCTACTTCCATTAGAAGCATTGACCACAAACAATTCTGTCTGGTGGTAACTGATGGATATAGCAGGTTTTCGTGGGTGTTCTTCATGGCTGCCAAGAGTAAGACCTACTCAATTCTTAGAGATTTTCTTACCCTTATTAAGAACCAGTTGACCAAGAAGGTTAAAGGTATTCGTTGCGACAATGGAACCGAGTTCAAAAATAAAGACCTCATAGCACTTTGTAATGCTAAGGGCATCAAAAGAGATTATAGTGCAGCAAGGACTCCTCAACAGAATGGCGTGGCAGAAAGAAAGAACAGGACACTAATAGAAGCAGCAAGAACTATGCTTGCCGATTCCAAGCTTCCAACCATGTTCTGGACAGAAGCTGTTAATACTGCAAGTTATGTTTTGAATAGGGTTTCTATTACCAATCCTCACAAGAAGACTCCTTATGAGCTTCTAACGGGCAAAGTTCCTAATATTGCTCATTTGAAGCCTTTTGGGTGTCCAGTCACCATTCTGAATACTAGTGACTTTTTGGGGAAATTTGATGGCAAGGCAGATGAAGGATACATTGTGGGATATTCAGCTCACTCTCGTGCTTATCGTGTCTACAATCTCCAAGCCAAGCGGATCATTGAAACTATAAATCTCAGGTATTTTGAGGAGAAGTCAAACATCCAAGGCAAGGGTCCTGAATGGTATTTTGATCTTGATTATCTTAGTGATTCGTTAGAATATTTTCGTTTCAAAACTAACCATGATGCAGGTCCACAAGTGTTTGCAACTTCTAGTAAAGGTGTTCCTTCTAGTGTTTCTGATTCAGATGATGAGGATGACATTTTTGTGGTTCCATCCTACTCCACCACAGTCTCTCCTACTCCTCCTAGTGATGCAACTCCATTGGATGTACTGGATTCCCAGGTAGCGCTTGATACTCTACTCAAACAACAACAAGAAGCTACTATAGCAGCTGCTCAAGGTGGTTTTGAGTTTCCCTTGGATACGCCTACTGACAACGCTGCTCCTGGTACCACAGCTTCTGCTCCTAGTGCTAGCTTATCACCTACTGGTACTCCAGCTAGTGAGTCTGCTTCCAATACTCGTTTCTCCAGTCCTTCTGATTTGGGGAACCATCAAAAGAGGTCTTCTACCAAGCTGGATGATATTCATAAACAGCCAGTAGATGGGATTTTCAACACTGCTTCATATGATGTTGACTTTGTTGGTGATCTCAATAACTTGGCACCATAAGTGGAGGTCTCTTCCAATCCAGTCTTGCAATCACACAAAGATCATCCTACCACTCAAATCATTGGAGATCCTGGTTCTACTGTCAAGACACGCGGAATGCAGAAGAAGGCCTCGTCTGATCATCATGCTCTTGTGAGCTATATTGAAGATCAAAAGCGTAATAATCATACGAACTTTCAACACTGTTTGTTTGCTTGTTTTCTTTCACAGGTGGAAACTAGGTCAGTTTCTCATGCTCTTGAGGATCAAAGTTGGGTGGAGGCTATGCAGGAGGAAATGAAGCAATTCTTGTTTCAGAATGTTTGGGTTCTGGTTGACTTACCAGATGGAAATACTGCAATCAATACCAAATGGATTCTCAAGAAAAAGAAGGATGCACGGGGAATTGTCGTAAGGAATAAAGCTAGGCTTGTCGCACAGGGCCACACTCAAATTGAAGGCATTGACTACACTGAAGTTTTTGCTCCGGTTGCAAGGATTGAGGCCATTCGTCTGTTTTTGGCTTTTGCTTCTTATGTGGACTTTACGGTGTTTCAGATGGATGTCAAGAGTGCATTTATCTATGGCAAAATTGATGAGGAGGTGCATGTCACTCAACCTAAGGGCTTTGTAGATCCACTTCATCCCAAGAAAGTTTACAAGGTGGTCAAGGATCTTTATGGATTACATCAGGCTCCTAGAGCTTGGTATGAGCGTCTTTCAATTTTCTTGTTAAAGAATGGCTATAGAAGGGGGACTATTGACAAAACACTATTTCTTAGGAAGAATACCAAGGACATTATCCTTGTTCAGGTTTATGTGGACGACATTATCTTTGGTTCTACTAGGAAGGAATGGTGTGATGAGTTTGAACACTTGATGAAAGGCTAATTTCAGATGAGTGCGATGGGAGAGCTTTCTTTCTTCCTTGGTCTTCAAGTCAAGAAACAATCGGATGGGATTTTCATCAGTCAAGATAAATATGTTCATGAGATCCTTCAAAAGTTTGACATGGATCCTCTTAGACCAGCAGCAACTCCTTATGAAGTTGCTAAAGTCAAACTTAAGAATGAGCCAGACCCCCCAGTCAATGTTCACATGTACAGGTCTATGATTGGCTCCCTCATGTATCTTACTACATCACGTCCGGATATCATGTTTGAAGTAAGTGCTTGTTCTCGACACCAGGTGACTCCAACGGTTTCGAACTTAAATGCAGTGAAGAAGATTTTCAAGTATATCAAGGCTCAACCTAAACTAGGCTTATGGTATCCTAGAGAATCATCTTTTGTTCTAGAAGCATATAGTGATAGTGACTATGCAGGTGCTAATAATGACAGAAAGTCTACTACTGGTGGTTGTCAATTTTTGGGTCGTCGACTTATTTCATGGCAATGCAAGAAAGAGACAATAGTAGCTACTTCTTCAACAGAAGCTGAATACGTTGCTGCTGCTAGTTGTTGTGGACAGGTTTTGTGGATCCAAAATCAGATGTTGGATTATGGTTTCAATTTTATGAACACCAAAATTTTTATTGACAATCAAAGCACTATCTGCATTGTGAAGAATCTTGTTTTTCATCAGCGAACAAAGCATATTGAAATTCGACATCATTTTATACGGGATGCCAATGAGAAGAAGCTGATACAAGTTCTTAAAGTTCATATGGATTATAATGTTGCTGATTCGCTACCTAAAGCATTTGATGGTCCTCGCTTCAACCACTTGGTGGTTCACATTGGGATGGTCAATCCTTGAGGTCTAGGATTGAGGGGAGGCTAATCCTAAGGGGAGGCTTTGTGTACATATTCTTTGGACAGACTAACGTATTGGTAGATTTTAACAACATATTACATTGGTTCTGGTGGTGTGTGTTACTCCTGGTGGTGGATTTTGCTCACTTCTGGTGGTTATATTCTTTCATGACTGGCTTCTAGTCCTCATTGGTTAGCTTCTAGTCATACTTGGTTGGCTTCTGGTGGTTCAAAATCCGTCTTTGTCAAGTGGTGATTGGCTTCTGGTACTGGTCTAGGACACTGTTCATTCTTATTGTCCTTTGTTGACCACATTTTTCTTCTGGTCTGTGATTTGGTTGGGTTGTAAGTGTTTCTGTTTTGTATTTTTTTTCATTTGTTCTTATTATCATTCTTTTCACCAATATGTAAAGTGATTGGTGAATTTCCTTCTTTATAGTTAAAAAAATAAAAAAATAAAAAAATAAAAAAAATATATAATTTTTATATAATATATGCTTATACTTTCAACACATCTTGGATTTTATACTTGTGAATATGATACCATTTCCTGCTTCACACTATGGGTTCTGGTTACTGAATTGTGGTTGTGCTGGTTACTGGTTTCACCTGGTGTTGGACTTGGTCCTCACAACAAATGGTCCTCAACTCACCATGTCTAATCGACAAGAAAGAGTTGATTCACCTTGAGGGTACGACTCCTGGTGCGATTCTCAAATCCGTTGATGGTTGCCAGGTTACCCAAAACTGGATGGTTTTCACTTGCAATGGTCCTAGACTGAAAAGTGGCTAATCCAAGGGGGTACGGCTCTTGGTAAAGATTTTATCAAATCCGTTGATAGCTGTAATAGCTTGCTTAAAGCTATAGGATTTTCAACTCACTGATGCTTCATTGCTGAGAGTTGGCGAGTCCAGAGGGGTACGACTTCTGGTAAAGACATATCAAATCCGTTGACGGCTGTGATGGTTTGCCTAAAATCATCAGGGTACCCCCACTCACCATTGATTCACGTTCTAAGAGTTGGGTTGGGTTCTAGTCTCCTAGGGTGATGCTTATTCCACCAGAAAGACTGGCTAGCCCAAGAGCGAGCAGCTACTTGGTAAAGGCTCATCAAATCTGCTCATGTTGCTGAAAAGATTCAACACGATGCTGATTTGTTCCAAGCTTTGAAGAAGCTTCTAGTGTTTCATGTTGCGGCGGTTCTTCTGACTCTTATCTTGCTGATGTTGCTTTTAGTTTTGCTGATTCAATCCTCGGGCTTTCTTGAACGTTTTCCAGGAAACTTGAACTCAACAGGTCAAATTCAAGTTTAGGGGAGGATTGTTAGGACCATTGGTATAGTTAAATGTAATAGGTAGACTAGGAGGTATGTAGTTCCTCCTGGTCCTAGTAGTAGTAGGAGCAAGTCGTGCTCCTGGTCCTGGTCAAAGTCAAACTTTATTATTTGTTTATTATTCTGTTAGGATATGCATGAGATATGTTAGGAAAGGATATGCATATTTTTACACGTTTTGTTTAATGCTGTATTAGGGTTTCCTTGTAGTATAAAAGGAACCTTAGGCAGAAGGGTTATGGACACCTTCACAAAACGTAGTTCTAGTGATTATCAATATTAGAAATCCTTTGAAAGGATCAAGTCTTTATAGTTATTCTGTTCTTCTTTATTATATTTGTATTCTGCATTCATATTGTGTATAGAGTCTCTCTGTGGATTGACTTGTGATTACAGAAGTCATTCACCGTTCCTGACAAGCTGCAAGATCTACATCTAGTGGACCCAAAAACAAGCCCAGCATTGGCTTGCAAAGGAACCACCACAAAGTATTCTGACGTGGACGGACTTAGAGACCAAATTCATAAACTATTTTTTTCCCACCCTCTCGTACTACCGCTTTGCGGAATGAAATTATTAATTTTGAACAAATGTACGATGAGAGTTTTAGTGAATCTTGGGATCGTTTTAAAGACCTTTTAAGAAAGTGCCCACAACATGGTTTTACCAAAGTGCACCAAATTAATACTTTTTACAATGGTTTAAGCATGAATGACAAAGATTCACTAAATAGTGCCTCGGGGGTAATATTTTGGCTAAGAGTTCTAATGCCGCTTGGGATATTATTGAGAATAAGTCTAGAGTGCAAACCAAGAGTGTTCAGACCAATGCCGCTAGTGCTAGCACTATTGACAACGACAAGAGACTTGACAAAATTACTTCACTTATTGAATCGCTTGCTGCCCACACTGCTAACAACACCAAAAGCATCAACGCTCAAAACGCTCAAGTCAATGTTGTAAGCCAACCATGTGAAATATGCGGGGGTCCTCACTCTTACACTACTTGTACCTCCACCCAAGACTATCCTTGTGAGAATGTTAAAGCAGGATCCGGTACCTATCCTCCGGCTGGTTATCAAGCTCGTCCTCAAGGTGACCGCAACTTGCTCAGCTATCGCTCAAACAACTTTCTTTCCCCGCCAGGTTTTCCTCCAACCACTCCAAACCAACAACAAAACCTTAACCGAACCAATCAAAACAAACCTCGAGCACCATACCAACCACCTCAAAGACAACCATATCCACCTCAAAATCCTACTCAAGTTTACCAACCCGCTCCTTACCAACCACCTACTTATCAAGCACCTCCTCCTACTCAACCCACCGTTTTCAACCACGAGGTCGAAACGTACATGCGGACGAATGATGTGTTGGTGAAGAATCTGCAGACCCAGATTATTATTTTGAAGGGCGACATGGTGAAACAAGGGAATGATCTTAGAGCCGATATGCGAAACTCTTTGAGTAGTCAAACGAATGACCTAAGGGACATGATGGCTGGTTTCTTCCAAGGTAATCAACCCTCTTCTTCGGGTACTCTTCCGAGTAACACCGTTGCTAATCCAAGAGGGGAGATGAAAGCAATCACCACTCGCAGTGGAAAAGGTACCAAGGAACCCGAGTTTCTTATACCCACACCGGTGATTGTGACAAAGGAAAACGAGTCACCTACTCCTATTCCTCAACCTTCTACTTCCCCAATTCCTCCACCTCTTACTTCTACCCCTCCTCCTCCCAAGGATGTGAGTGATCCTACTCTCTCAAAGCATTCCTCTTCTTCCGATATACCTTATCCCTCAAGGTTGAGGAAAGAGAAGCTCAAAAGCAAGGACGATATTCAAGTTTCAAACTTTCTCAAAATATTTAAACAATTGAATTTCAACATCTCCTTTGCTGAGGCTCTCGCTCACATGCCTAAATACGCAAAGATGTTTAAAGATCTTCTTAGTGACAAGGAAAAGCTTCTTGATATCGCTAATACCCAACTTAACGAGAATTGCTCCGCGGTTCTCTTAAGGAAATTGCCAACCAAACTTGGTGATCCGGGTCGCTTCTTAATCCCTTGCAACTTCCCGGGAGTAGAGAATTGCATGGCCCTAGCTGATCTAGGTGCTAGTATCAATTTAATACCCTTAAGCGTTTGGAAGCAATTATCTCTCCCTGAGCTAGTCCCCACCAAAATGACTTTGGAATTAGCTAACCGTACGGTTGCTTATCCAGTGGGGATAGCCGAAGACGTTTTTGTAGGAGTCGACAAATTCACCTTTTCCACCGATTTCGTCGTCGTCGACTACGAGATGGATCCTCGTGTTCCATTAATCTTCGGACGTCCATTCTTGAGGACCGGTCGCACTCTCATCGATGTAGAAGCGGGTGAGCTTATCATGAGAGTTGGTGACGATCAAATTGTCTTCAACATGGGTAAGATTTCTAAACAGCCTTATTCATACGAGAGTGTTAATTGTATTGACGTTCTTGATGAGGTTTGTGAAGAACACTTTAATGATGCTTGTAAAAGTAGTCGTACCTCTCCTCCCAATGTTGAGATCGTTGCCTCTATTGCTCCATCACTAACTCCATTTGGAGAAAGTGATTTCCTTCTGACTGAATTTTGAAGCAACTTTGGGAGATGTGAATTTAAAATATGACGATTCTCCCACCGATTGGGAAGAAGACATTCGTACCATTGAAAAACTTCTCAATGAGGACCATCTTTCTCCACCATCTCCCAAGGATATTGCTATCGATGAAACGAATTTGAAAATACCTCCCATCGAAAATCCTACGGATTTAGAGATTTAGGAGTTACCGTCCCATCTCGAGTACGTGTTCCTTGAAGAAAAGAAGAAGTCACCCATCATCATCGCTAAGGACTTGAAAGAAGAAGAAAAATCTCGCCTTATCGTCGTGCTTAAAGATCATAAGAAGGCAATTGCTTGGAAAATTTCCGATATCCGCGGAATTGATCCAAACTTTTGTACTAACAAAATTCTCATGGAAGATGACTTTAAACCCGCAATCCAAAGCCAAAGAAGGGTTAATCCTCAAATTCATGACGTCATCAAACAAGAGGTTATCAAACTTCTAGATGCCGGCATGATTTACCCTATTTTGGATTCGCCATGGGTAAGTCCCGTCCATTGTGTGCCCAAGAAGGGCGGAATAACCGTTGTTCCCAATGAACACAACGAGTTGATTCCTACTCGTCTCGTTACTGGGTGGAGAGTTTGTATCGACTATCGCAAACTCAATGATGCCACGAGAAAAGATCACTTTCCTCTTCCTTTCATGGATCAAATGCTCGAGCGTCTAGCGGGTAATGACTATTACTGCTTCTTAGACGGTTTCTCCGGGTATTTTCAAATTCCCATCGATCCAAAAGACCAAGAGAAAACCACATTCACTTTCCCTTTGGAACATTTGCCTACAAACGCATGCCTTTCGGTTTATGCAATGCTCTTGGGATGTTCCAAAGGTGTATGATGGCTATCTTCCATGACATGGTTGAAGAAACTATGAAAGTCTTCATGGATGATTTCTCGGTTTACGGTGATTCATTCTCTGCTTGCCTTGCCAATTTAGAACGTATGCTTAAGCGGTGTGAAGACACTCGCCTTGTTCTTAATTGGGAAAAATGCCATTTCATGGTAAAAGAGGGCATCGTGCTAGGACACAAAATCTCCAAAGCCGGTCTTGAAGTGGACCGTGCTAAAGTTGATGTTATTGCTAAATTGCCTCCACCTTCAACCGTGAAGGGTGTGAGAAGTTTCCTTGGTCATGCGGGCTTCTACCGTCGATTCATCAAAGATTTTTCTAAAATCGCTCGCCCGATGACCCACCTCTTGGAAAAAGATACTCCTTTTATCTTTTCCAAAGAGTGTATTGAAGCCTTCAACCTTCTTAAGGATAAGCTAACTAAGGCACCGGTCTTGGTTACCCCTAATTGGGAGCTGCCTTTCGAGTTGATGTGCGATGCTAGCGACTTTGTTATTGGAGCGGTTTTGGGCCAAAGAGTGAATAAACACTTCCAACCGATCCATTACGCTGGCAAGACAATGATAGGGGCTCAATTGCATTACACCACAACCGAAAAAAAGCTTTTAGCTGTTGTCTATGCTTTTGAAAAATTTCGCCCCTATCTTGTCCTTCCTACCACCATCGTGTATACCGATCATTCCGCGTTGAAGTAATTGATGACTAAGCAAGATTCTAAACACAGACTTCTTCGCTGGGTTTTGCTACTTCAAGAATTTAAAATCGAAATTTGTGATAAGAAGGGAGCTGAAAACCTAGCCGCGGATCATCTCAGTAGACTTGAGGATCCTTATCAAGGGGATCATGCGAACAAAGAGATCAATGACTCTTTTCCCCTTGAGACCTTAATGTCTATCAACTCGAATAATGATGAAGCCCCGTGGTTTGTAGACATTGCAAACTACTTGGCGGGTGGAATTCTCATTGACGGGTTAACATCCCAACAAAAGAAAAAGTTCTTTAAAGATATTAAGACTTACTTTTGGGATGACCCGAATCTCTTCACACAATGCGCGGATTTGATTATTCGCCGATGTGTTGATGGACCGGCAGCTTTAGACATTCTCGAAGCTTACCACAAAGGACCCACCGGTGGTCACATTGGTCCCAACTTCACCGCAACGAAAGTGTGTGACTCAGGATTTTATTGGCCCTCCATTTATCGTGACGCTCACGAAATGGTGAAAAATTGTGATGCTTTCCAACGACAAGGCAAGATCACACATAAAGATGAGATGCCTGATAACTAGTATTTTGCCTAGTTGAAAAGTTCGTTTCTCGGTATCTTAACGAATTGATCTAGGTTCTATGTGTGACTCAGTCGTTCTTTGGTGGAACAAATGTTTTTGGTTGTTTTTAAAATAAAAGTGCAGAACAGTTAGAGTAAATGACTTTAAAGTAAATCTAAATCTAATTTAAAGTAAATGGTGCAAGTATTTAAAATCGTGACTAAAATTAAGGGGCATTAAATGTAAATAACGCAAACTTAAAACTAACTAAGGCAAACTTAAAATGCAACTAAACATGAAACTTAAACTAAGGCAAGGCTAAAATAAAATAAAAATAAATCTAAGACAAATAAACTTAAAGTGCGACTAATTAAAAAGGCGGGAAAAATAATGCTTGAAAATAAAAAGCAGTAAATTAAAAACTGAAATTAAAAGAAACTGAAAATTACCTATCAGGAATAAACCCTTATTCGGAATAAATGGTTTACTCGGAATATGTCACCTATCTGGAATAATCCTCTCTATTCGGAATGTTGGACTATTCGGAATAATCTTGATCCGGAATATCCTTGCTGTTCGGAATAATATTCTGAGTAAAAGCTCTTTATCCAGAATATTCTGCCTATTCGGAATGTTCTGCCTACCCGGAATAATTTCCCTATTCGGAATATTTGGCCTATCCGGAATGCTCTGTCTATTCGGAATAATATCCTTACCCGGAATATTGGATATTCCGGATGAACCAACTTAGCTAAAACCTTGATCCGGAATATTTGAAGATTCCGAATAGAGTACTTTTATCCGGAATAATTAATTATTCCGGATGGTCGACTTTGATACGGAATACTTTCTTCACAGACCTTCACTCTGAATAACTTTTGGCTTATCCTTGATTTGGAACATTCCTGGAAAAGATAAGTAACAGCGAAGAACAAGGAAATAGAAATATACACGGATCTAATTAAATCTAAGCAAAATCAACCACAAGATTAAATCAAACTAATGAATAAACATCTATTAAGCATAAACAATCAATCCAAAACAATAAAACTAACAAATAAGATCAAGATAATCAAAACCCACTTAATAAATTTAACAAAAACTCAAGAACATGAACATGAATAATAAACCAAAGATTAAAGAAAGGTAGAATGAGATCAAACAATAAAGATAAAGATTAACATGAATTAAAAGAACACTTACTTGAAATTAAATGGTAATTAAGGTGCAAGACAAGTATTTAAATTTGACAAGTAATTAAATGACAAGGTAATTAAACGTGGAAGAACTAATTGTCACTATTAGCCAACAAAAATGAAAAGATTAATCCTAATGACTATATATAGGGGAGGATTAAGGAATGCTTAGGAAGCTTCCTCCCCTCCTTCATTTCTTCTTAATTGCATGATTAAGTCCCTCAAGCCTTTAATCTTCATTTAATTGCACCATTAGTCCTTAAGCCTTTAATCTTCATTAAATCTTGGACTTTAATGACTTTTGGCTCGGGATTTCTTTGAACTCGTCTTTTAATTCTTCAATAAATTAGACTTGAGTTCTTCGGCTTTAAGTAAACTTTCGTCTTTTGACCTTTTCTTCGATAAATCTTCAGAATTGGTCTTGAACTTCCGTTCTTTTTGCACTCTTGACTTCTTGACTTCGTCTTTCATCTTTTTCTTCAATAAAAGCCCGTGAATGCCGTTTTTTCTCCACTTTTCACAATTTCGTCCTAAATCACAAAAAAAAACACAAATCACGCATAATTCCGACATAAAGATATAAAATACACGTTTTGGCTCGGTTATTATTGTAATTAAATGGTAAAAAGGATGGGTGTTTACACACCTATCAAATCCCCTACACTTGACCATTGCAATGTCCTCATGCAATGCATTAGTTACAAAGCAAGATTACATTTTTCATCATAATCAATCCACGTTGGCCTTTATTAAAGAGATAGAAAATTATAGAAATCAAAAGCATACCTCGGGTTTTGGAAATGTCATGAATAATCTTCATCCTCAAGTTTTCACTTTCTCCAAACCAAGCTTAAAAACGAGATCGTTGTTATTATAAGTTAGCAAACTAACACGAACTCATGTGGGCCAATTATTCACTTAGACTCCCTTATTCCTAGGGGTATCTCTTATATTTTATTGTTGTCTTGAATGATCACGAGGATACATTGTTTGACTTATTTCGATAGTTTATTAGGCCGAAAATAAAGTGAACGATTTAATCAATAGTTAGCTAAAGGACAAATCTTTTAAAACTACTTCTCGGGACCTCATAAATGTTGGGAATAAATTATGGGTCAGTTCACTAGACGCTGATAAGAAGAATTCAAGCGCTGATAGGATGACATTGGACGCTGACAGCCAAGCGTTGACATTGAAGAAGTCAACGCTGACAGCCTTGAAGATTAGCACTGATGGAATATCTTCATACAAATCTTTTTGTTTATTTGTTTCTTTATTTGTGTATGGTAAAGATAAGCTCGACATTGTATTTTCTATTATTATCTTTACCTAGAATAGTTGATTCGTAGCTTATTGTACAAGACTTCTTAATCTATAAAAGAAGATCTTTTAGGTTAATATTAATCATCAGTTTTCATAAGTTTTCGCAAGTTAAACCTCTTTCATTGTAATCAAGTTTGATTATTCTAATACAAGTGAAAGTTTGTTTAACATCTTTGTGTTTTAGATTAAGTGTTAATTCCGCATAACACTTAGTTACTTTATTCATAAGCAAAGGTTTCTCTACGTGTATTACTTGATCTAATCTCGTATACACAAAGCTTAATCGATCTAAGTTTGGGATCAACAAGTGGTATCAGAGCTTGTTGAGAAACTTTTGATCTTTAAGTAACGCAAGAACCCTAAAACACCAAAAACCCTAAAAACCCTAAATTTCTCAAAACCCTAAAAACATCATGTCTGGCACAGATCAACCTGCTGCTTTGCTACAAAACAACTCCACAAATCCTAGTATCAAAATTCCCATGTTTGATGCCAGGAACTTCGAGCTTTAGAAGTCCAATTTTGAGCAATATATAGCTATTCATGACTACACTCTTTGGGAGATTTTTGAATATGGGAACACATTCGACAAAGCGCAAAAGATTGCTAATGCTATTGCCACAAGGATAGCTGTTCCTAATTATCCTGAAGTTGATAAGAAGGAAAAGCCTGGAGATGGAAGAGCTGTATCTGTTGAAGATATAGCCAAGAAAAGGGTGGACATGAAAATCTTGAACATCATGAAACACGCCTTAGGTCATGAGAATCAGCACAAGTACAAACGCTTTGAGTCTGCAAAAGAGCTTTGGGAAGCTCTTGATGTAGCACATGGTGGCAATGCTGACACAAAAGAAGAAAAGAAGAAGCAACTCTTGCATGAGTATGCTGTCTTTAAGGCTCAACCCAATGAGAATCTCAGCAGTGTGAGAAGTAGACTGCTTGACATCACAAGTCAACTTTCCTTCATGGGGACACAGATAGATGACCCTGACTTGAATGCTACTTTTCTCAAAAGCCTTGGTGATGTATGGAAGATTGAGACAAGATCCATTCTTGTCAATAACACCCACAAGACTTCCAGGTTTGATGACATCTTCAACAAACTAAGACTGTTGGAGAATGAATGGCTTTTGGAGAGTGATAATAAATCTTCCAGCAGCAACATGGCCTTCTTCTCACAAAGTGAAGGCCAATTTGATTCCATGAACTCCTATGGACATCCAGTCACTGGATCTCAATGTGTCAACGCTGGATCACAGCCTGTCAGCGCTGGATCATATCCTGTCAACGCTTTATACTCAAGCGCTGACACTCACAACTTTGGCGCTGATAGAATTAAACCTGTTGGTTTAGATCTAGATACTGTGTGTGCATTCATTGCTTCTTTGCCCAGTGATTCAAGGATTACATATGAAGATCTTGAGCAGATAAGTGATGAGCAATTGGAAGAGATGGACATCAAGTGGACTATGGCTCTTGTAAGTTTAAGAGCAAACAGGTTTAATAAAAGGTTCAAGAAGAAGATGACCTTTAATGCTAAGGATGTTGCTGGATTTGACAAATCTAAAGTTGAGTGCTACAATTGTCATCGGATGGGGCACTTTATGAGGGAATGTAGATCTCCAAGAAGATCTGATGCTGGTAAGCCCTCAAGCCAAATGGTTAAGAGCCAAGATCCCAAGGCCATGGTTGCTGTTCAACAAATTGATGGTGTTGGAGGATGGGACTGGAGCTGGAACTTTATGGCTAAGGATGAGGAAGAGGACAGAGCTTTGGTTGCTGAAGTTAAAGAAGAGCATGTTGAATATGCTCTCATGGCACACTCCTCCTCTTCATCAGATAATGAGGTATATGATGATGCTTTCTGTTCTAAGGGTTTTCGTTTAAATACTGAAAAACTAAATCAAGACATAGTAAAATTATTAGATGAGGCAAGTACTGAAAGATGCAAAGTATCTAATTATCAAATTGCTCTTACCCAAACAGAAAAGACAGTAGCTGAGTATAAGAAAATGGAGTTTGATTTAAAGGATAAAATAAATATCTTAAATCATGAGTTACTTCAAAGTAAAGATATTCAAGATATCACAAACAGGGTTAATCTTGATTTGATAGCTCAGTTAGAGGAGGCTAACAAAAATAAAGATAATGTGAGTCTTAAAATCTAGAGATTTGATAAGGCCACACAATCCCTAAGAGAGTGTGTTAGTAAACAAAGAGACTCTAAGGACATGAGTGGGATTGGGATGAAAGATTATACTGGTGTTCCACCACCAGCTGGGGATTTCTATGGTGTCCAATCAAAGGACTTATCTTGGACTGGCTTGCCAGAACTTCAAGAGAAGGAATTCATTCCTCCACCTAGAGTGACTTCCCCAGTTGAAGAATACAAACAAAAACTGACTGACCTAGATGAGTGGAAGAAAGCTAACCACACTTTGTTTGTTAAGGGAGGGTTGTTGTGTGAAAGCCCAAATGAGCCCACACCAATCAAGAGCCTTGATCCTACACCTATTAAAATCACACACCCAACCACTGGCAAAGCTGTTGACCTTGGCCCACAAACTGTTAGAAAACCTAGTGTTAAGTATGCAGAGATGTATAGGAATACTAGGTCACCAAAAAGCCAAGTTAGTAACCATGGAACAGGCTTCTTTGCTTCTAGACCTAAGACTATGTCTAGAAAAGCTTGTTACTCATGTGGTAGCTTTTCACATTTGGCATACAAATGTGTCAACGCTTCCAATGTCAACGCTGATAGGAACCATTTCAGCACTGACAAAAGTCAACATAGGTCAAACACTGTCAGACCCAATACCTTTGTGAACAAAAGTTCACAAGTTGTTAGACCAGCCCCATTCTTTTCTAGAGGGTCTAACATACAAGGCCTAAGACCTTTCCAAAAGTCAAACACTTGGTCCAATAGGCAATGGGTTCCTGTAGCAAACCCTAGGTTCAACGCTGATAAAGGCAATCGGGGCGCTGACAAGAGCAATTTCAGCACTGACAGACACACTGCCAAACCTAGGTATTTGCAACCACAGGGAAATAGGTCTAAAGATTCTACTAGCTTAACATGGAGACCAAAACAAGATCAAAACCCTAATTTTACTGGTCTTTCTATGACATGCAACAGGTTTCATTATATTTCTAAGGCCATGTCAACACCAGTTGGGGTTAACTGGGAATTTCATTCAAAAAGGGATGAAAATGGGGTTGTTATGAGAACCAAGTCTGTTCTTGTTGAACAACCAGATGAATCCAAGTCTTCTAAGGCTTGGGTTCCCAAAGAAAACTAATGTGTTTTCTTTATGTGCAGGGCATTCAGAAGAAGATCAATGATTATGGATATTGGGATAGTGGATGCTCAAGGCACATGACAGGAAAGGAAGACTATCTGACAAATTTCACTCCTATTCAAGATGGTGATAAGGTATTCTTTGGAGGGGGCTATGGCACCATCACAGGAAAAGGAACCCTTATTACCAATAATCTACGTTTTGAGAATGTCTTCCTGGTAAAAGAACTGGATTATAATTTGTTTAGTGTATCACAAGTGTGTGATAACAAAAATAAGGTTCTTTTTACAGATACTGAGTGCTTGGTGTTAAGCAAAGATTACAAGCTCCCTGAGGAGAAATACATAGAATTTAGAACACCAAGGCATAAAGACATATATAATGTGAATCTTAATGGAATTAAGATGAATAATAAAATGATGTCATGTTTTTATGCTAAAGCCTCAGTAGATGAAAGTAATCTTTGGCACAGGAGATTAGGGCACATTAACTTTAAGAATATCAATAGACTTGTGAGGCTTGGTTTAGTTGATGGTTTTCCTGAAAAGGCTTTCCACAATGACCACTCTTGTGTTGCATGTCTTAAGGGCAAGCAGCACAAGGTCTCATTCAAATCTAAACAGGTGCACTCTAGTTCTAGACCACTTCACTTATTGCATATGGACCTCTTTGGTCCAACTAATATAGAAAGTTTGAAGGGTAAATCATATTGTTTTGTTATCACTGATGATTTTTCCAGGTTTACATGGACTTTCTTTTTAGCTAAGAAAAGTGAAACTGCCCAAAGTCAGATTAATTTCATTACCCAGATTGAGAAGAAGAATGGTAATGAGGTCAAAATTATTAGAAGTGACAATGGGGGTGAGTTTAGAAATAAGTTGTTAGATGATTTTTGTGCCAAGAAAGGGATTACTAGGTAGTTTAGCATAGCTAGAACCCCACAGCAAAATGGGGTTGCTGAAAGGAAGTTCTTCTCAGGGTACAAGATGATATAAAGGTGATTTTGAGGTTTAATGCACAAGAGGTCAAGACTTGGCTTAAGAGAGATAGAAGGCAGTTGTATTACAAATTGCTTAGATGCCATCAACCTAGATGGACATACAAGAAGTTGCTGGCTTTATCTTTTGAGGAGTTAGAGTATAGGGCACATCCTATTTGGAGGAATGTGCAAGAAAATAATGTCTACCAGTTTCTTTCAGAAGAAAGGAAACAAGAGCTTGCTAAGGAAATGCAGATTCAAAAGGAGATGAGGATTGCTCAAAGACCAGTGAAGAAAGGAGATCCTCTCCAATTTCCCAAAGATATGGATGTGTATTATCCAACTGAAGGTGTCATAAGGAAGCATCTCAAGCTTTCTCCATTGGAAGCTTCAGATTTGGTTAATGTAGTACCTCTAGATGACAGAAATCCAATCATTAGTTTTGATGAAGATGAGTGTGGATTTTGGAAGATTGGCAGATTTGGAAAGGAGGTACACACTTTCACTTCAGTTATTTCTATCTTTGCCAGCATAGACAGAGAAGACTTGGTGCATCTATGGAGATTGATAGAGGCCAAGTATACAACTGAAGCACCTACTTCAGCAAATGGAATAAGACTATGGAACACATTTTTGACTTTGTGTGGTCCAAGAGAAGCAGATCCTGCCATATGGAAGGATCTTGAAGATGACCTCAGTAATCTTCATTGGAGGCTTTATTCTACTTGTGGTGTATTTCATTTGAGCTCTACAAAGTTTTCAGAGTATCTACTTGTGGATGCTGACTATTTCTTGTCCAAAGAAGTATTGGAGAAGATGAAGGAGACACCCTTGGAGATTGATTATACTAGTGACGTGGCCAAGGACTTGATTAGATATGTTTATCACCAACATAAGAAGTTTTTGCAAGATTCCTCCTAAGCCTTAAGTTTTTATTCAGAAACTTGATCATTGGAATAGATATCAAGTTTAGGGGAGGATTGTTGGGAATAAATTATGGGTCAGTTCACTAGACGCTGATAAGAAGAATTCAAGCGCTGATAGGATGACATTGGACGCTGACAGCCAAGCGTTGACATTGAAGAAGTCAACGCTGACAGCCTTGAAGATTAGCACTGATGGAATATATCTCATACGAATCTTTTTGTTTATTTGTTTCTTTATTTGTGTATGGTAAAGATAAGCTCGACATTGTATTTTCTATTATTATCTTTACCTAGAATAGTTGATTCGTAGCTTATTGTACAAGACTTCTTAATCTATAAAAGAAGATCTTTTAGGTTAATATTAATCATCAGTTTTCATAAGTTTTCGCAAGTTAAACCTCTTTCATTGTAATCAAGTTTGATTATTCTAATACAAGTGAAAGTTTGTTTAACATCTTTGTGTTTTAGATTAAGTTTTAATTCCGCATAACACTTAGTTACTTTATTCATAAGCAAAGGTTTCTCTACGTGTATTACTTGATCTAATCTCGTATACACAAAGCTTAATCGATCTAAGTTTGGGATCAACAATAAAGTTCATATCTTGGCATAACTCGCTTCGCGATTTGAGACCTTTCTCGGACCGATATTTGGCATAGACTTCATACTTCAAACCTTGAGAGACGTTCATGAAATTATGGTCTTCTCTTCATATAGAAATTTCTTCACTTGAAGTTTTGAGAGATTTATACTTGGACCACGACTTCTTCATTTTTCTCTAATCTTTATTTTGGACTTTGATATACAACGATCCGCCTCCTTTTATGACTTGGATCTATTTATCCTCATACCTTGCTAGGGTCTTTTCGGATGCACTTCTCCATGACTTTTGGGGAGTTTTTTTTTGCTTTTCGTCGTGTGTCTCGATCCTTCATATTGATTTTCGATAAATGATTCTTCACATCACTTGGGATCTTTAGCAACAAAATATAGCCCTCATGTCTTGTTAGGACCTTTTTGGACTCGCCAATCTTCGCGTCCCGCTTCAATAAGTTATGCCTTGGCTATGAACTCTAATCCATACCGAGCAACTTTTAAACGATCTTGGGCTAGAAGCTAAGTAACTTTTCAAATCGTACAACCTTATTTACTGCAGATAAATTTATTAGCAAGCGATGGGAGAATAGGCTCATAATTAACTCACATAAATTCACGAAAGAATACCAAACTTATAATTGGCTCTATCATCTCTCGTTCTACACAGTTTAAAATCTCAAGGAATGAGACTCGTGGATGCTTAGCCTATTAAATCAAAGTTTTAGGTTTTCGAGTCGCCTATAGGATCTTGCAATCTCTTAGACTTTTTCAAGTTTAGAAATCGCATTTTAAAGTTCCTTTGATAAACGACTCTCTAGGATCAATTATAGGAACTTGCGAAAAGTTCTTGTTCTTAACCCATGAAAGTTAAGACTTTCGCGTTTTATAGCTCCCTATATAAAAGCCTAGCAAAACTTGACTTAAACACGTTAAGGATACTAGCTAGAGTAAACTTAGATAAGTAAACTCGGGTTGAGTCAAAAGATTCACAATGTTTGAAAATTAAAACCACTTTATTAAAATTTATTCTAGAAAAGAAAAGAAAATAACTATACAAAGGGGAAAAACTAATAGGCCAAAATAGATCAAAAATTTTGAAAAATGTCGAAAAAAATTGATTTTCCGGTTAAAATAAGGACAACTACAAGTAAAAGGCCACTTAACTTCGATAGAAGTCCCCCTACACTTAATATAAACATTGTCCTCAATGTTTAAGCATTTGGGAGTAAACTCCCCTACACTTAGGACATTGTGCACTTTGTTTAAATCTCGCTAAGGAAGAGACAACTAAAGAGATTCCTATTTTAATATTGAGAAAATATAAAATAGTGAATCGAAAAGAGTTTAGGATAGAACCGGGAAAATGGGACACTGAATCACGGGTCGTCAAGAATCATCAAGAGTGGATCATTGAGCGCTCCAATCCCTGATTAAGAGAGGAGAGAAAATAGCAAACACCAATGGGTCTTCCCTACACTTAGGATAAAGAAAGCTAAAAGATAGATGCATGGGTTGCCTCCCAAGAAGCGCTTGATTTTTTTTAATCGAGTCGTGAGCCTGACTCGACCTTGATTAGCAGAGGAAGAAGCATGAAGCATATCCACCGGGATCAAAGACATAGTTTTGCATCCATCAAATAACACAAGCTTAAGGTGAACAAGGCAAGCCAAAGAAGAATCGGCAAGGTTCCCTTAAGCAGCGATGGAGCACGGTGGGAGCAAGGGTGAAGTGGTGCAAGCATGTCTTCAATAGTGCCAAAGATTTTTCCTTTTATTTCATCAGGTGGATACTGAGATGGCTTAAAGATTTCAATAACGGGGTCGAACACCTTTTCCTTTAAGGGAAAATAGCACTCAGGCTCAGCAGAATGGGAAGAAGATCCGCGAAGAAGCACAACCTCGTCCTCATAAGGGGGACAAAGAGGTGTTAAATCATATGTGCTGCGCATATTGGTGTCGACCGGTTTCTTCTCCTTTGAAAGAATGTTCTTCAAATCCAAAGTAGGATCAAGACGATAATCTTCAAAATCTAAAGGAGGAGCATCACTGTCATGAGGGAAGTAAGTGTTGAGAAACGTAGAGAAATCTTCCTCAAATGAGTAATCGTCCAAAGTAGGATCGAGTGATGGCGGAGGATCTTCATCATGTGAAGAATCGCTCGAAAGAGTATCGGCCTCATCAAAATCATCATATGTGGGCAGGTCGGGATACTCGGAAGTAAGGTCATCATAATCATCCGAATATGAGCTAGAATCATCATCATCATAAGCATCAAAGATCGGTGGAAAATGGTAAATGGGAGAAGGTTCCAAATTGGATAGAGAATCATCCACATGATCGTGAAAAAGTGGATTATCATTGCAAGACTCAAATAGAGGATTGTTGTAGATGATAAAATCATCGAGCACATTAATCATATTCACTGATTCTCGTCCAAAGGATTTGTTTGTAAGCTTCCCTATTTTAAAAACTTGTGAATCATTCCCGACTCTTAAGATTAACTCACCTTCGGCAACATCAACTAAAGCTCGTCCGGTTCTTAAGAATGGCCGACCAAGTATTAAAGGAATACGAGGGTCCATTTCATAATCAACAACTACAAAATCGACCGGGAAAGTAAATGTGCCAACTTTAATGAACACATCTTCGGCAATACCAACGGGGTAAGCGAGAGTGCAATTTGCAAGTTCAAGAGTCATCTTTGTTGGAGTGAGGTCGGGCAATGATAGTGTTTTCCAAACACTCAAAGGCATAAGATTAATACTAGCCCAAAGATCAGCAAGGGCAGTAAATTCTTCGGTTTTGTTAAAATGCACGGCAACACAAAACGACCGGGATCTCAAAGCTTTTACGGAAGTTCTTTAAGAATAACTGCAGAGCAGTTTTCATTTAAGCGTGTGTTGGCGAGCTCAATCAGCTTTTCCTTCTTGCTAAGCAATTCCTTGAATTCTTTCACAAATTTCGGCATGTGGACAAGTGCTTCAACAAGGATAATGTTGATGTTCATTTCAGAGAGCATCTTCACATAGCTCGTCACTTGAGAGTCATCCTTGGTTAGCATTTTCGTCTTGCCTAAACAAGAAGGATAAGGGATATTGGGTTTGGGTGGTGAAGGTGTAGGTGTAGGTAAAGGTTGAGATGTTGAAGGGTCTTTCCGAGATACATCGTCATGACGAGGCGGAGACGGTAATGATGCACTAATACTTAGTGTAGGAGGAGTAGGGATAAATGGTGGTGGAGGAGGTGTAGATGATGGGGGCGGGATAGGTGGATCGACAATGGTAATTCCACTACGAGTAGTAATAGCACTCACATTTGCTCGCGGATTGGTGACGGTGTTTGAAGGTAGAGAACTCGAAGAAGAAGGTTGAGCGGCGGGCAAGAAACTAGCAAGCATATTCTTAATATCATTCGTTTGATTGCTGAAGGAGGATTGAATGTTATCTCGAAGCTCGGATCTAATCTCATTCCCTTGCTTGGTGATATCTCCTTTCAAATTGATAATTTGGCTCTACAGATTCTTGATTTGCTCACCTTGGGTTCTCATGATGGCTTCAACATCGGGGTTAATGGGTGGGGCTTGTTGGGCGGGTGGGTGATAAGGATTAGAAGCTCTTGGTAGGATTTGGTTGCTTCTATTGTAGTTGTTGGCGGGGTTTTGGTTTTGAGGAGAAAAACCGGGTGAAAGGTAATTGTTTGATCGGTAACTTAGCAAATTTCTATCCCCTTGAGGTCGAGCTTGGTAATTTTCCGGTGAATAATTACCATAAGCTGCATACACATTTTCCGGATTTCCTTGTGTAGAAGGACAATCGGTGTATGAGTGAGGATCGCCGCATGTTTCACAAGGAGTAGCAACCGCTTTAACTTGTTGTTGTTGGTTTGAAGCGAGAAGCAAAATACTTTTGTTCATTTCAGTCATCATGCGGGTGAGTTCGGTCATATCAGGGTTTGCTGAGGTAGAAGAGACATTGACTCTCGGGTTGTTCCTTGAAGAAGCGGATGAATCCCAGTTTTTATGATGAGTATTCATGTTCTCAATAAGCTCTCTACACTCCTCGGGTCTCCTTTTCATAAATGTGCCACCGGCGGCTGCATTAATCGTATCACGATCTCGAAAAGTCAAACCGTTGTAGAAAGTATCAATCAATGTGACTGGAAGAATGTTGTGGTTTGGACAACGATCAATCAAGACATTATATCGTTCCCAAGCATCAAAAAGAGATTCACCAGGGTCTTGCATGAAACCGCTGATTTGATTGCGAAGGCTCGTGACCATGGATGGTGGAAAGTAGCGCGACAAAAAGTGTTGAGTCATGTCATCCCAAGTGTGAATAGAATTCTATGGAAGACGATCAAACCATTTCTCGGCGTGATGTGATAAAGTATGTGGAAAGATTTGTAGGCGTAGAACATCCATTGTGGCACCAGGTAACTTCATGCTTTGAGTGATTGTAATGAACTTGTCGAGGTGTTTGTTGGCATCATCATTAGGCAATCCATGGAATGGGTTTGTTTGCACTTGCTGAATCATGTGGTGCTTCAGCGAAAACTCCGGAGCGTTGATTTGCATCGCTGCAATCGGTCCTCCTCGTCCAAACATGGTAGGTTGACAAAGCTCCTCCATTGTCCGAAGGTCGGGCTGTGGAAGAACATTGTTGTTATTGTTGAGGTGCGGTGGATTATTATTGTTGTTAACACCTGACATACTTAAATCTTCTCGAGTCTCGGGCTCTTGATAATTAGAAGATCTAGTACGCATACACCTGAAAATGAAAAAGAAAAAGAAACCAAATACAAAGACAATATATATACAGAATAAAGATAAAATCTTTTTGGATTTTTGAAAATTTTAATTTTTATGGATTTTTATCAATTTTAATTTTTATGGATTTTTGTAAATTTTTAAGCAAGAAAAGTAAAGCTCACAAGTGAACGGATCCCAAAAAGCAACGCGTCTCTCACATAAAACCATTAATCTTTACGAAAAGAGCCAGCAGCGGCGCCATTTGATAACTAGTATTTTGCCTAGTTGAAAAGTTCGTTTCTCGGTATCTTAACGAATTGATGTAGGTTCTATGTGTGACTCAGTCGTTCTTTGGTGGAACAAATGTTTTTGGTTGTTTTTAAAATAAAAGTGCAGAACAGTTAGAGTAAATGACTTTAAAGTAAATCTAAATCTAATTTAAAGTAAATGGTGCAAGTATTTAAAATCGTGACTAAAATTAAGGGACATTAAATCTAAATAACGCAAACTTAAAACTAACTAAGGCAAACTTAAAATGCAACTAAACTTGAAACTTAAACTAAGGCAAGGCTAAAATAAAATAAAAATAAATCTAAGGCAAATAAACTTAAAGTGCGACTAATTAAAAAGGCGGGAAAAATAAAGCTCGAAATTAAAAAGCAGAAAATTAAAAACTGAAATTAAAAGAAACTGAAAATTACCTATCCGGAATAAACCCTTATTCGGAATAAATGGCTTACTCGGAATATGTCACCTATCCGGAATAATCCACTCTATTCGGAATGTTGGACTATTCGGAATAATCTTGATCCGGAATATCCTTGCTGTTCGGAATAATATTCCGAGTAAAAGCTCTTTATCCGGAATATTCTGCCTATTCGGAATGTTCTGCCTACCCGGAATAATTTCCCTATTCGAAATATTTGGCCTATCCGGAATGCTCTGTCTATTCGGAATAATCTCCTTACCCGGAATATTGGATATTCCGGATGAACCAACTTAGCTAAAACCTTGATCCGGAATATTTGAAGATTCCGAATAGAGTACTTTTATCCGGAATAATTAATTATTCCGGATGGTCGACTTTGATACGGAATACTTTCTTCACAGACCTTCACTCGGAATAACTTTTGGCTTATCCTTGATCCGGAACTTTCCTGGAAAAGATCAGTAACAGCGAAGAACAAGGAAATAGAAATATACACGGATCTAATTAAATCTAAGTAAAATCAACCACAAGATTAAATCAAACTAATGAATAAACATCTATTAAGCATAAACAATCAATCCAAAACAATAAAACTAACAAATAAGATCAAGATAATCAAAACCCACTTAATAAATTTAATAAAAACTCAAGAATATGAACATGAATAATAAACCAAAGATTAAAGAAAGGTACAATGAGATCAAACAATAAAGATAAAGATTAACAAGAATTAAAAGAACACTTACTTGAAATTAAATGGTAATTAAGGTGCAAGACAAGTATTTAAATTTTACAAGTAATTAAATGACAAGGTAATTAAAAGTGGAAGAACTAAGTGTCACTATTAGCCAACAAAAATGAAAAGATTAATCCTAATGACTATATATAGGGGAGGATTAAGGAATGCTTAGAAAGCTTCCTCCCCTCCTTCATTTCTTCTTAATTGCATGATTAAGTCCCTCAAGCCTTTAATCTTCATTTAATTGCACCATTAGTCCTTAAGCCTTTAATCTTCATTAAATCTTGGACTTTGATGACTTTTGGCTCGGGATTCTTTGAACTCGTCTTTTAATTCTTCAATAAATTAGACTTGAGTTCTTCGGCTTTAAGTAAACTTCCATCTTTTGACTTTTTCTATGATAAATCTTCAGAATTGGTCTTGGACTTCCGTTCTTTTTGCACTCTTGACTTCTTGACTTCGTCTTTCATCTTTTTCTTCAATAAAAGCCCGTGAATGCCGTTTTTTCTCCACTTTTCACAATTTCGTCCTAAATCACAACAAAAACACAAACCACACATAATTCCGACATAAAATACATAAATACACGTTTTGGCTCGGTTATTATTGTAATTAAGTGGTAAAAAGGATGGGTGTTTACACACCTATCAATGCCTCAAAATTTCATACAAGAATGTGAAATCTTTGATGTATGGGGCATCGACTTTATGGGGCCATTCCCTTCATCTAAAGGAAACAAATACATCCTTGTAGCCGTTGACTACGTTTCTAAATGGGTTGAAGCCAAAGCTTTACCCACTAACGAAGCAAGGGTGGTTTGTAACTTTTTGAAGTCGCTATTCGCTAGATTCGGTGTGCCTCGTGCCATTATTAGTGATCGCGGGACTCATTTTTACAAAGATTAATTCACAAGAGTCATGGCTAAGTATGGTGTCCATCATCGTCTTTCCACCGCATACCACCCACAAACTAATGGCCAGGCTGAAATCTCTAACCGAGGGTTAAAGCGAATTCTTGAAAGAACCGTGGGAGAGCATCGTGCCTCATGGGCCAATAAACTTGATGATGCTCTATGGGCTTTCCGTACCGCATACAAGACTCTAATTGGTTGTACACCATATCGTCTCGTGTACGGGAAAGCATGCCACCTCCCCATTGAGTTGAAGCACAAGGCTTACTGAGCCTTGAAGTGGGCTAATTTCGACATCAACAAAGCCGGTGACCTACGTAAAATCCAACTCAATGAGCTCAATGAACTCCGGAATGATGCTTATGAAAATTCCTTGATCTATAAGGAAAGAACTAAGCTCATTCATGATTCTAAGATTAAAAACCGAGAGTTCCAAGTAGGAGACAAAGTTTTACTCTTTAACTCTCGGTTGAAAATCTTTCCGGGCAAGCTGAAATCTCGTTAGTCCGGCCCATTCACCATTGCCCAAATTTTTCCATATGGTACTCTCGAGCTCGCTCAACCTAATGGACCTAATTTTAAGGTGAATGGCCAACGAGTGAAGTTGTACTTTGGTGAGGACATCTCTCATGAGATGATTACATCCCTCACCATGTTTCCCATGAACTAATTTTGGGTCGAGTCAGGCTCGTGACTCGGTTATCAAAAACAAACGCTCCTCAGGAGGCAGCCCGAGTATCTATCCTTTTCCGTTTTACCTCCTAAGTGTAGGGGGACCTATATAGGTTGTTTGTGTTTGTCTTGTGATGTGACTACAGGGATGAATGCACTTTTGGAACCTTTGAAGAACCGTTCTCCCGTGTTATCCGTAATCCGGTTCTATCTCTCAACTATCGTGATTCAATTTTCTTCATACTCACATTTGAAATTGATCACTTTAGTCGTCTCTTCCTTAGCTTGATTTAACCAACGTGCACAATGTCATAAGTGTAGGGGAGACTTTTCCCACATGCTTAAACATTGAGGACAATGTTTATATTAAGTGTGAGGGGACTTCTATCGAAGTTTTAAGTGGACTTTTCCATTAAAATGCCTTTATTTAATCGGAAAATCATCTTTTTCATCATTTTTCAAATTTTTAATTAACTTCGGCCATATAGTCGTAATTTTTAAATTTTATCGTTGCTTTCATATGTATATATCCCACAATAAAGTCAAAAGTATTAATAAAGTGGTGTAGCAAGTTTTGAAGTCTTTGACGTATTAGGCTCGTTGCGATTATTTTGACTCAACCCGAATAGATTTATCCAAGTTTATTCTAGCAAGTATCCTTAACCATGTAGACCGTAATTGGTTTATTAGGCTAAGCATCCACGAGTCTCATTACTTGAGATTTTAAAATTGTGGAGAACGAGAAATGATAGAGTCAATTTTAAGTCGCTATTCTTGCACAAGCACACTTGGTGTGATTATAAGCCTATTCTCCCATCACTTGCTAATAATTTATCTGCAGTAAGTAAGGTCGTACGATTCTATTTAATAACTTAGCTTCTAGCCCAAGATCGTTTAAAAGTTGCTCGGTAATGATAAGAGTTCATAGCCAAGGCATAACTTATGAAGCGGGGCGCGAAGATTGGCGTGTCCGAAAAGGCCCTAACAAGGCATGAGGATTCCATTTTATTGCTAAAGATCCAAGGTGATGTGAAAAGCATTATTCCCAAATCAATATGAAGGATCAAGACTCACGACGAAAAGCAATCAACTCCCATAAAGATCATGGAGAAGTCTATCAAAAAAGACCCTAACAAGGTATGAGGATAAATAGATCCAAGTCCGAAAAGTAGGAGGATCGTTGTATTTCAATATCCCAAATAACGATTGAAGAAATAATGATGAAGTCGTGGTCAACAAAGTTGGAGTATCCCTCAAAAGTCTCCAAGTGAAGAAACTCTATTAACGAAGAGAAGACCATTATCTCAAGAACGTCTCTCAAGATATGAAGTATGAAGTACATGCCAAATATCGGCCCGAGAAAGGTCTCAAATCGTGAAGCGAGTTATGCCAAGATATGAACCTTTTGATATCCCGAGAAGCAGTTTTAAGAGATTTTGTCCTTTATCTAACTATTAATCAAATCATCCTACTTTGCTTTCATCCTAAATAAACTATCGCAATAAGTCCAAAAATGCATCTTCATGATCATTCTGAGACAAAAATAAAATATAAGACATACACCTAGGAATAAGGGAGTTTAAGCATATAATTAAGCCATGTGTGTAAGTGTTTGATTTGCTAACTTATAATAACAATGATCTCGTTTTTGAGCTTAGTTTGGGGAACGTGAAACTTGAGGGGGATAAATCTTCGCAGCACCGAAGCCCTAATGTAAGTCTTAGATCTCTTTGTGAGTTATTTCCATATAGCTATTTTCAAGTGAAAATGGTTTTCTATCCCTTTTGTTTCATTCAAGTTTTTATATATCTCTTTAGTAGTAATGGTTATTGTTAATAAGGTCAAGGTTGATTGATTATGAGAAAAGTGTAAATTTTGCTTTATCACTAAGCATTGCATGAGGGCATTGCAATGGTTAAGTGTAGGGGATTTGTTAGGTGTGAAAACACCCATCCCTTTACCACTTATTTCTTGCTAAAACAAGACCAAAACGCGTATTTAATGTCATTTGTTTGGAATTATGCGTGGTTTGTGTGTTTGTTATGTTTTTCAGAGCCAACCGGATAAATATTGAGGAAAACATGGGATTGCATGGGTTTTATCGGAGAAAAAGACTCAAGACGAAGTCTATTGTCCAAGAGATGCAAAAGATTTGAAGTCATTGGGCCTATTTGAAGATTTATCGAAGAAAAGGACCAAAGATGGAAGATTTACATATGTCGAAGAACTCAAGTCTATTAAACGAAGAAATTAAAAGACGAGTTGAATTTATTCGTCGACAAATCCCGAATTAGAATCGAAAACGTCAACTTTACTGAAAAGACGAGAAGACAAAAGAATGGAAGAAAGCCCACTCACCAACCAACCACTAGGCCTATAAATAGAAGAACCCTTCACATTTGACAACTAGTTTTTATTTTTCCAGTCTTTTTTCTTTCTTGTTTCGTACGGTAACCAACACCATTAAGGTGTTGGTGATTTTTATCTTTGTTTTCACAAATCTTGTAAGTCTTAATCTTTCACTTTTATTGTTTAAACCATAATCATTTAATATCATCCTTCCATTAATCTTGTTCATCTTCTTCTTTTTGATTCAAGTCTTAAAGTTTTATTTTGTTGAGTTTGATCTTTAAAAGTAAGTGGGTTTTATGTTTTTGTTGTGACAATCCGTCAATTTATGGTTGATATTTTATTCTCGAATATTATTTAAAAACATTATTTTAATGTTACATTATGAACTCAATTATTTTGGGAAGAAATTTGTATTTACGTCTTGAAGTAGCATCGACTACGTCTAAACCGTAGGATTCAACGTTACGTGCTTACGTTTACATACACCGTTTTGTTGACAGTCCGACATTTCAGAAAATAAATTTATCCGTGAATATTATTTTGAGATTTTAAATTTGTGTTAGTTCATAAACTTACAAATTTACGAGAAGAGATTGGGACTTACGATTTTAATTTAACGTCCTTTACGACGAAACCGGAAACCTTAGGATTACGTATTTACGTTTTTGAACTCCGTTTTTGATGAGACAATTTTTATTAGATTCGTTTTGTGTCGTTGATTCATAATTTATAAAAACGTTTTTCGTAAAACGACCCGAGGGCACGCAAATCGAGAAACTAGAATCGAGGAGTACCCGTAAATAAATGGGGATGAGACAAGTGGGACACTTGTCCCACCCCCACTATAACCGGCCACAACTTGCTACACCACACCACTTATGAGTCAAGTGTAAGCTAAGATAACTAACACATGTCCTAAGCTTACAATGTAAGCTAACATTACACAAAACCATCAAACTTGCAACTCAAAACCATTCACTTCATTTCTATACATGAAAAATACACACAACTCTCTCATCTCACCCTCTTTTGCCGTCCACTCTCTTCACAAACACCCTAGTTTGATCAAATTTAACCACAAAATCCTATGTTATTCATACATATGATGATGCCCTCTTGAAGCTCTCTTGAATGGTGGTGATTATAACATCCAAGGAGGAGTTTCTATGGAGTCTTGGGGCTGATTTTCCACAAGGAGTTCATGAAGATTGGTGGTCTTGAAGATGGTCTTGGTTATTCACAAGTTTCTCCATCAAAATCCATGTTTTGATCACAACCTACATCATCATGGTGGTATAAAGATTGTTCTCCTCATCCTCTTGTTATTTTTGATTATGTAATCTTGTATTTCTTTTACTTATGTATATGTATACGATGATGAATGATGATTAAAAATATTGTGTGGGGATTTGGTGTTGATAAACATGCTTAAAAAGATGAAAAACTATAAGAAACAAGGATAAAATCTTGCTTAAATTGTTGGCTGTATAAAACAGTAAAGAATCATATGATGAACTGATAAAAATGGAATATATTAATAGATATACAGTAAGTAATATGTCTTGTACACATGTGAGAGTTGGCCATGCAATGGAATCATTAGGATGAGTGAGATATGATCAAAACAAGTTTAGAGTACAAATCTGAGTTCACTATTATTGACGATTTTTAGAAAATACTTAGAGGCTGATTCAACAGTAGCTATAGAAGAGTTAAATGGAGCACATATCATGTAGTTTATGTCATAAAAATTTGAGTCTCTATCTCCATATATAACTCTAGATATGGCTGTTTTGGTGAACATGAAAATAAAAATCAGATTTTGGAAATTAAAGTATAATAGTATTATATAAGCACTCAAATAAAAATAGTATAAAATGTGAATAAAACCCACTAACTTATATAATACATTTATATAACTATGTATAAGGATAAATAAATGGACATTTTATAAAAATGGTAGTTTGATAAGTTTTATATGTTATAAAACTATAAACATGATTTTTATGACTTTTTCGGCTATTACCGTAAAATTAACGTTTTTGTTAAATAAATCTTAGACGGTTGGACCCGTCCAATGTAAACTTTTATAAACTCATATACTGATATATAAACATATATAACAAGTAAAAACTGATAAAACCCGAACTATATAACATACGGACATTAACGGGCTAAGTTAACATTATTGGACTAATAATACAACAAAATGGACTAAAACACTTATAAACTAATTTATTGGGCTTAACCCATTTGGGCCCTACATGTAAAATGTAAATACTGATAATACAAGTATAAAATGGATTAATACAAGTTAAAGAACTTATAATAAGTTTATTGGACTTAAAATATGTAAATAGGTAAAACTAGTAAACTAGTATAAAAGTTATCGACACATAAACACAAAAATGAGTGAAGGAGAATATATAAACCCACTTGATCATCATATATATAAAATCATCATATGTATACATAATTGTTATTTTATAAAGTCATTGGACATGAGTCTAAGACAAGTATTATTTGTCTAGGTTTCCGTGATTGAAGCACGTACCGTACATCCGAATCGCTGATAATCGCCTTCCCACATCAACGTGAGTTCATAGCTGATAGGTGTGTAAACACCCATCCTTTTACCACTTAATTCTTACTAAAACAAGACCAAAATGCGTGTTTTATATCAATTGTTTGGAATTATGCGTGGTTTTTGTGTTTAATGTGTTTTCAGAGTCAACCGGATGAATATTGAAGGAAACATGGGATTGCACGGGTTTTATCAAGGAAAAAGACTAAAGACGAAGTCTATTGTCCAAGAGATGCAAAAGATTTGAAGTCAATGGGCCTATTTGAAGATTTATCGAACAAAAGGACCATAGATGGAAGAATTATATATGTCGAAGAAACTCAAGTCTATTAAACGAAGAAATTAAAAGACGAGTTGAATTTAATCGTCGACAAAGCCCGGATAAGAATCGAAAATGTCAACTTTTCGGAAAAGACGATAAGACAAGAAGAAAGGGAGAAAGCCCACTCACCAACCAACCACTTAGCCTATAAAAGGAAATCCTTCACAAAAATTTGGCACCTAGTTTAATTTTTAGTTTTCAGTTACACTTTTCCTAGTTCGTAGGAAACCATCTCCCTTAAGGAGTGGTTTTCATCTCTTTGATTTCTTCTTTAATCTTGTAAGTTTGATCCTTTCCTTTTGTTTACTGAATCTTAATCATCAATACAAGTTTTTTCTTTAATCTTTTCATTAATCTTGTTCTTCATCATCTTTTTATTTAAAGTTCTTAAGTGCTTATTTAGTTGAGTTTTGATCTTAAAAAAGAGTTGTTGAATTTGTGTTTTTATGATTGGGATTTGTTGCTTATGGATATTGAATGATTATTGGTTAATTTGGTAAAACCTTTTTGCTTATTTGATTTGATTTGATTTAAATTCGTTTCCCTGCGTTCTTGCTGTTTTCTGTTCTTGGTACTCAGACATTCCGAATAGCCTTTTTGGTGTGTCCCTTATTCGGAGCATCCAGTTATTCCGAATAGCATTCCTTCTTTTCCATTATTCGGAATATTTCAATAGCTGTGTGTTTCCCCTTATTCGGAATATCCAGTTATTCCGAATAACACTGTTTAACTTTCTTTATTCGGATTATTTATATATTCCGAATAAGCTTTTATTCCGTTTAAGGCCATATATTCCGAGTAACATCTTTTATTCCGTTTAAGCTTACATTCCGCATAAAGGTTCCTACGATTATTCCGCATAGAGTTTATCTACTTTTTTTCCGCATAGCTTTATTCCGCATGTTCTACTTGCCTTTTATTCCGCATGGTTGATTATTCCGCGTAAACAATTATTCCGAATAGCCTCATATTCCGGATAGAGTTCATTTATTCCGAGTCAGCCTGATATTCCGAGTAGGACAATATTCTGCATCATCATCATTCCGAGTAGCACCATTTTGTCAGAAAGGTTATTGTTTAATCAGTTAGTTGTTTAATTTTAATTAAATTTTGATTTGTGGTTTAAATCTTTACTTACTTCATTGCTTTATCTTTTTAATAGATTAGAAAACCAAACCACTATTTGTCACCAAGAACAAATCATTTCACTTTGAGCTGTAATCAATTCGAGAGGATTCCGAGACCGAACGTTCAACTAGTAAAATCTCTTGTATCAAATGGCGCCGCTGCCGGCTCTTCTCGTTAAGATCAACAGTTTTTTGTGAGAACTTGGATTTTGGGATCCGTTCCCCGTGAACGTTACTTTTTCATAACAAAATTTCAAAAACCCTAAAAAATATAAAATTTTCAAAAATCCTAAAAATTAAAAAACATAAAAACCAAAAATATTTTTGCTTTGTTTTTGCCTTGTTAGTTCTTTTGCAGGTGCATGCGTACACGATCAACGTCTTATCAAGAGCCCGAGCCTCTCGAAGACTTAGACATGGCCGGTGTACAAAACAACAACAATAACCCACCTCAAAACAATAATAATAACAATAACAATCCACCTTTCAACAATAATAATAACAACAACAATGAACCTCTACCGGATAATCGCCCGATGATTGAACTTCTGCAAGCACATGTAGATGGTAACAATGATCCAATTGTCATACCCGCGATTGCAGCCAACAACTTTGAGCTCAAATCCGGCTTTACCCAGATGGTCTCTGCTCAACCATTCTTGGGGCGTACCATTGATGATCCACATGACCACATCAAGAGATTCTTGCAACTCACCAGTACGGTCAAATTCAATGGTGTTCCACAAGAGGTAATCCGTTTACAACTTTTTCCCTTTTCTTTAGAGGGACAAGTCCGACATTGGCTTGCTAAGGAACCGCCACAAAGTATTCTTTCGTGGACGGATTTGTAGACCAAGTTTATCAACTACTTTTTCCCACCCTCTCGTACTACCGCTTTGCGGATTGAAATTATCAATTTTGAACAAAAGTACGATGAGTCGTTTAGTGAATCTTGGGACCGTTTCAAAGACCTTTTGAGAAAATGCCCACAACATGGTTTTACCAAAGTGCACCAAATTAATACTTTTTATAATGGTTTAAACATGAATGACCAAGATTCTCTAAAAAGTGCCTCGGGGGGTAATCTTTTGGCTAAGACTTCCAATGCTGCTTGGGATATCATTGAGAATAAGTCTCGTGTGCAAACCAAGAGTGTTCGGACCAATGTCGCTAGTGCTAGTACTAGTGACAGCGACAAGCGACTTGACAAAATTACTACGCTTCTTGAATCGCTTGTTACCCACACCGCCAACAACACCAACAACATCAACGCTAAAAACGCTCAAGTTAATGTTGTCAACCAACCATGTGAGATATGCGGGGGTCCTCACTCTTACACCACTTGTACTGCCACCCAAGACTACCCTTCTGAGAATGTGAATGCAGCATACGGTACCTATCCTCAACCTGCTTATCAAGCTCGACCTCAAGGTGACCGCAACTTGCTTAGCTACCGCTCTAACAACTATCTCTCACCACCTGGTTTTCCTCCTAATAACCCAAACCAACAACAAAACGTCAATCTCCCTCCTCAACAACAACAACAACCTCGTGGACCATACATACCACCTCACAAACAACAACAACCACCTCAAAGAAACAACCAAGTTTACCAGCAACCTGCTTATCAACCACCCGCATATAATGTTCCTCCCAACCAACCCACCGCTATACACCAAGAAGTGGAAACCTACATGAGGACTAACGATGTGATCGTGGGAAATCTTCAGCGGGAAGTGCTCAACTTGAAAGCAGACCTGGTGAAACAAGGGAACGATCTGAGAGCTGATATGAGAAACACATTGGATAGTCAAACGAATGACTTAAAAAACATGATTGCTAGTTTCTTCCAAGGTAATCAACCCTCTTCTTCGGGTACTCTTCCGAGTAACACCGTTGCGAATCCAAGAGGGGAGATGAAAGCAATCACCACTCGCAGTGGTAAAGGTATCAAGGAACCCGAGCTTCCTATACCTCCACTGGTGATTGTGACTAAGGAGAACGAGTCACCTGCTCCTATTCCTCATCCTTCTATTTCCCCAATTTCTCCACCTCTTACTTCTACCCCTCCTCCACCCAAGGATGTGAGTGATCCTATTCTCCCAAAGCCTTCCTCTTCTTCCGATATACCTTATCCCTCAAGGTTGAGGAAAGAGAAGCTCAAAAGCAAGGATGATATTCAAGTTTCGAACTTTCTAAAAATGTTTAAACAATTGAATTTTAACATCTCCTTTGCTGAGGCTCTCGCTCACATGCCCAAATACGCGAAAATGTTCAAAGATCTTCTTAGCGACAAGGAGAAGCTTCTTGATATTGCTTACACCCAACTTAATGAGAATTGCTCTGCAGTCCTCTTAAGGAAATTGCCAACCAAACTTGGTGATCCGGGTTGCTTCTTAATCCCTTATAACTTCCCGGGAGTAGAGAATTGCATGGCTCTAGTCGATCTAGGTGCCAGTATTAACTTAATGCCCTTAAGCGTTTGGAAGCAATTATCTCTCCCTGAGCTAGTCCCCACCAAAATGACTTTGGAATTAGCTAACCGTACGGTTGCTTATCCAGTGGGGATAGCCGAAGACGTCTTTGTAGGAGTCGACAAATTTACTTTTCCTACCGATTTCATCGTCGTCGACTACGAGATGGACCCTCGTGTGCCATTAATTGTTGGTCGTCCATTCTTGAGGACCGGTCGCACTCTCATCGATGTTGAAGCTGGTGAGCTTATCATGAGAGTGGGTGACGATAAAATCGTCTTCAACATGGGAAAGTTGTCTAAACAGCCTTATTCTAATGAGAGTGTTAATTGTATTGACGTTCTTGATGAGGCTTGTGAAGAACACTTCAAAGATGCTTGCAAAATTATTCCTACCTCTCTTCCAAATGTTGAGACCGTTTCCTCTATCGATTCATCACTATCTCTATTTGGAGAAAGTGATTTCCTTTGGAAAGATTTGGAAGCCACCATGGGAGATGTGAACTTAGCTAATGACGATTCTACCACCAATTGGGATGAAGATCTCCGCCTCATTGAGAACCTTCTTAAAGATGACAATCTTTCTCCACCATCTCCCACGGTTATTGCTATCGATGCCCTGACTTTGAAAACGCCTCCCATCGAAAATCCTCCGGATTTAGAACTTAAGGAGTTGCCGCCCCATCTCGAGTACGTGTTCCTTGAAGAAAAGAAGAAGTCGCCCGTCATCATTGCGAAGGACTTGAAAGAAGAAGAGAAATCTCGCCTCATCGCCGTGCTTAAAGATCATAAGAAGGCAATTGCTTGGAAAATTTCCGATATCCGCGGAATTGATCCGAACTTTTGTACTCACAAGATTCTCATGGAAGATGACTTCAAACCCGCAATCCAGAGCCAAAGAAGGGTTAATCCTCGCATTCATGACGTCGTCAAACAAGAGGTTATCAAACTTCTTGATGCCGGCCTGATTTACCCTATTTCGGATTCGCCGTGGGTAAGTCCTGTCCATTGTGTGCCCAAGAAGGGCGGAATAACCGTTGTTTCCAATGAACACAACGAGTTGATTCCCACTCGTCTCGTTACTGGGTGGAGAGTTTGTATCGATTATCGCAAGCTCAATGATGCCACGAGAAAACAGCACTTTCCTCTTCCTTTCATGGATCAAATGCTCGAGCGTCTTGCGGGTAATGACTATTACTGCTTCTTAGACGGTTTCTCCGGGTATTTTCAAATTCCCATCGATCCCAAGGACCAAGAAAAGAGCACATTCACTTGTCCCTACAGAACATTTGCTTACAAACGCATGCCTTTTGGTTTATGAAATGCTCCAGGGACATTCCAAAGGTGTATGATGGCGATCTTCTATGACATGGTGGAAGACACTATGGAATTATTCATGGATGATTTCTCGGTTTATGGCGATTCTTTCTCTGCTTGCCTTGCCAATTTAGAACGTATGCTTAAGCGGTGTGAAGACACTCATCTTGTTCTTAATTGGGAAAAATGCCATTTCATGGTAAAAGATGGCATCGTGCTAGGACACAAGATCTCCAAAGTTGGTCTCGAAGTAGACCGTGCTAAAGTCGATGTTATCGCTAAGTTGCCTCCACCTTCAACCGTGAAGGGTGTGAGAAGTTTCCTGGGTCATGCGGGCTTCTACCGTCGATTCATCAAAGATTTTTCTCAAATCGCTCGCCCGATGACCCACCTCTTGGAAAAAGATACTCCTTTTATCTTTTCCAAAGAGTGTCTTGAAGCCTTCAACTCGCTTAAGGATAAGCTAACTAAGGCACCCGTCTTGGTTACCCCTAATTGGGAGCTGCCTTTCGAATTGATGTGCGATACTAGTGACTATGCTATTGGAGCGGTTCTGGGACAAAGAGTGAACAAACACTTCCAACCGATCCATTACGCTAGCAAGACAATGACGAGGGCCCAATTGCATTATACGACAACCGAAAAAGAGCTTTTAGCTGTTGTCTATGCTTTTGAAAAGTTCTGCCCCTATCTTGTCCTTTCCACCACAATCGTTTACACCGATCATTACGCGTTGAAGTACTTGTTGACTAAACAAGATTCTACACCAAGACTTCTTCGCTGGGTTTTGCTACTCCAAGAATTTAAAATCGAAATTCGCGATAAAAAGGAGCTGAAAACCTAGCCGCGGATCATCTCAGTAGACCTGAGGATCCTTACCAAGGGGATCATTCGAACAAAGAAATCAATGATTCTTTTCCCTTGGAGACCTTAATGTCTATCAACTCGACTGCTGATGAAACCCCGTGGTTTGCGGACATTGCAAACTACTTGGCGGGTGGAATTCTCGTTGACGGGCTAACATCCCAACAAAAGAAAAAGTTCTTCAAAGACATTAAGACTTACTTTTGGGATGACCCGTATCTATTCAAACAATGTGCTGATTTGATTATTCGCCGATGTGTTGATGGACCGGCATCTTTGGAAATCCTTGATGCTTGCCACAAAGGACCCACCGGTGGTCACTTTGGTCCCAACTACACCGCCAAAAAAGTGTTTGATTCGGGATTTTATTGGCCCACCATCTATCGTGACGCTCATGAGATGGTTAAACGATGTGATGCTTGCCAAAAACAAGGCAAGATCACACATAAAGATGAGATGCCTCAACATTTCATTCAAGAATGTGAAATCTTTGATGTTTGGGGTATCGACTTTATGGGGCCATTCCCTTCTTCTAAAGGAAAAAAATACATCCTTGTAGCCGTTGACTACATTTCAAAGTGGGTTGAAGCCAAAGCTTTACCCACTAATGACGCAAGGGTGGTTTGTAACTTTTGAAGTCGCTATTCGCTCGATTCGGTGTGCCTCGTGCCATTATTAGTGATCGCGGGACTCATTTTTGCAATGACCAATTCGAAAGAGTCATGGCTAAGTATGGTGTAAATCATCGTCTTTCCACCGCATACCACCCACAAACGAATGGCCAGGCTGAAATCTCTAACCGAGGACTAAAGCGAATTCTGGAAAGAACCGTGGGAGAGCATCGTGTCTCATGGGCTGATAAACTTGATGATGCTTTGTGGGCTTTCCGTACCGCATACAAGACTCCGATTGGTTGTACACCATATCGTCTCGTGTATAGAAAAGCGTGCCACCTCCCCATTGAGTTGGAGCACAAGGCTTACTAGGCCTTGAAGTGGGCTAATTTTGATATCAACAAAGCCGGTGACCTACGCAAGATCCAACTCAATGAGCTGAATGAACTCCGTAATGAGGCTTATGAAAATTCTTTGATCTATAAGGAGAAGACTAAGCTCATTCACGACTGTAAGATTAAGAACCGAGAGTTCCAAGTTGGAGACAAAGTTTTACTCTTTAACTCTCGGTTGAAAATCTTTTCGGGCAAGCTAAAATCTCGTTGGTCCGGCCCATTCACCGTTGCCTAAATTTTTCCATATGGTACTCTCGAGCTCGCTCAACCTAATGGACCTAATTTTAAGGTGAATGGCCAACGAGTGAAGTTGTACTTTGGTGAGGACATCTCTCAGGAGATGATTCCATCCCTCACCACGTTCCCCATGAACTAATTATGGGTCAAGTCAGGCTCGTGACTCGGTTATCAAAAACAAGCGCTCCTCGGGAGGCAGCCCGAGTATCTATCCCTTTTCGTTTTAACCTCCTAAGTGTAGGGGGACCTATATAGGTGTTTGTCTTTGTGTGGTGATGTGATTACAGGGATGAATGCACTTTTGAAACCTTTGAAGAAACCATGCACCCGTGTTATCCGAAATTCGGTTCTATCTCTCAACTATCGTGATTCAATTTTCTTCATACTCACATTTGAAATTGATCACGTTAGTCGTCTCTTCCTTAACTTGAGTTAACCAACGTGCACAATGTCATAAGTGTAGGGGAGATTTTTTTTCCCACATGCTTAAACATTGGGGACAATGTTTATCTTAAGTGTAGGGGGGACTTCTATCAAAGTTTTAAGTGGACTTTTCCATGAAAATGCCTTCATTTAACCGGAAAATCATCTTTTTCAACATTTTTCAAATTTTTAATTAACTTTGGCCATTTAGTCGTAATTTTTAAATTTTTATCGTTGCTTTCATATGTATATATCCCGCAAATAAGTCAAAAAATATTAATAAAGTGGTGTAGCTAGTTTAGAAATCTTTGACATATTAGGCCCGTTGCGAATATTTTGACTCAACCCGAATAGAGTTATCCAAATTTATTCTAGCTAGTATCCTTAACCATGTAGATCTTAATTGGTTTATTAGGCTAAGCATCCACGAGTCTCATTACTTGAGATTTTAAATTATGGAGGACGAGAAATGATAGAGTCAATTATAAGTCGGTAATCTTGCACAAGCTCACTTGGTGTAATTATTTGCCTATTCTCCCATCACTTGCTAATAATTTATCTGCAATAAGTAAGGTCGTACGATTTGAAAAGTTACTTAGCTTCTAGCCCAAGATCGTTTAAAAGTTGCTCGGTAATGATAAGAGTTCATAGCCAAGGCATAACTTATGAAGCTGGGCGCGAAGATTGGTGAGTCCGAAAAGGCCCTAACAAGGCATGAGGATTCAATCTTATTGCTAAAGATCCAAGGTTATGTGAAAAGCATTATTCCCAAAATCAATATGAAGGATCAAGACTCACGACGAAAAGCAATCAACTCCCATAAAGATCATGGAGAAGTCTATCCGAAAAGACCCTAACAAGGTATGAGGATAAATAGATCCAAGTCCGAAAAGGAGGCGGATCGTTGTATCTCAAAATCCCAATTAGAGATTGAAGAAATAATCACGAAGTCGTGGTCAACAAAGTTGGAGTACCCCTCAAAAGTCTCCAAGTGAAGAAACTCTATTAACAACGAGAAGACCATTATCTCAAGAACGTCTCTCGAAGATATGAAGTATGAAGTACATGCCAAATATCGGCCCGAGAAAGGTCTCAAATCGTGAACCAAGTTATGCCAAGATATGAACTTTTTGATATCCCGAGAAGCAGTTTTAAGAGATTTTGTCCTTTAGCTAATTATTGATCAAATCGTCCTACTTTGCTATCAGCCTAAATAAACTATCGAAATAAGTCCAAAAATGCATCTTCATGATCATTCTAAGACAAAAATAAAATATAAGAGATACACCTAGGAATAAGGGAGTTTAAGCATTTAATTAAGCCATGTGTGTAAGTGTTTGATATGCTAACTTATAATAACAATGATCTCGTTTTTAAGCTTAGTTTGGGGAACGTGAAACTTGAGGATGATAAATCTTCGCAGCACCAAAGCCCTAATGTAAGTCCTTGATCTCTTTGCAAGTTATTTCCATCCTTTTGTTTACTTTAAAGTTTTGGTTTCTCTTAGTACTTTAATTTTTGTTTAGTAGTATGCTAATAAGGCCAAGGTTCATTGATTATGAGAAAAATGTAAATTTGCTTTATCACTAAGCATTGCATGAGGGCATGGCAATGGTTAAGTGTAGGGGATTTGATAGGTGTGTAAACACCCATCCTTTTACCACTTAATTCTTACTAAAACAAGATCAAAACGCGTGTTTTATATCATTTGTTTTGAATTATGCGTGGTTTTTGTGTTTAATGTGTTTTCAGAGTCAACCGGATGAATATTGAAGGAAACATGGGATTGCATGGGTTTTATCAAGGAAAAAGACTAAAGACGAAGTCTATTGTCCAAGAGATGCAAAAGATTTGAAGTCAATGGGCCTATTTGAAGATTTATCGAAGAAAAGGACCAAAGATCGAAGAATTATATATGTCGAAGAAACTCAAGTCTATTAAACGAAGAAATTAAAAGACGAGTTGAATTTAATCGTCGACAAAGCCCGAATCAGAATCGAAAACGTCAACTTTTCTGAAAAGACGAGAAGACAAGAAGAAAGGGAGAAAGCCCACTCACCAACCAACCACTTAGCCTATAAAAGGAAATCCTTCACAAAAATTTGGCACCTAGTTTTAGTTTTTAGTTTTCAATTAAACTTTTCCTAGTTCGTAGGAAACCATCTCCCTTAAGGAGTGGTTTTCATCTCTTTGATTTCTTCTTTAATCTTGTAAGTTTGATTCTTTCCTTTTGTTTACTAAATCTTAATCATCAATACAAGTTTTCCTTTAATCTTTTCATTCATATTGTTCTTCATCATCTTTTTATTTAAAGTTCTTAAGTTCTTATTTAGTTGAGTTTTGATCTTAAAAAAGAGTTGTTGAATTTATGTTTTTATGATTGGGATTTGTTGCTTATGGATATTGAATGATTATTGGTTAATTTGGTAAAACCTTTTTGCTTATTTGATTTGATTTGATTTAAATTCGTTTCCCTACGTTCTTGCTGTTTTCTGTTCTTGGTACCCAGACATTCCGAATAGCCTTTTTGGTGTGTCCCTTATTCGGAGCATCCAGTTATTCCGAGTAGCATTCCTTCTTTTCCATTATTCGGAATATTTCAATAGCTGTGTGTTTCCCCTTATTCGAAATATCCAGTTATTCCGAATAGCACTGTTTAACTTTCTTTATTCGGAATATTTTATATATTCCGAATAAGCTTTTATTCCGCTTAAGGCCATATATTCCGAGTAACATCTTTTATTCCGTTTAAGCTTACATTCCGCATAGAGTTTATCTACTTTTTTTCCGCATAGCTTTATTCCGCATGTTCTACTTGCCTTTTATTCCGCATGGTTCGAATAGCCTCATATTCCAGATAGAGTTCATTTATTCCGAGTCAGCCTGATATTCCGAGTAGGACAATATTCCGCATCATCATCATTCCGAGTAGCACCATTTTGTTAGAAAGGTTATTGTTTAATCAGTTAGTTGTTTAATTTTAATTAAATTTTGATTTGTGGTTTAAATCTTTACTTACTTCATTGCTTTATCTTTTTAATACATTAGAAAACCAAAGCACTATTTGTCACCAAGAACAAATCATTTCACTTTGAGCCGTAATCAATTCGAGAGGATTCCGAGAACGAACTTTCAACTAGTAAAATCTCTTGTATCAATAGCCTCGCACTCCTTTAAATGTTTTTATGAAATGTTTTATAAACCCGCGAGGGAGATAACATGTTAGTTTTTATAAAATAGGACACCATTTGTCCCGATTGTTTGTTTATTGATTTAGACCCGAATGATTGTATGACCCGATTGTATGACCCGATAAATGATTAAATGACCCGATAGATGATATTAAATGGATTATTAAAGTTAGGTTATGTCACTAAAAGTCCCATTAGCATGAATTGTGTACTACCGGGATTTGGTAGACGCTTATGCATATAATAGTACTATTTGGGGACGATCACCCCAGTTCGCGCCTTGACGGTTGATCCCCATCGTGCCACATTGATTGGTAAGCGGATTTATGTATGAGAAGATTTCCATAGCGTGACCTTTGTGACGACAGGCTAATTTAGATGGGCAAATTGAGTTTCGGGCTAGCTACCCGTTGTTTGGTTTAGTAAGGTAACAATGTCATGCGGCTCATAATAATCCAGTTAACGAAATACTACTATACGCACCGAATTACGATGTATTGCCTGACTAGCAATATGGGGTCATACTATTGATATTATGTTCGTGTTTTGGTTTTCATAACCATATTCATATAACGGTTTTTATTTAACTTTATACAACGTCGTAAGACGTATTGTATGATGTTTTTACGACATTGGCTCGTATAATGATTTTTAAGGCAAATGCCTATATTATGATTTTCGATAAGGATTTGTATAAAAATGACTTTGGCTTTTTTATGGCCTATTACAATGATTTGTACGAAATGATTTTTGGTAATAATTTTATACCAAAGTTTTATTGATGGAATTTATTAAACTCTATGAATTCACTCGGCGTTATCGCTTAAGTTTTCTTTTAACATGTTTTATCTCAGGTACTTGAAGGTAATTCTCAGGAAGACAACAAGAATTCATGACCCGCACTTAAATTATAATTTCCATTCAAATGTTTTGTAAAACCTGTATTAAATAAAATGACTTGGGACCTATGTAACTTTGATATTTATGAATGGAAATGCTTTATTATTAAAATGACGCGACTTTTAAGCGTTGTTTATGATGTGAGTAATGTGCTATCCCGTAACACCAACTAGTCTTCCGCTGTACTAAGTTGTATAAATTTGGGGGTGTTACAGTTTGGTACCAGAGCTCTCGTTATAGAGAACGAAAGATTTTTAAAACCAAGGTTTTGAATAAAACATTTCAAAATCTTTTAACTAAAAACATTTTTCAAAAACAAAAAAAAAATGTCTAAAAATCTTTTGACTATAACGGTGCCAAAGAATTCCCGAGTTACCGACAAGGCCAGACTGAGAAGTGTTATTTTAATATATATATAACTTGGATTATATATATATGATGTAATTTTATTACATGATTGTTTGATGATTATTTTGATATTTATACGACGTAGATTTTCACAAGGAACCCTAAATCCCCTAGTAAATTAATCGAAGCTATTCTCGTAGGAATTCTAGCTATCCTAGATCTAAACCAAGTTGTGGATATTTATGATCCCAACAAATGGTTGTTATTCGTAGAAATGTAGATATTAGTTGATTGCGATATTAAAGAAGAATTGGCGAGATTAAATCTGATATCGATGTCATGACGATCTTTCCATATAGAGTGGAGTTTGACAAAACGATACCACCTAGAAAGATGTCATCTGATTCGTTGTCACCCAATTCTTAAATTTGAAATCAAAAGGGTGAATGTTGCACTTGAGGCTGTCATTGGAACCATTACCCGAAAGCCTCATGCCACTAGTACCTTTCCAAGAAATCTGATTGAATGTGTGAGTCATCTCATGCTAGTGACTCATTTGATAATTGTTGTTGTAAGAGCTATAGGATTGGAGTTAAGTGTTGATCATATCGAGCTTTTATTGCCCTTTTAAGATCTAAGAATAAGATTGAAAGTATTGGAATATGATGTAGGATATCGAATTGAGTATAAGTTGATTGAAACTTGAATAAAGTAAAATTTAACCCGAATGGAATAAGAAATTGTTAAGAAGAATTCGTTAAGTTCTGTGATTGAATTATAAGGTTTAAAATGATTGTTAGTTTGTGATAAGTGTTGTTCCTAGGCCATTATCCAATAATGAGGATGCCTAGTGTCCAAGAAATAAATTGAAGAAATCTTCTTCTGAATTGGGACCGATGGATCTTTCAGGACATGTGGAACACCTAATGACTCTTGTAGATTAGTATTCATTGTGGTATCTTTTAAAAATCCCTAACTTAACTGAGACATCGGTTGGTAGGATGAGTTCTGAGAATTGTATGACATAGTGACACGTAATGTGTTACGGTACAATTTTGACTTGTTTGTGATTAATGAAAAAGACTACCTTCGAAGTAAGATATATAAGTGATTGCTAACGAAATGAGGTTGTTTATAAAAAGCCTTGGAAAAACTTAATTGTTTTCAAAACAAAGAAAATCTTTGTAAATTTATTCTTGATTCTTATTTAAGAATTAAGCACGAAAATGTTTTTATTACAAACATGATGATAAAATTTTGACGAACTGAGTATTGCATCGTTAATATTGAAATTCTATATAGTTGCGCGCCTAATGAATAAACACTACATTTTCTTTGAAGATTGTGAAAGATCAAATTTTATGAGATCTGCAAGAAGTGAAAAGCAGGGACATATAGATAGGGACACCTACATATGTGCCGGTACTATTTATTCTTCTGAGTCGAATTTACTCATCTATGGAAATTGTCTTATTTGACAATTGACAATTCTTTCTTGTCCAATTCTCCCGTAGTGAGATTCTTAGGAAAAGTATCTGATTACCGAGTGTTGATACCCTACTGGATGTATCGACGTTCCTATCATTTCTTTTGATTTTATTTCATTTGAATGACCTGGGTAACGATCCGAGGAGCTTTCGAATGCGTACTCAAATTATGAAAACATGGGATATATTCATATTCGTTAAATGTTTTTGTCTGTATCTGATTTGAAATTCTCTCGCATAGATCATGCGCTGACCTTACTCTTTTAAGGTTAGTTATGTCTCCATATATCCTTGAATTTGTGAAGGATTATGAGTTATTGTTAGACTTTTGAGAAGTTCACATCTTATCAACGGTAATAAAACTGGAAAGTTGATAGTGCCAGTAGAATAGATTGATTGATTATGACATGACGACATTGTCTTAATCGATGGGAACTCGAGTAGAATTCCCCCAAAAGATAAGATGTTGATTATCAAAAGTGATCTAAATAATTCTTGGTGGATGACGATATCCTGCATTTAGACTTGAAATTAAACCATGAATGGTTGTAAATTAGTCATAGATATTGTAATCTAGAAAGAATCTAATATGAATTTATTAAAACGATGTGTCCGTTATCTGAAACTTTAGGAGGTATTTATTGGTGAATTACCTAGACTTTTGCCATTAAGGCAAGTTGAATTTGGTATTGATTATATTCCCGGTGTTGCACCTGTGGCGTGTGCACTGAACGTCAGCACCATCTGAATTAAAGGAATTACCGTACAACTGAGAGACTTGTCGGAGAAAGATTTTATTCTACCGAGCTCGTCATCATGATGAGCTATGGTGTTATCATTCCTTATATTTATAGATTACTGTAAACTGAGTAAAATGACATTCGAAAACGATATCCATAACTCGGAATGGAAGATTTGTTCGATCATTTACAAGGTTCTAGCGTATATTTTAAAGATTTGATCCACGGCATGATCATTATCAACTTCGCGTCCGCGAAAAAGATTATCTATTCCAATCATTACATCCGATACTTGTAATGAACGTTATGAGTTTCACGTGATGTCGTTTGGATTGATTATACACATGTAGCATTCATAAATTGGGTGAATCACGTGTGTAGGCTGTAAATTGATAAATTCATGCTTGTGATCATTAGGGGCCATTTGTTTGTTTAATAAGAATAAAAATGAGTTAATAATTGTTTATAAATTGTCCTGAATTGACCGAATAATAAAAACTTGTACCTTAAATATTTAACATGTGATTAAAGACTTAATCCTTTACATTATTTGACTGTGTGATTAATAAATAATGGAATATATTGACTCTTCAAAAATTAAGAGCCCTTTTAAGACTTTGGATTTTTACCAAAAAGAAAGTGCAAATATGTTTTGACAAATGTTTTATCGAAAAGAACTTTGAGGGATTATTCCCTTATACCCAAACATTTAACTAAACTCATGTTTAGGGGTAAATGTTTTTGCATACCTCAAGACAACCTAAGAGGGATTGAGGAAACTGTTAAACCATGACTTAAAATTTGAAACGAAAATTTTTGCTTTTAAACTAAGAAAATTTTTACCAAAGAATAAACGAAGGTTTTTCGAACATTTACGGATCTTACTAATTATTTCCGATAAATCAACAAAAAATGTGTTAATTAAATTCAAATTTATTTTGAACATTTTTATATAATTGGACAAACAAACTTTTTGCGTTTATGTTTCATAAAAATTAAATATTTATTATTTAATTACTTGTAGTAATTATCGACGCTTTAAACATCGGACTAAGCAAAACTGATAAAAATGATAACTGAAACAAAACTGAAACTTAGAAAATGTGAAGAAAGAATTTTCGAATAAATACGGTCATGATATTTATTCCATATAGGAAAGTGAACGTAATTACTGACACGTTATATAGAAAAGATAAAGAACCAATTAGGATGCGTTCCTTAATAATGACGGTGCAATATAAATTGCCGTATAATTTAAAAATAGCCGATGATTGTAAAAAGGATAATATAGATAATAAAAGGGGTTCGCAACTAATGTGAACCATTAAGAATTGAGAAGCCGATAGCGTTAAATGTTTTAAAGGTCACTTGTGGTTGTATAAATATGGAGATTTAGAAATGTAGTCATATTGGAATCTTGTAAGTATAACTATTCTATTCCTGTCATTTTTTATTTAAAGTATCTTTATCTGAAGAAGAAGTTGTACTGATGGAAAATTATGAAGGCAGACATCGCCTCGTACATTAGTAAACGTCTAACTATTGCAAAGGTCATCATCTGAATTTGATTAGATTTGGGTCATCGTCGACAGACTGACCAAATCTGCTAATATCATTCCTGTTAATGATAGATTCTAGATGAAGAAATTGACTCTTTTATATCTAAAAGAGTTGTGTAAACATGGTGTGCCTGTATCGATCATCTCTATCAAGATCCTCGCTTCGCATCGAATTTCAAGAGATTTGCTCAGAAGTCATTAAGAACGAATCTTGATGAGAGTACTGTGTACCACCCCAATCGAAGGGACGAGGTAAAGTAACGATAAAAATTACTATAAGCGTTGTTCTATGTTTAAATGATTGACCTTTGGTAATAAACTGTATAATCGTTTTCCTTTGGAGAGATTGTCATTGACAATTATCGTGTTAGGATCGAGATCGAATCTTGTTATGATCTAATTATTAGAGCCTCTGTAAGCAGGAGTTGGGATGAAGACGCCCGACATACACCCATTGTGAGTTGGACATGTCTTTTAGGTTTAAGGTTTCCTATGATGGCGAACCTAACCTTACAAAATACCCGACCCGCGAGACCTGAAATGATTGTTGAAATTAGGATCTGATTATTGACTGCCGGTAGTGGGCAGGAGGTTATGTGAATACGAAATGTAGATCTTGAAGTGCCAGGTGGGTAGCGAAGTTATGCCAAAAATTTTAACTATGGAAAAATGAATTGATGATCTGAAAGATCATGGGATATAAGTCCCCATTGTATGGGACCATTGAGATGATGTAAAAGTTGGTTTGAAAGGCATATAAGCTGGATCTACCCTAGGACTTCAAGGACTGCGTGAATTATGTTCGTAAATTGAACTTGATGAAATGTCTATCAAGTGAGAATCTGATTGTTTCTTAGTAAAGTTTAGATCGGCGAAAAGTTGCATTCATCAAAAACCCGTGAACATCATGGATAGAGAAAGTAAGTCAACATTAAGCCTGATCTTATTCCCGTAGTTATGTTTGATGAAACTCGCGTATTGTAATGAATTACACTTGTGAGAAAAGACTGAATGTGGAGGAAATACCCACATGGCTTTAACTCTATAAGAAGCGAGTAGTAAGATGATCTTTGAGGACAAAGATCCTGTTTAGGGGTAAATGCTGTGACAATCCGTCAATTTATGGTTGATATTTTATTCTCGAATATTATTTAAAAACATTATTTTAATGTTACGTTATGAACTCACTTATTTTGGGAAGAAATTTGGATTTACGTCTTGAAGTAGCATCGACTACGTCTAAACCGGAGGGTTCAACGTTACAGGCTTACGTTTACATACACCGTTTTGTTAACAGTCCGACATTTCAGAAAATAAATTTATCCGTGAATATCATTTTGAGATTTTAAATTTGTGTTAGTTCATAAACATACAAATTTACGAGAAGAGATTGGGACTTATGATTTTAATTTAACGTCCTTTACGACTAAACCGGAAACCTTAGGATTACGTATTTACGTTTTTGAACTCCGTTTTTGATGAGACAATTTTTATTAGATTCCTTTTGTGCCGTTGATTCATAATTTATAAAAACGTTTTTCGTAAAACGACCCGAGGGCACACAAATCGAGGAAACTAGAATCGAGGAGTACCCGTAAATAAATGGGGATGCAACAACTTGCTACACCACACCACTTATGTGTCAAGTGTATGCTAAGATAACTAACACATGTCCTAAGCTTACAATGTAAGCTAACATTACACAAAACAATCAAACTTGCAACTCAAAACCATTCACTTCATTTCTATACATGCAAAATACACACAACTCTCTCATCTCACCCTCTTTTGCCGTCCACTCTCTCCCACAAACACCCTATTTTGATCAAATTTAACCACAAAATCCTATGTTATTCATACATATGATGATGCCCTCTTGAAGCTCTCTTGAATGGTGGTGATTATAACATCCAAGGAGGAGTTTCTATGGAGTCTTGGGGCTGATTTTCCACAAGGAGTTCATAAAGATTGGTGGTCTTGAAGATGGTCTTGGTTATTCACAAGTTTCTCCATCAAAATCCATGTTTTGATCACAACCTACATCATGGTGGTATAAAGATTGTTCTCCTCATCCTCTTGTTATTTTTGATTATGTAATCTTGTATTTCTTTTACTTATGTATATGTATATGATGATGAATGATGATTAAAAATATTGTGTGGGGATTTGGTGTTGATAAACATGCTTAAAAAGATGAAAAACTATAAGAAACAAGGCTAAAATCTTGTTTAAATTGTTGGCTGTATAAAACAGTAAAGAATCATATGATGAACTGATAAAAATGGCATAGATTAATAGATATACAGTAAGTAATATGTCTTGTACACATGTGAGAGTTGGCCATGCAATGAATCATTAGGATGAGTGAGATATGATCAAAACAAGTTTAGAGTACAAATCTGAGTTCACTGTTTTGGACAATTTTTAGAAAATACTTAGAGGCTGATTCAACAGTATCTATAGAAGAGTTAAATGGAGAACATATCATTTAGTTTATGTCATAAAAATATGAGCTTCTATCTCTATATAGAACTCTAGATATGGCTGTTTTGGTGAATATGAAAATAAAAATCAGATTGTGGAAATTAAAGTATAATTGTATTATATAAGCACTCAAATAAAAAATAGTATAAAATGTGAATAAAACCCACTAACTTATATAATACATTTATATAACTATGTATAAGGATAAATAAATAGACATTTTATAAAAATGTTAGTTTGATAAGTTTTATAAGTTATAAAACTATAAACATGATTTTTACGACTTTTTCGGCTATTACCGTAAAATTAACGTTTTTGTTAAATAAAACTTAGACGGTTGGACCCGTCTAATGTAAACTTTTATAAACTCATATACTGATATATAAACATATATAACATGTAAAAACCGATAAAACCCGAACTATATAACATACGGACATTAACGGGCTAAGTTAACGTTATTGGACTAATAATACAACAAAATGGACTAAAACACTAATAAACTAATTTATTGGGCTTAACCCATTTGGGCCCTACATGTAAAATGTAAAACATGATAATAAAAGTATAAAATGGATTAATACAAGTTAAAGAACTTATAATAAGTTTATTGGACTTAAAATATGTAAATAGATAAAACTAGTAAACTAGTATAAAGTTATCGACACATAAACACAAAAATGAGTGAAGGGGAATATATAAACCCACTTGATCATCATATATATAAAATCATCATATGTATACATAATTGTTATTTTTATAAAGTCATTGGACATGAGTCTAAGACAAGTATTATTTGTCTAGGTTTCCGTGATTGAAGCACGTACCGTACATCCGAATCGCCGATACTCGCCTTCCCACATCAACGTGAGTTCATAGCCTCGCACTTCCTTAAATGTTTATATGAAATGTTTTATAAACCCGCGAGGGAGATAACATGTTAGTTTTTATAAAATAGGACACCATTTGTCCCGATTGTTTGTTTATTGATTTGGACCCGAATGATTGTATGACCTGATAAATGATTAAATGACCCGATAGATGATATTAAATAGATTATTAAAGTTAGGTTATGTCACTAAAAGTCCCATTAGCATGAATTTTGGACTACCGGGATTTGGTAGACGCTTATGCATATAATAGTACTACTTGGGGACGATCACCCTAGTTCGCGCCTTGACGGTTGATCCCCGTCGTGCCACATTGATTGGTAAGCGAATTTATGTATGAGAAGATTTCCATAGCGTGACCTTTGTGACGACACGCTAATTTAGATGGGCAAATTGAGTTTCGGGCTAGCTACCCGTTGTTTGGTTTAGTAAGGTAACAATGTCATGCAGCTTATAATAATCCAGTTAACGAAATACTACTATACGCACCGAATTACGATGTATTGCCTGACTAGCAATACGAGGTCATACTATTGATATTATGTTCGTGTTTTGGTTTTCATAACCATATTCATATAACGGTTTTTATTTAACTTTATACAACGTCGTAAGACGTATTGTATGATGTTTTTACGACATTGGCTCATATAATGATTTTTAAGGCAAAGGCCTATATTATGATTTTCGATAAGGATTTGTATAAAAATGACTTTGGCTATTTTATGGCCTATTACAATGATTTGTACGAAATGATTTTTGGTAATAATTTTATACCAAAGTTTTATTGATGGAATTTATTAAACTCTATGAATTCACTCGGCGTTATCGCTGACCTTTTCTTTTAACATGTTTTATCTCAGGTACTTGAAGGTAATTCTCGGGAAGACAACAAGATTTCATGGCCCGCACTTAAATTATAATTTCCATTCAAATGTTTTGTAAAACCTGTATTAAATACAATGACTTGGGACCTATGTAACTTTGATATTTATGAATGGAAATGCTTTATTATTAAAACGACGCGACTTTTAAGCGTTGTCTATGATGTGAGTAATGTGCTATCCCGTAACACCAACTAGTCTTCCGCTGTACTGAGTTGTATAAATTTGGGGGTGTTACATTTGTTGATTTGATTTGATGTTTATCATTAGTAGATGATTCGTGGTTAGTTTGGTTAAATCTTTTGGTTAAAACTTGGTTATTTTGGCTAAAATCGTATAGTCTTTGTTTCCCTGTTCTTCGTCTTTAAAAGTTTCCCAGATTCCGAATGAAACAGAATTATTCCGGATGATGGGTTGGTTAAGTTATTCCAAATAAGCAATATATTGAACCAGCAATCTAGTTTAAATATTCCGGATCAGTGTCTTTATTCGGAATAATTAATATTTCGGGTGAAGCATTTATTCCGAACCAGCATATATTCCGGGTCAAGCAAAAGATTCCGGATCAGTAGACTTCATTCAGTTATTCCGAACCAGCAGTTCATCCGGAATAAACAATATTCCGGATGAGTATGTATATTCCGAATCAACGTTTTTAATAAATATTCCGAATCAGTTTTTTTAAATGTTCCGATTGAAGGTTTTGGATTAGTTATTCCGAGTCAGTGCATCTTATTCCAAGCGAAGCATTTTTGTTAGATTATTCCGGATCAGTTAATCTATTCCGAGTCAAGGGTATATTCCGAATCAAAGAAATTGTTCCGGATCAGTATTATTCTGGATGATTTCGGTTATTCCGGATCAGCATTATTCCGAATGAGCAGTTCTCTTAGATTATTCCGCATGAGCACAATTGTTCCGAACGAAGCTTCTTCATAAAGTATTCCGAATGAACCTTTTGTCTTGATTATTTCGAATCAGTAGTTTTGCAAGTAAGGGTATTTACTGTTTACTGTTAAATTTTAATTCAATTTCAGTCTTATTTTATTAACTGCTTTTAGTTTATTTTTATATCTTTACGAATTTAATCCTTTTTAGTAGAATAGAAAATCAATCCCCTTTTTAGTAACCAAGAACAACTATTCCACTTTGAGTCGTGATCAATTCGAGAGGATACCGAGAATTAATTGAACACCATATAAAAGCTGCGTATCAATAAGAAAGCCCAATTTTTTTGATGTAGGGTTTATTTTTGGGATGGTTTCTCTCTGCGTTTTTCTTTTTATTATGAGTTACATAGTGTGTAACGAAGAGAATGAATAAACTTTGACTGAATGAAAAGTTTTATAACTTTTCACCCCACCATTAACAACTAAACCTAATGGGCCTTTGGTCCACCGTATTTTGTCTACCAAATGGGCTTTGACCAAATAATTGTAAATACCCCCTTCGTCTCATGTAAATTTTTGGTCTTTCTTTCATAATATTTCCAAACCGTATGTATTTTGTGGTAATAGGCCATGATTTGGGCTTTGTCCCAAAAGTAACAAAACTATATCCCATATTGGGCTTTTAGGCCCAATACACAAATATGGGTCCCACAAAACCCAATTAACTTTCATAAAGTTAAATCATCGAAAAACGACTTGATTTTTGGGTTCCTGATCTTTTCTTCAAATCTCGTGTCGTTTTTACCGGTTTTTGTGATCTTGGGTACCTACACACATGAAACAAGAAACACACATATACAATACCATTTTCATAGGTTTAGGCATTTATTGTCCAGTTAATGAAACAATTAATATGATTAATTACACTCATATCAAACTCCCCCTTGCTAAGCAATTGCCGTGTCCTCACGCAATGATAAAATAAAACTACTAACTACACTCTTATTTGACTTTTGACACTTTATTTTGCAAAGACATAATGTAATGCTTTCATTATTTGAAAAATAACTTTTAGGATCATAAAACTCAAATAGATTCATCGTCCTCGACTTTTCACTCTTCCATGCCAAGTTTAAAAACAAGATCATTGTCAATCATAAGTCCCAATGTTAAGACCACTCATACAAGTAATTTGTGTTAAACTCAATCTCCTTTTATTCCTAATTGTATCTCCAGATTTTAATTTTTGTCTACCCAAAGACTCATTTGACTTATTTGATATTTATTAGTCCAAAAACGATGTAAATTCAACACTCAAAACCTAACATCGACTTCAAAAACCGTTGTCACTAAAGAAAGACCACATCAAGGATAACTTAACACGATTTGAGGGATAAATCCCCAGATCCAAAATTTGGCTAATAGGACTACTTAAAGCAACAATAAATCCTCCAAAGTCAATTTTGACCTTATTAATGGAGTTAGCAACAATTACATCATACACCTTGAGGCTATTTAAGATGTAAAAGTTCTCCTTATCTATAATCCACACCCGAAGGATCCTTGGACATAAACAAGGGAATTGACATTCACCATCCCACCTTAAGGCTCATGATGATGAAGCAATTTTTATTAAACACGTCACCATGCCATACACCCTAAGGCTCTAATGACAAGGTTAGTTCTACATGATTCCCACCCGAAGGCTCATAGAGAACATGTTTTTATTTATTATTCTTATTATTATGATATATATAGTAAGCCAAATTTCCGCAATCCAATGATCAAAAAGTCCATGATGCTGACACCCTTAATGTGTTCTCACTTTAATTAAAAGGGAAGAAAAAGAAGGAGTTACGAGTTAAGATATTAAGCCCAAACCGTTAAAAACTTCATTTATTAAGCAATTTAATATTCAAGTGTGGAAAATAAATATGAGGATATAGAAACAAACACAAAAATACTTACATAAGGAAGAATTAACCTCTAAACTTATGATTAAACTTTATCATCTATTGTTCTATATATTGTAAAATCTCAAAGATGTGAGACTAATGGATACTTAGCCAATTAAATCAAAGTTTTAGGTTTTTAAGTCATCTATAGGATCTTGCATTTTCTTGGACCTTTTCAAGTTAGAATTTGCATTTTAATTTTTCCTTGATAAACGACTTTCTAGGATCAATTATAGGAACTTGCGAAAAGTTCTCGTTCTTAAACCCGTATGAGTTAAGACTCTCGCATTTTGAAGGTCCCTATATAAAAGTCTAGCAAAACTTGATTTAAAAATGTTTAGGAATGAGCTAAGGTAAAAATCGAGTCGAGTAAAAATCTATTATTATTTTCACCAAAAGAAAGCCTACATTTGTGTCAAAAAACACTTATTTTCTTTATTATTAGACACAATATAACACTAAAAATTTAAATTTTTTATGAAAAACGAGAAAAACGATTACGTTTAGACACGACAAAAGCAATTGCAAGAGATTATATCGATTGACTCCCCCATGCTAAAACCAAACATTGTCCTCAATGTTTCCTAGCTCAAGAGTAACACCCCCTTGCTAAAACACGAAGAGTCTAATGCAAAAGTCCTAACATGGAAAGAGAACGCAAATCTATAAGCCGTTTATTACTTATTCTTCAAGATAAAATGTTAGTCGATAAAAATCAAAGGATATTGAGTGCCCCTTTTTGACATTCAATGTATGGAAACTCGAGTGGAACGGCAAAAACCGAACACGAGAGTCTTTAATGATTAGGGTCATACCTAAGATTCACATCACAACAAAACACGAGCACAAGCTTGAAAAGAGCAACCATTATTAGTATTAGAAAATAGATAGAAGATAGAATGTATGGGACTCCCCCACATGGCACCTCGTTTTTGTTAACCGAGTCATGAGCTCGAATCGATCCCCGCATTCATTGGTCCTTAGGGAAAATGGTGAAAACATGCGAATTGGAATAAAATGCATCATAAAGCACGATGCCCAGGTCAAAGATTACATCCTCGTTGTCGGATGACAAACGAGAGAATGAAACTCCAACATAAATCTCCCAAAAGAGATGGTGGTCACAAATCACGAAATGAATATAGTATGCTCCCCTAGATAAACTCGCACCAAGATGATCGAAAAGTCTTTCACTTATTACATCGGTGAAAGGCCGAGATTTCCCTAAACCAATGATTTTGGGGTCGAATACCTCGTATTTGGGAGAGAAAGGAGTAGACAACACGGTGTCTTCCCCCCATGCTAATCCAAAATCATATAAAGCACATGGTAATGGTGGGATAAAGGTCTCAACTACAGTGGTATCAACATGCATGACTTTGTTGCCCTTGCACTCTTTGGAATGTGAACAAAGGGGTCATGATACTCAAAATGAGTCGCATTAAAAACCCACACATTAAGATTAAAGCGAGTGGGAAGGAGATTTGGAGTAAAGAAAATTTCTCCCTCCGGGTCAACATTATCATCATCATAAATAGGGTGATCAAACCAAGGGTTTTCAAAACCGTCATTAGAAACATTCTCAAGATAGAGAGTGTCTTCCTTTGGTTCATTAGACTTTTCCTCAAATTCCGAAGGAATGTCTACGGAAAGTAACTCATCAACCTCCCTAAAGAATGTTCATCATCACAAAGGGTGTGAGATGAAGGTGGTTTGATGCTCTCAAAATCCTCTTTAAATAATGGATTATTGTTCATTGAAACTTCAAAAAATGGATTTGAGTATGTCACATAAGTGTCAAAAATCTTGTCATCACAAGATATATACGACAAAGTATCGAGTGTGTCACAGTCGGATACAAGATCATCATTCTCATTAGAGGGTAGTTCATCGGGGAACTCCTAGAGAATGGAAGGTAAAACATGAAGATCATGATCAACACTTCCCGGTGGAAGTGGATCAATAAGAGAAACAATTTCATCGACGAACTTATCTAACGAATAGTCAGTAACCTCACTCGGTGTAAATTTAGGAATCAAAGGCTCTTAAAATGAATATTGGTCATTCGGAGAGAGTGGAGATGGAGTAGTATTCAACAATTGTTCAATTAAAGCAATATCTCCCTCCGGATCGAAATTTTCATTATCAAACTCACTAGCATCGAATGGTGCACTAAGGTAATCATCAATTTCCTTATCGATCTTAGAACTAACATCAACATCGAGTGGAGTGATTGGAGATGAGGTAATATTACAACACGTTTCAACGAAACAAACATCTCCCTCTGGAATTAACTTTTCATCTTCACAAAATAGGTGTCTATAATTTGCCTTACACCCTTGTAGATGAGAAAATCCTTATTTGTGTTACTTTCAATAGTTTCAACAAGTTTTACATTTTCCACATTTTTAGAAACAAATTTTGGAAGTTTTTCCAGTTTGAAAACAACATTTTTATCCCCATAAAATAATTTTATCTCTTCTTTCGTCATATCAACTTGAACTTGAGCCGTGAACAAAAATGGACGTCCAAAAAATAAAGGCACGCGAGGGTTGGTCTCATAATCAACGATTGCAAAATCGGCTAGGTACAAGAACTTCCCCACTTTAACAATGACATTTTCCGCTATACCAATCGGGTGGGCGGTGGTTCCATTAGCAAGCTTAGTGATCATTCGAGTGGGAGTATGTGGGAAATAGTCAAGAGTCTTCCATATGGATAAAGGAATTAAGTTGATGCTAGCTCCTAGATCGGCTAGAGCTTTGCATTCCTCAAGCTCGTTCAAAACACAAGGTATCAAAAATTGACTCGGGTCTCCATATTTCTCGGGATAGAAATCAAAGAAAACCGCGGAACAATTTACATCTAAAGTAGCCGTGGTAACATCAAGAAAGGTCTCTTTAGGTGGAGGATTAAACTCAAGCACATCTTGTAAATTATCATAATCATTCTAAACGGTGATGGACTTAATCTCTCCCTTCGAGGTTGGTATGGTGTTGTTAGGTAAGCCACCCGAAGAGGAGGAGGGTTTGCACATAAAAGCCTCAAACACCAAAAGTAATTTGTTCTCAAACTTAACTGGATTTCCCTCCATACGGTTTTGGTTTTGCTCTAATCGTTTCTCCATACGGTTTTGGCTTTGCTCTAATCATTGTTGGTTAAGCTCAATCTTGTTATTTAGCCCATTATCATATTTTGAAATTCATTTTTCAAAGTTGCCATTTGTCCTTAAAGATTATTTTGAAAAGCTTTCAAATTTGTCTCATTTGTTTTGATGTAGCTTGACAAATCATTTTGATTATTGTGAAAACCTTGATTGTTTTGATTGCCATGAAATCCATTTCCTTGATTAAAATTCCCTTGGTTACCACGGTTAAAATTATTCCCATTGTTTCCATTGTTGTATCTATTTTGAACCGGTGGAAAACCCAGTGGAGCAACATGGTTTTGATGAGGAGCTTGACCGTTAGGTCCATAAGTTCCTGTTGCGGCAAAAACACTAGCTTGATCAAACCCCGTGGTTGAACAAGTATAATTCGGATGTGCTCCACCACATGATACAAAAAAATTCTCAACCATATTAATCGATCCATGATGATTCTTCCTAATCTCATTCAAAATCGCGTCAATCATAGAGTCTAACCTAGCAATCTCGGTATTAGATGAATTCACATTGGAAACAACCGATGTGTTTCGTGAATATTGCACTCTAGACTTATTCTCAATGATACCCCACGCGTCTCTCTGAGTTTTTCTTAAAAGATTACCACCCGCGTCTCTCTGACTTATTCTCATTTAAAGAATCTTGTTCAACCATATTAAGTCCATTATAAAAAGTATTGATTTGATGTAACTCCGTGAAACCGTGGTGTGTACATTGTCTTAACAAATCCTTAAACCTTTCCCATATTGGTAATAAATAAATCTGATCAAGTCTTTTGCCACCTCACTTGAATAATCAATTTCCAGCTGAGTGTTCTTCATCTTCTCCAAGATATCCTTGAACATGAAATACTAACCATCCACAAGTAGATACTCAGCAAACTTTGTAGCACTCAAATAATAAACACCAGCAGCTGAATACAATCTCCATTAAAGACCACTGAGATCATCTTCAAGATCCTTCCAAATAGCAGGATCTTCATCTTTTGGTCCACACATTCTCTTGAATGTGGACCACAGTTTTATTCCATTAGCTGAAGTTGGTGCTTCAGCCTCATACTTGGCCTCTAACAATCTCCATAGATCTACCAAGTCTTCTCTATCACAACTTGCAAACAAAGATATAAGAGTGGTAAAAGTGTGCACCTCTTTTCCATACCTGTCAATCTTCCAAAATCCACATTCATCTTCTTCATAGCTCACAATTGGATTTCTGGAATCTAGTGGTAACTTGTACCATATCTGAAGCTTCTAATGGTGAGAGCTTGAGGCTCCTTCTTATGACAGCTTCACTTGGATATAATGGATCCATATCTTTGGGAAACTCAAGAAAAACTCCCTTTTTCACTGATCTGGGAACAAACATTGCTTTCTTGAGCTCCATTTCCTTTGCAAGTTCTTCTTTTCTTTCATCAGAAAGAAGTCTTAGAGTGTTTGCCTCCTGCACTCTAACCCAAATGGGATAAGATCTACATTCCAACTCATCAAATGTCAATTCCCTCAATTTCTGATAAGTCCACCCTATTCCATGACACCTGAGCAACATGAGTACAACTCCCTTCTATCCCTTTTCAACTCTGAGAGAACCTTGCTGGCTTTGTGTTTCAAAATGATCTTGCAATCTTTTTGTACTCTGAGAAGAATCTCCAAACCCCATATCGGATCTGAAATGGTCAAGTGTGGATTCTCCATACATCTATCTTCCCAAGCATTATACATTTGAACCACCTCTGGCATATCAAAATCAACCTGCAATTTCAACTCTCTCAATTTCTCCTTGGCCAACTCATCTCCATACTCAAGTCTTTCTGGCTGTTCTATGATCATAACACTTGAGTCTGAGCTAGCTCCATCACTTCCTTCTTGCTCTTCTAAAGTGACAATAAATGGTGACTCTCTCACCTCCTTTCTGTCTTGTTCCACAATTTGTGCAGCCAACCTTCTATCAAACTCAATTTGAGCTGCATTCTTTGGAACAACCTCTTCTACCATAATACCCTTACCCTTATCTAATGGATCAATTGTTGGTAAGGTAGATGGTGATATCTGTGAAGAAACCTCCTTGATGATGGATGATGACTGGGATACATCACCCTCATTTCCGGGTCTATCAACACTCACTTTTGCTCTGTCAGCGCCCAAAATACTCATGTCAGCGTCCAAATTCTCTTTGTCAACGCTCAAATTTCCTTCCTCAGCGCCTTTTGCAATTTCCTCGAACATAGCTGTAAATGATAAATTCAAGTTTGTAGGAGCGACTAGAGACGTATCAAAACATGTCTGTTACTTCAAACTTGTTAGGGCCTCAGCAACATCCAAACATTGACCATCATGGCTGCCCTTATCACTCACATTTATTTGATCTTCCTCCCCTTTGGAAGATTCCTCCATCCCTCTCCTTGCACTAGCAGTTTCCAAAATAACAATCCTCTCCCTCAATTGCTTGAGTTCAAGGCCTTGTGTGCTGACAACTTGTACCAAGTCTACATTTTGCTTTTGCAAGCTCATGCGGACTGCCGTCAATTACTTTAGGGTCACTGGTTACAGTCTGCCCTCTTCTAAAATGGGTATTTGACCTCCCAAGTCAGATTCATTGGGCATGAATGAGGTCTTAATGATGGTGGGACTGCCTTGGCCAGTCTCTAAGCCAGAACCAATAGTCCCAGCCTCATCCATAACACCAACCACACTTGTGGTGGTGGTTCTCTCGGCCACATAGCTAGGACCACTAGAGGAGAACACTCCAGTAGTCCTTTGGCATTTTTGTAACCTATATTGTGTGGGTGGAGATGATGATGTGGATTGGGTGGATGTGGGTTGGTTAAGGGGTGATTGGGTCTGTGAAGGTTGTGTGTCAACGTTGGAAATAGGCACATCAACGCCAACATTTAACGTGTCAGCGTCGAAGGTTTTTGGTCAATTTGCATATGTTGAGGTGAAGGTAATGGTTCAGGTATTGGGTCAATTTATGGTTGGGGTTGAGCTGCTGCAATGACAGCAAGCATAGCTTGGGTTAAGGGTAGGTCACGATGTGGGGGTGAGTTCATCTTCATAAAAATTTCTTTCTTTTGCACAGGGATCTCATAAAAATCATTATGATTCCTTGTGCAGTATCCTTGGACATCAAAAACCATTTGTAAAAATCTGGGATAAGCTAAAGTCATTTTGTTCCCTTTATTTTTACACATGTCCTCAAAAATCATTTTAGAATAATTAAATTTTTGCCCAGTTGCAATGCACACAATAGCACTGGCAATAGATCTATTGATCTCATTGTGTGTAGTACATTTGGGACTCAAACATTGTAGGAGGACATGTATTAGGTACTTCCAGGCTGGGGGAAATTCCTGTTTATGATATTTATTTAAAGTTCCTTCATCACGAAAAGGATAACCCAAAGCCCTTAGTCCTTGTTCTATTTCACTAATGGGAAGGGTGGTTATACCATCAGCATCATCAAGATGCAAAGCTTGGCGTACCAAAGCTTCAGTAACCACCCAAGTTCTCCCATGAACAATAGAAGATAATGTAGTCACTCTATTAACCGTTGAGGAACTAGCAGTGTTCCAAAACTATTTAATATGTGTGACAGGAATGAGTGGTGCATGAGAAAGAGCATACCTAATAGGAGATGCGTTCAAATACGCCACCATTTGTGTGTATTGGGGAAACAGAGTATCATCAGCTTCAAGATACGCGATCATGTTGTGTTGGCTTCTGAACCCCAATTCCAACTCTAATGGATTAAACTTTGGTTCCATTGTTGAAAGCTGTTTAAAATGATTGATGAAGATGAAGTTGATAAGAGAAAATTGTGTTAGACAAGAACTATAGGTACCCTGTTTAAAAATAGGAGCCAAATTTATAGGAGAAGAAAATACATGTGATTAGCCCAAAAATAGGCTAGTATTTTCAAAACTCAATCATGAAAATATTGAAAAAGAATAATTTTATCTCATGCATTAAATGAAGTATATCTGTTCCCAAAATTACGGCCTAAAAATATGTCAAAAAGTAACAACTGGGTAGGACACATTGAGTGTCATCGGTAAAAAATAACCTATCAACGCCCAATGGCTATATTCTTGTCAACGTTTGCCATAGCCATGTCAGCGTCTAAATTGGTCACAACAACGCTTGGAAAGATACTTGTCAGCGTCCAAAAAAAATGTTTAAAAATGAAAAATGACCTTAACAAAGTAATTTATCCTAGAGAAGATAACCAAAAAGCTGACAATTATTATAGGGCGGCAAGCACTGTCTAGTTATTCACACTTGCTTATGCAAGATAGACATAACAGTCCTCTAGTGTCCCTTGCTAACCAAAACTCTTAACAACTAAGTTACCTTATAAAATTCCTTCTTACTCCCAGGTAAATCTCATAACAAAATTATTCCCAAGTCTCCCAACAGACCACAACCAATTCTAGGCCAAAAATGTCTTGGCAGCATGCATAGTATATCAACTTTGCATGCTACAGTGCCTCATGATTTAGTAAAACTAACTCATACTCACTTGTGGACACAATCTAGAATTGTGATAAGAGTATCATATGGATACCCAAACATCCTAAAGGTTTCTAAAACCTCCCCTTAAACTATGATACATAAGTTGCTAAAAACATGCATGAACATAAAAATTTATGTCAAGATAGGAATAAAAAATTCCAACCATCATCCATAAATAAAAACTTGTCCAAATGCTTCTCCAATGATACATAAGCAACTCTGTATCCAATGGTATACTGCTAACACCACCTGCACATTTAGATTGAAAACCACAAAACTAACATTTGTTGCTGACAACGCCCCGATAACACATGACAGCGGTGAGGGAAGCTTTGTCAGCGTTAGACAAATATATTGCTGACAACGTCACAAAAACACTTATCAGCGTTCAAGCAACCTTTGTCAGTGTTAGAAAAATATAGTGTAAAATCTAAATCCTCAAAAAGACTAATAACAATGCATCATCCTGTACATAATTTTACAAAAAGACTCCAAAACACATATTATGTGAGATTGATCATTCTAATACTTGTTACCAAGTATTGAAATATCCCAGCATCAAAAGGTTTAGTTAGTAAATCTGACTCATTTTCTTCTGTGTCAACCCTATCTGGTTGTATTAAACCCTTTTCAAAACAATCTCTTATAAAATGGTGTCTAATTTCTATGTGTTTAGTTTTAGAATGATGTACAGGATTCTTAATGATGCATAAAGTGCTGTTATTGTCAATAAATATCTTGGTATGCATGAAATTATACCCATAGTCCAACAGCTGGTTCTGAATCCACAAAACATGTCCACAACAAGCAGCTGCAGCCACATACTCAGCTTCAGTTGTAGAATTAGCCACCACTGTTTGTTTCTTGCATTGCCAAGATATCAACCTGCTCCCAAGAAACTGACATCCACCAGTTGTGGATTTCCTATCAAATTTATCACCTCCATAGTCACTGTCTGAATATGCAATCAGCTCCAATGGTGAATCCTTTGGGTACCACAAACCAAGACTAGGATAGCATCTAAGGTACCTAAAGATCCTCTTCACAGCATAAAGGTGACATTCTTTGGGAGTCACTTGATGGCGTGCACAAGCACACACAGCAAACATGATGTCAGGTATGGAGGCTGTAAGGTACATCAATGATCCAATCATGGATCTATAGTGCCTGACATCAACATCTTTTCCATCTCCAATCTTTCCCCAAGGGTGTTCTCTATCCATAGGAGTAGTAGCCCTCTTTTCATGTGGAGAAAAGCCAAACTTCTTCAAGATCTCAGCCACATATTTATCCTGGGAGATGAAGATACCATCTTCTTTCTGCTGAACTTGTAAACCAAGAAAGAAGTTCATCTCCCCCATAGCACTCATCTTGAATTTGTCTGTCATGAGCTTGGAGAAATCCTCACTCGTCTTTGGATCATTAGACCCAAAAATTATGTCATCAACATAGACCTGAACAAGCAACACATCCTTACCTTTCTTCTTTGTAAATAGTGTCTGATCTATGCTGCCCCTTTTGAATCCATTATCCACTAAGTAAGTAGACAAAGTACCATACCATGCTCTTGGGGCTTGATGAAGTCCATACATAGCCTTCTTGACTCTATACACTTTATCTGGATTCTCTGGATCCTCAAAACCAGGAGGCTGCATCACATATACCTCCTCAACAATAGTTCTATAGAGGAAGGCACTCTTGACATCCATTTGATAGACAATGAAGCCCATGCAGGATGCATAGGCTAAAAAGATCCTTATAGCTTCAATCCTTGCAACTGGTGCAAAGACCTCCTCATAGTCTATCCCCTCCTCTTGTGTATATCCCTGAGCCACTAATCTTGCCTTGTTTCTAACCACAATACCTCTTTCATCTCTCTTGTTTCTTAGAACCCATCTTGTCCCTATAGGTCTGACATATCTGGGACAATCAACCAGCTCCCAAACATCCTGAATTGCAAATTGGTGAAGCTCATCCTGCATTGCTTCCACCCAACTTGGTTCTTTGAGAGCATCAAATATTCTCTTGGGTTCCTGTTGTGATAGAAAACAGGCAAACAAACATGCTTGCACAAGAGGGGTATCAACCTTCTTGTGAATATTGGCAATAAACCCACCAAGACCTTGATGAGATCTTCTAGTCTGAACTGGAGTCATAATATCACCAATGATTTGAGAAGTAGGGTGATTCTTCATAGTGGAAGTGAGAACTCCTCCTTCAAAAAGTCTGGTGTACTCAACCTCATTCTCCATGTTGCCAATATCTTCTTCATCAGGCTCTCTTTCATCAATATGAGGATGAACCTCTTCATATAAATTGGAAGGTTCACCTTGTTCAAAAATGGAAGAGAAAAGATTTGCATAAGTGTTGTCAACGCCTGAACCTTGTTTGTCAGCGCTTGGGCTAACAACGCTTGAACTGTTGTTGTCAACGTCTGAATTGGTCTTGTCAGCGCTAGATTTGCCTTTGTCAGCGCCTGAAGGACCATGCATGTTTGTATCTGGTGGTACTTGGGGACCACCATTATCTTTACCAGCAGCAGCAGCAGCAACAAAAGCATCTGTCCATATGGGGATTGTAACATATTCTTGTATAGGAGATGACTTTTCTGCTTGTGATCCAACCTTTTCATGAACCTGTGTACCTGAAACATCAACAACTTGTTCTTCCACAACATTTGAAGTTACCTTCACAATGTCTGGATTAGTGACAGACATATAGTTTAAAGTTCTAGATAAAGGTTCCAAGTCAAACAAACAATTTGGACCACTTTCAGGATCACTAGGTTTATTCTCTAAAAACCTAATATGTACTCTTTCAAGTATACGTTTTTCCTCTTTAAGATAAACCCTATATCCCTTGATCTGCACCGAATACCCCATGAAGTAGCCTTCATCACCTCTTACACTAAATTTACCTAAGGCATCACTAGTATCTAAAACTACTACATGACAACCAAAAGGTCTGAGAAAACCAATATTAGGTTTTCTTCCCCAAAGTAACTCATAAGGTGTTTTGTTCTGAATTTTATTAACCAATGCTCTATTTTGAACATAACAAGCTGTATTAACAGCCTCAGCCCAAAAGGCTATAGGAAAATGAGCATCAACCAACATTGTTCTGGCTGCTTCAATTAGGGTTCTATTTTTCCTCCCAGCAACCCCATTTTGCTGTGGGGTTCTAGCAACACTAAATTGCCTAGTAATTCCTTTCCTGGCACAGAAATCATCTAACTTTTTATTCCTAAATTCACCACCATTATCACTCCTAAGTATTTTAACTTCATTGCCATATTTCTTCTCAATCTGAGTGATAAAATCAATTAAAGTATCAGCTGTATCACTCTTCATAGCTAGAAAGAAGGTCCAAGTAAACCTAGAAAAGTCATCTGTTATGACAAAGCAATAGGACTTTCCATTCAAACTTTCTACATTGGTTGGACCAAAGAGGTCCATATGAAGCAAATGAAAAGGTCTAGAACTAGAGTGCACCTGTTTGGACTTGAATGAGACCTTGTGCTGCTTGCCTTTAAGACATGCAACACAAGAGTGGTCATTTTGGAAGGCCTTCTCAGGCAAACCATCAACCAAGCCAAGTCTCACAAACCTATTTATATTTTTAAAATTTATGTGCCCTAGTCTGCTGTGCCACAAATTACTCTCATCTACTGAAGCTTTAGCATAAAAACAAGACATATTGTTATTCATTATAATCCCATTCAGATTCACATTGTATATGTCCTTATGCCTAGGTGTTCTATATTCAATATATTTCTGATCAGGGACCTTATAATCCTTGCTTAACACCAAACATTCAGTATCAGTAAACAAAACTTTATTTTTGTTATCACAAACTTGTGATACACTAAAAGGCTTGTAATCAAGTTCTTTTACCAGAAATACGTTCTCAAAACGCAAGTTATGGTGAGAAGGGTTCCTTTGCCTGTGATAGTACCATATCCGCCTCCAAAGTAAACCTTATCACCATCCTTAATGGTAGTGAAGTTTGTAAGATAATCTTCCTTCCTTGTCATGTGCCTGGAGCATCCACTATCCCAATATCCATAATCATTGACCTGTTTTTGAATGCCCTGTACATAAAGAAAACAAATTAGTTTTCTTTAGGAACCCAAGCCTTAGAAGACTTGGATTCATCTGGTTGTTTAATAAGAACAAACTTAGTTCTCATAACAACCCCATTTTCATCCTTCTTAGGATGAAATACCCAGTTAACCCCAATAGGTTTTGTAATGACCTTTGAAATGTAATTAAATCTATTGCAGGTCATTCAAATCCCATTATCATTAGGGTTTTGATCTTTCTTTTGTCTCCATGTTAAGCTTGAAGAAGCTTTAGACCCCTTACCCTGTGGTTGCAAATATTTAGGTCTGGTCACGTTTCTGTCAGCGTTGGAATTGGACTTGTCAATGCTAAAATTACCCTTGTCAGCGTTGAACCTAGGGTTTGCTACAAAAACCCATTGCCTATTAGACCAAGTGTTTGTCTTTTGAAATGGTCTTTGTCCATGAGTGTTAGACCCTCTAGTGAAGAATGGAGCAGGTCTAATCACTTGTGGACTTTGCTGCACACAAGGTTTGGGTCTGACAACGTTTGACTTCCTAACAACGTTGACTTTGTTCCTGTCAGCGCTGAATTTGTTCCTGTCAGCGCTGACTTTGGGAGCGTTGACACACTTATATGCCAAGTGTGAAAAGCTACCACAAGTGTAACAGGCTTTTCTAGGCACAACCCTAGGTCTAGAAGAGAAGAAGCCTGTTCCATCATTGCTAACTTGGCTCTTAGGTGACCTAGTATTCCTATACATATCTGCATACTTAATGCTAGGTTTTCTAATAGTGTTTGAGCCAAGGTTAACAGCTTTACCAGTGATTGGGTTTGTAACCTTAATGGGAGTTGACTCATTAGGACTTTCACATAGCAAGCCACCCTTAACAAATAATGTAGGGTTAGCTTTCTTCCATTCATTCAGGTCAGTCAACTTTTGTTGATACTCTTCAACTGGGGTGAAAACTCTTGGTGGAGGAATGAATTCCTCCTCTTGGAGTTCTAGCAAACCAGTCCAAGATAGGTCCTTTTGTTGGACACCATAGAAGTCACCAGCTGGTGGTGGAACCACAGAGTAGTCTTTCATCCCAATCCCAGTCATGTCCTTAGGATCCCTTTGTTTACCCACACATTCTCCTAGGGTTTGTGTAGCCTTATCAAATCTCTGGATTTTAAGGCCAACATTATCTTTGTTTTTTATGGCTTCATCTAATTTAGCCTGTAACTCACCATTAACCCTTTCCATGATGTTTCTAATATCCATACTAGCATTTAACTCATGTTTTAAGATATTTATTTTATCTTTTAAGTCAAATTCCATTTCCTTGTATTCAGAAACTGTCTTCTCAGTTTGAGTGAGAGCTAGTTGGTAATTAGACAGTTTGCATCTTTCAGTACTCACATCACTTAATAATCTTAACACCTCTTTGTTAAGTTTCTCAGTGTTTAACCTAACACCTTTACTACAAAAAGCATCATCGTATACATCATTATCAGATGAAGAGGAGGAGTGTGCCATGAGAGCATATTCAACATGCTCTTCTTCTTCAATTTTAGCAACCAAAGCTTTATCCTCTTCCACATCCTTAGCCAGATAGCTCGAATCCCATCCCATACCATCAATTCCTTGAACTACAACCATGGCTTTAGGATCCTGAGCTTTAACAACTTGACTTCAGGGTTTACCAGCATCAGATCTTCTAGGAGATCTGCATTCCCTCATGAAGTGCCCCATACGATGACAGTTGTAGCATTCAACTTTGGATTTATCAAATCCAGCTGTGTCTTTTGCATTGAAGTTCATTTTCTTCTTAAACCTTCTGTTCCACCTGTTTGCTCTTATACTAGCAAGAGCCATGTTCTACTTAATGTCCATCTCTTCCAAGTGCTCATCACTTATCTGCTCAAGGTTCTCATATGTAATCATTGAACCATTGGGCAAAGAAGCAATATAAGCACATACAGTATCTAAATCCAAACCAGCATGTTTAACTCTTGGTGAGTCACTTTTGAATGTGTTTGCGTCTGAAAAGGAGACGTTGACAGGACATGTTCCAGCGCTGACACATGATGATCTAGTAACTAGATGCATGTAAGAGTCCTTCTGATTGAATTGACCTTCACTTTGAGAGAAGAAGGCCATGTTACTGTTGGTAGACTTGCTTCCATGTTCTAAAAGAGTTTCATCTTCCAACAGCGTCAGTTTGTTGTAGATGTCATCAAACATGGAACTTTTGTAAGTATTATTGGCTAGAATAGATCTTGCCTCAATCTTCCACGCCTCACCAAGACTTTTAAGAAAAGTAGCATTAATGTCAACATCACCAAGTTGTGTCCCCATGAAGGACAATTTGCTTGTAATGTCAAGCAATCTACTTCTCACACTACTAAGATTTGCATTAGGTTGAGCCTTAAAGACAGCATAATCATGCATAAGTTGCTTCTTCTTCTCTTCCTTAGTATCTTGGTTGCCACCATATGCAACTTCAAGAGCTTCCCAAAGGTCTTTAGCAGATTCATAACCTCTATATTTATGCTGGTTCTCTTGTCCCAACGAGAGTTGCAGAATATTTAAGGTTTTCATGTCAACCCTTTTCTTTGTTATGTCTTCAGCAGACACAGCTCTACCATCTTCAGGTTTTTCTTTCTTATCTTCTTCAGAACATCCAGCAACAGCTGCTCTTCCAGAAATAGCATCAACAATCTTTTGGGCTTTATTGAATGTGTTTCCATATTCAATAATCTCCCAGAGTGTGTAGTCATAGATCCCTAGATATTGCTCAAAGTTAAATTTCCACAATTCAAAGTTGGTTGCATCAAGCATGGGAATCTTGATGTTTGGTAAAGGTGAGGAGGAGGAGGTTAGTTCTGAATTTTACATGATGTTGTTAGGGTTTTTGAGAAAATTAGGGTTTTGGTGATTTTTAGGGTTCTTGTGTTCTTTAAGATCAAAAGTTCCTCAACCCCACCTAGTACTGAAAGATGCAAACTGTCTAATTACCAACTAGCTCTCACTCAAACTGAGAAGACAGTTTCTGAATACAAGAAAATGGAATTTGACTTAAAAGATAAAATAGATATCTTAAAACATGAGTTAAATGCTAGTATGGATATTAGAAACATCATGGAAAGGGTTAATGGTGAGTTACAGGCTAAATTAGATGAAGCCATTAAAAACAAAGATAATGTTGGCCTTAAAATCCAGAGATTTGATAAGGCAACACAAACCCTAGGAGAATGTGTGGGTAAACAAAGGGATCCTAAGGACATGACTGGGATTGGGATGAAAGACTACTTTGTGGTTCCACCACTAGCTGGTGACTTCTATGGTGTCCAACAAAAGGACCTATCTTGGACTGGTTTGCCAGAACTCCACGAGGAGGAATTCATTCCTCCACCAAGAGTTGTCACCCCAGTTGAAGAGTATCAACAAAAGTTGACTGACCTGAATGAATGGAAGAAAGCTAACCCTACATTATTTGTTAAGGGTGGCTTGCTATGTGAAAGTCCTAATGAGTCAACTCCCATTAAGGTTACAAACCCAATCACTGGTAAAGCTGTTGACCTTGGCTCAAACACTATTAGAAAACCTAGCATTAAGTATGTAGAGATGTATAGGAATACTAGGTCACCTAAGAGCCAAGTTAGAAATGATGGAACAGGCTTCTTCTCTTCTAGACCTAGGGATGTGTCTAGAAAAGCCTGTTACACTTGTGGTAGCTTTTCACACTTGGCATATAAGTGTGTCAACGCTCCCAAAGTCAGTGCTGACAGGAACAAATTCAGTGCTGACAGGAACAAAGTAAACGTTGTTAGGAAGTCAAACGTTGTCAGACCCAAACCTTGTGTGCAGCAAAGTCCACAAGTGATTAGACCTGCTCCATTCTTCACTAGAGGGTCTAACACTCATGGACAAAGACCATTTCAAAAGACAAACACTTGGTCTAATAGGCAATGGGTTTCTGTAGCAAACCCTAGGTTCAACGCTGACAAGGGTAATTTTAGCGTTGACAAGTCCAATTCCAACCCTGACAGAAACGTGACCAGACCTAAATATTTGCAACCACAGGGTAAGGGTCTAAAGATTCGTCAAGCTTAACATGGAGACCAAAGAAAGATCAAAACCCTAATGATAATGGGATTTCAATGACCTGCAATAGATTTAATTACATTTCAAAGGTCATTACAAAACCTATTGGGGTTAACTGGGTATTTCATCCTAAGAAGGATGAAAATGGGGTTGTTATGAGAACTAAGTCTGTTCTTATTGAACAACCAGATGAATCTAAGTCTTCTAAGGCTTGGGTTCCCAAAGAAAATTAATTTGTTTTCTTTATGTGCAGGGCATTCAAAAACAGGTCAATGATTATGGATATTGGGATAGTGGATGCTCCAGGCACATGACAGGGAAGGAAGATTATCTTACAAACTTCACTCCCATTAAGGATGGTGATAAGGTTTACTTTGGAGGCGGATATGGTACTATCACAGGCAAAGGAACCCTTATCACCAAGAACTTACGTTTTGAGAACGTATTTATGGTAAAAGAACTTGATTACAACCTTTTTAGTGTATCACAAGTTTGTGATAACAAAAATAAAGTTCTGTTTACTGATACTGAATGTTTGGTGTTAAGCAAGGATTATAAGATCCCTGATGAGAAATATATTGAATATAGAACACACCTAGGCATAAGGACATATACAATGTGAATCTGAATGGGATTAGAATGAATAACAATATGTCTTGTTTTTATGCTAAAGCTTCAGTAGATGAGAGTAATTTGTGGCACAAGAGACTAGGGCACATATATTTTAAAAATATAAATAGGCTTATGAGACTTGGCTTGGTTGATGGTTTGCCTGAGAAGGCCTTCCACAATGACCACTCTTGTGTTGCATGTCTTAAATGCAAGCAGCACAAGGTCTCATTCAAGTCCAAACAGGTGCACTCTAGTTCTAGACCTTTTCATTTGCTTCATATGGACCTCTTTGGTCCAACCAATATAGAAAGTTTGAATGGAAAGTCCTATTGCTTTGTCATAACAGATGACTTTTCTAGGTTTACTTGGACCTTCTTTCTAGCTATGAAGAGTGATACAACTGATACTTTAATTGATTTTATCACTCAGATTGAGAAGAAATCTGGCAATGAAGTTAAAATACTTAGGAGTGATAATGGTGGTGAATTTAGGAATAAAAAGTTAGATGATTTATGTTCCAGGAAAGGAATTACTAGGCAATTTAGTGTTGCCAGAACCCCACAACAAAATGGGGTTGCTGAGAGGAAAAATAGAACCCTAATTGAAGCAGCCAGAACAATGTTGGCTGATGCTCATTTTCCTATAGCCTTTTGGGCTGAGGCTGTTAATACAGCTATTATGTTCAAAATAGAGCATTGGTTAACAAAATTCAGAACAAAACACCTTATGAGTTACTTTGGGGAAGAAAACCTAATATTGGTTTTCTTAGACCTTTTTGTTGTCATGTAGTAGTTTTAGATACTAGTGATGCCTTAGGTAAATTTAGTACAAAAGGTGATGAAGGCTACTTCATGGGGTATTCAGTGCAGAGCAAGGGATATAGGGTTTATCTTAAAGAGGTTCATGAAAAGGTTGGATCACTTCAAATGTTGTGGAAGAACAAGTTGTTGATGTTTCAGGTACACAGGTTCATGAAAAGGTTGGATCACAAGCAGAAAAGTCATCTCCTATACAAGAATATGTTACAATCCCCATATGGACAGATGCTTTTGCTGCTGTTGCTGCTGCTGGTAAAGATAATGGTGGTCCCCAAGTACCACCAGATACAAACATGCATGGTCATTCAGGCGCTGACAAAGGCAAATCAAGCGCTGACAAGACCAATTCAGACGTTGATGGCTCAGACGTTGACAACAACAGTTCAAGCGTTGTTAGCCCAAGCGGTGACAAACAAAGTTCAGGCGTTGACAACACTTCTGCACATCTTTTCTCTTCCATTTTTGAACAAGGTGAACCTTCCAATTTATATGAAGAGGTTCATCCTCATATTGATGAAAGAGAGTCTGATGAAGAAGATATTGGCAACATGGAGAATGAGGTTGAGGACACCAGACTTTTTGAAGGAGGAGTTCTCACTTCCACTATGAAGAATCACCCCACTTCTCAAATCATTGGTGATATTATGACTCCAGTTCAGACTAGAAGATCTCATCAAGGTCTTGGTGGGTTTATTTCCAATATTCACAAGAAGGTTGATACCCCTCTTGTGCAAGCATGTTTGTTTGCCTGTTTTCTGTCACAACAGGAACCCAAGAAAATATTTGATGCTCTCAAAGAACCAAGTTGGGTGGAAGCAATGCAGGATGAGCTTCACCAATTTGCAATTCAGGATGTTTGGGAGCTGGTTGATTGTCCCAGATATGTCAGACCTATAGGGACAAGATGGGTTCTAAGAAACAAGAGAGATGAAAGAGGTATTGTGGTCAGAAACAAGGCAAGATTAGTGGCTCAGGGATATACACAAGAGGAGGGGATAGACTATGAGGAGGTCTTTGCACCAGTTGCAAGGATCGAAGCTATAAGGATCTTTTTAGCCTATGCATCCTGCATGGGCTTCACTGTCTATCAAATGGATGTCAAGAGTGCCTTCCTCTATGGAACTATTGTTGAGGAGGTATATGTGATGCAACCTCCTGGTTTTGAGGATCCAGAGAATCCAGATAAAGTGTATAGAGTCAAGAAGGCTATGTATGGACTTCATCAAGCCCCAAGAGCATGGTATGGTACTTTGTCTACTTACTTAGTGGACAATGGATTCATAAGGGGCACCATAGATCAGACACTATTTACAAAGAAGAAAGGTAAGGATGTGTTGCTTGTTCAGGTCTATGTTGATGACATCATTTTTGGGTCTACTGATCCAAAGATGAGTGACGATTTCTCCAAGCTCATGACAGACAAATTCAAGATGAGTGCTATGGGGGAGATGAACTTCTTTCTTGGTTTACAAGTTCAGCAGAAAGAAGATGGTATCTTCATCTCCCAGGATAAATATGTGGCTGAGATCTTGAAGAAGTTTGGCTTTTCTCCACATGAAAAGAGGGCTACTACTCCCATGGATAGAGAACACCCTTGGGGAAAGATTGGAGATGGAAAAGATGTTGATGTCAGGCACTATAGAACCATGATTGGATCATTGATGTACCTTACAGCCTCCAGACCTGACATCATGTTTGTTGTGTGTGCTTGTGCACGCCATCAAGTGACTCCCAAAGAATGTCACCTTTATGCTGTGAAGAGGATCTTTAGGTACCTTAGATGCTATCCTAGTCTTGGTTTGTGGTACCCAAAGGATTCACCATTGGAGCTGATTGCATATTCAGACAGTGACTATGGAGGTGATAAATTTGATAGAAAATCCACAACTGGTGTATGTCAGTTTCTTGGGAGCAGGTTGATATCTTGGCAATGCAAGAAACAAACAATGGTGGCTAATTCTACAACTGAAGCTAAGTATGTGGCTGCAGCTGCTTGTTGTGGACAAGTTTTGTGGATTCAGAACCAGCTGTTGGACTATGGGTATGATTTCATGCATACCAAGATATTTGTTGACAATAACAGCACTTTATGCATCATTAAGAATCTTGTACATCATTCTAAAACTAAACACATAGAAATTAGACACCATTTTATAAGAGATTGTTTTGAAAAGGGTTTAATACAACCAGATAGGGTTGACATAGAAGAAAATGTGTCTGATTTACTAACTAAACCTTTTGATGCTGGGAGGTTTCAATACTTGGTAACAAGTATTGGAATGATCAATCTCACATAATATGTGTTTTGGAGTCTTTTTGTAAAAGTATGTACATGATGATGCATTGTTATTAGTCTTTTGGAGGATTTAGATTTTCCACTATATTTTTCTAACACTGACAAAGGTTGCTAGAACGCTGATAAGTGTTTTTGTGACGTTGTCAGCAATATATTTGTCTAACGCTGACAAAGCTTCCCTCAACGCTGTCATGTGTTATCGGGGTGTTGTCAACAACAAATGTTAGTTTTGTGGTTTTCAATCTAAATGTACAGGTGGTGTTAGCAGTATACCATTGGATACAAAGTTTCTTATGGATCATTGGAGAAGCATTTGGACAAGTTTTTATTTATGGATGATGGTTGGAATTTTTAATTCCTATCTTGACATAAATTTTTATGTTCATGCATGTTTTTAGCAACTTATGTATCATAGTTTAAGGGGAGGTTTTAGGAACCTTTAGGATGTTTGGGTATCCATATGATACTCTTATCATAATTCTAGATTGTGTCCATAGGTGAGTATGATTTAGTTTTACTAAATCATGAGGCACTGTAGCATGCAAAGTTGATATACTATGCATGCTGCCAAGACATTTTTGGCCTAGAATTTGTTGTGGTCTATTGGGAGACTTGGGAATAATTTTGTTATGGGGTTTACCTGGGAGTAAAAAGGAATTTTATAAGGTAACTTAGTTGTTAAGAGTTTTGGTTAGCAAGGGACACTAGAGGACTGTTATGTCTATCTTGCATAAGCAAGTGTGCATAACTGGACAGTGCTTGCCGCCCTATAATAATTATCAGCTTTTTGGTTATCTTCTCTAGGATAAATTACTTTGTTAAGGACATTTTTCATTTTTAAACATTTTTATTTTTGGACGCTGACAAGTATCTTTCCAAGCGTTGTTGTGACCAATTTAGACGCTGACATGGCTATGGCAAACGTTGACAAGAATATAGCCATTGCGCGTTGATAGGTTATTTTTTACCGATGACACTCAATGGGTCCTACCCAGTTGTTACTTTTTGACATATTTTTAGGCCGTAATTTTGGGAGCAGATAAACTTCATTTAATGCATGAGATAAAATTATTCTTTTTCAATATTTTCATGATTGTGTTTTGAAAATACTTGCCTATTTTTGGGCCAATCACATGCATTTTCTTCTCCTATAAATTTGGCTCCTATTTTTAAACAGGGTACCTATAATTCTTGTCTAACACAATTTTCTCTTATCAACTTCATCTTCATCAATCATTTTAAACAGCTTTCAACAATGGCACCAAAGTTTAAACCATCAGAGTTGGAATTGGGGTTCAGAAGCCAACACAACATGATAGCGTATCTTGAAGCTGATGATACTCTGTTTCCCCAATACACACAAATGGTGGCGTATTTGAACGCATCTCCTATTAGGTATGCTCTTTCTCATGCACCACTCATTCCTGTCACACATATTAAACAGTTTTGGAACACTGTTAGTTCTTCAACGGTTAATAGAGTGACTACATTATCTTCTATTGCTCATGGGAGAACTTGGGTGGTTACTGAAGCTTTGGTACGCCAAGCTTTGCATCTTGATGATGTTGATGGTATAACCACCCTTCCCATTAATGAAATAGAACAAGGACTAAGGGCTTTGGGTTATCCTTTTCCTGATAAGGAACTTTAAATAAATATCATAAACAGGAATTTCCCCCAGCCTGGAAGTACCTAATACATGTCCTCCTATAATGTTTGAGTCCCAAATGTACTGCACACAATGAGATCAATAGATCTATTGCGAGTGCTATTGTGTGCATTGCAACTGGGCAAAAATTTAATTATTCTAAAATTATTTTTGAGGGCATGTGTAAAAATAAAGGGAACAAAATGACTTTAGCTTATCCAAGATTTTTACAAATGGTTTTTGATGTCCAAGGATACTGCACAAGGGATCATAATGATTTTTATGAGATCCTTGTGTAAAAGAAAGCAATTTTTATGAAGATGAACTCACCCCCACATCGTGACCTACCCTTAACACAAGTTATGCTTGTTGTCATTGTAGCAGCTCAACCCCAACTAGACCCCCAACCACAAAATGACCCAATACCTGAACCATTACCTTCACCTCAACATATGCAAATTGACCAAGAACCCTTCGACGCTGACACATTAAATGTTGGCATTGATGTGCCTATTTCCAACGTTGACACACAACCTTCACAGACCCAAACACCCCTTAACCAACCCACATCCACCCAATCCACATCATCATCTCCACCCACACAATATAGGTTACAAAAACGCCAAAGGACTACTGGAGTATTCTCCTCTAGTGGTCCTAGCCATGTAGCAGAGAGAACCACCACCACAAGTGTGGTTGGTGTTATGGATGAGGCTGGGACTATTGGTTCTGGCTTAGAGGTTGGCCAAGGCAGTCCCACCATCATTAAGACCTCATCCATGCCCAATGAATCTGACTTAGGAGGTCAAATACCCATTTTAGAAGAGGGAAGATTGGAACCAATGACCCTAATGGAATTGACGGCAGTCTACATGAGCTTGCAAAAGCAAAATGCAGATTTGGTACAAGTTGTCAGCACACAAGGCCTTGAACTCAAGCAATTGAGGGAGAGGATTGTTATTTTGGAAACTTCTACTACAAGGAAAGGGATGGAGGAATCTTCCAAAGGGGAGGAAGATCAAATAAATGTGAGTGATAAGGGCATCCATGATGGTCAATCTTTGGATGTTGCTGAGGCCCTAACAAGTTTGAAGAAACAGACAGGTTTTGATACGTCTCTAGTCTCTCCTACAAACTTGAATTTATCATTTACATCTATGTTGGAGGAAATTGCAAAAGGCGCTGAGGCAACGTTGACACACAACCTTCACAGATCCAAACACCCCTTAACCAACCCACATCCACCCAATCCACATCATCATCTCCACCCACACAATATAGGTTACAAAAAACGCCAAAGGACTACTGGAGTGTTCTCCTCTAGTGGTCCTAGCTATGTAGCATAGAGAATCACCACCACAAGTGTGGTTGGTGTTATGGATGAGGCTGGGACTATTGGTTTTGGCTTAGAGGCTGGCCAAGGCAGTCCCACCATCATTAAGACCTCATCCATGCCCAATGAATCTGACTTGGGAGGTCAAATACCCATTTTAGAAGAGGGCAGATTGGAGTTGCCTGTCTCACCGATCAAATAGACGGGAAAACGATCTTCAAGTCACGGTTTCCCCTGTTTTTAGTCTATCTAGGTGCTTGTTGGCGAGTCAATGACCCTAATGGAATTGACGGCAGTCTGCATGAGCTTGCAAAAGCAAAATGCAGACTTGGTACAAGTTGTCAGCACACAAGGCCTTGAACTCAAGCAATTTAGGGAGAGGATTGTTGTTTTGGAAACTGCTAGTGCAAGGAGAGGGATGGAGGAATCTTCCAAAGGGGAGGAAGATCAAATAAATGTGAGTGATAAGGACAGCCATGATGGTCAATCTTTGGATGTTGCTGAGGCCCTAACAAGTTTGAAGAAACAGACAGGTTTTGATACGTCTCTAGTCTCTCCTACAAACTTGAATTTATCATTTATAGCTATGTTGGAGGAAATTGCAAAAGGCGCTGAGGCAAGAAATTTGAGCGTTGACAAAGAGAATTTGGACGCTGACATGAGTATTTTGGGCGCTGACAGAGTAAAAGTGAGCATTGATAGACCTGCAAATGAGGGTGATGTATCCTAGTCATCATCCATCATCAAGGAGTTTTCTTCACAGGTATCACCATCTACCTTACCAACAATTGATCCATTAGATAAGGGTAAGGGTATTATGGTAGAAGAGGTCGTTCCAAAGAATGCAGCTCAAATTGAGTTTGATAGAAGGTTGGCTGCACAAATTATGGAACAAGACAGAAAGGAGGTGAGAGAGTCACCATTTGTTGTCACTTCAGAAGAGCAAGAAGGAAGTGATGGAGCTAGCTCAGACTCAAGTGTTATGATCATAGAATAGCCAGAAAGACTTGAGTATGGAGATGAGTTGGCCAAGGAGAAATTAAGAGAGTTGAAATTGCAGGTTGATTTTGATATGCCAGAAGTGGTTCAAATGTATAATGCTTGGGAAGATAGATTTATGGAGAATCCACACTTGACCATTTCAGATCAGATATGGGGTTTGGAGATTCTTCTCAGAGTACAAAAAGATTGCAAGATCATTTTGAAACACAAAGCCAGCAAGGTTCTCTCAGAGTTGAAAAGGGATAGAAGGGAGTTGTACTGCATGTTGCTCAGGTGTCATGGAACAGGGTGGACTTATCAGAAATTGAGGGCATTGACATTTGATGAGTTGGAATGTAGAGCTTATCCCATTTGGGTTAGAGTGTAGGAGGCAAACACTCTAAGACTTCTTTCTAATGAAAGAAAAGAAGAACTTGCAGAGGAAATGGAGCTCAAGAAAGCAATGTTTGTTCCCAGACCAGTGAAAAAGGGAGTTTCTCTTGAGTTTCCCAAAGATATGGATCCATTATAACCAAATGAAGCTGTCATAAGAAGGAGCCTCAAGCTCTCACCATTAGAAGCTTCAGATATGGTACAAGTGTTACCACTAGATTCCAGAAATCCAATTGTGAGCTATGAAGAAGATGAATGTGGATTTTGGAAGATTGGCAGGTATGGAAAAGATGTGCACACTTTTACCACTCTTATATCTCTGTTTGAAAGTTGTGATAGAGAAGACTTGGTAGATCTATGGAGATTGTGAGAGGCCAAGTATGAGGCTGAAGCACCAACTTCAGCTAATGGAATAAAACTGTGGTGCACATTCAAGAGAATGTGTGGACCAAAAGATGAGGATCCTGCTATTTGGAAGGATCTTGAAGATGATCTCAGTGGTCTTCAATGGAGATTGTATTCAACTGCTGGTGTTTATTATTTGAGTGCTACAAAGTTTCCTGAGTATCTACTTGTGGATGGTCAGTATTTCATGTCTAAGGATATCTTGCAGAAGTTGAAGAACACTCAGCTGGAAATTGATTATTCAAGTGACTTGATCAGATTTATTTATTACCAATATGAGAAGGTTTGTAAGATTCCTCCTAGTACTTAATGTTTATTCAGAAACTTGATCATTGGAGTAGATATCAAGTTTAGGGGAGGATTGTTGGGAATAAATTATGGCCAGTTCACTTGAGCGCTGACAAGAGTAAAACAAGCGTTGACAGGAGTAAAACAAACGCTGACAGCTCAAGCGTTGACAAGATAAAGTCAAGCGTTGATACATTGAAGACAAGCACTGATGGGAAGATATACTCTACGTGTTTATTGTATTCTAGATTACTTCTAGTAAAGATAGGAACAACAATGTATTTTCTATATTTATCTTTACCTAGAATAGCTGATACGTAGATTATTGTACAAGGCTTCTTATGTCTATAAAAGAAGACCTTTAGGTTAATGTTCAATATAAGTTTTCATTCGTAAACTACTTTCATTGTAAGCAAGTTTGATATCATTAATCAAAGTGAAAGTTTGTTTATATCTTGTGTGTTCTTGTTTAAGTGTTAATTCCGCATAACACTTAGATTATCATAAACATATACAAAGGTTTCTCTAAGTGTATTACTTGATCTAATCTCGTATATATAAAGCTAAATCGATCTAAGTTTGGGATCAACAAGTGGTATCTGAGCTACTAGGATATGCGCTCAAGTGGTATCAATTGGTATCAGAGCGGATGGCTCTCGATGCTAGGATCAACGAGGTGTTCGTTCTTAGTGAAAAAGAAGAAAATCCTGTATAGGGTTTTTATGCAGTTTGTGTGCGCAGCAGTAGTACGAAGGGCATAACTTTTTATTGAACTGTTGGATCGCCATGAAATTTTGTGTGTGTGTTCTACATACATATATCTAGATATCCACCAGAGGGATTGTCTAGATCTATCCCCAAGAAAAAGTTATTAACCGTCGAAGTCAGCAGTGATTATATGCTGTTTTCTGTAAACAGTAATGGTAAAAACACGATTTCTCCTTCGTTAACCGTTGGATCGTCGTGAAATTTTTGCTGTAGGTTCTTAACACTTGTGTCTAAGATTTCACCAAAGGGATCTTTGATCTGAGCTCTCATGAAGAAGATATTCGATGTCGAATTTCGCTGCAGAATATGATCTTTAAATAAAATCATGATTTAGGGTTTATAAAACCCTAGACCGATTAGGCGCTGATGTGTGTTATTTTGACGCTGGCGTAACCTCTAGACTAATGGCCAAGCGCTGACAGGTTTAAAGATGGCGCTGACAAGTTATATGTAGGCGCTGACAGAAATTCATGTGTTGTCCGAGATATGGTTTTTCAAACGCTGACAAGTGTTGTCTGATATTGTACAACACACACTGATAAGATCTTGGACAGTGAAGGATATTGGACGACAAAGGATTCGTTGCTGTTTGGTATTTTGGTTACGTTTTTGCATACAAAACGAGGTATTTACACACGAAGGTACATGGGATATTCGTTTCTATACAGATTATCAAATTGATATTCATGGCTCGGATATTTTTTATAAAGTCGTATATGATTAAGGGGAAGAGTTCTTATGGTATGTTTGATGTTGAAGTTAGTTTTCACAAATTTGTTTTTCTTATTTAGGTGAGCAATACACCTTTTCTCTGTACTAAATATATTGTTACAGCGTACGACTGGCTCATAGTCGTGAAGGTTACCAGTTCCCATGTAACAAAAACTGTGGTGAGCAATACACCTTGTCATTGGACTAAATATATTGTTATAGCATACGATTGGCTCATAGTCGTGAAGGTTACCAGTACCCATGTAATAAAAACTGATGGGTGAGCAATACACCTTTATCATTGGATCTAAATATATTGTTATAGCTAACATCTGGCTTATAGTTGTGCGGTTTATGTTGGTTTCAGTTCCCGTTCTTACCAATAAACTGAGCCCCCTTTTGTAGTGAAAGAGTTGCATTTTTCTCTAGTCGTTTCGACAACTAGGGGAAGAGTTTATCAACTAGTGAGCAATTGGGTGAAAGAAATACAAAGTTTGGGTTATTCTGCTTCTACATCAAAATTATTGTACTTATTTTTCTTCAAGATCATTACATAGAGCTACTTTTGGAGAAATTTCAAGATTGCATACTTTCACATATTCCCTATTGATGTGTCAAAAAGGGGAAGAATATGTGCTATACTTAAGGGGAATAAATTTGAAGATCGTGTACCATATACAAAAGGTTTTGACATCATCAACTAGGGGAAGATTGTTGGGTCGAAATTATAAAGTATTATGAGTTGATGTGTCAAAACTAAAAGACAAGGACTAAATCTGACAAGTGAAGATTCTACAAGCCGGTGGACAGACTTGTAGAAGATATATTGCAAGAAGATAAAAGATTTAGTGAATATATTATTTAGTGAATATATTATTTAGTGAATATCTTATTTACTAAATATCTTATTTACTAAATAACTTATTTAGTTTCCTTGTAACAAGGGTTTATGTGTAGTATATAAACACATACCCTAAATAGGTTTTATATATAACAATCATTCACAATGTAACCTACAAGCAATTCGTGTGTCTAGACGTGGGATTCAATGTATACACGTCTAGGTGTTATTTGTGTTTAATAATACAAGTAACTTTTGGGAAAATTCATCTTGTCCACAACACCTTGTTCATGATTATTGTTCTAATTCCGCTATGTTAAATCATATGAATGATAATCATGCCTAGCAGCTTAAAGATCCGAATCTATTAGGTGTTATTTTTAGGGTTCTTGTGATCAGATTTATTTATTACCAATATGAGAAGGTTTGTAAGATTCCTCCTAGTACTTAATGTTTATTCAGAAACTTGATCATTGGAGTAGATATCAAGTTTAGGGGAGGATTGTTGGGATTAAATTATGGCCAGTTCACTTGAGCACTGACAAGAGTAAAACAAGCGTTGACAGGAGTAAAACAAACGCTGACAGCTCAAGCGTTGACAAGATAAATTCAAGCGTTGATACATTGAAGACAAGCACTGATGGGAAGATATAATCTACGTGTTTATTGTATTCTAGATTACTTCTAGTAAAGATAGGAACAACAATGTATTTTCTATATTTATCTTTACCTAGAATAGCTGATACGTAGATTATTGTACAAGCCTTCTTATGTCTATAAAAGAAGACCTTTAGGTTAATGTTCAATATAAGTTTTCATTCGTAAACTACTTTCATTGTAAGCAAGTTTGATATCATTAATCAAAGTGAAAGTTTGTTTATATCTTGTGTGTTCTTGTTTAAGTGTTAATTCCGCATAACACTTAGATTATCATAAACATATACAAAGGTTTCTCTAAGTGTATTACTTGATCTAATCTCGTATACATAAAGCTAAATCGATCTAAGTTTGGGATCAACATCCCAAGCAACTCTAAACGATTCATGCACTTTTTGTTCAAACCTAGTGATTTCATTCTTAAAGTGAGTTTTTTGGATGGTGGAAAGAAATAATCCATGAACTTAGACACTAAATCATCCCATGTCAAAATCAAACCCGATGGTTCTTTTTCATACCAAAGCTTAGCGTTTCCCTCGAGCGAGTACGGAAAAAGCATGTTCTTAATCGCGTCATTCGGCACATCTCTAAACTTGAGAGTCGAAATGATACGAAGAAAATTCCGAATGTGAGAGTGCCGGTTATTGGTCTCATTGCAATGAAATTGGTCGGCACGAATTAGTAATAAAAGACCCGTCTTAATCTCATAATGATCCGCCAAAATAGTCGACACACTGATTGCTTCCCCGTACCCTTCTATGGGTGCACAGAGCAATTCCTTCATTGTTCGATTATCGGCCATCTCTACAACAATAGGTGGAAGCTCGGGTTCCACTATTCGTTGTTGACGATTTCTATTTCTACGAGGAATGTTTTCAAGCCTATCGTGATAAATCAAAAGTCGAGTAGAACATAATTGCATAAACCAAAGTGACGAGAATTTAGAGGATTAAATAAAAGAAATTATATTAGAAGAAGATTATTTTTGGTATTTTATTTGGTATTGCTCAATCAAAAGATTGATAAAAACGGAATAAGAATAATTACTATGAAAGTAATCTACCCTCGGTCGACTTTGAAACGTAGGTGAAAACCTAAACGTCTCGAGGTTCAATAAGTAAACAACAAAAAATAAGATTTAATACTACTTGAGTTGGCAAACCAATAATCGGCCGTCCCTCTCAATATACGCACAAGCAAGCGGGGAAACGAGGTGGCACAAAGCACTTAAAAACCTTTTTCCTTAGACGACCTTTTATAGCTCGTCGCCTTATACCCACCTTATATTTTGTATAAATCGAGTTCAAACTTTTTATTAGTATTTATCTATTTTGCCTTTTATTTTTTTTGTTTTGGATTCGAATACAATAGCTAGGTGATGAAATCCCAACTAAGGTCTTATTTGAAAGTAGGTAAATTTATTATTCTACGTAATACAATATAGTAATAACAAAAAACACGAAAAACGATATATAATATATAATAGAAAAATAACAAAACTTTCCAAGGACAGACAGGGTCTTCAAATCAACGATCAACAAATCTCCACGAACGAATCGTACACAAGATCCCCGGCTGCGGCGCCAAAATTTTTGATGTGTTGGGAAATGTCGGTGTATTTTAATTAAATACGTTATAGAGCAAATTTAGGAAATTACCTTTAGGAAAAGGTAATAATCCATAAATAAGCTAAAGACGAATCAATTAAACACGAGAGTGATCCTGGTTCATTGTACAGAAGGAACTTGTGAATTTGAGACGTTCGATTTAATCTGGACAATTGATTTGAATTTGGTTTTGGGTTTTATCTAATATAATTCTACTAATTTTAAACCTAAAGTGCATGAATCGTATCCCAAACTAAAATCTAAAGGACAATTAATTAAACTATGCAAAATTTAAAAACTTTACTTTTACTATTTATTATTTTTTAAAAGAAAAAAATTATTTAAACAGTTTTTATTTAAACTAAAACTATTTAAAACAAAATTTATTTAAAACTAATTTAATTACAAACAATTTAAAATTTAAAAAGTGATAAAATATATTTATTTATTTATTTTATTTTATATTATTTATTTAACTAAAAATAAATAACAACTTTTACTTATATTAAAATGTTATTAAATGTTGATAGAAAAGTTGGATGATCCTTGCTAGACCCGAATTAGGCTTAATTCGGGTTGGCTGGGTCCCGACTCCTGCACCAAGTGAAATATCTTGTTGGGATCCGGCACACTAAAGCAACACGCGTTAGGCTTATCGTGGGAATGTATCCCACGATTAGACTCCGGCGTGAGAGTAAGTAATCGGTTTAGGGTTTAAGAGTCGGATGGGAGTTGAGAGTGTGTAGAATGTAATACCTTTGTGGAACCCTTGGGGGTTCCTTATATAGGCAGTGAAACCCTAATGGGCTGTAACTGATGCTTCGGCCCCAAGGAAAGGATAAGTACCAGAATTAGCTTGATTGTTATCTTCTAATTATGGTAAGTGTATATCCTCTTCTTTGGGGTAAATCCTAATCATAATAAGAGTATGATTCTGTCTTACCCTATACTGGCCGTGTCGGGCCGTGGGCCGCACGCATGCATGCGATCACTGTTCATTCGAAGCCCATAAGCTCAAATGATATTAATCCAACCCATTAGTAACAGGCCGGATGCGGGTAGTACCCGTGGTCCGGGTTCATGACCCGGTTGGGGACTATACTTCATCATGTCCCCCAGTCTATTTGCTACAGCCGTAGGCGTAACCTCTAGACTAATAAATGTCCTTTAGACCTTGTTGTTGCAAATACGGCCGCACTCCAAAATAAGCCGACGGGACAACTTTAATGAATTCATTAATGGTAGTCAATAGTCGGACGCACGCCTGTAAAAGTGCACCAGAAAGGCCCACCCTTGAGCTACAAAAAACTGTCAAGAAGTGACCCGTGTGTCCATTCTGACGTTTCAGAAGTGTCAGAAATCCCATCCGTTAGATGGGCGTAGTCGCTTACACGTGGCTAGCATCCACGTTACATTGGAAATTGAGGCAACCCTATAAAAGAGTTGGTGTGTGCTACTGTTACACACACAGTTTATACCTCTTTCCGCCATTTTCATTTTCAAGCTCGTTCCTTCATACCTCTTCTTCTTATCCCACGGATTTTCTCCACATCAAGTTAGATCATCACGCCTCTCTAATCCTTTTTATAAAACATGGTGAAGGATAACCCTCTTTTTACGGATGTACTCAAAGCGTACATCAGACCTATCCAGTTGACGGTGAAGCTATTACGGATGCTCCGAAGGGAAAGATAGGCGTGTATACGCGTCTATTTGACTCGGATAACTACCGCATCCCCCTATCCATGTTCTTAGTAGATCTGCTTCTATACTACGACTTCCACATAACCGAACTTTACTGCATAGGGGCATGTAAGATCAACCAGTTTGAGATTACCTGCCATACATGTAAGGTAACCCCGACCGTGACTCTATTTAGGGTTTTTACTCCCCCCAACTGGTGAATGGGTGGCTATCGTTCAAGAAACGATCCGCATCCGCCCCATGACTTATAAGAAACCCTTAGATTCCCTTAAGAATTGGTACGACCACTATTTTTTTTAGATGAGAAAGTATTCCCCATCCCTTTTGTTCTCAAAACCAGAGCATCCAAAGACTATCCTTCCAAATCCAAGGACTATAGTAGTAAGAATTTGAAAATTTTAGGCACCCACCGTACAGAATTCCATAGGGGCCTGCCGGAGCACTTCCTGTGCCTAGTAGGGATCAACCGCTATTACTATGGGAGGGAGGATAGATATCCGTGCTTTCTGACAGAACGTAGGAAGGGTAGGTCTTCTATACTTTAGATGAAAAACATGTCTTATAGTACTTGTGAAATTACTAATCTGTGTGTATGCATATGTCCGCAGAGATGAAGCTGTTTGGCCTATTACGCCAAGGTGATCCAAGCAAAGTTCCTCAAGGGTCACGACCACTAAAAGAAGGTGAACCCCCTTACTAGAGGCCACCGTCAACATGACCATCCCTCTGGAAGAAACAACCGAGCAGCGGTCGGATGAGGAGGAGCCCGTGATCCAGAAGTCCCCCCTAGACTTCCATAATGAGGACGGCGAGGAGCTGCTGTTGGAGGATGCCGTACCGAACCAAGATGAAGAAGAAGAACTCACCAGTCGAGCTAACAATCGCACCGGTGAAGAAGATGAAACAATACACGAGTCTGGATCCCCTCAGCCATCAAAGCCCAAATCTAGAAAGCGGAAGACCACCAGGAAGGTAGCGAAAAACCTTGAGGCTGGGGCAGGGGCACACAATGCTCCCCCAAAGAAGCTAAGGAAGGACCATCCGTAGTTCCAATAGGGGAGCAGTGTCTCTACGACCCAAGTCAACCCTTCGCCGCATGTTGATGAGCAAGTCTGGAAGGCTACCCCTGTGAATGTCGTGGCTCCTACTATCACGGAACCAGTGACTGGTACTACGTAAGTACCAATCAATACTCCAAAAGATATAATCCACAAACAAAATCTAACAAGTTTGTTCTAATAACAGGGCGGACCCGTTGATAGTAGCCCAGGAGAAGGAGGTGGAAAGGGAACCCTCACCCGTGATATCAATGAGACCTTCATCCCCTCCCGTAACTCATGAAAAGGAGCTACGTCCTGAGGGACCTGACACCAACCTTCGCCCAGCCTGGAACTTGTCCAGCTTAACAAGATTAGAGGCAGAGTCCGAGTGTAGAGAACTTATGGATCACATCACTCCTCCAGCGCTGGCACAAGACTTAGATGAACTCGAGCACGAGGCGCTGTTGGAGCAGTTTGATGTATCCACCGCGCACCAGGTGACAGTTGGTGCGACCCTACGATGCCAACTGGAAAAAGCTTTGGCCAACGTGAGCCGTCCTGATAGGAAGATTGCTCGCCGAGAGGAACTGGTGGAAAAGCATGAGAAGACTATCACATCTCTGCAGGTAGCTTTAGTCGTAGCGGAATCAACAGTCAAGGAACTAGCCCATCATGCCAATGCACGCGAGGAACGCATTGCTGAGCTGGAGGCCCTCCTAGCTGCTTCTAGTGAGAAGGTACACGCTTCTATTGATACTCATTTACTCATATAAGACCTATATCGTCTTGTAGTGATTTCAAGTATTATTGCTCAGGAACGCGACACGCTTAAGGATGAACTTACCCATGCACAGACTACTTTGAAAGAGCGAGTTGCGGTAGCTGAGGGAGAACTGAGCAGAATGGCAACGGACTGCGTCGAAGTGTTGTGCCCTCCCTTTCTTACAGCCATAGCTGGGCGTAGATGGATGGTTGGCCAGGGAATGCGGCTTGCCGTGAGCAAGGTAACGGAGGCTCCTTACTTGCTGCAGGCTCTTGCTGATGTTGTATCGAACGACATTGACCGTGGTAGGCACGAGGGGTTGACCAAAGCTGCGGAGATAATAAGCAAGAAGGACGACATTACCCAACATGCTTACCACAACCCTCTAGCTGAAGGGAAGATGACCGCATCGATGGCCGCCCTTGGGGAAATCCAACACCCATTCCTAGACGAGCTAGAGTCGCTGAAGGATGCTCCCAATAAGGTGATAATGTCCAAGCTCACAGCCGATCCCATCCACCTGACCCTGCCCACCTACGACTCTGTTTCGAATGTAATGAAAGGTGAGAAGCTGTTAGCCGAGGCGTTGGATGCTAACATGACCAGGGCACATGGTGGAAAAGATGCTCGCGGTGAGGTCCTCCGTACCTTGATTGCAGAAGGGAAGAGAGAGATGGAAGAGTTCTTACCTCCTTTGTAATTTAGATTGTAAACATTTGTGCCTTTATTCGTCCGTGTATGTATACGGCTAGAACTGACAATATTGTTATAACTCGTTATGTTTATGTAAGTCTGTGATGACCACAGTTACTTTGTGTTTTGAATTTTAAACTTGTGTATTTTCTTTAGATATCATGTATCTACATAGCATGACATGTCACGTCTTACCCAGAATACAACCAATTCTATATTTTACAAGATGTGCGGCGTGCGTCTTTACCATGCAAAGCACTACGTGAGTGTGGCCTATGGAAACTTATTACAACGTCTTGTAAAGAAGGTGTCTAGTAAGGATGCATGATCCACGTCACTGGGGTTGCATCCCTCTTATGCGACAAGTTGAATTATTAGGTTCACTTAATCCTCTTACCCCGCCTGGAGGCGAATAGTACATGTACGGTTTTGAACGAATGCATATGAATAAGAGATATCACATTATAGCAATAATAACTAAATGTATACAATAATAATTTGCACATAGAACTTAAAAAGACATGAAAATAATTTTCACAAGAACGAGCCGTGGAGCTAGCTAGGCACCACGACATTTTATTAGAAAGTTTACGATTTTTTTTGACAAGAAAGGAAATCCTAAAAAAAGGGAACATAGAAAGCATGAAAAACAAAACAAAAGAGAATACATGGATCTTAATTGAAGCCAACTATAGTGAAGTGTCCATGCGGAAGCCATAGCCTTTCAACGATAGCATCTTTAAGATTGCAGATATTCCATGTGCGTTCCAGGTCGCAGCCATCCATGTCACATAACTTGTACGTGCCCCGTCCTAAAGCTTCTGTAACCTCATACGACCCTTCCCACTTGGGGCCCAGATTTCCTGTATTCTCCGCTCGACTTGCCTCGTTGGCACGATAAACAAAATATCCCGGTCGAAAGGAAACACCTTTAACCTTAGCGTCGTAATAAGCCTTCATACGTGCTTTGGACTTGGCCTCATTGATAGCCGCTATTTCTCTTTTTTCCTCCAACAAGTCCAGATTAATCCAGAGTTGCTCGTCGTTCGTGACGACATTAACCTCCGCTGTGCGGATAGTCGGTATTCCAATTTCTACTGGTATAACAGCTTCAGTCCCGTAGGCTAGCGCAAATGGAGTGTCCCCATTGGCTGTTTTAATCATAGTCTTATGCGCCCATAGAACATGTGGCAGCTCTTCTACCCATTTGGCAGTTCGTTCATCCAAGCGTGCCTTGATGCCTTCACCTAAGCTTCTATCTGCTCGTTCCACAAGACTATTTGTCTGTGGGCGTTTAACAGATGCGAAGCGCCGTATGATATTCAATGCTGCGTGTAACACCCCCAAATTGGCCCAGCGGAAGCCCACGAGTATTGGGGCCTGTTACGTCAGGATTATTCGAGTCTTGATCCGAGAGAACGACCTCTATGCCAAATATCACCATGTTGACTCCAAATAATCATACAGTCAAGTACCTGAGAATACATGCTTAAGAGTGTCAACACAAAGGTTGACGAGTTCATAAGTTTTATTAAAATGTTTAAGACACTTTAAAAGTTTACAAGGACAACTACTAAAAGTAGTATCGTAAGAACGTTTAGAAATCCAGAGTTTCACAATAAAGAGACATTACATCAAAGTTCAGTCATAAATCAAAGTTTAGAATTAGCATAACAGTTAACACAACAACTTCAGTTCATGCACAAGTTGTAGATCAAGCTCACAGTTCATTTCAGTTCAATCTTAAGTTCATCATTAATTTCATATCCAAGTTAAATTCAACAGTCACGGTAACATACATAACAGTATCATGTTCTAGGGTCATGTTATTGTCACAATCATACCAAAACTGCACATATAAATCAGGTCAACCGACATATAAGAATCATATCAAACACGCATACAAACATCATATCAGACCGGCATATGAACATCATGTCAAACTAGCATACGAGAACCATACCAAACCAGCAAGTAAACATCATTTCAAGCCCACATGCATGAATCATGTCAATACCACACATAAGGATTTTATCAATCCATGTACAATAATCATATTATATCTTATGCAAGAATCATGTCAGTACCATATATTAAATTCATGTCAAGAGCCTTACCTTACTACAGTCACGATTCATATTGATATCACAGTTAAGATTCATATCAGATCTATACCTGATCACAGTCGATATTCATACCAATATCACGTTCATTATTCACGTTTGAGAGCATAGCAAGATCATAGTCAAGATTCACATTCAAGATCATAACAAGGTCATAATCAAGATCCATATTCAAGATTCATATTCAAGATCATATTCAAGATTCATAGCAAGATTCACGTTCAAGATCATAACAAGGTCATAATCAAAATTCATATTCAAGATTCATATTCAAGATCATATTCAAGATTCATAGCAAGATTCACGTTCAAGATCATAACAAGGTCATAATCAAGATTCATACTGAAGATCATATTCAAGATTCATAGCAAGATTCACGTTCAAGATCATAACAAGGTCATAATCAAAATTCATATTCAAGATTCATATTCAAGATCATATTCAAGATTCATAGCAAGATTCACATTCAAGATCATAAGAAGGTTATAATCAAGATTCATATTCAAGATCATATTCAAGATTCATAGCAAGATTCACGTTTAAGATCATAACAAGGTCATAATCAAGATTCATATTCAAGATTCATATTCAAGATCATATTCAAGATTCATAGCAAGATTCACGTTCAAGATCATAACAAGGTCATAATCAAGATTCATATTCAAGATCATATTCAAGATTCATAGCAAGATTCACGTTCAAGATCATAACAAGGTCACAATCAAGATTCATATTCAAGAGTCATATTCAAGATCATATTCAAGATTCATAGCAAGATGGACAGCAAAATTTCAGTTCAAGTACCCAAGGCAACTATAGGAGATATAGTTCCAAGTGTAGGATAAATCGGGTGTTTTAGTGTTTATGATAGCGCTAAGCTCGTGACATCGAAACTAGTGATCCAGTACATGCAATAGATTGCACATATAAATTGCCCCAAGGGAGTACCTAGCCAAGATAACTCCGTTCATACAAATGGTACATACTCGTCCGGCTTCAGAATGCCCGAGTGGAGGTTGTCAACCCTCAATAGATCTATCCGTAACATAAGAGCTTACTCCAGTAGAATAACTAACGATTCATGATAGTGGGGAATATGGCTAAAGCAACTTAGGCTAATCATAAACGAAGTTCACTGAGTGTTCACAGGGTTCAGTTCTTTTGCGTCCACAAGCAAGCACAAACAGTCATTTCACTTCATAGTATTAAACATACAAAGCAGTTTAAAAGGAGCTATGGAATAGCCCCGATATTCACAAGTATCAATAATCCAAATGTATAAACACACATGTCACGTAAGCAATCCACTAGAGTACAAGCACGTACGCAACATAAGCAATCTTAAAAAAGATATCAACTTGCATTTATCACAAAAACGCATGGAAAGTGAAGACATGTATATCGTAAACAATCATTGAAATGCATGACACGCATTTGACATCGACAAGCATGTATCTCCCCCAAAAGAGATTCAAAACATTTATAAAGCGATTTGAAAATAAAAAGAGGGGGTATGAACTCACATCGATGTTGCAGAACAGCTTGCAAAGACGTGAATACAAGAGCAGTGCAGCGTAAGCCGGAACTGCTCGATATCGGAAGTCACAGTTTATCTTATCGATCATCTCCCAGCATCCCAAATCGATGCATCCAAGCTTTCCCGATGAAGGGTTTCTTCAATACCATCGGTTCGTAAACCGTTTAAATCCCATGTCGCAATTGTCCGATATTCGGTTCAGTAACTGGTTCAATAATCGGTTCATAAATCGGTTTAGCAATCGGTTTAGTAGTCGGTTTAGTAATCGGTTCAGTAAGATGAAGCGGAAATACCACCATGTATGTAATATATACACCTAGTATATATTACACACGAAAGAACGGAACATGTATATAATTCATAGCTTGAATTATATAGCAAGAACAGACAACACACGAATAACTCGAAATGTACATGACACACGACATGTACTAAACTCAAGAAAGATGAAGACCAAAAGAATAAATAGCCCGAGTATACAAGACCTTGCAACTATTATATAAACCATAAAAATAAATAAACTTAAAATGATTCGACGTGTTTTCAAAATCACTCATTAATTATATACAGTTCATTTAATAAAAGCAAACACACGTTTTAGGGTCTCAAATGAAGTTTCAATACTATATACAATAATTATGATTTTATAATATGATATTTTATAAATAATTATTTCTTTAATCGTCAATTTAATAATTAATAAATTGTTTTAGTTTCTAAATAGCATTTAGGAAAACTAATAACTATTAAATTTATAAAAATTTTGGCATGACCTATTCGTTTGTACAACGTTTCCCATAATCACAAAACATAATATTTTCACTTTCAAAATCAGTCCATGTTTCAAATATCCACATCTTTTCATTATATCAAATTAATTATTGTCGAATCATAAGCGATATAATTTAAAACGAATTTACCGATAACCAAGTAAATAACAAACACTTTCAATAATAACACTTTCAACCAAACAATCCCGATAATCAACACTTTCAACCATTCATTAATCACAACACCAAACGCCCCATTAACGTATTCCAACCTCATAACTAACGCCCTTAGCGGTTGTTAAACCAAACCAAACGACACTAACGGTCGTTAATTCACAAAAACCAACATAATATCATTTTAGACAACAATGAAAACAATAAAAACCAATATAGCCACGAGCCGGCACCGCCTTTGGAGCGGCTATGGCAGCCGGAATGACACACGTGAGCACCACTTTGTGGTGGTCTCGGTGGCACACAACAACATACGAACAACACTTTTGATGGTGGTTCCGATAATGAAGACTCGAAAACAAACACCCTTATACACTGAATAAAGCAAAACAAACATCCCGACGGCTACCAAAACTGAGCCGGATGTGGTGGTTCGATGTGGTGACGATGGTCATGGTTTCTCTGGTGGTTGATAGCTATATGAATGGTGATGGTGCGAATCTCTGATGAAGGTGGTGTTGTCGTGGTACAAATGGTGGTTTGCTGGTGCTCGGTGACGGCAACAGCCGTGTGTCTATGAGGGTTTGGCGTGCGGATAGTGGTGGTGTAGACCTATAGGTCGGAGCTAATAAGGGTGGTGATGAGGTCGACAGGTGGTAACCAAGGTGGTGTTTCGTGATGGCGTTTGTGGTTGAAAACCAGGCTGTTCATGGTGGTGCGTCTGGTGGGTGGTAGATGACGGATGTGGCAGCAGCGGCTGTAGTGTGCTGGTTGTCGGCGGGGTCACTGGAAAACAAAAATAGGGGCACCAGAGATGATGGATATAGTAGATCGGGTGATGGGAAGTATTTTGGAGTTTCGCCGGAAATAATGGCGGCGGTGGCCTGAAAACTTTTCCGGCGGCTGGGTAAGGTGGTAGGCGCCGGATCTTTGAGAGAGAGAGGGGAGAGTGTATTAGGGTTTGTATGTGTGTGTTTTGTTTTGATGGAAAATGAAAGTAAATGTTTAAGTTTGTATATATATAACTAAAATGAAAGTTGTTAAAAGTAAATGTTAAGTTGTATATAGTATAGGGTTGAAGATGTAAATAGTTAATAAACTTTCTTTTATTTTGTTTAAACTTGTCTCGAGACTCGATCGGGTTTGATGAAATTATATTCACGATCCGAAGTTTTTACCGTTGTTTTTAAAATACTTTTTCCATGAAAATGGATAGTTTATATGACAAGTATTTCATAAATCGTTTATAAATCCAATTAAATGTTAATTATTTATTAGGTTTCTCATACAAGGTTCGTTTAATGTAGTTAGCGAATGATTCGAGACACGAAACTTTCGTCATTGTTTTTAAAATAGATTTTCCATTAAAACTGACTATTTACTTGACTATTTTTCAAGAATATTTTATAAACTCTTCTAAAACGTTGATTATTTATCAAGTATCTCGGACAGGCTTCGTTTTAAAGAAAGGTGGACTTCAACTTGAATATTTCTCGTTTTTAGCAAACGTTATTGTAACAAATCATAAAGTAATTTAATAAATATTTTTATTAAATATCTCATGAAAATTAAATATTAATTTAATTTTTATCGTGTCGGTACGCAGACTGTGATATTGTCAAATTTTGTCAAAGTATGTTCCGTTTTCAAACCCAATAAGTTCGGTAGCGCTGGAAAAATAAATTTTGAATAATAATTAATATAATCTATTATTATTTATAATAAGGAAAATTCTTTGGTGTTACATCATCCACGTGTTATTTTGAGTTTTGTCCTCAAAACTCGATCGTTGTTACTAGGTTTAGAAATGTCAAGAATGTCGGAAAGAAATAGGTAAAGCTGGAATGTATCCGAAAGGTTTGGCAATCAATCTGACAAAGCAGTAACAGTTCAAAGAACAGACATGGACAACTAGAAGCGAAGAGTTCGACAAGTCGCCAACATCTTAAATGTCGGTAAGGGTTCATAGAATAAATAAAGGACAATTAGAAGTGGAGAATTTTAGCAAGTCGTCGACTCAGAAAAGTTGAAATAGGGTTCACAGCAGTCAGCTTGTTAGACTCACGTCGATCGGTGTTCATTCAGAAAAATCCGTGCAACAATTCATGAGTCAAAAGAAACACATTCCATAATTGGAATCATAGAATAATAACGTAAATATGAAATGATGTCAGATGTGCTTAAGGTCACTTGTTTATAATTCACATTTACATACAGATGCATCCCAATCTATGTAAATATAAATAATAAACCTCTGGTTAAGCGATTTATAACTTCTTTATTTAAATGTAAAGGCGCCCCAATCCATTTCAATAAAGACCTCATAACTCATCTTATTCAATTATTCTCGACAAGACTTACCATCAACATAAATAAAGTATCTAAGAAGATAGATATTACCAAAAGGGTTTACAGCCAGTTTATTTACACCTTCCGTATTCAAACGTCCCATACCATCTCAATACGGAACCATAAATAAACTTCGGGTCTGGTGGCTTATGATTTCACATTTGGACGTCTCATACCATCTAAATACAAAATCATAATTAACTTGTCATCAGGAGACTCATGTTCCATATTTAAACGTCCCATTCCATTTAAATGTGAAATCATAAGTACCCTGATTGGAGTCACACCGCAGCATTTAGACAGGCAAACCATCCAAATGATATAACATAAAATTACGTCATATAATCAAAACGAGACGTCGACTAGTTACACTCCAATAATTAGCGTTCGTGATAACGTGAGCGTAGACGTGTATGGAATGTAAGGTCATAAATCGTAATCAAAAGGATAATATATCATAATAGTTATCAGCAGAAAAATCTCATTGAAAATAGTTATAATCTCTAAAACGTTATTAGAGGAAATTGTCAAAAGCAAGCGCAGGAGTCATCAGTGAGTTGCTTTCCATAAATAGACGTTCAAATTCATAAGCAAAAGAAAATAAATTGAAATCACGCAATAACGTGCGTGATAACACGTACAAAACAAAGAACCCGTATATAATATAAATATATATTATAATGGTTATCAAATAAATAAATCAAGGATCTAGTCGACCACATGAGTCTCACTCATCACCAGAGAAGACTCGTAAATAAGTATGAATGTATATATAAAACAATCATAACTACGTAATGCATATAGTCATGTGGCAGCGTATAAAGCAATCGTAAGCAGGTAAGTCAATTATCTCTATGGTGGATAAAGCAATCGCAAGCAGCAGTCATGTAGCGGTATATAAGATAATAGCAAACGCGCAAACCAAGTGTCTATTGCATCCCAAAACATTAAACATATAAAGCCGTTTAATAAGGAACTATAAACTCATCTCAAGCAAAGATTCAATCCGCACAAGTAAGGCAAGTAATAGCGAACAGTACTAGCAGCGACCTAAACATAATACTATATTCAGGCGCGAACAATTTAAATCACATAAGTTTATCATGTACGTCACTTGCCAATCATGTGCTTGGTTTTACAAATAAAATATGACTCACTGAAATCATATAGATAATATTAGTATCTTATACTTAGGCAAAAATGTTTATTTTTGACTCGACGTAATTTCGAAAGTCTTTCGATGTAAATTTTAATTTACCCAAATTTAATTTAGTAAATTTCGCCACACACTTTTTACGGAAAATTTGACAGCCTTTCGGCGCCGTTTCAAAATTTGCCATTTTTAGTATGTACTCAAATCTCGATCAAAGTCTCATATTTTTAACACTTTCTCCAATCACAGTCAACCAATAGCTTATTTTACGCAAAATACTCACTTACAACGTTTATGTAGTAACAATTGCCAATTAAGTCCAATACACGCTTTTACCCCTTTTCAAAACGTTTCCAGCAATCATATGCAAAATTTTATACTCATCTCGACACTCAAAATAGCTCGGTTTAACTCAAAAATGTTCTTTCGACCATATTTAAATTTTTGACAGTAAGTAAACTTTTAGCGTTTCCACAAAAATTAAATTTCCCATCAACAAATTTCAAACACACATATCCTGCTCATTCAAATTCGGTGTTTGCTCATAATATATCAAAACGAAGTTATTAACTTGTACTTTCACGATCTCGTGCTAATCTAGTGTCAAAACAATTTTTATAACGCTTTAAGCTCAATATTGATTTAGGACAGAATGTATAACTTTTGTAAAGATATATTTTCACCACTTTTAAACACACCCATTATAGCAACACTACTAATTTACACCTAAAACTCATAAACACCAGTAATTTATCAAAAACATACTTCCATCCATAGATTCTATAAATACTAAAAATTATATTTTATAAAAACTAAATTTATGTTTTTAAAATATATAGATTTAGTAAATCGATCATAAAAATATATAGATCTAGAAGATACAATGTAGAAAAGGACTTTACTTCCTTCATTTTCAAGAAAACACATGATAAGTGACAGCATACAGAGATCTAAATAATGCAAGAATAAAATCAACGAAATATATGGTATATTACTATATGAGCAAGGTAATAACAAACATGCAAAGCAAATATTCATACAACATTACATAAAGCAATCCAACGTATAAGACATATATTCATATAGCAGTGCATGAAGCAATCACAATAGGTAAAGTAAACATTCATATAACAGCGGAACGAGAGATCGCAAACATGCATGGCAAGTATTCATATAACAGCGCATAAGTAATCGCATTATGTAAAGCACATATTCATATATAAGAAGAATAAGCATAATGACATGCTAAAACACAAGAGAACATCGGTTATAGTCTAGGCCTATATAATAACAGCTAGTTCTCTCTAAGCAAGGCTCTGATACCAATCTGTAACACCCCCAAATTGGCCCAGCGGAAGCCCACAAGTATTGGGGCCTGTTACGTCATGATTATCCGAGTCTTGATCCGAGAGAACGACCTCTATGCCAAATATCACCATGTTGACTCCAAATAATCATACAGTCAAGTACCTGAGAATACATGCTTAAGAGTGTCAACACAAAGGTTGGCGAGTTCATAAGTTTTATTAAAATGTTTAAGACACTTTAAAAGTTTACAAGGACAACTACTAAAAGTAGTATCGTAAGAACGTTTAGAAATACAGAGTTTCACAATAAAGAGACATTACATCAAAGTTCAGTCATAAATCAAAGTTTAGAATTAGCATAACAGTTAACACAACAGCTTCAGTTCATGCACAAGTTGTAGATCAAGCTCACAGTTCATTTCAGTTCAATCTTAAGTTCATCATTAATTTCATATCCAAGTTAAATTCAACAGTCACGGTAACATACATAACAGTATCATGTTCTAGGGTCATGTTATTGTCACAATCATACCAAACCGCACATATAAATCAGGTCAACCGACATATAAGAATCATATCAAACACGCATACAAACAACCTATCAGACCGGCATATGAACATCATGTCAAACTAGCATACGAGAACCATACCAAACCAGCAAGTAAACATCATTTCAAGCCCACATGCATGAATCATGTCAATACCACACATAAGGATTTTATCAATCCATGTACAATAATCATATTATATCTTATGCAAGAATCATGTCAGCACCATATATTAAATTCATGTCAAGAGCCTTACCTTACTACTGTCACGATTCATATTGATATCACAGTTAAGATTCATATCAGATCTATACCTGCTCACAGTCGATATTCATACCAATATCACGTTCATTATTCACGTTCGAGAGCATAGCAAGATCATAGTCAAGATTCACATTCAAGATCATAACAAGGTCATAATCAAGATCAATATTCAAGATTCATATTCAAGATCATATTCAAGATTCATAGCAAGATTCACGTTCAAGATCATAACAAGGTCATAATCAAAATTCATATTCAAGATTCATATTCAAGATCATATTCAAGATTCATAGCAAGATTCACGTTCAAGATCATAACAAGGTCATAATAAAGATTCATATTCAAGATCATATTCAAGATTCATAGCAAGATTCACGTTTAAGATCATAACAAAGTCATAATCAAAATTCATATTCAAGATTCATATTCAAGATCATATTCAAGATTCATAGCAAGATTCACATTCAAGATCATAACAAGGTCATAATCAAGATTCATATTCAAGATCATATTAATGATTCAATAGCAAGATTCACGTTCAAGATCATAACAAGGTCATAATCAAGATTCATATTCAAGATCCATATTCAAGATCATATTCAAGATTCATAGCAAGATTCACGTTCAAGATCATAACAAGGTCATAATCAAGATTCATATTCAAGATAATATTCAAGATTCATAGCAAGATTCACGTTCAAGATCATAACAAGGTCATAATCAAGATTCATATTCAATATTCATATTCAAGATCATATTCAATATTCATAGCAAGATGGACCGCAAAAGTTCAGTTCAAGTACCCAAGGAAACTATAGGAGATATAGTTCCAAGTGTAGGATAAATCGGGTGTTTCAGTGTTTATGATAGCGCTAAGCTCGTGACATCGAAACTAGTGATCCAGTACATGCAATAGATTGCACATATAAATTGCCCCAATGGAGTACCTAGCCAAGATAACTCCCTTCATACAAATGGTACACACTCGTCCGGCGTCAGAATGCCCGAGTGGAGGTTGTCAACCCTCAATAGATCTATCCGTAACATAAGAGCTTACTCCAGCAGAGTAACTAACGATTCACGATAGTGTGTACTTGGCAATCACTGCATTTACGAATCATGTCATGTGCATCCCTATGCATAGTAGGCCAATAATATCCTGTGCGTAGAGCTCGTGCCACTACAAATCGGGGACCTGCGTGCATACCGCATAGCCCTTCATGTATATCACTGATCACATAAGTAGCCTGGCGTGGCCCAACACACCGCAACCACTGCTGTAAGAAAGAGCTCTTGTAAAGAATATCTTCTCGAATCTCAAAGTGTTGTGACTTCCTTCTGATACGCCGTGCCGCCTTTTCCTCATCCGGAAGGGTTTCGTCAGCTAAATAGTTGATGATCGGGGTCATCCATGTAGGTCCATCTTCCTTAACTATAGCTGCGACTTCCCATTCCGTTATAGACTTTTCCTTTAGTATTTATACCAAGACTTGCTTGGATAAGTGGGCGAAACTTGTAGACGCGATCTTGCTAAGAGCGTCCACCTTCTTGTTTTCACCTCTTGGTACCTGTTTGATAGAAAACTTGCTGAAAGTAGTGATGAGCGACTTAGATTTCTCCAAGTATCGAACCATGTTGTCCTCCTTGGCTACGTAGCCCACTAGAATGTGGTTCGTGACAATCCGTGAGTCCACGTAGGCCTCAAGGTTGCGGACTCCCATTCTAGCGGCGATTTTTAAACCTACAATCAACGCTTCATATTCTGCCTCATTATTGGTGGTTGTGAACTCAAAGCGCAAGGCGTATGTAAAATTCATTCCTTCCAGATTCGTACGGATGAGACCAGCTCCTGATCTGTCCGTGCACGAGGATCCGTCAGTGAATAATACCCATGGTTCAGTTGGAGCTTCCTCTCGTTGTGTTACTGGACCGTCCTCATCCGGCTTCTCAACTAAGAAGTCTGCCAAGATTTGGCATTTGACCTTGGTCCTTGGTCTATCGGAGACGTTATGCTCTCCTAGAAGAATGCTCCACTTCTGTATCCTACCAGACACGTCTGGTTTTGAGATGATTTGTTTTATTAGTTGATCAGTAATAACCACAATTGGGTGCGCCTGAAAGTACCAGCGTAACCATTTTGTGGCGAATACTAATGCCAAAACAAATTTCTCCATAGAGGAATAATTCAACTCCGGCCCTTGTAGTGTTCTACTTATGAAGTAGACCGGAGTTTAGACTGTGTCCTTATCCGCCATGTGTAGCCGACAGATGGATGATGAGCTCTTCCTTAGGTCGGGGTGCCACTAGCATGGGAAGAGCTGCAAGGTGTTGTTTAAGCCGACCAAAAGCTTCCTCAGCTTCCTTTGTCCAATGGAAATCTCCCTTCTTGATACACTTCTTGAGTGATTTGAATAGGGGGAGTGACTTCTCCGCAGATTTCGACAAGAACCTGTTCAACCCGGCCAGCTTTCCATTTAATGATTGTACCTCTTTTCGCGTCTGATGAGACGATAACTGTATCACCGCGTCCGTCTTTTCTGGGAAAGGTTTGATCCCATTTGGATCGATCATGTATCCAAGGAACATCCCTTCAGTTGCCCCAAACGTGCATTTTTTTGGATTCAGTTTCATATTAATCCTCCTCAATTTGTCAAACGTCTCTTGGACGTCACGAAGAAGTGCCTCCTCCGTATGACTTTTGATGACTAGATCATCAACGTAGACCTCAAGGTTGTAGCCTATCTTTGAGTCGAAGGATTTATCAACAAGTCGCTGATATGTTGCCCCGGCGTTCTTCAGTCCGAATGGCATTTTTGTATAACAGTATACGCCCTGACTAGTATGAAACGCCGTCTTCTCCGCGTCCTCCTCCGCCATCTAGATCTGGTGGTATCCTTTGTATGCGTCTAAGAAGCACTTAAAGGGATATCCACATAGGGATTCCACCTTCCAATCAATCTCTGGTAACGGATAGCAGTCCTGTGGACAGGCTTTGTTCAGGTCTGTGAAGTCAACACACATGCGTCAGCTCCCGTCATGCTTCTTGACCATGACCAGATTGGATAAACACTAATGGTAGTATACCTCGCGCATAATTCCTGCATCCACTAATTTCCGTACTTCATCCAGTATTACCTGGCTGCGTTCTGGTGCTTGACCACGCTTCTTTTGCTTAACAGGAGGATATCCCTGGCGGATTTGGAGTTTATGTTATGCTATCGCAGGCGGCACACTCGTCATATGCTTGGGCTCCCATGCGAATACATCCAAGTTTGCTTTCAGAAGAGAGCACATGGCTCTCTTGCCGCTATCCAAGAGTGTTCCTTTTATGGACACCTCTTGTTCCGGATAATCGGGATGGATTGCCACCTCCAAGTTGGGGGGTGGTGATCCTTCCTTGGTGGGGACCGGTAGGACTGGTGTTGCCACGGCATGACATTCAGATGCTGGCATGATTGAGTTATATATGGTGACATTTCCTCCTTCCACAGGGAATTTAATCATTTCGTGAGCTGTGGAGGGTACTATTTATATGGCTAAGATACCTGGTCTTCCTATTATCCCATTGTATGGAGAGTGTGAGCGTATCACCATAAATTTCATCCACTCCATGGTGGAATGTTCTTCATTCCCAATGGTTACTAGAAGACGCAGCTTTCCTATTGGCCAGATGGTGACTCCACTAAAGCCGATGAGCGGCGACGTGGCCGGTACTAATTGGCTTTTTATTTCTGGTCGTAGCTATACGAAACAGTGTTCGTATAGTACTTCGGCCGATGACCCTCCATCCACATACATACGGCGAACATTATGTGTTCCAATGCTTACCTCAATCGTGAGAGGGTCATAGGTCACGTCGTTTGCCGTAATGGGAGGGAATGAGATATCTCTGCCTCGTGAAATTTTTTTACTAATTTTCTACTTTGTGCGGCGCACTCCCTGGATCAGGGTTGTCCAAGGTCGAGGTAGGTGGTGGGGTGATAGCGGACGCGCCTATCACACCCATGGACTGAAAAACACTTCGGTTATTTGGTCCACCAGTTTGGTTGCTAGGGTACTGAGTGGGAATGAGTATCCCGTCCCATGTGGACTTCTGGTTTGTAGGATTCGTGTTCCTGGGATTTCCTTGCGGGTGTCCTTTCGTCATTGAAAGAGATCGAGAAGAAATTTGATCTTGCTTAGTGTATAGGTCCCACGGATGGCGCCAACTTGTTGATACAAAAGTTGGATGATCCTTGGTAGACTTAGGCTTAATTCGGGTTGGCTGGGTCCCGGCTGCTGCACCAAGTGAAATATCTTCTTGGGATCCTGCACACTAAAGCAACACGCGTTAGGCTTACCGTGGGAATGTATCCCACGATTAGACTCTGGAGTGAGAGTAAGTAATCTGTTTAGGGTTTAAGAATCGGATGGGAGTTGAGAGTGTGTAGAATGTAATACCTTTGTGGAACCCTTGGGGGTTCCTTATATAGGCAGTGAAACCCTAATGGGTTGTCGCTGATGCTTCGGCCCCAAGGAAAGGATAAGTACCAGAATTAGCTTGGTTGTTATCTTCTAATTATGGTGAGTGTATATCCTCTTCTTTGGGGTAAATCCTAATCATAATAAGAGTATGATTTTGTCTAACCCTGTACTGGTCGTGCCGGGCCGTAGGCCGCACGCATGCATGCGGTCACTGTTCATTTGAAGCCCATAAGCTCAAATGATATTAATCCAACCCATTAGTAACAGGCCGGATGCGTGTAGTACCCGTGGGACGGGTTCATGTGACACCCCGGGTAGGGTCAAAATATGTGGAAATATCCACGGAGATGTCACAAGGGTGGATCGATAGCATATAGTCCATAGAGCATAAGATAAAAAGTTAGTCAAATCAGATTACATGTTTATTTAAAAAATAAATAAAAATTGTTTTAAACAAGACAATAGGTGATTGTTTTTGTTTCCCAAATAGAACCCCTGACGAGTCCTATGATGCAGATTTCTAAGATGCTGGAGACCATGCACGCTCCACGTACTAACTTAATTTTCCTGTGCAAAACATACTAACGGGGGTCAACATAAAGTTGGTGAATTTACAGATTTTAATCAATTAATTAGTTTGGACATACAATAATCATAGAAGTAATAATGCACAAAGCATTCTTACTAAAATGTAAATAACATTTGTTTATTATTAGAAACTAAAGCTTAACCCCATAGTCCTCAACTGATGAGGACGTATTGTCTTACAAAAAGACACCCATTCCAGTTCCAACATGGTATACGTCTGTTGTCCCGACCAAGGCACAGTGAGCATGACTCACCCAGACGGGGATGGTCAATCCCTAATAGATCTATTTATAACATTCGGGCGATTTACAACAATTTAATAGTTTCAATAATAATCAATCATAATCAAGTTTATACAATCCAGTTATGTCCAATATATGTTTGCATATTTTCTTTCCCAAAAAGGGAAAGCTTTATCAAAGTTTATATGGGGCTGTAAACTCACCTAGGAGTAGGCAATTGCTTGTTTAACACGGATATCCAATTAAAGCTCACACCAAAGTTATGCCTAATCAGATAGTACAGTCTTAATAGGTAGTACAAGGAACATATATGTATGCTTATACGGATTTTATTCAGTTTATTCATACTATGGTATTTATCTAAATAACCGTAGTTCAAGTAGCATCGATATTCATTTAAACTTATTTATAAGTTTCATTTCTAAGTAAACATAAAATGTTTAACTATTAATATTAGTTAGCATACATGTATTTATAGTTATCATTTACTTACAATTAAGTTTTACATTTAAGTAAACATAAAAGAACATGTTTCACTTAAAATATTAATTTATGTTTATATTACTTGTATCAATAACATCCTATTAAATTTATAACCAAGTTCTATATTTAAGTAAACATAAAGGGTTTTACTTATAATATATTTACGTAGTAACATTTAATTTAATTAACGTTCATAAAATTTTATTTCTTAAAAGTATATGAGTACATGTATTAATAATACATAGTCATCTTGTTTATACAATTTATTTTGTAAAGCAAATATAAATAAATATTTCAAAAAAAAATATGTTATTTTATTTAACTCTAAAGTTTTTATAATTATTTAATATTTATAAAATAATTTATTTATCACAAACTTAAGTTTATACATTAATCCTTATGATCTAGACTTTTAATTATGTTTTATTATAATTAAAAATAGATTTTAGGGTTAGGGCTTGTTAATGCTTCGAAACATGGCAAAACTAGTCCCTCCATATTTTTAAACAAGTAAACTTTCGGATTTTACATATTTAGTACCTAGGGCTTGCTAAAGTTTCGGCTTATGGCAGAATTGGTCCTCCTAGTATTATCTAGGTTTTGTAACTTTATAAAAATTAAAAAAACAGCCCCTAGGGCTTCTTTAGGTTTCGGTAAATTACAAAAATAGTCCTTAAGGTTTTAAAATGACAAAATAACTTTTAGAAACTTCACAAAATGGTCCCTAGACTTTTGGATATTTACATTTTTAGTCCTTATGCTTACTAGTTTATCAAAACAAGTTTCATAGGTTACGGTTTTAGTCTTTAAGTTTTGTAAATTGTCATTTTCATCCAAAAAGTTTTTACATGTTATATTTTAATATAAAAACTTTTATTTTAACATTTAAACTTTATATGGGCTCATTAAATGGGCTAAATATCTAATGGGCTATTTTAGTGGGCTTAAATATATTTCAAATCCACTAATTTATTTAAATGGGCCTTTAAATCATTTATTGGGCTTAATACATTTTAAGTCCCTTTAATTAGTTAAATGGGCCTAAGTGTGATCATAAGTCTATTTAAGTTACTATAATTTATAAAATGGGCTTTTTGGGTCCATTTAAGTTTTAGGTAACTTTTCATGGACTTAATTAGTCCATTAACATTAATTTACATTTTATGTATATTATTACTTAGGATATTCTTATAAGCTTATTATGAGCTTATTAATATTTAGTTTTCAATCTAAATAGATGAATAAAACTTACAATTTGTTTTATGTGTTATAATAAATTAGATCTAGATGTGTTATAAGGTTACAAGTAGGTCATAAGCCCTAGTAGGAGCTTATATCCCACGGCTAATATAAGTTATAGCTTATTAAGATAAGTCAAGTCTTATTTTAAGGTTGCATGTAGTTTATATGTGTTACAAAATTAGATCTAACTATGTACACATAAAGAAAATAAGTCACAAGTTCAAAATGAGATCTAAACTATGTCTAGACCTAAAAATCAAACATAGATCCATGTACCCACATATATAGCTCACGGCTATGTTTTTAGATCTTGGTATTTCCAAGATGAATACTTTAACTAGTTTTTAAATCTTGTAAATATTTTCAAAACACACCATGATTATCTAGGTTACATGCATGTTTCCAAAGCTACTATTATTCCAAGAAACAATGTATAGCCCACTGTTATATTGTTTCTCCCAATATTCCCAATAGATCTACTAGCTTATTTCATGTATACCATGTTAAGTTAACACTTATCATTAGTTCTAGGTTTTTATAAGCATGCATGTACATCTAACCCATTTTAGGGTCATATGTAACCCATGGCTACATATATTCACATACGTTACTTTGATGATTTTTAATAGCTCATTTAACATGTTACATTTCATATTCCACTATTCAAAACTTAGTAGACAAATCATATGGCCTTTACTCATTTTAGCCGTGACCTTTAAGGTCATGGTTTTCATGATTTTTAAGTTTCATAAGTTCTTTTCATGAGATCTATGGTTATTGGTTAACCAAAGTCCCATAAACAAGATTTGTAACCCATGAAATATTTAGATTTATAAAAGGTTTCATATTGTTTTTAAATCAAGTTTAACACATAACACATATGTCATAAGTTTCATATTAAAAAGATTTAGAATCATGATCATGGTTTGTATAAATATGCCGTGACCCATAAGGGCCATAGCCTTACCAAATCTTGATTTTTAACATGTTATTCACTTATGTTTATAGATGTATGATGATGCATGCATGAAGAAATGAAAGATTATGATGTGTATACCTCTCTTGCCTAAAATTACCAAAGAGGATCTAGATGAACAAAGAGATATGAGATCTACTCAAGATGATGAAGAAAACCCTAGTATAAATCAAACCGTGGCCTATAATGGTTCCGCTAGGGCTTGTTTATAGTGGTTCCAAGAGAAATGATGCTACCAAATGATTTGTAATCAAGATGGGACAAAGATTTAGTTGATTTATTGAATCAACTTTGGAGTTTTGAGGCTTATATCCGAAATATTGAGAGAGAGAGATGAAGAGAGAAGTGAGGTTGCATGTAGGAGAGATGGGAATGTGTGTGTTTTGGCTTATAGATGAGAAAGGGAAAGAGAATGAAAAAGGCATGATTGCCTTGGTAAGAACACTTGTGCCAAGTGTAGGCTCTGCCCTTTCCAAGACAACCCTTCTTCTTCCACATATGCATGTGTGTGTCGTGTAAGGCTATCCAAAGAAGAGGGTGGGCTTGTGTGGGCTTGACTTGGGCTAGAGCATTAGGAATACCTAACCTTGGGCTAGTCCAAGAAGGTTTAGGGATACCTAAACTATGCATACACACATATACGGCCAAATACACATGGTGTAGCATATTTTTCTAATTTTTGTTAAGTGTTGTTTCATCAAATGTTGGTTATGCATTTTACTACTTGTTTTCCTTAGTCTTATGTACAAGGTTTGCATTATGAATCTTATTACAACAAGTGTGTATGTAAAAGTATATGCACATGTTAGATAAGTCCACACATGACCCATAGAAATATAACACATGAGTTTGTGTTCTAGGATTAATAGGTGGAAATTTATTATATAAAATCATGGTAAAATCATGGATTTTACAGCACCACCCTGTTATTTTAGCTTTGTCCTCAAAGCTACTAAAAACTTAGTTATCTGTTAAGTAAGAGATGTTCTAAGTACATGATTCGTTTCAGGTTCTCTCTCAGGTACGGATGGCGACATGAACACGAAGTGGTCTACACCTAGGTCATTCTTATATGCCTGATTTGGCATTAATGAAAGCTTCCGTCATATTAAGTGAACAGAAGAGAATGCAAAGAGGTCTTTATCTGGATCGCACTATACATCTGATTGAGCAGTAAAGGAGACTGCTGCTATGGATGGATATGAGAGGAATGCAAAGAGATCTTTATCTGGATCGCACTATACATCCGATTGAGTAGTAAAGGAGACTGCTTTTATGGATGGATAGGAGAGGAATGCAAAGAGATCTTTATCTGGATCGCACTATACATCCGATTGAGAAGTAAAGGAGTCTGCTGCTGTGGATGGATAGGCACAGAATGCATAGAGATCTTTATCCAAATCGCACTATTCATCCGATTGAGAAGTAAAGGAGACTGCTGCTGTGGATGGATAGGCACAGAATGTATAGAGATCTTTATCCGGATCGCACTATTAATCCAATTGAGAAGTAAAGGAGACTGCTGCTGTGGATGGATAAGCACGGATGCTTAACGGGATCGCAACTATACCCTTCCAGGATCTGGGAGAAAACTAATGGTGTTTTGGATTTGGTTAGGAGGACAAATCCATTGAAAATGGTTTCTAATATGAGGAGGACACGCCAACATGTTTTATACGTTGGGGAATCTGGGGATGCACTATTTCTACATCTTTTTCATGGGTGAGATACAAGTTATATCTCCATACCCGAGGATGAAAAATTGGGGGTTGAAGGTAAAACAAACATGTTTAACTTTAACCCCTCCTATATTAACAGCTTTAAGAAAAGACTTATGATCTTTACCTCAAGCCAGTGGGACACAAACATTAGTTAATGTTACTAAAGTTTCTACCCAACAAAGAGGTTAAGATTGTTGTCTATGGCGTTTGGGTAAGAAGTTGCAAACAATCTGCTTCCTTTGCTGTGAGGCTGAGTGAGAGGGGCGCAGAAAAGAAGTACCTCAAATGGTGGAAATAAAAGAAGATACCAAGAATAAAGAAGTGCGCGCCTTGCAGGGTGTCGTAACAAGGGTCATGCATTCAATATTACTGGTTCAAAATTTGTACAAATTTTAACTTCTAAAGAGAGGAATTCTCATCTCCTACCGTCTAATGGATGATGGTATTGTCGAACTAATTGGACCCGAAGAGGAAAGAGGAATGTCCAAAAACACAGGACATTCAACATCTCCTTACGGGGGATGTCGTATAGACCTACAAAGTACACCCATTGAGAGTTGGATGTGCCTTTCAAGTTTAGGGTTGTCTAGGTGGCGGAAGTAACCCTACTAAATACACCCATTGTGAGTCGAGTGTGTCTTTCAGGTTTAGACAGGGAAGAAACATGTTAGGGAAATGGGATATTCTCGGACTAAGTATTCTCTGGCCCGTTGGTGCTAGAGATGACACTAAATCTAGTGTTAACTATATCAGGGCTATGGCTCCCCAGTATAATCAAGGTTTCATCTCACCAAGGTACACAAACCCATTTTTGGCTATATGGGATAATTGCATGTTACTTGTTAGTCAATTTCTGCTAATAGCGACCTCAAAGATATCAGGACTTTCTAAGATCTGATTGATGTAAAACAGCGATTTGGAAAGTTTTAAGGATTATCCTCGAATGATGGTTTTTAACTATCATAATTTTTCTGTCGACTATTCCACAGTATAATAGGAGCCTAGAACTATCGAAGGGATTTCCATTACCTTACTAAATTTAGCAATTGTAATGCTTTAATCTACACATGTATCAGACAAGATAGATGCATATCATTGGTTTAGTAAGAGCGTACCAGGTACGGTGTTGGAGCCTGGATTTGTTGGGGCATTGCCAGCCATGTACACTTGCGAAGGAGTTCCCTTGTTGTCCTTCTTCTGGTTGGCCCACTTGGGACAATCAGGTCTCACGTGCCCAGGGGTTCCACACTCGTAACATACCACAGCTTTGTTCTGTCCGCTACTGCTCCCACCAGTGGGGTTTTGGTTTCCCTGTTGCCCACTTCCACTCCCTCGTGCGTTGGACTTGCCCTTGTTGCTGTTTCCGGGATTGGCGTTGGGTCGACCTGAGGTTGCAACATTGGTGGGACAATTGCGAGCAAAATGGCCTTGTTGGCCACATTTGTAGCATCCTTGGCATTGTCCTCCAGCAACATGATGGTAGTTGCATTTTGAACACTTGGGCTTGGTCCCCGAGTAGTTCTTAGCACGGGTTGTGGGAGTAGTGTCATCTGCTTGCCCAACGTTTTGCTTTTTGAAAGGCTGATGGTGCTGGCTATGCGATTTTTCATCGGATTCCCTCTTGTTGTCTGTTTGTCTCTCGGACCGACTGTGGGCTCGTTTGTTGATCAACTCTGTCACAAATTCCATGGCACCTTCCACAGTGGTGGGTTGTGAAGCTAGCACACTGTCATGAATGTTGTCAGGGAGTCTGCTGACATACTTTTCAATCTTGTCACTCTTTAGAGGAAACATTCTGGTGCACATCAAGCTTAACTCTTGAAATATTTGGTTGTACCAAATGATATCATTGTTCTTACACTTGAGATCCCACAGCTCGACTTCCAACTTCTTCATTTCTCCTATGTGACAGTACTTCTTAGTCATTCTTTCCTTAGTCTTGGCCCAAGTGAGAGTATAAGCAGCGTCATGTCCAAGGATAGCGACCACAGAGTTCCACCAGGTAAGGGAACTCTCAAGTAGGGTGCACGTGGCAAACTTAACTCTATTCTCGTCAGCACAACCACTGATGCGGAAGACTGTCTCTAGCCTTTCAAACCACTACATCAGTTCAACAACTCCTTCTTTCTCTCGGTAGTATGAGGGTTTACATTTTAAGAAGTCAGGGTAAGAGCAACCCCTTTTGGTGTTGTTTCAGCGAGCATCGAAGTTTGGATCATTGTTTGCATTTGGGTTAGCTCCTCTGGCTGCCATGGCTGCTGTGATGCCTTCACTTATCATTTCCCGCAGTTGTGCAGCAGTGACATTTCGAGTAGCTTCTGGGGACTAAGCATTGTCGGCAATGGAAGTGGTTGCATTATTGGGATTTGACCTCGTAATCACCATTTGTCTATAATCATATACAAAATGAGATTATTAGTTCAAGCGTTAGTACAGTTTTTATATTATTTGCACGAGGGAACTTATGCACTGATTTCATAACAAATTTGGATAACCTGTTAAGATCTCATAATATAATACATTACACAACAGATATAATAAATAAAGTGATTACATGTTATTTCCATGAGAATTTTAACAGTCATCTTAGCATAACACAATCTAAGTCATAGTCCGGTCGGGCCTAATCCATAGTAATGATACACACAGTCTTTTAAAACATCATATCCCAAAGTTACATGTCCCAAAAGAAAAGAAAAGGCAAAGTACGGGAATACATCACAGAAAGCTGAAAAAAAAGAGATAAAAGTACAAAGGCCCTATATCATGATAGCCGGGATGCAACCCGTGAGCTTATCATGACGTACAAGGAGTCTATTACGTCTATACTAATCCTACCTGGATGGTCCACTAGATGATGTCGGGGCTGATGGTGCGGATGGAGCTGGTGGGGCTGCAGAATTCCTCTTGGTGTTCCATAAAGTCCGAACTTTCGTTCGGGTCTCCTTGAGCGTATGGAGTGCATACAGTAGCTGGTTTCGGAGTCTATCGATGACCCCTTAGAGATAACCATTTCCCTAGTAACCCCATCATGCCGGATAGTGGCGAGATCAAAGAAGATGGACAATGATTGCTCCTAAGCAGCTAGTCCCTCCATGACCTGAATGCGTTGGTGGAGGCGGTAGTTCTCATCTAATAACCACTTTAGTGCCTCGTCCATCCTAGCCTGGATGCCCTTAGCAGTCTGGGAGTCTCCCCGCATAGTGCGGAAAAGAGTGTCTATACGCTCATAGATGACGGCATGGCTCTGTTGACTGACTGTCAACTGGCTGCGGAGGTCGGATATCTCTCGCTCATGGCGTGCAGCCAATGCGGAGATCTGGGCCTGGACGGAATCGACACGTCCTGCCCTAGAGCCTTCCCCGGTCTCATAAGTGGAGACGGGTGCAGGTCCGGAGAAATAGCCTGATGAAAAAGATGGAGGTATGGAAGATGGTATGCTAGAAGGGACCCGGTCCTCCTCCATAGAGGTTGGGGCCAGTGTGGCTGATGCTAAGATGGAAAAAGGGTCCTCTTGGAGTACAACTTCGGTGGTGGGTCATCCTCTGAATCTGAGGCTGACAACCATCCACACTGCATCGATCGTGGAGATGAACAAACAACTAGAGTAGGTGCTACTCTGGGTAGAAGAGTCGTGGATGCAGTAGGCAGAGTCATGATGCTCTGAAATAGTATTATTTTTAGTTTGAAGTGAGTATAAGCTTACAAACAAAGAACAATATTATTTAGATTACATGCTTTATGAAATATATCCCTTTTAAACAATTATTAGAATGTTTTAAGGTTACCAATATTCATACTTATATATATATATATATATATATATATATATATATATATATATATATATATATATATATATATATATATTATCATGTAAGTAGTTCATTTATCAGTTTGTAAGTGTTAAGTTTGGTTTAATATTACCCATATTTTCATTTCTATATAGTGTAAAACTTTCAAGCTTAGCTCATCTAACATTTTTATAGCAATATTTCACTAAACAGTATTAATAATCAAGTTTAGTAAACATATATATATATATACAATTAGTTCACATAGCATAAAATGCCCTAAGATCTATATGCTTAACTAATACGGTCCCAAAATAAAATCCAAAAAAGATTTTTATAAGTTATAGTCCAGTTTTAAATAAAAGAAAAATCATTTTTATTTTTATTTTATTTAAAAATTTATCTGGTTCTCTATAACTAATGCTCTGATACCATTCTCTGTGACACCCCAGGTAGGGTCAAAATGAGCGGAAATATCCACGGAGATGTCACAAGGGTCGGTCGATAGCATATATTCCATAGAGCATAAGATAAAAAGTTAGTCAAATCAGATTACATGTTTATTTAAACAAATAAATAAAAATTGTTTTAAACAAGACAGTAGGTGATTGTTTTTGTTTCCCAAATAGAACCCCTGACGAGTCCTATGACGCAGATTTCTAAGATGCTGGAGACCATGCACACACCACGTACTAACTTCATTTTCCTGTGCAAAACATACTAACGGGGGTCAACATAAAGTTGGTGAATTTACAGATTTTAATCAATTAATTAGTTTGGACATACAATAATCATAGAAGTAATAATTGATTGTAGTGTTTTACCACACCTTTAGGAAAAAGGCGTAAAAGCGGTAAGTATTAAGTGATGATTTAGGAAAATCAAACACTAATGACCCAATTAAGTTCCAAGTTCGTTTCCCAAGGAGGTATATGTGTGTGACTAAAATGTAACAAGATTTGAGATTAATATTTGAGAGAAGGGGATGAGAAAGTAGAATGACGAAGACGTGAATTTAATTACTACTACGACTAAACGTAAAACCGTAAAAAGGGCTAAAATAAAAATTAATTCTAAAAATTCCCAAAAAAATTTACCAAAAATCAAATTAAATAAACTAAGAGTTTACCAATGATCAAAACTTTTTCAAACCTTTTAATTAATTAAATATTAATTTTTAAATGCTAATTAAAGCCCTAAAAATCAAATTAATTATCAAAAAGCCTTAATAAAGATTTTTCAATTGGTAAACCTCTAAAATGACCTAAAAAGATTAAAAACTATTTTTATAAAATTTTAAACTAAGAAAAACTATTTAAAATGATTTAAAAACTATTAAAACTTAAAATAATTATATAAATTAATCTAAGAGTTTCAAAAATCCTATTTTAATGTATTAAACCTAAGAAAAATATAAAAAGTGCAAAAATGTGAAATTTGAAAAATAATAATAAAATAATATTAAAATAATATTAAAAATCCAAAAATTCTAAAAAATTCTAAAAACTTGCAAACTAGTTTATTTTAACCTAAATAATCTGAAAATGAAAGTGAAATTACCAAAATACCCCTAATGGGCTAAAACCAAAAACAGTCAACCTTAATTGGATTTTGGGCCCAAAAAGTCAAACTAGGCCCAAATGACCTGAAAAAGCCCTATCTGACTCAAAATTTAATTCTAAGCACAAAAGTTTGAAGGCCCAAAAGCTGATTTTGAGCTTATCACAGCTTAAATAGTCAACAGCTTATTCTTATTGGGCCAATAAGCCCATTAAGCAATAAGCCAATGCCATAAGCTCTGCTTAAACACACAACCTTCTTTTGAGATGCCTAAGAGATTTTTGAAAAGAAATTTTGAAAAAGCACATTCAATAAGCCAGAAATAAGCCAAGAAAAATTTCACAAAAGGACAAAATAGTTGACTTGGAGTTCTAGACCACCTCAGGACTTGATTCAACTTGCAAAACACTCTAAACAACTTAATTAAGCTAAAACAATCAAGAAAAGCTAATAAGCCAAGCCAAAGAAGCTGGATAAGCCAATAAGCACTTATGAAAAAGTCAAATGAGTTGGTTTTCTAGTCAAAGCTAAAAGTCAACCCTCCAAATGCTCCAGTATGAACAATTGGGTCAAATAAGGCGCACCTATTACAAAATTAAAGTTGTTGCATGTTTGAATAAGTTGGAATAGCTTATTTAAAAGCTGAACACCAAATTACACTAGCAGGGGGAACTTTTAGTAGGAACTGGTTCCCACTGCTTTCACTGTTTGACTTGAGATTTGTGAGAGATTTACTATGATTTGATGGAAAACTAAGGCACCCTTACAACCACTAAGTTGTAAGGAGTCACAATCAAGCAAAATATCAACTTCCAATAAGCCAATAAGCAAAGAAAAAGCCAACAATGCCCAGATATGATACAAACTTAGCAAATAAGTAGTTATACACTCTTAAGCAATTTTAGCATGAATAAGCACACCAGAATGAACCAAATGAATAGACAAGCTATAATAACTGTAAATAAGCACAAACAAAATTATATCAATCACTGAATCAAAGAATACAAGCAGATCAAGGCATATGCAGGTTACTGATTATGAACTTCAAGAACACAAATGCTTCTTCTGATATAGATGACCACAAATCCAAATTCAGCACTCAAATCCTGCTTCCCTAGTTGTATTAACTTAGATTTAACACTTGTTAACCCTAGTCTATGATTAGATCTAGGTTTCCTCTAAATTTCAGCCAATATTACCAAGTAATCAAGATTTTATAGCCTATTGTTGGATCTAGGTGTTTATAACTACCAAACTTGCAGATAACCAACACTTAGCACCAGATAACATGTAACAACTCAATAGAACCAAGAACAATAACAAAGGAAGCCTTAAATCCCTTTGAATCAGTTAACCCAAACACCCCTTTGGAATCTGATTTTGCAATCTTCCAAAGGATTGTTAGGATTTAACCTATCAAACAAGATCTAATCCACGCTAACAACTATTAATCAACCTCAGAAACTCAAATCAAGCCACAAAACACAGATTCACAATAAAACATGCATAATAACCAAAAATTCAATGAAAATCAGAAAATTGAAAAGGGAGAGAGATGCAAACCTCCAAGACTTACATCCAAGCCTTGGAATGTTTGAGCTGAGGTGCTAGCAAAACAAGCACCAGCTTCCTTGTACCTGCTAAGATCAACAAAACAAAAGGATGAAACACAAAATATGAAAATCTGATTTTTTGAAACACAAGCTTTATTACTTAAAACCTTGCCTAAAAAACAACAAAACATGAATATGGAACTCAGATTTCAGCTATTCAATCACCAAACTTTTATAAATAACAAGAGAGAAAATCACAATTTTCAGAAAACATAATTTTATTTCAATAAAAAGGAATTACAAAGTAATAGCTAAAATCTGGAACAAGGGACTCTCACAAGTTGAGGTCTCCTTATATAGGCACTGTCTCCTTATATAGGCACTAGTAGACTATTCTAGAATGCTGAAATACATGAAAACCCTAGCAGTGAAATCTCAAATATAGCCTTGAGTGCTTGATGGCGTTTGATGTTTGTGAGCTGTCCATTTTGATCAAAACCGTTCATTTTAGCTTTGTAGTTAAGCATTGAGTCTTGGCTGTTGATTTGGACACGTGTATTGCCTTGGAGAAGAGGGTGTGATGTAATTGGGTGACGGGTTGGATGGTAGGGTCCATTGGTGAGTGGAGAAGAAGGAATTAATGTTGGGATGGGTTTTAGGTGAGGTGAATCACACGTGGGAACAACCAATTTCATTTAACCCCTTGATGGTAAAAAAGTAATTCTGGGTTCATACGTGCTACAGTAACTCCTTTTGATCCGAGTTTAGGGGTGATTAGGTGTTTGGCGCGTGTTTAGGAGTTTAAACTTTGGGAAATGGCAATAGGAGCCCTTGTGTTTTGGGAAATGTGGTAAAACAAGTTTCTAAACCTTCTAACCCGTTTTCCTTTGTTATTTAAGTTTTCACTTTCACACTTTTGACACAAGACTTTGTAATAAGGGTTTGTTTTGCTAATTTTGAATACTTGAGGGACTGATCTTGGACATTCTTGATCTTCAAAGGTCTTCATTGTATCTTTGACTTCATGAGGGACCATAATTTACAAATTAGAATTGTTGAGGGACTAAACTTGCGAGTTCTTCAAATTTGAAGGACCATTTTGTAATTTTGACAAACTTAAGGGACGAAACTTGTAATTATGAATATACAAGGGTTTTAAGTGTCATTTCTTCATATTTTGAGGATAAATCTTGTACATCTTCAAGTCTTCAAGGGCTTTTCTTGGATAATTCATGAACTAGGGCCCGGTTCTTTGTACGGCTTCGTTTCTCGTGTCTGTTTTTCCTTGTTTCTTGTGATCTTTTGTCTTATTCACGATATCCATACCTAAAATACACAAGCAAACAAATACAAGCATATATATGGTATTTAATGACATTTTAATGCATTTAAAGCCCGAAAAGAACGATGAGATCATGTATAAATGCCATCCCATCACTCCCCCATATTAAGCCATTGTCGTGCCCTCACGCAATTCTAGAATAAAGTATCTAAGCATAACCAAGATTCAATTTTATTAACCTTTATTGAAGAGTAAAAGACTTGCAACAATACTACGAAGATGTGTAAAGACATAATGTATGATTTTCATCACGAATGTGACTTTTAGGGTCAATGAATAGAAACAAGTAAATGTCCCATAGAGTAAATTTCGTCATCCTTGATTGTCATACATTCCATGCTAAGTGCAAAAAAGAGATCATTGTTGGTACAAGTCACAATGCTAACACTACTCATACGTCCAAATTGTGTAATACTTTTTCTCCCCGCAATCCTAGTTATTATAAAAGGTAATGGGTTTCTAGAATTTTTTAACTATTTGTCATGGATCACAAGTGATTCATATTGACTTATTTGAGTATTTATTAGTCCGAAAGTAAAGTAGCACGATTTAATCGATAGTTAGCCGAAAGAAAAATTCTTTTAAAACGGCTTCTCGTGTACCTCCTTAAGTTCATATCTTGACATAACTAGTTTCACGATTTGAGACCTTTCTCGGACCGATATTTGGCATGTACTTTATACTTCAAATCTTGGGAAGACGTTCTTAAAATTATGGTCTTCTCTTCATATTTTGGAATTTCTTCACTTGACGTTTTTGAGAGATTCTTCATACTTGGACCACGACTTCTTCATTTTTCTTCAATCTGTATTTTGGACTTTGATATACAACGATCCGCCTCCTTTTAGGACTTGGATATATTTATCCTCATACCTTGTAAGGTTCTTTTTTGATAGACTTTCTCCATGATCTTTAGGAGAGTAATTGCTTTTCGTCGTGTGTCTCGATCCTCCATATTGATTTTGGAAAAATGATACTTCACATCATCTTGGATCTTTACCAACAGAATAGAGCTCCTCATGCCTTGCTAGGGCCTTTTTGGATCTTCACCAATCTTCGCGTCCTGCTTCAATAAGTTATGCCTTGGCTATGAACTCTATTCAACCCCGAGCAACTTTTAAACGATCTTGTGCTAGAAGCTAAGTAACCTTTCAAATCGTATGACCTTACTTATTGCAATTATTTTTATTCCTAATGCATTGATCTTATGGGAGAAAAAGCAACAATTAAGAAAATATGAGTTTTTGAAAGAACATTTTCATGTTCTATGTTTAGCATGATCACTTGTCTAACTCTACCACTTCTTGTTCTTCACTATATAAAGACCTCTAATTAAAGAGACTCGTGAATACTTAGCCATGCAAGTCAAAATTAAGCCGAATTTAGATTAGCTTTCATTAAGACTATATCAAATCAATGTTTTTGGTTTTCAAGCCACTTATAGGATCTTGCACTTTCTTGGACTTTTTCAAGTTTATAGAATGCATTTTATAGTTCCCTTTTTGATAAGTGACTTTCTAGGATCAATTATAGGAACTTGCGAAAAGTTCTTGTTCTTAACCCGAATCAGCTAAGACTTTCGCGTTTTAAAGTTCCCTATATAAAAGTCTTGCAATACTTGAATTGAGCGGGTTAAGGAATGTAAAGGGCTCCAAATGCCAATCAAGTAAAAAATTAGCTCTTATTCTACCCATCAGAAAATATACACCCGTGTCTTAAAAACACTTATTAAAACTAAGAAATTTTTTAAAATTTGGCCATTTTTAGCCTTATTAGCAACAAAATAAACAATTAAAAGTTGGAAAGTGTGAGGGCGTAGCAAAGCAAGTATCTATTCACCCCCATACTAAAAGTAAACATTGTCCTTAATGTTTCACGTCTAAAGGTGGAGCACCCCCATACTAGAGACGAAGAGTCGAATGCTTTGGATCTAGCATGGAAAGGGTGATCAACAATATATCTAAAGCCATTTATTAAGTATGCTAAAAGATAATTGTTAGAACAATAAAGGATATGTCATGGATTCGTGAAAAACTTCTTCAAGCAAACGATGGAGGCTCACGTAAACGAACACGAGAGTCTTCAATCGTAGATGATGATGATGATCTAGATAACACAATCACAAACAACCACGAGACAACGAGTTGGAAGGGCACAAATCCCCTCTCATTATTTATTAGAAAGCTTTAAAAGATAAGCATGGGATCTCCCCCACGAGGCACCTCGTTTTTGATTACCAAGTCATGAGCTCGACTCGATCCCCTCAATGCTAATTATCATTGGGGAAGGTGACTTGGTCGAGGTCATCCAATGAAGGAATTTCCCCACCAAAGTAGTGCTTAAGCCTATGTCCATTCACCTTGAAGTTAGGACCATCATTTTGAGCTAACTCGATGGTCCCATAAGGAAACACTTGTGTAACGGTGAAAGGACCCGACCAACAAGATTTCAATTTTCCGGAAAAGATCTTTAATCTAGAGTTAAAAAGTAACACTTGATCACCAATGTTAAAAACCCGGTTTTTAATCTTTGCATCATGAAACTTTTTAGTCTTTTCTTTGAAAATCAATGAATTTTCATAAGCATTGTCTCTTAGTTCATCCAATTCATTCAATTGTATTTTCCGGTGCTCTCCTGCGGTCTTCAAGTCAAAGTTTGCATGCTTAAGGGCCCAATATGCCTTGTGCTCCCATTCAATGGGCAAATGGCAATTCTTCCCATAGACTAGCTTATAAGGAGTATAACCAATAGGTGTCTTATAAGCGATACTAAAGGCCATAAAGCGTCATCGAGTTTGTCGGACCACGAAGCACGGTTTTCTCCAATCGACCTCTCTAAAATCCTCTTCAACGCTCGGTTCGAAACCTCGACTTGCCCACTCGTTCGCGGGTGATAAGCCGTAGAAAGACGATGAGTAACTCCATATTTCTTTAAGACCTTCTCGAATTGGTCGTTACAAATATGGGTTCCACGATCTCTTATAATAGCATGAGGGGTTCCGAACCGAGAGAATAGTTGCTTGAAAAACTTCACTACCACACGAGCATCATTAGTAGGTAAAGCCTTAGCTTCAACCCACTTAGAAAGGTAGTCGACGACGACGAGGATATACTTGTTACCATGAGACGATGGGAATGGCCCCATAAAGTCTATGCCCCAAATGTCGAAAATCTCACACACTTGAATTTTGTTTTGCAGCATTTCATCATGTTGAGACGATTTTCCTTGACGTTGGCACGAATCACACGACTTCACAAGTGCGTGTGCATCACGATAGATAGAAGGCCAAAAGAAGCCGGCATCGAACACTTTCTTAGCCGTGAGATTAGCACCGTGATGACCACCCGTGGGTCCCCCGTGATAAGATCTAAGGATGTTAGAAGCTTTGGCACCAAAAACACAACGTCGAACGAGTTGATCCGCACAAACCCGAAAGAGATAAGGGTCGTCCCAAAATAGAACTTGACGTCACGAAAGAATTTTCGCTTTTGTTGTGTCGTCATACCCTTGATTATGAAATTGCCCGCATAGTAATTTGCAATGTCGGCAAACCATTGGGTGGTGTCTTTAGAATTCACTACACCGAGTGTCTCGAGAGGAAATGTTTCAGTGATTTCCTTGTTCTCGAAAACATCTTTGTGAGGATCTTCTAGACGAGAGAGATGATCGGCCGCTAGATTCTCGGCTCCTTTTTTGTCAAGCACGGTGACATCAAATTCTTGGAGAAGGAGCATCCAACGAAGCAATCTCGGCTTAGCATCTTGCTTAACTAAGAGATACTTGATAGCCGAATGGTCGGTATACACGATGCTTTTAGTTAAGACGAGATAAGGTCGGAATTTCTCAAAAGCATAGACCACGGCAAGGAATTCCTTTTCCGTTGTGGTGTACTTTAATTGATCGGTCATCGTCTTACTAGCATAATGGATAGGACGAAAATTCTTTTCATAACGTTGCCCTAAGACGGCCCCTATAGCATAATCACTTGCATCGCACATGATTTCAAAGGGTAATTCCCAATTAGGAGCAACAAGAATGGGAGCTTCGATATGTTTCCTTTTGAGAGTTTTGAAAGCTCTAACACAATCCTCATTGAAGTTAAAAGGAGCATCCTTCTTGAGAAGGTGTGTCATAGGTCGAGAGATTTTCGAAAAGTCTTTGATGAAACGACGATAAAAGCCCGCGTGGCCTAGGAAACTCCTAACTCCCTTAATGGTTTTGGGATGAGGTAACTTGGCGATGACGTCTACCTTAGCTTTATCGACCTCAATCCCCGCTTTCAAGACCTTATGTCCTAAGACGATTCCTTGTTTACACATAAAATGACATTTTTCCCAATTAAGCACAAGATTGGTTTCTTCACAACGTTTTAACATTTGCTCAAGATTAGATAAACACAACGTGAACGAATTGCCAAACACCGAAAAGTCATCCATAAACACTTCAATCGACTTCTCGATCATATCGTGAAAAATAGCCATCATACACTGTTGAAACGTACCCGGTGCATTACAAAGTCCGAAAGGCATCCTACGATAAGCAAACGTTCCATAAGGACAAGTAAACGTAGTATTTTCTTGATCACGAGGGTCGATAGGGATTTGAAAGTAACCGGAAAAACCATCTAAAAAGCAATAGAATTCATTTCCCGCGAGTCACTCCAACATTTGATCCATGAAGGGCAAAGGAAAGTGGTCTTTACGAGTGGCGTCATTTAACTTTCGATAGTCAATACACACCCTCCAACCTGTCACAACACGAGCGGGAATTAACTCGTTGTTTTCCTTAGGCACAACGGTCATTCCTCCCTTTTTAGGGACACAATGGATTGGGCTCACCCATGGGATATCGGAGATAGGATAAATCATTCCCGCGTCAAGGAGTTTTAAAACTTCCTTTTTTATGACATCGTGAATTTTGGGGTTTACCCTTATTTGAATTTGAATTGCAGGTTTGTAGTCCTCATCTATTAAAATCTTGTGAGTACAAAATTTTGGGTCAATACCCTTAATGTCGGAAATTTTCCACGCAATTGCCCCTTTATGAGCTTTAAGAACTTTCAAGAACTCGGTTTTTTCATCATTAGCAAGACCTTTTGCAATAATAACCGGCAACTTTTCATCACCTTCCAAGAATGCGTATTCAAGGTGAGATGGAAGATCTTTCAATTCAAGGATAGGAGGTTCCTCGGTCGAAGATTTTTGTTCGACACTCATAACTTCTATCGATGGAATAAATGGTGGAATAGAAGTATCATCACTAATAATCACCTCATCTTCATTGTCGATTTCATTTGAAGTAAAATCTCCTCCTTGGAATGGAGTGAGATTTGGTGTAGAAGTAGCAATAATCGGATCCAAAATAGTGGGATTGCCACTTGACGAGCTATCGAAAAAACCTAACACTTCTTGCGAAAACTCATCGCAAACCACATCAACTAAGTCAATGTGATTGATGGTAGGGATTGCATAAACATGAGAAGGTTTTGAGTTTTGAGTAGCGTTTATAACAAGTTCCTCTTTGTTGAATCTCAAAGTAATAGTTCTTGCATGAACGTCGATAAGCGATCTCGAGGTGTCTAAAAATGGACGACCTAAAATTAGAGGAATTTGAGGATCCGAGGGGATGTCAACTAATATAAAATCAACGGGATAGTAGAACTTCCCCACTTTCACGAAAACATCCTCGGCTACTCCACATGCTAAAATCATAGAATGATCGGCCATCTCGATAGACATGTTCGAAGGAGTAAGAGCCGGAAGCGAAAGCGATTTCCAAATGGAAAATGGCATCAAATTAATGCTCGCACCAAGATCGGCCAAGGCGAGGCATTCTTTCATATCTTGTATGTCACAAGGAATGAGAAACTTTCCAGGGTCACCAACTTTTTCCGGTATGCGGTTAGATAAACCGAAGAACAATTAGCAAGCTTTGAAAGCTTTTCCTTATCGCCCATCATACTTTTAAAAGTGGAAGCGAACGAGGCATGTATAACAACGCGTCGGCTAAACTTACATCAAAATGAACTTGTTAAAACATTTTTATAAAAAGCTCGATTTGTTGTTTGTTACGTTCTTGCAATTTCTCTTTGTTTCGTCTCGAAGGGTAAGGTAAGGGTGGTGTGGGTTGGACATTAGGAAACGGCCTTGGAATCTCGGGTTCCATGATTGGTATTGGTTCAACCGTAGGTGTGGTTTGAGAGGTACTTCGTGGGCTTGTTTATATGCTCCTTTTCGACCATCACCTCAGGCGCTTTCTCGATTTCCTTCTTCGTAGAAGTACTTGGACGAGAGATTGGTTCCTTGAAAGTTTTACCACTTCGTGTAGTAATAACCTTCATTTCTCCCTTCGGGTTTGCAATGGTATAACTAGGAAGACCACCCGAGGAAGAGGGTTTACACATGATTTCTTCAAACATTTTTGCCATCGGTCTTCAAATTTTGATTGCCTTAAATCCGCTTTTAACATATCTTGCTTAATCTCATGTTGTCCTTGTTCCATCTTTTGTTGATTTTGTTGAAGACGTTGAACGTTTCCTTCCATTTTATTTGCATGAGTTTTAAGTTCATTAGCAAGTTCGTTTTTAAGCTCGTTTTTCAACTCGGATCTTAAGCTAATCATCTCACGTTGCATATTATCAAATTTAGCATCATTTGCTTTAGGATAATCCAAAAATTCTCCTTGATGATTTTTAGTGTGAGCATTTTGAAAACCTTGTGTAGTATTTTGAAAATCACGGTTTTGGTTTTGGTTAGCAACTTGTCCATTTCCACTTTGATAATTCCCTTTGTTGTAGTTACGTGAATTGCCTTGATAACCACCATTTTGGTTGTTGTTTCGATAGTTATTAACATTTTGATTTGGTAGAGCTTGATTTGGGCGGGAACCTTGGCCGTTTTGGTTGTAAGTTCCCGTTGCTACGTAAGCACTCGAAGTGTTACCACCGGCGGTAATGCACTCGGAAAGATCATGAGCTCCACCACAAGACAAACAACTCTTATCAACCGCTTTAACCGAAGCGGAGTTCAAAGAATCTTGTGCTTTCCAATGAGTTATAAGATTTGAAAACCTATCGAAAAACCGATTTTCCTCATTAGCTTCATCATGTAAGGCATTAATGCTACGAGATGATGACGAAGATGACGAACCCATATTGGCAACACTCGGTGTGTTACGAGCGTTGTAAACCTTAGATCTATTCTCAATAATCTTTAAAGCTTCATCGGTCGTTTTGCACAAAAAATTACCACCCGCGGAGGAATTCAAATAATCTCGTTCATGATCATTAATCCCATTATAGAAAGTATCTATTTGATGCAATTCCGAAAAATCATGGTGTGGACATTCATGTAACATTTCCTTAAATCGTTCCCATGCCATTGAAAAACTCTCATTATTTCGTTGTGTAAACCTTGAAATCTCATTTTTCAAATGTGTTGTTTTAGATGGTGGAAAAAATTGGTTCACAAACTTAGAAACGAGATCATTCCATGTCAAAATCGAATTTGGCGGTTCTTTCTCGACCCAAATTTTAGCGGGTCCATCTAATGAGTATGGAAACAACATCATCTTAATGGCGTCATGTGGAACATCCTTTAACTTGCTAGTTGCGGTGAGACGATTAAAATTCCTTATGTGATAATGCGGGTTGTCTTTTTCATGACCTCTAAACTTATTTGCTTACAACATCGACATTAAACCCGTCTTAATCTCGAAATTCTCCGCAAGGATGGAGGGAATCACAATGGCTTCTCCAAAACCCTCGGTGGGTGCTTGAAGCAACTCCATCATAGTACGATTAGCCATGACGACTTCTTGTTCTACAATATGTTCAACAATTGGAGTTTGTTCTTCATTCAACGTCTCTTGATTTCCTTGACTTTGACGACATTTACGAGCTCGTTTTGCTTGACTACGAGTTAGCATAAACTTCACGTAGAATGGGAGGTGAGCAAAGAAGATTCTTTTTGGGTGTTTTGTGAATTTTCAATTTTTTTGTGTTTTTGATTGTTTTTAATTTTTTGGATTTTGTGTATCTTCGTAGACAACAATCTACCAAATCTCTCCTCGAATCAAACTCTTGATTAAAGAAGACTCAAAAGAATGAAAATGATCACGTGAGTGAACGCCTTCGATTGACTTTACAACTTTGGTAAAAAGCAAATTGTTCAAGAGGGTTTAATCACAAAGAAAACCAAGTTAATATATATGATACGTAATAATACTTTGGGCGGCAAAACCCTCGATTAGCCTTCAATCTCAAAATACTCACAAGCAAGCGGGGAAACGAGGCGGCGCGAAGCACTTAAGAGCCTTTTTCCTTAGGGTATATTTTATAATACCCGCCTTATACCCACCCTATAGTTTGTATTTTTCAAAATCGAGCTTCACGAAAGTATTTATCTATTTTTGCCTTTTTCTTTTTGTTTGATATTCGAATACAATAATTAGGAGATCAAATCCCAACTAAGGTTGTGTTTTCACACTTTTGGAGATATTTTGTATTGATTTTGATACTTAATACAATATAGTAATAATAATTTCACAAAAAACCGAAAAAAAACCGATAATACGTATTAGTAGATTTCTACTAATACAAATACTATTTATGGTTAATATTAAAAACAACAAGACAAATTAATCACGACACACCTCCCCGGCAGCGGCGCCAAAATGATTGTAGTGTTTTACCACACCTTTAGGAAAAAGGCGTAAAAGCGGTAAGTATTAAGTGATGATTTAGGAAAATCAAACACTAATGACCCAATTAAGTTCTAAGTTCGTTTCCCAAGGAGGTATATGTGTGTGACTAAAATGTAACAAGATTTGAGATTAATATTTGAGAGAAGGGGATGAGAAAGTAGAATGACGAAGACGTGAAATTAATTACTACTACGACTAAACGTAAAATCGTAAAAAGGGCTTAAATAAAAATTAATTCTAAAAATTCCAAAAAAAATACCAAAAATCAAATTAAATAAAATAAGAGTTTACCAATGATCAAAACTTTTTCAAACCTTTTAATTAATTACATATTAATTTTTAAATGCTAATTAAAGCTCTAAAAATCAAATTAATTATCAAAAAGCCCAAATAAAGATTTTTCAATTGATAAACCTCTAAAATGACCTAAGAAGATTAAAAACTATTTTTATAAGTTTTTATACTAAGAAAAGCTATTTAAAATGATTTGAAAACTATTAAAACTTAAAATAATTATAAAAATTAATCTAATGATGATAAAATTAATCTAAGAGTTGCAAAAATCCTATTTTAATGTATTAAACCTAAAAAAATATAAAAAGTGCAAAAATGTGAAATTTGAAAAATAATAATAAAATAATATTAAGATAATATTAAAAATCCGAAAATTATAAAAAATTCTAAAAACTTGAAAACTAGTTTATTTTAACCTAAATAATCAGAAAATGAAAGTAAAATTACCAAAATACTCCTAATGGGCCCCCAAATGGGCTAAAACCAAAAACAATCAACCTTAATGGGCTTTTGGGCCCAAAACGTCAAACTAGGCCCAAATGACCTGAAAAAGCCCTATCTAACTCAAAATTTAATTCTAAGCACAAAAGTCTGAAGGCCCAAAAGCTGATTTTGAGCTTATCACAGCTTAAATAGTCATCAGCTTATTCTTATTGGGCCAATAAGCCCATTAAGCAATAAGCCAATGCCATAAGCTCTGCTTAAACACACAACCTTCTTTTGAGATGCCTAAGAGATCTGTGAAAAAAAATTTAAAAAAAGCACCCTCAATAAGCAATAAATAAGGCAAGAAAAATTTCACAAAAGGACAAAATAGTCGACTTAGAGTTCTAGACTGCCTCAGGACTTGATTCAACTTGCAAAAGACTCTAAACAACTTAATTAAGCCAAAACAATCAAGAAAGTTCAATAAGCCAAGCCAAATAAGCTGGATAAGCCAATAAGCACTTATGAAAAAGTCAAATTAGTTGGTTTCCTAGTCAAAGCTTAAAGTCAACCCTCCAAATGCTCCAGTATGAACAAATGGGTCAAATAAGGAGCACCTATTACAAAATTAAAGTTTTTGCACGTTTGAATAAGCTGTAATAGCTTATTTTAAAGATGAACACCAAATTACACTAGCATGGGGAACTTTCAGTAGGAACTGGTTCCCATTGCTTTGACTTTTTGGCTTGAGATTTGTGAGAGATTTACTATGATTTGATGGAAAACAAAGGCACCCTTACAACAAGTGAGTTGTAAGGAGTCACAATCAAGCAAAATGTCACACTTCCAATAAGCCAATAAGCACAAAAAAATCCAACAATGCCTAGATATGATATAGACTTAGTAAATAAGCAGTTATACACTCTTAAGAAATTTTAGCATGTATAAGCACACCAGAATGAACCAAATGCATAGACAATCTATAATAACTGTAAATAAGCACAAACAAACTTATATCAATCACTGAATCAAAGAATACTAGCAGATCAAGGCATATGCATGTTACTGATTATGAACTTCAAGAACACAAATGCTTCTTCTGATATAGATGGCCACAAATCCAAATTCAGCACTCAAATCCTACTTCCCTGGTTGTATTAACTTAGATTTAACACTTGTTAACCCTAGTCTATGATTAGATCTAGGTGTCCTCTAAATTTAAGCCAATATTACCAAGTAATCAAGATTTTATAGCCTATTGTTGGATCTAGGTGTTTATAACTACCAAACTTGCAGATAACCAACACCTAGCACCAGATAAACATGTAACAACTCAATAGAACCAAGAACAATAACAAAGGAAGCCTAAAATCCCTTTGAATCAGTTAACCCAAACACCCCTTTGGAATCTGATTTTGCAATCTTCCAAAGGATTATTGTGATTTAACCTATCAAACAAGATCTAATCCACCCTAACAACTATTAATCAACCTTAGAAACTCAAATCAAGCCACAAAACACAGATTCATAATAAAACATGCATAATCACCAAAAATTCAATGAAAATCAGAAAAATGAAAAGGGAGAGAGATGCAAACCTCCAAGACTTACATCCAAGCCTTGGAATGTTTGAGCTGAGGTGCTAGCAAAACAAGCACCAGCTTCCTTTTACCTGCTAAGATCAACAAACCAAAAGGATGAAACACAAAATATGAAAATATGATTTTTTGAAACACAAGCTTTATTACTTAAAACCTTGCCTCAAAAACAACAAAACATGAATATGGAACTCAGATTTCAGCTATTCAATCACCAAACTTTTATAAATAAAAAGAGACAAAATCACAATTTTCAGAAAACTCAAATTTATTTCAATAAAAAGGAATTACAAAGTAATAGCTAAAATCTGGAACAAGGGACCCTCACAAGTTGAGGTCTCTTTATATAGGCACTAGTAGACTATTCTAGAATGCTGAAATACATGAAAACCCTAGCTGTGAAATCTCAAATATGGCCTTGAGTGCTTGATGGCGTTTGATGTTTGTGAGCTGTCCATTTTAATCAAAACCGTTCATTTTAGCTTTGGAGTTAAGCATTGAGTCTTGGCTGTTAATTTGGACACGTGTATTGCCTTGGAGAAGAGGGTGTGATGTGATTGGGTGACGGGTTGGATGGTAGGGTCCATTGGTGAGTGGAGAAGAGGGAATTAATGTTGGGATGGGTTTCAGGTGAGGTGAATCACACGTGGGAACAAACAATTTCATTTAACCCCTTGATGGTAAAAAAGTAATTCTAGGTTCATACGTGCTACAATAACTCCTTTTGATCCGAGTTTAGGGGTGATTAGGTGTTTGGTGAATGTTTAGGAGTTTAAACTTTGGGAAATGGCAATAGCAGCCCTTGTGTTTTGGGAAATGTGGTAAAACAAGTTTTTCAACCTTCTAACCCGTTTTCCTTTGTTATTTAAGTTTTCACTTTCACACTTTTGACACAAAACTTTGTAATAAGGGTTTTAAGTGTTTGTTTTGCCAATTTTGAATATTTGAGGGACTGATCTTGGGCATTCTTGATCTTCAAAGGTCTTCATTGTATCTTTGACTTCATGAGGGACCATCATTGACAATTTAGAATTATTGAGGGACTAAACTTGCCAATTCTTCAAAGTTGAAGGACCATTTTGTAATTTTGACAAACTTAAGGGACCAAACTTGTAATTATGAATATACAAGGGTTTTAAGTGTCATTTCTTCATATTTTGAGGATCAATCTTGTATATCTTCAAGTCTTCAAGGGTTTTTCTTGGATAATTCATGAACTAGGGCCCGGTTCTTTGTACGGCTTCGTTTCTCGTGTCCGTTTTTCCTTGTTTCTTGTGATCTTTTGTCTTTTTCACGATATCCATACCTAAAATACACAAGCAAACAAATACAAGCATATATATGGTATTTAATGACATTTTAATGCATTTAAAGCCCTAAAAGAACGATGAGATCATGTATAAATGCCATCTCATCAATAAAGCACAAAGCATTCTTACTAAAATGTAAATAACATTTGTTTATTATTAGAAACTGAAGCTTAACCCCATAGTCCTCAACAGATGAGGACGTAGTGTCTTACAAAAAGACACCCATTCCAGTTCCAATATGGTATACGTCTGTTGTCCCGGCCAAGGCACAGTGAGCATGACTTACCCAGACGGGGATGGTCAATCCTTAATAGATCTATTTATAACATTCGGGTGATTTACAACAATTTAACAGTTTCAATAATAATCAATCATAATCAAGTTTATACAATCCAGTTATGTCCAATATATGTTTGCATATTTTCTTTCACAAAAAGGGAAAGCTTTATCAAAGTTTATATGGGTTGTAAACTCACCTGGGAGTAGGCAATTGCTTGTTTAACACGGATATCCAAATAAAGCTCACACCAAAGTTATGCCTAATCAGATAGTACAGTCTTAATAGGTAGTACAAGGAACATATATGTATGCTTATACGGATTATATTCAGTTTATTCATACTATGGTATTTATCTAAATAACCGTAGTTCAAGTAGCATTAATATTCATTTAAACTTATTTATAAGTTTCATTTCTAAGTAAACATAAAATGTTTAACGATTAATATTAGTTAGCATACATGTATTTATAGTAATCATTTAACTTACAATTAAGTTTTACATTTAAGTAAACATAAAAGAAAATGTTTCACTTAAAATATTAATTTATGTTTATAGGACTTGTATCAATAACATCTTATTTAATTTATAACCAAGTTCTATATTTAAGTAAACATAAAGGGTTTTACTTATAATATATTTACATAGTAACATTTAATTTAATTAACGTTCATAAAATTTTATTACTTAAAAATATATGAGTACATGTATTAATAATACATATCCATCTTGTTTATACAATTTATTTTGTAAAGCAAATATAAATAAATATTTCAAAATAAAATATGTTATTTTATTTAACTCTAATGTTTTTATAATTATTTAATATTTATAAAATAATTTATTTATCACAAACTTAAGTTTATACATTAATCCTTATGATCTAGACTTTTAATTATGTTTTATTATAATTAAAAATAGATTTTAGGGTTAGGGCTTGTTAATGTTTCGAAACATGGCAAAACTAGTCCCTCCATATTTTTAAACAAGTAAAATTTCGGATTTTACATATTTAGTACCTAGGGCTTTCTAAAGTTCGTGCTTATGGCAGATTTGGTCCTCCTAGTATTATCTAGGTTTTGTAACGTTATAAAAATTACAAAACTGCCCCTAGGGCTTCTTTAGGTTTTGGTAAATTACAAAAATAGTCCTTAGGGTTTTAAAATGACAAAATAACTTTTAGAAACTTCCCAAAATGGTCCTTAGGGTTTAATTTGCCACGGTTAGTAATTATTAAACCCTAGACTTTTGGATATTTACATTTTTAGTCCTTATGCTTACTAGTTTATCAAAACAAGTTTCATAGGTTACGGCTTTAGTCTTTAAGTTTTGTAAATTGCCATTTTCATCCAAAAAGTTTTTATAAGTTATATTTTATTATAAAAACTTTTATTTTAACATTTAAACTTTATATGGGCTCATTAAATGGGCTAAACATGTAATCGGCTATTTTAGTAGGCTTAAATATATTTCAAGTCCACTAATTTATTGAAATGGGCCTTTAAATCGTTTATTGGGCTTAATACATTTTTAAGTCCCTTTAATTAGTTAAATGGGCCTAAGTGTGATCTTAAGTCCATTAAAGTTATTATAATTTGTAAAATGGGCTTATTGGGTCCATTTAAGTTTTAGGTTCACTTTTCATGGACTTAATTAGTCCATTAACATTAATTTACATTTTATGTATATTTTTACTTAGGATATTCTTATAAGCTTATTATGAGCTTATTAATATTTAGTTTTCAATCTAAATAGATGAATAAAACATACAATTTGTTTTAAGTGTTATACTAAATTAGATCTAGGTGTGTTATAAGGTTACAAGTAGGTCATAAGCCCTAGTAGGAGCTTATATCCCACGGCTAATATTAGTTATAGCTTATTAAGATAAGTCAAGTCTTATTTTAAGGTTGCATGTAGTTTATATGTGTTACAAAATTAGATCTAACTATGTACACATCAAGAAAATAAGTCACAAGTTCAAAATGAGATCTAAACTATGCCTAGACCTAAAAATCAAACATAGATCCATGTACACACATATATAGCTCATGGCTATGTTTTTAGATCTTGGTATTTCCAAGATGAATACTTTAACTAGTTTTTAAATCTTGTAAATATTTGCAAAACACACCATGATTATCTAGGTTACATGCATGTTTCCAAAGCTACTATTATTCCAAGAAACAATGTATAGCCCACGGCTATATTGTTTCTCCTAATATTCCTAATAGATCTACTAGCTTATTTCATGTATACCATGTTAAGTTAATACTTATCATTAAATCTAGGTTTTTATAAGCATGCATGTACATCTAACCCATTTTAGGGTCATATGTAACCCATGGCTACATATATTCACATAAGTTAGTTTGATGATTTTTAATAGCTCATTTAACATGTAACATTTCATATTCCACTATTCAAAACATAGTAGACAAATCATATGGCCTTTACTAATTTTAGCCGTGACCTTTAAGGTCATGGTTTTCATGATTTTTAAGTTTCACAAGTTCTTTTCATGAGATCTATACTTATTGGTTAACCAAAGTCCCATAAACAAGATTTGTAACCCATGCAATATTTAGATTTATAAAAGGTTTCATATGGTTTTTAAATCAAGTTTAACACATAACACATAAGTCATAAGTTTCTTATTAAAAATATTTTGAATCATTGAAGAATAGTGATAATCTTATGAATCAATAAGGTGGGTTGATGGTTCTAGAGAGAGAAAGTAGTGTGAGAAAGTGAGAGAGAAATATGTGTTTTCTATTAAATCAAAAGTGAAAACAAACAACCAACCAACCCCCTCTCCATGGTGGAAAGGGGTATTTATATCCAAGCCTCTAATGGACTTGGTCCGACCCATGACAAGCCCATGGGCCGGTTTTACTAAACAAATTAAACAAACATTAACTACGAGCTATACAACATTCAATAATATCGTGGAGTGACCAATACTTCTAATATACGTTAAAAACGTATTTCTAACAATCTCCCCCTAAGGGAGGTCACTCCACGTTACACAGTTCTAAACCTAGCATACTATACTAAGTCTTCGTTCTTCAGCTCGTAGTCTTTTCTTCTTTTCTTTTTGTTGTGAATATGTTGATTTGATCTTTTAGGCTTTGGCTTGAGAGCATTGTTCTTTTGACCAATCACGTGCGATCTTTTCTTTCTTGTGAATCTTGCCTCCTCGTGACTCCATGTTCCACCCACTTATGTTTTTTGTTGAATTCTTGAAAGCTTCAGAGTTTGGTACAGCGGAAGACTTCATTTTGAACTTTCTTAAATTTTGTTGAACTTTGATGCAGAAAAACATAAGCATGTGGGAACGACTTTAGCTGGTACACCGCAATGCCACCGTCTTCGCAGCAACATAATAAGACACGAATGAAATGGCTTAGAACATTTCATTCTAAATCGGTTGCGTTTTACCTCCGGTCGGTGAAGACCGTTGGACGATATTAGATATCGTACCTGTGACGGATAGTTTCAATTAAGTAACTTCCTGACAGGATTTCGCGGGTAAACCCGTTCTCTCTATTCGACGATCACTAAGCTTGACTGCGAACATAAAGAGTGATTCACTTGGATAAATTATCCTTGTGATTGAAGCCGTCAATTCATGAAACCTTGAACAAGTAAATTTCAATTATGATTTTCACCATTGTTGCTTTCCAGTTATCACGAGCTTGGTTCATAAAGAATCTTGCACGTCACCTACCAAGTGCTGTTTGATGTTAACACTGGAATGATTTCCACTCGTCACTGTGAACACTAAAGAGTGTCACTCTGAGTGTTCTGGCAAGATCGTATGATAATGCGTAGAGGCCTGGAACGAGTTTAAGTTCAATTAAGAATTAAACTACTATTTCTTTCCAGTTTTCACAAGATTGGTTCTTAAAGAACCGCACGTGTCACCTACCATGAGCTTGTTTGATGTTGGCTCAAGCAGGATTTCCATCTTCATTGTGATACTTGCGTATCACTCGGATGTTCTGGCAATATTACAAGAATACTGCGTAGGACTCATAAAGATCTTTTACTTTTCATAGTGTGTAAGAAAGCAAGGAATAAATGGAAAGTATCCTAATGAGACTTTTGATGATCTCGTGGCTCTAGACTCGATAGTACGTTTTGATTTAGTGAGCGATGGCTGGAGAGGAGTGCCACCTATTCAATATCAGTTTATTCGGAGTGAATAAACCAATAGATAACTTGTTGATCTCCGTGTGATTAAAACAAATACCTTTTGAGAGATATTTGAGTTAGCTGGGAAGGGTTGTGCATTGCATCACTGGGTCCATGATATCCTTCTTCAATATCGAGAATCATTAACAAATGATCTCAATAGCATATGTATTGACCCGATTTATGCCTAAAGTTGTAAGGAGGGCTTCTTTCTTTACACCCTTTATCTTTACAAATCTTTTTCATTCTTCAACCCCTTCAATGCTTACCAATACGTCATAACTAGCACCTTGTTGTGATTGTTCCAGTGCTAGCTTAAGTACTTGGTCGGCATTCAGCTACGTTCACAATCTTTCTCTATCTTTCCTAGGACTTCTATATCTATCTAGGGAATTATCCTTGGGAAGATACCGTCGGTTCTGATGAATTGGACTAATACCTATTCCTACCACCCTTTTGTCACCACATACGTCGTGAATTAAGCGTGTTTTGGGAAAGTATAGTCACCATGAAAAATCCTTGAAAATCACTTAAGGTACTTGTGATATTGAAATCAAGAGTTTTGTACCTTAAGTGTTTTGTTCATCAAAAAACGCTCCCCCTTAACACGTGCTTTACACATATTAAGTTGGATTATCGTTAAGTCTTTTTCATCTTTTAGCCAAGTATCGTTTAAGTCTCCTTAATCCCATTTTCTCCCCTTATCCAAAATGTTAACCATTAATATTTGGGATATTGAATGGATTAACCGGTGTTTAGGTAAAAATGAAATCAATGATTGGCCATAGAACATATTAATGCTCCCCCTTAAATTAATAAGGGTTAATTGTAGTGCTTTAGTATGACATATTTTGAAAGATTTAGAATCTCGTGAGAAATTCTTGAAAAATTATCATACCTTAACACTACATCAAGCCATAAAAGCACCATATTCACAAAATGTACATATTTGATATGAGCAAAAACTCATATCAATTTATCAACAAATAACCCTAAAACATGAAGCAAAATACCAATTTATCTTGTAAAAATAGTGTTATGTGGTATGTTTGTGTTTGTGTACACTTGTGTAGGTAAAAGGATGCATTTTCAAGCAAACAAGGAATAATCAAGCTTAATTTGATGAAAAAGACAAAGAAGGATCAAAAGTGACAAGACTTTGAAGTGCAAGGACCTATCTTGACAAACTGCCAAAGATGAATGACCAAAGTGTAAATATTGTAAAAGTCAAGATCATAGTCAAATTTGGTCAACTCTCAAGTCAACTCAGTCAAAGGATCATTTTTGCTCAAGAATGAAAGTTGAAGGACTAAAAATGCCAAAGAAATGAAGCTGCTAGCCTTTAATTACAATCTGCCAAAGTCTAGGGACTATTTCTGCCTATTTTGGAAAGATATACAAGAGTGATCCATGTGATATATTGTGGACCAATGAGAAGCCAGGATTAAGTAGACATGGATTTCCACATCTTTGCATTAAATATCCACTACAGCCACCTCGTTTAATGAGCATATCTTAACAGTGTGATCCGTGTGCACACATTTCAGCTAATAAGGACTTGACACGTGTCATCTTCAAACTATCATAGTTTTCCAGGAACGATTTGAAGCTAGAGTGGATTTCATGGAAAGTTATAAACATCAAACCTGCTTATTTTTGAGAGACGAATCCATTGGTCATGATCAATTAACTTGAAATTAACTTAAGAAATAAACCCAAATTCATGTTCATAACCTGGAATTCAATTGAGCAGAATTATGACACGTGGAGACCTGGGATTGGTCCCAACACGTCATCAACCCCAACTAATCTTCTTCTCAAGTCTATAAATAGTTTGTTTAGGCTTCATTTGTAATGTGTAGTTGTAAGTGTGAAAAAACACACATTTACTTTTTCCTCTCATCATTTTCCCTTTTTAGCTAAACTACTCAAGAGTTTGACACACTCTTGAGTTAGTTAGTCAGTTAGTTACCTTTTTAACAGCTTTGTAACAAACCTCTATTAATAAAATTCAAATTCAACTTTTCCCGCCAAATCTTCTCATCATCTTTACTGTTCATATCCTGCTTCCATTGATACTTTTGTTGCTGAATTGAGTTTGTTATGATCAAATCTTGATCATAACTGACTTTGAAGGAAGATTGTAGCTGTTTGATTGATTTCAGGTCAAGTCATAGCATTTGTGATGAATTCAGGCCATTTTGATGATTCTAGTTGATGAGTAGCTGTTTGTTGATTGTAGATAGGTGAATCTAGTGCTAAGGTGGTGGTTAGCACTAGACTAGAGAGTTCAGCACTCCTCTACTGCTCAAAGGTTCCTTCACAAGGTGCTTAAGCTTCTGATTTTTTGGTTCCACTCAAATTGCCAAATGCATGCTCAATTCCTAGCTTAAATCTTTGGTGTATGCATGATAAAACTTGCTTAGATTGATCTTTACTTGATTATAGTAGTTTGTAGCTTAAGTGTTGCTTTTCTGCTTATTGATTAGGATTTTGTCCTAGTTGTTAGCTTATTTTAGTCAATTCTAGACTTACTTCCTTAATTGAGTTATAGTAGTGATCATTGCTTGCAATTAGCTTAAATACATCTCTTTTTTATCACTGAATTCAGTTTGCTATAGCTTTTCTTTCAGCTCAAACTTGTGCTTAAAAATTCTTCATAAAAATCATCAATAGATCAGTTTATGAGTGTTTGGCATTAGCTAGTATCTGAGTTTCAAGTGTTGATTTTTGGCAATCTTATGCTCATTTCTAGTTAATAGGTCATTATAAAAGGTTTTGAACCATTTTCAAGTCAAGTTTAAGGTCAAACAGGCAATTGGCAATATAAAGGTTTGGGTCATATTTCAGTCTGTTTTACTTATAAAAAGTTGTTAGATTCATTTGGCTTGCATTTACTTGATTCTTGATGAAATATAACCAAACTAGTTCTCATTTTTAGTTTATATTATGAAGTTTCATTGTCCATAAGCATTTGATACAGTTTTCATTAAGCAAGGAGAAATAAGAAGAATTCTAGACTGTTAAGCAAAATGAAGTTTCTGTAAATGAAAACAGCTTTTTCATATCTCTTGATCCACTTCAATAACTTGGCAATTTTCTTTCACAATATCACTTAGTAGGTGTTGGTGGTTGATTTTTGAGATTTTCAGCTTTTTGAAAAAAATCTTGGTCAACGCTTGGTCAACATAAGCCAAATTCAGCTTAATTCAATTTCAAGCTTATTAATGGATGATTTTTTATGAGACTTGATTTCCTGTTCATGAATTGAGTTCATTAAACATTTTCGGTACTAAAATCCAGTTGTGCATGTCCAGATTTTCTTAGAGCTTATTTTGTGCTTATTGGAAAGTGCTTATTTGCTTATTAGACATTTTTAGCTAATTTCCTTTTATAGACCTAGCTTATTTTCAATTCTAAGCATTTTGCAATTGGTTTGACTGATTTTGGTTGAGAAATAAGCTCAAACGAGCTTATTTTTGTCTAGAACCCGTTTTGGCTTAAAAACTTTTCAAAATTGCATTTCAGTCCTTCTTGTATTAAACTGTTTTAAATCTTGGCTAAACTTGCTAATTTCTAGGGTTTGCACTAATCAGGTCCTTAAAGTTTGAAATTTGTTAAATTTCAGTTAGCAAGTTATGGAATTTGTTACAAATTGGTTAGTTTGTTACATTGTTTACATTTTTGATCCTTTTGGTTAACTGTTTTACCATTTCAGTCCTTGTACTTGTTAGATTTACATTTTGAGCATTTACTTTTCATAGAATTTACAATTTCAGTCCTTTTAGTTTTAAGATTTATATTTTGAATTTACCTGAATAAAAACTTGGTATGTGCACGATGTTTTACATATAAGTAGATAATATTTTTTTTCAACTTTGCAATTCATTGTTTGAATTAGCAAATAGAATATCCAAAAAATATTAACAACAAAAAACAGTTAAAAACCCGATATTGTTAGGACTTTCAATTAGCAAGAACTGAGAAAAACGAACTGCATTATACACAATTTCAAATGGCGCCGCTGCCGGTTCTTTGACTTTACGAGAGACTATCGATTGACGGTTTTCATTGGCTTTTGGGATCCGTTGACCTTTTGAACGTTATTTTTACGTATCATAAATCAAAAACAAATAAAAAATCAAAAATATAAAAATATATAAAAACTAAAAAATTAACAAAACAATTCTTTTCCTAAAGAATTGACCAAACAAATTAAAAATCCAAAAAGCAATCTTTTTCCTAAGAGATTGCACCCAAAAATATATATTATTGGATTCTCTCGGTTTTTATGTACATATAGTATTTTTTCTTAAAAACTCATAAATACAAAAATATTTTCCATATATTATTATAAGTAAATACATATACGTATAAGAACAACCAATCTACATATTCTCCATAAGTATTGCCAAGGAAATACACCGTGTTGAGGGGCGTTCCTGTCCCTGACACGTGTATCGATCAAACAAAATAAAGCAAGAATAGATAAATACTCTCAATAAGCAACAATTCGAAGAATACGAACATTTAAGTGAATAGAAAGGCGATGTGCTATAAAATGCCATCTAAGGGTCAATAGGTACTTAAGTGCTTCGCGCCACCTAACCCCCCGTTCACTTGTGAGTATTCTAAGAAGGAAGGCTTCATTGGGGGTCTTGCACCTAAGTAGTACATACATATATTCTTATTTTCTTGTGGATATTTAATATTGAAACTCGAAGAGGATAATCCTTTTCTCTTCAAAGTCACACGAGAGCTTCTCTCTCATTCCTCGTATTGAGTTGCATGCTCACTCGCGGGCGTGCACAAATACCGATTGGTGTACAACCTCTTCCTCCGAAAAGGAAGAAAAAGAGAAAGAGTAAGACCACCACCGTCCATCAAGCCGATCACGAGAATCGTGCTTTGACTCCTCCACCACAAGAAGCCATGGCTGTTGATAATCGTTCTTTGATGGAACGTATGCAAACCAATGTTCATGGATATGCTAGTGCTATTAGGATTCCCGACATTCCCGCAAATACATTTGAGCTAAAAACGTCTATGATTACTATGGTTTCACGATCACCTTTCTATGGTAACAAGAATGATGATCCTCATGCTCACCTTAAGAGATTCCTTTCTCTTTGCAATACCATTAAGCAAAATGGAGTTCCACATGATGCTATTAAGTTGATGTTAGTGTCATTTTCACTTGAGGGACAAGCTAAGCATTGGTTAGACACTCAACCACCCGATAGTATCACCACATGGGATGGTTTCACCACTAAGTGTTTGAACAAGTTCTTTCCTCCATCTAAGATCATGGCCTTGAGGACTTTAATTATAGGCTTTCAAAAAAAACCTAGTCAATCCTTTAGTGATGCTTGGGAAGAGTATAGTGAGTTATTGAGGCGATGCCCTAACCATGGATTGGATGACGTTCACCAAATCGATACCTTCTATGATGGCCTTAAACCTCATCACCAAGATTCACTCAATGCTTCCGCGGGAGGGAATATTCTCCTTAAATCTGTGCAAGAGGCCTTGGACATCATTGAGACTAAAGCAATGGTTCAAACAAACAATCAATTTGAAGAAAGGGTTCATGTTATCCAAAATAATTCTCAAGCACCTTCTGATAACCAATTCCTCAAGTATCAACAAGAGATCATTCAAAAGATGGATAGAGATAGTGAGAGGAATTTTAAGGTACAACAAGAAATGCTTCAAGCTCTTAAGACCATTTCATTGAACAATTCTTCAAATGATGTGAATGCCATTACTCTTTCTTGTGTAACTTGTGGAGGCCCCCATTCCTATGAACAATGTGATAAGGTGCATGGTTATCAAGGGGAATGTTATGCTTACCAAGAAGAACGTCGTGAACACTTCAAGCCAAATATAAATCCAAATAACCTTTCTTATAAGTCCCAAAACTACCTTACTCCACCGGGATTCCCACCCCAACCACCCACCCAAATTCAACAAAATCCTCCTCAAATTTTACCAAGGAATCAAGGGCAAAGACTACCTTATCAAGGAAATAACTACAAGGCACTCAATCAATTTCAACCTCAAGCAAATAACTTTTATCCACCAAATCAAGGATTTAATGCTCAACCTCTACCTTTCCAACCTCAAGGTTTTCAAGGAAATGTGTCACAAGATTATAACACAATGGATTTCTTGCACAAAATGAATCAAGAGAATGAAAGGAGGTTCCAAGCTATTGAGAAGAAAATGAATGACCAAATGAAACGTACAATGGAGGAACAAACCAATAGGTTTTTAATGTCATTAAATCAAAGACCACAAGGGGCTTTACCTTCCAACACACAAACAAATCTAAGGGCAAATGTCAATGCTATTACAACAAGGAGTGGAAAAACGACAAAGGATCCTTCACCTCCTAAACCTACTATTGTTCCACCCACTTGTGCTCCTACTTGTGACAAGCCTTCTATCTCCACTTCACCACCTCAACATGCTCCCATTCACTCAAACACACCTTCTCAACCTATTCATACTTCTCCATTACCTTCCACACTTCCCAATGAAGAAGCTAACAAAGACAAATCGTCCACTACAACACCTATTCCACCTACACCAAAACCTACACTTCCATATCCTTCAAGGTTGAAAAAGGACAAGTTAAAGAACAAGGATGACATCCAAGTCTCAAATTTCTTAAGAATGTTCAAGCAACTCAACATCAATATATCCTTTGCGGAAGCTCTTGCGTATATGCCAAAGTTTGCTAAGATGTTCAAGGATTTACTCTCAAACAAAGAAAAATTGGTTGATTTGCCCAACACATCCCTTAATGAAAATTGTTCCGCCGTGCTACTTAAAACCTTACCTACAAAACTTGGAGATCCGGGGCGCTTCTTAATACCTTGTAATTTTCCCGGTGTTGAAAATTGCATGGCTTTGGTGGATCTAGGGGCATGCATAAACCTCATGCCTTTATCGGTTTGGAAAAAACTCTCTCTTCCCGAGCTCACTCCCACTAGGATGACTCTTGAATTAGCCAACCGAACCATAGCTTACCCCATAGGTATAGCGGAGGATGTGTTTGTAGGTGTGGATAAGTTTACGTTTCCGGCCGACTTTGTAGTGGTTGATTATGACATGGATCCTAGAGTGCCTTTGATTGTTGGTAGACCGTTTTTGAGAACGGGTCGTACTTTGATAGATGTGGCGGAAGGAGAACTAATTATGAGAGTAGAAGATGAGAGAGTGGTGTTTAAGTTAGGGAAAGTTTGTGATAGGAAAGAGGTTAAGGAGTCTAGACCGTGTGAGACTATTAACATTGTTGATGTGTTAGATGAGGTGTGTGATGAACACTTTCATGATGCTTGTAAGAGTACTAGTGATGAGATGCCCCATGTTGAAACCGTGGCCTTAATTGCTCCCTCTTTAACACCTTTTGGAGAGAGTGATTTCCTCTTGGAGGAATTTGAGTCAAACTTTCTTGGTGATGATGATTCTCCCATCAATTGGGAAGAAGATATTCTTACAATCCAAAAGTTGCTCAATGAGGACCCTATCCCTTCTCCTATTCCACAAGAAGTTACCATTGAGGAATCTTCCATAGTAAAACCTTCCATGGAGAGTCTACCTCCTATTGAACTTAAGGACCTTCCATCCCACTTGGAGTATGCTTTCTTAGAGGGCAAAGACCAATTACCTGTAATCATTGCTAAAGATTTGAAAGAGGATGAGAAAGAGCAACTTATTGAAGTCCTTAAGAAACACAAGAAAGCCTTAGCATGGAAAATATCCGACATAAGGGGAATTGATCCACATTTTTGTACACACAAAATCCTTATGGAGGATGACTATAAACCCGCCATTCAAAATCAAAAGAGAGTTAACCCAAAAATCCATGAGGTTATTAAGAAGGAAGTGATTAAACTCTTAGATGCGGGTATGATTTACCCCATTTCCGACTCTCCATGGGTTAGCCCGGTTCATTGTGTTCCAAAGAAGGGTAGAATCACCGTGGTACCTAATGAGAACAATGAGCTTATTCCCACGAGACTTGTGACCGGTTGGATAGTTTGTATTGATTATAGAAAACTCAATGAGGCAACTAGGAAAGACCATTTCCCATTACCTTTTATGGATCAAATGCTTGAACGCTTAGCGGGAAATGAGTACTATTGCTTTCTTGATGGCTTTTCGGGTTATTTCCAAATACCCATTGACCCTAAGGATCAAGAAAATACCACATTCACTTGTCCCTACGGTACATTTGCTTACAAGAGGATGCCTTTTGGCTTATGTAATGCACCGGGGACGTTTCAAAGGTGCATGATGGCGATTTTCCATGACATGATAGAGCAAACTATGGAGGTTTTTATGGATGATTTTTCCGTCTTTGGAAATTCATTTACCTCATGTCTCACCAATCTTGAGAGAATGCTTAACCATTGTGAGGAAACACGTTTAGTGCTTAATTGGGAGAAATGTCACTTTATGGTGAAAGAGGGGATTGTTTTAGTAAACAAAATATCCAACAAGGGATTAGAAGTGGATCGAGCTAAAATTGATGTGATTGCTAAGCTTCCCCCACCCACCTCGGTTAAAGGTGTGAGGAGTTTCTTAGGTCATGCGGGATTTTATAGGCGCTTTATACAAGATTTTTCTAAGATAGCTAGACCGATGACTCACCTCTTGGAGAAAGAGGCTCCTTTCATTTTTAACAAAGATTGTTTGGACTCTTTTGAGACTCTTAAGGAGAAATTGACTAAGGCTCCCGTTTTGGTTTCTCTAAATTGGGAATTACCTTTTGAGCTTATGTGTGACGCTAGTGATTATGCGGTGGGGGCCGTCTTAGGACAAAGAGTTAATAAGCATTTTCAACCTATACACTATGCGAGTAAAACCATGACCAGTGCACAACTTCATTACACTACCACGGAAAAAGAGTTGCTTGCTATAGTATATGCTTTTGAGAAGTTTAGACCATACCTTGTGCTCTCCAAAACCATAGTGTATACGGATCATTCCGCTCTCAATTATCTTATGACAAAACAAGATGCTAAGCCTAGGCTTTTGAGATGGGTTTTGTTGCTTCAAGAGTTTAAGATAGAAATTCGTGATAAGAAAGGGGCCGAGAATTTAGCAGCGGATCACTTGAGTAGACTTGAGCATCCTTTTCAAAGAGATTTGCCACATCAAGAAATCAATGAATCCTTTCCATTAGAGGAGCTCATGTTTATCTCTTCCCAAGAGGATGCCACTCCTTGGTTTGCGGATATCGCAAACTATCTTGTAGGAAATGTGCTTATTGAGGGTCTTACTTATCAACAAAAGAAGAAGTTTCTTAAGGAAGTTAAGTACTACTTTTGGGATGATCCTTATCTTTTTAGGCAATGTGCGGACCAAATCATTAGAAGGTGTGTAGATGGGCCCGAGGCATTTAAGATCTTAGAAGCGTGTCATAAAGGACCTACGGGTGGACATTTTGGGCCCAACTATACCGCCAAGAAAGTCTTTGATTCGGGTTACTATTGGCCTTCCATTTACAAAGATGCCCATGAAATGGTGAAATTTTGTGATGTGTGTCAAAGACAAAGAAAAATTACGCAACGTGATGAGATGCCATAAAATTTTATTCAAGAGTGTGAGATATTTGATGTGTGGGGCATTGATTTCATGGGACCTTTTCCATCCTCTAAGGGAAACAAGTATATACTTGTGGCGGTGGATTATGTGTCTAAATGGGTGGAAGCTAAAGCCTTACCTACCAATGATGCTAGAGTTGTTGTGAAGTTTTTGAAACAATTGTTTGCTAGATTTGGTGTACCTCGGGCCATTATAAGTGATCGTGGTACGCACTTTTGTAATGATCAATTCACGAGAGTTATGAAGAAATATGGAGTTAATCATAGACTTTCTACCGCGTATCACCCTCAAACAAATGGTCAAACCGAGGTCACAAATCGTGGTTTAAAGAGAATTTTAGAGAGAACGGTGGGAGAGCATCGAGCTTCTTGGTCGGATAAGCTTGATGATGCTTTGTGGGCGTTTAGGACGGCTTTTAAAACACCAATTGGTTGTACTCCTTATAGGCTTGTCTATGGAAAAGCGTGCCACCTCCCATTTGAGTTAGAACACAAGGCATCTTGGGCTCTCAAGTGGGCTAACTTTGATTTAAACCAAGCCGGTTCCCATAGGAAAGATCAACTCAATGAGATGGATGAATTAAGAGCCAATGCCTATGAAAATTCTTTGCTTTACAAGGAAAAGACTAAGAAATTGCATGATGCTAAGATCAAGAATCGTGAGTTCAAAGTTGGAGAGCCGGTTCTCCTCTTTAACTCAAGGTTGAAACTTTTTGCGGGCAAGCTTAAGTCGAGATGGTCCGGTCCATTCACTATTGCTCAAGTGTTTCCATATGGAACTATTGAGTTGTCACAACCCGATGGTCTAAATTTTAAAGTGAATGGTCACCGTGTTAAGCATTACTTTGGGGAGGACATTTCCGTTGAAATGGTCCAAGAGATCCCCATTTTCCCCATGAATTGATTCATTGAGGGACGAGTCGAGCTAGAGACTCATTAACTCAAGCATCGTATAACTAGGTTTAGAGTGTTGTAGGTTAGAAATAAAGGGATAGACTTGGAGATAAGTGTAGGGGAGACCTTCTTTTGTCTTCATGATTGTTTGTAGGGTTGCTCACTCATTTCATGCTTTGGAGCTTATGGAGGAGGCCCTTGTATCCGGTTCACTTCGTTACTATAGTGATTTTTTCATTGACACCTTGTGCTTAAACATGATTTCACTAATAGTTGTCATTTCCTTAACTTAAGTTAAGCAAAGTCTATTCATTGTCATAAGTGTAGGGGAAGTATTTATACTTCCATGCTCTTAAACATTGAGGACAATGTTTAGCTTAAGTGTAGGGGGGTCTTCTATCGAAGTGACCTTACCTAGAACTTGTCATTTTCTTTCATGATAACATGGAAAATTGGATTTTCAAACATTTTTCAAATTTTTGATCTACTTTGGCCACAAAAAATATGCATTCATAATTTTTGCATTAATCATTTTTCATTTGCATAACACATTTGTATTGTATATATTTCTTCTTTTATTTTTCATCAAAAGTTGGAAAAAGAGAAAAATATAATAAAACATGGTTTAACAAATTTAGATTTCTTTGACATATTAGGCCCGCCATGGATATTTTGACTCAACCCGAGTTTGCTTATCTTAGCATTCTCTAGCTAGTATCCTTAACCATGTAGTCCTTCATTGGTCTATTAGACTAAGCATCCACCAATCTCATTATTTGAGATTTTAAATTTGTGGAGAATGGGAAATGATAGAGTTGAAGCTAGTATAAAAGGGCTAGATAAACTTCATGATAATTACTTGTGGCTAAATCCTTCTCTTCTTTACCTCTAATTTCTTCGCATGTATATAATTGTTAATAAATAATCAAGAACGGTTTTAATTGGTTTGTAATCTCTTATGCATTTTTGTCTAATCATTCATGGTTGGTATAAGTACGTCTTAAGATTCTAAGTTAGAACGTTTTATGTGTACTAGACTTATGTCATGCTCAATATTTAGCGGGTGTTTTTCCTTTTATTCTTTTCAAATTTCTTAGTGAGGAATAAAGAAAAATAAGAGCGGCTTATGAAAAAAAATGAGTGGCTAGAAAAAAAAAAGAAAGAAAAAAGAAAATATATATACAAGACTCCCTAGAGGGGCAGTGTGGTGTTAATTATAGTGACTATTGAGTTCCAATATTACCTTGACGGGTTGCGGGGATTCAATAGATTGCTCTAATCCAATATTACCTTGACGGGTTGCGGATTTGAAGATCCAAAGTCTCAAAAAGATGGCGGATGTAAATTATTGCGTGAGTTTTATTTTTCTTGCCTTCGCGAGTGTGTAGCTACTTATGAAAGCATGACATAAGGATTTTACACATAAGGCGAATGACTTATTATTCTTGAAACGGACTTGTATTAATTGTGAGCGGTTTTTCAAGTAATGGATGAGAGGATTACTTGGGATTAAAACCGTGCTTCCTTATTTTTGAATTTTACACTTCTTATACTTCACACTTGAATAAATGACAAATTTGCCCACAAGCAATTTGCTCAAATAATAACCGGTTCCACATTTAATTGTCATGAATAAGTTGATGCACTTTTTACTTGTGAATACAATGATCCCATTTTTAAGCTTGGTATGGGGAAAGTGAAACTTGAGGGTGATAAATGTCCATGGTACCCAAGCCCTAATCAAAGTTATTGAATTCTTTATGAGTTATTTCCATCAAAACCATTTCAAGAAAAAACCAAAAAGATATAGATAGAATTGTATTTTGTTCATTGCATTGTTGAAAGTCAAAATCATGCATCATGTAGTTTAGAGTAGTCTAGATGCATTTCATATGGCCAAGGTGGATTAATTATGAGGAGAATGTAAATTTGTGCTTTAAAATATATAGAATTGCATGAGGACATGACAATGTTCAAGTGTAGGGGATTTGATATAAGCAAAAACTCATATCAATTTATCAACAAATAACCCTAAAACATGAAGCAAAATACCAATTTATCTTGTAAAAACAGTGTTATGTGGTATGTTTGTGTTTGTGTACACTTGTTTAGGTAAAAGGATGCATTTTCAAGCAAACAAGGAATAATCAAGCTTAATTTGATGAAAAAGACAAAGAAGGATCAAAAGTGACAAGACTTTGAAGTGCAAGGACCTATCTTGACAAACTGCCAAAGATGAAGGACCAAAGTGTAAATATTGTAAAAGTCAAGATCATAGTCAAATTTTGTCAACTCTCAAGTCAACTCAGTCAAAGGATCATTTTTGCTCAAGAATGAAAGTTGAAGGACTAAAAATGCCAAAGAAATGAAGCTGCTAGCCTTTAATTGCAATCTGCCAAAGTCTAGGGACTATTTTTGCCTATTTTGGAAAGATATACAAGAGTGATCCATGTGATATATTGTGGACCAATGAGAAGCCAGGATTAAGTAGACATGGATTGCCACATCTTTGCATTAAATATCCACTACAGCCGCCTCATTTAATGAGCATATCTCAACAGTGTGATCCGTGTGCACACATTTCAGCTAATAAGGACTTGACACGTGTCATCTTCAAACTATCAAAGTTTTCCAGGAACGATTTGAAGCTAGAGTGGATTTCATGGAAAGTTATAAACATCAAACCTGTTTATTTTTTAGAGACGAATCCATTGGTCATGATCAATTAACTTGAAATCAACTCAACAAAGAAACCCCAATTCATGTTCATAACCTGGAATTCAATTGAGCAGAATTATGACACGTGGAGACCTGGGATTGGTCCCAACACGTCATCAACCCCAACTAATCTTCTTCTCAAGTCTATAAATAGTTTGTTTAGGCTTCATTTGTAATGTGTAGTTGTAAGTGTGAAAAAACACACATTTACTTTTTCCTCTCATCATTTTCCCTTTTTAGCTAAACTACTCAAGAGTTTGACACACTCTTGAGTTAGTTAGTCAGTTAGTTACCTTTTTAACAGCTTTGTAACAAACCTCCATTAATAAAATTCAAATTCAACTTTTCCCGCCAAATCTTCTCATCATCTTTACTGTTCATATCCTGCTTCCATTGATACTTTTGTTGCTGAATTGAGTTTGTTATGATCAAATCTTAATCATAACTGACTTTGAAGGAAGATTGTAGCTGTTTGATTGATTTCAGTTCAAGTCATAGCATTTGTGATGAATTCAGGCCATTTTGATGATTCTAGTTGATGAGTAGCTGTTTGTTGATTGTAGATAGGTGAATCTAGTGCTAAGGTGGTGGTTAGCACTAGACTAGAGAGTTCAGCACTCCTCTACTGCTCAAAGGTTCCTTCACAAGGTGCTTAAGCTTCTGATTTTTGGTTCCACTCAAATTGCCAAATGCATGCTCAATTCCTAGCTTAAATCTTTGGTGTATGCATGATAAAACTTGTTTAGATTGATCTTTACTTGATTCTAGTAGTTTGTAGCTTAAGTGTTGCTTTTCTGCTTATTGATTTGGATTTTGTCCTAGTTGTTAGCTTATTTCAGCCAATTCTAGACTTACTTCCTTAATTGAGTTCTAGTAGTGATCATTGCTTGCAATTAGCTTAAATACATCTCTTTTTTATCACTGAATTCAGTTTGCTATAGCTTTTCATTCAGCTTAAACTTGTGCTTAAAAATTCTTCATAAAAATCTTCAATAGATCAGTTTATGAGTGTTTGGCATTAGCTAGTATCTGAGTTTCAAGTGTTGATTTTTGGCAATCTTATGCTCATTTCTAGTTAATAGGTCATTATAAAAGGTTTTGAACCATTTTCAAGTCAAGTTTAAGGTCAAACAGGAAATTGGCAATATAAAGGTTTGGGTCATATTTTAGTCAGTTTTGCTTATAAAAAGTTGTTAAATTCATTTGGCTTGCATTTACTTGATTCTTGATGAAATTTAACAAAACCAGTTCTCATTTGTAGTTCATATTATGAAGTTTCATTGTCCATAAGCATTTCATACAGTTTTCATTAAGCAAGGAGAAATAAGCAGAATTCTAGACTGTTAAGCAAAATGAAGTTTATGTAAATGAAAACAGCTTTTTCATATCTCTTGATCCACTTCAATAACTTGGCAATTTTCTTTCACAATATCACTTAGTAGGTGTTGGTGGTTGATTTTTGAGATTTTCAGCTTTTTGAAAAAAATCTTGGTCAACGCTTGGTCAACATAAGCCAAATTCAGCTTAATTCAATTTTCAAGCTTATTAATGGATGATTTTTTATGAGACTTGATTTTACATTCATGAATTGAGTTCATTAATCATTTTCAGTACTAAAATCCAGTTGTGCATGTCCAGATTTTCTTAGAGCTTATTTTGTGCTTATTGGAAAGTGCTTATTTGCTTATTAGACATTTTTAGCTAATTTCCTTTTACAGACCTAACTTATTTTCAATTCTAAGCATTTTGCAATTGGTTTGACTGATTTTGGTTCAGAAATAAGCTCAAACGAGCTTATTTTTGTCTAGAACCCGTTTTGGCATAAAAACTTTTCAAAATTGCATTACAGTCCTTCTTGTATTAAACTGTTTTAAATCTTGGCTAAACTTGTTAATTTCTAGGGTTTGCACTAATCAGGTCCTTAAAGTTTGAAATTTGTTAAATTTCAGTTAGCAAGTTGTGGAATTTGTTACAAATTGGTTAGTTTGTTACATTGTTTACATTTTTGATCCTTTTGGTTAACTGTTTTACCATTTCAGTCCTTGTACTTGTTAGATTTACATTTTGAGCATTTACTTTTCATAGAATTTACAATTTCAGTCCTTTTAGTTTTATGATTTACATTTTGAATTTACTTGAATAAAAACTTGGTATGTGCACGATGTTTTACATATAAGTAGATAATATTTTTTTTCAACTTTGCAAGTCATTGTTTGAATTAGCAAATAGAATATCCAAAAAATATTAACAACCAAAAACAGTTAAAACCCCGATATTGTTAGGACTTCCAATTAGCAAGAACTGAGAAAAACGAACTGCATTATACACAATTTCAATATTCAAAAATAAAACCAATATAGAGTGGACCTGAGATGTACGACCCATTAGATGGATCGTTGCAGTAACTTGTAGTGCACTCCATATGGTCTGCCACCAACGAATTTTTCTAAGCTCCTCATCAACCTACGTTCCCAGAGCTTTTCATCAATCTTCTTGATCACATATGTCGCCATCTTCTGATAAGCCGGATGCCAATCCTCAATCATTTCTGGTAATGTCCCGCCAGAATTGAGATGCTCCAATTTTCCTCTGACGTATATGAGAGTCCCATCACTGTATTTATGAAGCTCACCTACCCTCATAAACTTCATGATCCCACGACTGTTCATGTAGAAAATCCCGTACATCGGAATGGTAGTGCCGGTATAGGGACATCTTTTGACATGTTGAGGTAGAACTTGATTCATTGGACGGGTCATGTTAAGCTTCCTTTGGTAGCTTTCAACTCCCAATTGAAGATCTTCAACTCGTTTCTTGATAACAAGGCTTCGTGTGAACATACGAAGTGCTGTATTCAAGGAACTGATTTCTTCACGAGTAAGATGGGTAAGCTGATCACGGGTCATCATAAGCAACATGTCTTCGATATCTTCAAGGCGAATGATAGAGAAATATCCCTGTTGTATCTTGTATGCTTTGTCATCCTCCCTTTTTAGACGAATCTCCGTCACATGATGATAGCCATTCTTGGGTTCAATCTTCAGTCCTAAGATACTTGTGATTCGTAGATTGGATCTGACGATACTTCCTGAGTTGGCTAAGCAGCAACCTCTGTACGCCCTTCGGACTCGCTCGTCCCAATGTGATGCTCCTATAGCAGCATACATGTCATAATTACGGCTTACCTTTGGGACCCAGAGGCGGTTGACCTTTTCTTCGATATAAGGTATTGTCCCCCAATTAGCAGCTTTCAAAAAGGTCAGGGAGGTCGCGTACTTGGATGATCCCTTGAGGAGATACTCAAAATCATTGGTGACGAAGAATTCAAGAGCAATTTGATTATCTTGAGAGGGATCAAGGGGAGGTGGAGCTCTTTCTGACTCATGAAGGCCTGGCGTTTGAACGGTATTGAGAGCTTTCAGGACCTCTTCAGCATAATACTCGTACTCCATGCGGCTTAACCTGGTTTTGGCATGAAGTCTCTTTTCCTTTAGCGCTCTCTTTACCAAAGACGGAGTGACCGAAGATTTGAACTCATGAGCCCAAAATGCACACAAGTCTATCGGACTACGGATACGGAGATATAGAACATCTCTATCAGCGTCTGTGATTGGATCATATTTTGCAGCTGCCATGATCCAAGCTTGTGGCGGTGCAGTTTCATCAATCTCCAATGTATCCGCCCAGTCCCGTGTGCTTGACTCGGGAACAGTAGATTCTGGTTCTTTTTGCAGAGGAGTAGAAACATGAACACTTGTTGGTTCGGATTCAGGCATTTCAGCGGTATCATGAACAGGCGAGTGTTGTGTAGATTCATGTTCAATTTCTGGTTCTGCAATCACAGGAGCAACAAAAGAACTAACAGGATTAGTGGTAACAGGTATAGAAACAGAAACAGATGTACCGGGAATCGATGATGCAGTAGCAGCATTCACATCATGGCGCCACTTGGTTCGTCCTGACTCCGTAGAGGTGGAATTTTCCTTTCGGGCAACATCTTTCTGAGACTTGGTACCAGACTTGGATGGTTTCTTTTTGCTGGCACCGTTGTCCCCCGTTTCATCGTCATCAGACTGATCAGGCTGGTCATTTTTACCGCTATCCATGTTTTTGTTGTCATCATCATCCTCATCATCATCCCCGTTGCTACCCTTATCACTCTCCTTATATTGATCACCACCATCACCATCATCATCATCATCACCATCACTACCTTTGTCTTCATCTTCTTCACCATCATCCTCTTCTTCACCATCACCCTCTTCTTCACCATCACTCTCCTCTTGCTCACTATCTTCCTTTTCCTCCTCATCCAAGATGTGGTAAGGTACCACACTTCCAAATGTTTTAAACAGCCGATCATCCTCCAAGATAGCTTCATTTAGTGCTTTGTAGAGTGTTCGCTGAATTTTAGACTTGTCAAAAGATCCAACTTCCTTCATGCGAGCTTTGAGGATCTTCTTTAGTTCAAAATCTGTTATGTCATATGCAATTTTGTAGGCTGACTCGGAAGGGTTGGATGACTTAATCATCAAGTTATCAGCCGCAAGTTTCCTCATTTCTTCACGCAGCTTTGGCATAAGAGACTCAACAGATTCATTCACTCTCTCTAAAATAGAAGCTTCAAGTGTTTCTTTCTGCTCCTTATATTTATCCTTTATGGCTCAAAGTCTTGTAAATCGTGCTTCATTCCTATCAGCTTCAGCCTGTTTGACCTGAGCAAGTTCTTCTGCATGAGGTTTACGTGTCAACTCTATCTCTGCAGTGAACTTAGCTATTATCTCTTCTTGGGCTTTCTTTGATGCCTCTTCACTTTGCACTCGTCGAAATAGCTCTTCTCGAAGTTGAGCCATCTCTTTTCTTTGACTGTCCATGTGTTTATCCAACATTTCTGCCATTACGAATGCAGCCATTGAAGATGGTACATGGCTACTTTGGGATGGTTGAAAAGGCACGGTCGTGATTACAGTACTCATGACGGAAGTAGGTGGAGGTGGAGGGAATGGTAGTGGTGTTGGCACCGTTCGTGTTGGTAAAGGCTGGATTGGTGGAGGTTGAGTTACAAGAGGCTGTGTAGTCACAATGATTGTTGTAGCACCGGACTCCTTCTCAACACTTGTTGTATCAGCAATGGATGTCTCCTTCGATGTTGTGTAACGTTCGGGTGATCCAAACTCACTAATCTCATGTGGCTCCTCATATTCTTCTTCAACATCTATCTGTGCACCCGAACCACTACCGCCTGTGTCTCTCCTACTCTTTTCAATAGCCTTTTTCATTAACCTTTTCTCAGTCTTACGAGTTAGCTCGAGAGTAGGATCGTCATCAACATATTCTTCCTCGTGAAGAACAAGCTTGTCAGCCGTGCTCTTACCCTTCTTAGCCTCAGTCTTTGTCTTCTTGGTTTTCGGTTCAGATATAGCAACTGTTTGCTTGTGTTTACCTTTACTCTTGACCGTAGTAGACGAGTCTTCTCTTTTCTGAATGCTTGCTTGTTGGTTCTGGATTTCTATTAGCATGTTCTTGTAATCAGCAGAAGCGATAATCTTATCTGTCAGGAGATGACCGGGAATAGGACCAGGGATAACAACATTGGAGTGACTTTCTTGCCTTAAATCCACCAGATCATCAGCATCCTTTGTGTGGTGACGGCTACCTGCACGCTAATCTATAGACGCCTCATTTTCCATAAAATAATGTATGATTAGCTTTATGAACCTAGGGTACTGGAACCTTTAGCCTTAGTGTTCGTGTTTGTGAAGAGTTGATAACTAAACTCGTCCCACAACAATGATGCATAATCAATATTAATACCTTTGAACATACCATAGAACATATTTATGATTGGCGGACGCACAACATCATACCCAGTCGTTTTGGGTGTGAGACATTGGCTGAGAATACCAAAAATCGCTCTCCAAGGTTGACCCACTTTGGCTGTGGTAAAATCGGACACTATTCGTAAGTCCGCACATCAAATAGCAGAGAACATCTCCATGAGCTCGTTCTTGGTCGGGTTCGCTGAGAATGTTGTACCTTTGGGTGACTCCCAAAAACCAAAGATCTTGCGGAAGTCTGACACGGTGAGAGTCTGTTGCTTGTTGTCCAGGAAGAATGTGATCTTGTTTGACATCTTCTCTTTGGTTGCCCATAATTCGTACATGTAGTCGAAGGGCACCGAAGCACTACTCCTTAGCGCATTCTTGAAGTGAGAATTGTCAAGAATGGCTGAAGCTACCTTGAATCCATTGTGATTGGAGTTAGAGACCTCCTTCAACCGGTAGTTGTTTGGAATGAACTTGAGGGTTTTGGCTTCTTCAATGGCTGCTGCTCTAGTGTTTTGTATTTGTTGCACGGTTGGGTTAGTCATTGTTTCTTCTTAAGATAAAACATAAAGGTTGATACACACAGATATAAATACCATTATGAATTTATACCTAAGTATTAAACATACGACATAAAACCTTAAGCATTTACAACACTCAAACATTTAATCAAGTTATTAAGCAAAAACACCTTCATTCGGAATAAACATCTCATCCGGAATAAACACTTTATCCGGAATAAACATTTCATCCGGAATACACATTTCATCCAGAATACACACTTCATCCGGAATAAACACTTCATCCGGAATACACACTTCATCCGGAATAAACACTTCATCCGGAATAAACACTTCATCCGGAATAAACACTTCATCCAGAATAAACACTTCATCCGGAATAAACACTTCATCCGGAATAAACACTTCATCCGGAATAATTGTTTCATCCGGAATAATTGTTTCATCCGGAATAATTGTTTCATCCGGAATAATTGTTTCATCCGGAATAATTGTTTCATCCGAAATAATTGTTTCATCCAGAATAATTGTTTCATCCGGAATAATTGTTTCATCCGGAATAATTGTTTCATCCGAAATAATTGTTTCATCCAGAATAATTGTTTCATCCAGAATAATTATTTCATCCGGAATAAATTGTCTATCCGGAATAAATTGTCTATCCGGAATAACATGATCCATCCGGAATAACAAGATCCATCCGGAATAACGTGATCCATCCAGAATAACTTGATCCATCCGGAATAACATGATCCATCTGGAATAATCTTAAACTTTGGTTCATCCGGAATGTTTTTGCAAAACACTTGCTCATTTGTGTGTTTAAGGCATTCTAAAGGCAACAAACATCTTTCTAATGATATTCCGAGTAAAACCCAACTAAAACCCTAATCAGTTAAACCCTAATTTAGGCAGAAACCCTAATTTTGATAAATTTGAGTAAACCGAATCAATTACCTAGGATTAACAATGAATTAGATGAAGTTTGTACCTTGTTAGATGAATGTGATTAGTTGGAGATCAATAAAAAACGTGATATAGGAGCTTGAGTGTGTGTTTTAGTGTGTGGTAATGGCGGCTAAGGGATAAAACAGAAAAAGAGAGACTAAAGAAAGACGGGGAGGGGGGTTTGACTTGGTCAAAATTTTCACAGGTTTCAAAGTTGTCACATTTAGCCCTTTCAGTTTTAATCCCCTTAACTATTCGTTTTTCTTTACTTTTCCTTTTCTTTTCTAGTTAATAACAAGATTAGGTTTGTTTTGATGACGAAGACGATTTAACATTTTCTCCCCCTTAAACGATGACCCGTTTTCTATTTAAAGAGCTGTAGTCATTGTTTAACGAGGCACATGTTGATGAAAACATTTTCCAATTAATGTCTTGAAAAGATTGATTCGTGGTGGCAATAAGATTTCTCTTATTTTGACAAATTAATGCACTGAGACGTACACTAACTCGTATTAAACGAAGTTATAAAGTAAACTTAATCCCTTTGTATGATTTGGCTTGTAAATCATACCCGAGAAAATTAATTCCCGTTGTGAGCCAACATTTTCCAAAGAAATACGTGACTTGAATGCGAAAAGCGGGTTGCAGTCTAAAATAACTACAAGCCATAATGGGCATGTTTTAAAAATGTACAACTTTTATACGGACTCTATTTATGGCGTCGTGTCAATATTAATCGACATTTCTAAGGCCGTAAATATTACCGTACTAAAAGACATGCCCGATTTAAAAAAGACGAAAATATTTTTGTGTTTTCTTGGTTTTATATTTTTTATGGTTTTTGTAGGTTTTATATTTTATGGTTTTTGTTGGTTTAATATTTTTTATGGTTTTTGTAGGCTTTATATTTTTGTATTTTTCTTTTTGTGGTTTATATATATACGATAATATACATGATCACGATCAAAGGATACGCAGGAATAGTTTACCACCACTATTCTGCTAATTCTTCTGCCAACTCTTTGAGAGTCGCTGGAGAGAAGGATTTCATGCCAAGCTTGTCGATCAAAAACTCGATTCGTCCTCGATCTAAGGCTTTTTTGAACATATATGCCAGCTTATAGTCAGTGGTGACAAAATACAGCTCGATCACTCTGTTGTCCACTTGCTCTTTAATGAAATGGTAGCGAATGTCGATGTGCTTTGCCCGGGAGTGTTGAACGTAGTTGCAGCAAAGGGCAATGGCGCTCTTGTTGTCACAATACATCGGGATTTTGTTAAATCCAAGACCATAGTCAGTTAGTTGTGATCTCATCCAAAGGACTTGCGCACAACAACCGGACATGGCAATGTATTCAGCCTCCGTGCTAGAAATTGCACAGACCCAGAAGTGCTACGCCTCGTGTCTTGACACCTAGCATGATCGGCATCTGCATATGATATTAAAGCAATAGAGGAATCTTCCGGATACCATAGACCACGATGAAGTGTTCCTTTGAGATACCGAAAGATCCTTTTAACAGCATGTAGGTGCTTTTCGGTAGGCCGAGCCTGATACCGGGCACACATGCATACGGCAAATTGCAAATAAGGCCTGCTAGCAGTCAGATAGAGAAGGGTGCCGATCATCCCACGGTAGAGTTTCGGATCGACAATAATCCCATTCCTATCTTCATCTAACTTGGATTTCTCTACCATTGGAGTATCCACGGGGTCACAATTTTCAAAGTTATATTTCTTTAAAGATTCTAGAGCATATTTGGATTGATTAATAAAGATGCCTCTGGGATTCTGAGAAATTTGTAATCCTAAGAAAAATGAAAATTTTCCCATCATTGACATCTGAAAGCGTGTGGACATTATTTTCTCAAAGCGGTTTGACAATTCTATGTTAGAGGCAGCAAATATTATATCATCAACATAAATTTGTACCAGTATCATGTCGTTGTCTTCCTTGAGAGTGAATAGAGTGGGGTCCACCTTGCCTTTGGAGAAGCCTTCCGACATGAGAAATTTTGAAAGGAGATCATACCACGCGCGTGGAGCTTGTTTCAACCCATAGAGAGCCTTCTTAAGCTTGTACACATGATTAGGAAACTCCATGCTAATGAACCCATTCGGCTGACTAACATAGACTTCTTCCCTTAGTTCACCATTCAAAAATGTTGTGTTCACATCCATTTGATAGACGATCATGTTCATATGAACAGCATACGCAAGGAATAGACTAATAGCCTCCAATCTTGCAACAGGAGCAAAAGATTCTTCAAAGTCGATACCCAAGGCTTATTTGTATCCTCTGGCAACCAATCTAGCATTATTTTTCAAAACTACACCCATCTCATCGAGTTTAACCTTATAAACCCACAACAAAGTAAGGATGTTAACCTTGTCAGGGAGAGGAACTAATACCCATACTTCAAGTCTTTGGAATTCATTTAGTTCCTCTTGCATGGCTTCAATCCAAGATAATTGAGTCATAGCATGTTGCCAGTTTTTAGGTTCAACTTCGGAGAGAAATGCATCAAAATAGCAATAGAGTGCACTCTCTTGTAATTGATGGCGTGTAGAGACTGGTCGATCGAGACCTCCAATAATATTCCTAATTGGGTGATCTTTTGTCCATTTGGTGCTGTGATTTTCAATCCGTGGTGGTCTGGAGTGAACGATTGTAGGAGCTTCTTCTGAGGTAGACGCGGCTGAAGGGTTTTCAGGTATTGGTATACCAAAGAATGGAAGCTCTTGTAGGTGAGCATATTCCAAATCGTGATCAACAGAATCCTCTTCATCATCATTAGGCACAAGTAAGGGTGAAGATTCAGGTGTAGTTTGAGAATTACTTGGTGGAGGTGCATCCGGTTCAATGTTAATTGAAGATGCATTGGATGAAGCTTCATTAGCTTGAGCAACAACTTCAGGTATTGGAGCTATCACTACAGGTGCTGGAACTTCATCACTTGGGGGATCAAAGAATTCATCAAACAAAGGTTGAAATAGTTTATCCCACTCGGGCCTTGTAGGTGGTATAAATAATGTAGAAGTAGGATTATTGGGAACTAATCCGGAACTAATAGCACCAGTTCCCATCTCGTGAAGCGCGGGTTCAGAGCTGCGTTGCTCAGAAGCCATCGATGTCAGCTCATCAAAATATGCGTCCATAGTTTCTACTATCTTACCAAGACGACGGTTTTAAATTCGGTATGCTTTCTTTGAGGGTGAGTAACCAATGAAAATACCTATATCGGCTTTCGATTGAAGTTTGCCCAAATTCTCACTATTAATGTTTGGATAACAAAGAGCACCAAACACATGAAAGAATGAAACATCGGGTTTACGATTATGTAGAAGCTTGTTAGGTGTTTTTCCATGGCGTTTCTGAATGATAGAGCGGTTTTGGGTGTAACATGCAGTAGATATAGCTTCTGCCCATAAGAATAATGGAGCGTTCGCATAAATCAGCATAGTCCTAGCAGCTTCCATAAGCGTACGATTCCGTCTTTCAACGACACCGTTTTGTTGTGGGGTACGTGCAGCGGATGTTTCATGAGAGATACCAACTTCTTCATAGTAATCACGAAGAGTCTGGTTGACGAACTCTGTTCCATTATCAGTACGAATACGGCGGACAATAGTATTTAAACGTAATTAAATGAATTTCAGGAAAGTGATGATAGCCTTCTGTGCTTCATCCTTTGTACGTAGAAATCTAACCCATGTAAACTTGGAGAAATCATCCACAATAACAAGGATGAATTTCTTACCACTCACACTTTCGGTTCGCATTGGCCCACAAAGATCCATATGCAAAAGATGAAGTTTTTCTTGATTGGTGTCTTCAGCTTTTGGCTTGTATGATTTCTTGGTGCTTTTCCCCCAGAACACGCGGAACATAAATGGTCCTTGTGAAATTTGAGCTTTGGAAGACCACGAACTAATTCGTTTTTAGCCAAATGATTAATAGCATCAAAGTTGAGACGAGATAATCTGTGATGCCATAACCATGACTTGGTCTTAGATGCTTTGGAGAGAAGACATACTGGAGAGGCGGCCATCATGTCTTGTAGGGACAAAGTATAAATATTTGCACCACGAGACCCCTTCAACAACTCTTTTCCTTCCAAGTTGCGAATGAAACAAGTATGTTGTCGAAAAGCAACCTCTAGGTTGGAATCACAGAACTGTCCTACTGAAAAAAAGTTTATGACCAAGACCTTCTACATAGTATACCCTTGAAATCGTGACATTTCCAATCTGATATTCACCATACCCCATTATCTTTGCAATATGATCATTACCGAATTTTACCGTTCCAAGAAACTTGCTAACGAAATTTCGGAGCATCGAGCGATCTCCGGTCATATGCTTCGAGCAACCGGAGTCCAAATACTAGAGGATGATTTGGACCACCTGAAAATATCACCAGACGAGGACAATGTATAGGTTTCGGAATCTGAATATTCCTTGTTATTAGCAGGTACAGATTTAATGATCTTAGATTTGCTAACTTTAGGTTTCTTAGATTTCATAGCCTTCTTCCTAGTTGGTGGTGTAGATTCAAGTTGGCTTAAATCCTGAGGTATTTCTTCACTAATAGGCACTATAGTGGGGGCTGACCTAATTAAAGGGCGCGTTTTCCATACTTTAGTGCTAGTGTGCCTAATTAAAGGACGCTGAGACCTAACCTCAATGGATGCATTCCTAGTTAAAGGGCACATTTTTCCATCTAATGTAAAGGTCCTACCAGTGGGACGCCATTGCCATCCAACATTGGAACTAGTTCTCCCAGTTGGCTTCCATTCAAGATCATTCCTAATGGCATTCATTTCATTCACATGATCAATAAGACACAAATCATGACGTTCAGAAAACATGCATTCATTACAATTCCAACATTTTAAATTAGAATTCACAAATGGTTTAGGCTTCTGCACAGGCGCAGAGCTTTTAGTCTTAGCAACATGATTCTTTTTATTTAAATTTTAAATAACATCCCTAGGGTGAGCTTCTACTTTCTTCTTGATGGTACTACTAGTGGAGGGCTTGATCTTATCTTTCTTGAGTGGCGATCCTTTAGCCTTAGTAGACTCTTTTATTCCTGTAGAAGGCAAAGTGGGAACATTAGCAACAGATTTTAAAGGTGCCTTAGTTGATGGTGCCAATGACGGTTTTGCTCCTGGGGTCTTATTGAATGGGGTTACAGCAATGGGTCGATTAGTGAGTAGTGCAGAACCCGGTTTTCCTATGTATTGCAAATATGCTAAGCAATATTGAACTCGTTGAATATATACTTGAGCTGAATAATAGTAACTGCTTGAGGGATCTAACGCATACAAATCATATAAAATATCCCTAACAAGGTCCACCTGCATAATTGCATTCATCATATAAACATCGTAAGTATCCGGATTTTACTTATGGTGCGGGTTCTTATAGATCACTACTGAATTGGTTGATGAAGCACTAGAGGACGGTGCAGAGTTGGTAGCTAAGTTATTAACAACTTCTTGTCGGGTGAGAAGAAGTGTCTCCTTTAACTCAGCCAAAACCATGTTTTTGTCAATGAGCTGGATATTTAAGTCAGAGATTTCCTCACATTTTTGGTTCAATTGTTCAACATAAGATTGTTGCTGTGCCGCATTAAAAGCGAAGCGTTCTTCTAGTGAACCATAAAGAGTGGACATTCCTTGTCTTGCACGATCCATCTCCCCTAGAATAGACGAAAGTCTAGTTTCTAAGAACTGGTTTTTAGACTCTACAGCCTCTAGTTCCAATTTTAGTGTTTCGTTCGATGACACATCTCTCTTTAATCTCATAATCTCTTCCTCTAATGCCTTAACTATCTCAATCATCTTGTCACTCGTCTCAACACTGTTTTCACAACCATTTGTTAACAAAAGATCCTCATTTTGAGTTTGTTGTTTTAATTCTAAAGATATACAATGTTGTTCAAGTTGATTAAAGCGTTTTGTAAGTAAATTGTAAGAATCTTGAAGCTTTAAAAATTCATCGTTAGACTCGTGACAAGAATGATTATCTACCTCATTTACAGTCTCAGCAATATTTACAGAGAGATCATGCACATCATCACATATATTCACAGCATCACAGTTATTCATAGCGGATGTAAGCTCATTCGAATAATTAACATTCACAGTAGCAAGCACATCATACGAAATTACTTGGGACAAGAATCGGTCATACTCGGATAAAATCTTTTCCTTTTCAATTAATTGTAGTTCGTAAGCGGTGTCCATTTCATAAAACACTTTTTGAACTTCTTTAATTTCAAAATCGAGATTTTCCGAAAGAGATGCAAAACTTCCTTTTTGATTTTCGACAAAAGGGTTGATCTCATTCTTAAACACCTCGTTCATGTGTTCGAAAGCCCATTCTCTGGCGTTTAGACCATTTGAAGTCGTACATTCCCGGATGACCTTGTCAAAACTAGCAAAGTATTGATTAATATCTTGCAAGTTTATCCATATAGTGCTAATAGGTGGAAGATCCTTTGGAATTTCCTTATGTCCTTCCATTTTGACAAGTGTAGGAAGTGTACTAGGGTTTTCTTCATTTAACATGTAGGTTGGTGTTGTGATGAGATCTTTATCCATATGGAAGCGAATTCTAAAGTCTGTTTTTGCAAGCTCTTGATTCATTTTAAAATAATCACACTGGGGATATTTTGCAAAGTTGTATGACCGACTCTCATCAACTAGATCCTTATTCGTGCAATCCTCGAAAATAACAATCGGATCTAAGACCAATCCTAATTTGGTTGCATCATAAAGTCTTGGATTATGGATAAAAGATTGTCTTGCATACCGTGGGTTAGGGGGAAGGTCTTTTTGACGCGATAAGTTAAACTCTCTAAACGATGCGTCAAATAAGTGCACTAGTTGAGAGGCAGCGTATTGTCTTAAAAGCAAATAATCTAAACTCTAAATTCTATTAGCTGCATTAATTTCCATTTCATTCTTTTTAGACTCGAGAAATTCAAAATCCGTTTGAAGTTTGTGAAAATTAGTGACCACTAACTCTTTTTCTTTAAGTTCGTTGGAAAGATTTGCTCTTAAGGTTTCAATTTCTTGCAAATGACCCATTAAATGATCATATTCGGGATTGGTTAGCACATTGGACGAATGAACTAATTCTAAAGTTTGAACTTTTTCGTTGCACAAGGCAAGCTCAGCCGACAGATTCTTATTTGTAGCTAGGGTTTCTAAAAGTGCAGTATTCATTTGGCTAAGTAACTTTGCAGGAACCATGACCAAATCTTGTTGAGAAGGAATATGCTTAGTCGAAATGACTCACGGTTGTGATTCACTCAAAGTATGGGGACATGCATTGATATTGCTATCATTGATTGTCTCTTCATTTGAAAGACTCACCACCGAAGACTCATTCGGATTTGCATCCTCTTGCCCAACTTGATGTGGTTGAATACTAGTATCAGTGGTATTAGTAAGTACCTCAGATATTTTATCTGACCCAAAGCTAGATATAGTTGCCATAAGAGCTGCCTGAGCAGATTGAAGATCATCACAGTCTGAATCATAAGCATCCAGATCATCTGCTTGGTATGCTGCATTCTGTGTAGTGAGAACTTCTTGTTCCGCAATCCCTGGATCAGCAAGAAATGCTAGCTCCTCTTCATCAAGTTCCTGTCCTTGTGCCTGAGCGTTCACCAAATAAGTCTTCTCTGTAAACCATTGACCATCCCTTCTACTCTTGGGTTTTGTGCAATCCCTAGACATGTGACCTTCTTCCTTACAGTTGTAGCATGTAATTATTCTCAACTTACCTATGGAATTAGCCCGTGGAGGAGTGTTGACCATTGGAGCAGGATTGACCATGCGTGTATTGGTGGTTGATGTAGTGGGTCTCCCCTGATAAGGTTGAATAGGTTGAACCATTACCTTGCCATTCTCAATGGTAGCTTGTTGTCGAGAATTGGTTGAATTCCTCAACTGATTGTTAGTAGGAGCTGGTCCTCTAAATCCTCGTTTGCTCAATGTCCTTGTGAGATAAGCACACATAGTGGCTAACACTTTAGCTGGGTCAGTTCCTTGTTTGAATTCAGGAATAGGAACCTCATCATTATCACAATACATTGCTTGGTCTTGTTGAGTGGCATAAGCACTAGAAGGAGTACTGATGTGGTCAGAATAACTTGGTGGATATGCTACATTTTCTTGATATGGAGAATATGATGACTGAGCATAGGGTGCAATGCTTGCTGGTGAATATGGGTGAGGTTGTGGAGCATATTGTGATGCTTGTGGTTCTCTCTGAGACAAAGGTGCATTAAACCGATATTGTTGCTGATGTGATGTGGGTGGTTGAGGGAGAATCGAATATTAAGGGAAGCTTGGAGTCATGTACGGTGATGGATGATAAGCTTGGTGTCCCATGATATAAGGAGTGTTGTTATATGACAAGCTTGGTTGATTTCCCATCAAAGCTAAAGATTCAGGGTACATACCTTGAGGCGAACGGTGCATAATCACGTGTTTCTCATGCTGTTGAAGAAAAGCATAGAGTTGATCCAAATTGCACTTATGCAAATCCCTAGTTAACTTAACATCAGTAATAAACTCACCTCATTCAGCTTGAGGTAAAGTATTCAAAAACTTGGTGTTAACCTGGAATGGAGCAATCACGAGATTGTACACATTCAAATCATTCATGAGAGTAGTGAATCTAAAGTAGTAGTCGTGAAGCGTTACCCCTGGACTATACGTGAACCTATCAAACAGATCATACAACTGACATTCGCGTTCCTGTTTAGTAAGAGACGTACCTTGTAGCAAAACCTGTAGACGTTCCCATAACTCCTTTGCAACCGTATATTGACTTACCATTCGATAGATGTCATGTGAAAGAGCTTGGAGAATGGTTTGAAGAGCCTTTTCGTCTGCATCGGCAAAAAGTTGTTGAGCTGGTGTAAGTTCTTCAAACTCCCGTGGTCGAGTCACATTGTTAACAACGATGGTACCATAATCAAGTGGACCATTTAGAATTAACTTGAACATAAGCCTCCCATATGTCGGTTTTCCCTTAATGTATGACATCATACGGCCTTGCCATGCTTCAAAGACTTCTTTAATTAGCATTGGAGGGCGATTATCCGTTCCCGTAATGACGAAAATATCCGTAAGTGATGTCATTTGAGGCATTAATGAACTCGGATTCATTTTGATCACTTTAAGGAATCAAAGATTATCAGTTGATCGAGCAGTAAAGTAAGGTTGTGAGTTGTGTTGTGTTGTTGAAGTAAAGCGTGTGTAAGAAGCCAAGATTAAATCCACTAAAAATTGTCAAAAAAACTCGTAAAATACTCCTTGATCCGGAATAATTAAGTTGATTCAGAATAAATACCTTAATGTGAAAAAGATCTTGGTTCGGAATAATTAACTTGATCCAGAATACTTGGTTGATCCGGAATACTGGGTTGATCCGGAATACTGGGTTGATCCGGAATACTTGGTTGATCCAGAATACTTGGTTGATCCGGAATACTTGGTTGATCCGGAATACTGGGTTGATCCAGAATACTTGGTTGATCCGGAATAACCTGTTGATTCGGAATGCCTTGTTTATCCGGAATAAACTGTTGATTCTGAATGCCTCATTGATCCGGAATAAACTGTTGATTCAGAATGCCTAGTTGATCCGGAATAAATTGTTGATTCGGAATGCCCAGTTGATCCAGAATAAACTGTTGATTCGGAATGCCTCGTTGATCCGGAATAAACTGTTGATTCGGAATGTTCTGGGAAAATAACTTCGAGACCAAGTTTTGATGTTTTTTCTTAAAAAAAACGAATCTAAACCCGATTTTTGACCAAAAACCACGAAAAGTTTTGTGATTTCTACCAAAATAAGCTAAACCCAACACTTATCTAATAATCCCAACAACAAAAACACCAAAAATTACAAGATTCAAGGTAGATTTTCCTAAAAATCACTAATACTATCAAAAACTAAAAAGCAACACAAATCCTTTCCTTAAATCACCCCATAGCTCTTGATACCAATTGAAGAATAGTGATAATCTTATGAATCAATAAGGTAGGTTGATGGTTCTAGAGAGAGAAAGTAGTGAGAGAAAGTGAGAGAGCAATATGTGTTTTCTATTAAATCAAAAGTGAAAACAAACAACCAACCAACCCCCTTTCCATGGTGGAAAGGGGTATTTATATCCAAGCCACTAATAGACTTGGGCCGACCCATGACAAGCCCATGGGCCGGTTTTACTTAACAAATTAAACAAACATTAACTACGAGCTATACAACATTCAATAATATTATGGAGTGACCGATACTTCTAATATACGTTAAAAACGTATTTCTAACAATCATGATCATGGTTTGTATAAATATGTCGTGACCCATAAGGGCCATAGCCTTACCAAATCTTGATTTTTAACATGTTATTTACTTGTGTTTCTAGATGTATGAAGATGCATGCATGAAGAAATGAAAGATTATGATGTGTATACCTCTCTTGCCTAAAAGTACCAAAGAGGATCTAGATGAAAAAGGAGATATGAGATCTACTCAAGATGATGAAGAAAACCCTAGTATAAATCAAACTGTGGCCTATAATGGTTCAGCTAGGGCTTGTTTATAGTGGTTCCAAGAGAAATGATGCTACCAAATGATTTGTAATCAAGATAGGACAAAGATTTAGTTGATTTATTGAATCAACTTTGGAGTTTTGTGGCTTATAGCCGAAATATTAAGAGAGAGAGAGAGATGAAGAGAGAAGTGAGGTTGCATGTAGGAGAGATGGGAATGTGTATGTTTCGGCTTAAAGATGAGAGAGGGAAAGAGAAGGCAAAAGGCATGATTGCATTGGTAAGAACACTTGTGTCAAGTGTGGCTCTTCCCTTTCCAAGACAACCCTTCTTCTTCCACATATGCATGTGTGTGCCGTGTAAGGTGATAAGTGTGAAAACACTCATCAATTATGATCCAAATACCACTAAAAACACAGTCAAATACATTATTTTAACTTTAAAATATCAGAATTATGCGTGTATTTGTGTTTTATGTGTTTTCAGGTAACAAGATACAATTTTGGAGCAAAGTCGCGTTTTCATGGATTTATTTGATAAAAAGACGAAGAAAATGACGAAAGATGTTTTCAAGGACCTTATTTGCCACTATTTCAAAGATCGAGGGCTTAAGTTGTACTTTCAACAAAACAAAGGATGAAAAGTAGATTTGACTTAAAAGTTCTATACACATTTGGAAAGAAATGAAAAAGAAAGGACTTAAGGAGAAATAAATGGAAAAGTCTTATTTACTTGGTCTGTTGACCAAGTCTTGGTCAAACAAACACACAAACACAAAACGTCTTCTTCTTCACCGAAAGAAGAGAGAGAAACGGTCATCTTTGTGTTTCTTCACCATCGCACCTGCAAATCCATATCAAGAATAATACACGAAGATCCAAGCTAAACTCAAAGAAGGAAAAACGTTCATCTCCTTCTCCTCTACATGGTGGTACCATTTAATTAGACCAAGAGTTGAAGACGAAGAAACCCCCAAATTGTGATGAAGAAGAAGGACGGATTTATCCTCGTATTTTCCACGTGTCCACTCCTCATTGGCGAGAACACGTCATCAAGACCTCTACTCCACTCCTCTCGACGGCTATAAAAAGAAGACGAAGACTCATTTGCAAATGGTTAGCTTAGCTGTAGAGTTACACATAGTTAGTTTGTTAGGATAGGATTAGTTAGTTAGTTTAATTTTCTCCAAAGCTATTTGATTTTCAGTTGAGCAATTATATGAAAGTTATTTTTGATTCAGTTTTCCTTTCATATCAATTAGTTGTAACCGAAACTATTTTCGCCATTAATGAAAGTTTTAAGCTTTTTGATCTCTCATCTTGATTCTACGATTCTGATAGTCTGTTAGTTTTACATTCAGTTACAGTTACTGTTACCTTGTGTAACAGACTTTCCAGTAACCAAAGCTTTTCGAGTTTCAGAATTTGATTGAGTTTCGGTATTTGAGTTTCAGTAATTGAGTTTTTGAATTTTCACCATTTTCAGTTTAGACATCCTTATTTCCGTTATTACATAGCAAGCTAATTCTGTAAGCTCTTATAAGCTAGCGAGTTTTATACAGATTTTTCTAAACAGTTTTTTTATAGCTTATTCAGATATAAGCTTTAATGAAATCCTCTTTGTGTCTTTAAAGTTTTCATATCTCAGAAACAGTCAGTTTGATTCCAGATTTGATAGGTTAGTCAAGTTTCTGATTTTTGAGGCTGTTATCGTTGCTTATAAAGTTCATGAGTTCTCGTTAAGCTGAGGAAGATTTTCTGGTTAAGCCGTTGATTCAGTTTCTTTGATAAAGCTGTTAAGCTATAAGATAGACAACATATATATAGTTGGATTCTTGTATTCAATTTGTTTTGCAGGTTTATTGTGAAGGTTATGGAGATTTCGTGATTAGCAGTTCAGAAAGCTCAATTTGTTGATATCGGTAGATAAAAAAGATGGCGGTGTTTTGTGTTAAGCGAGCTCAGCGCTCCGCTTCACGTCAAAGGACTAGGCCTGGAAGTAAATGGTCAAGCATGTTTCTATTTTCTGCATTCTTATAGAATAAGTCTAGCTAGATATTATATTGGTAGCATAACTCTTGCTTGCAAATTGTTGAATCAGATTCGGCTTTTAAATGTTTTTTTATACTTGTTTCTTTACTGCACTTTGATTCTCGCATTAATTTTTCTTTGTTTGATATTAGATGTTTGATTCTCTGCTTTTGTTCATAGATTAGTTTTGTATATATTTGATATTAGAAAGTTCATATTAGGAGAAATAGGGTGTTTGGATTTGCCTCTTATTATACTGATAAGATACAGTTAGTTGTGGATTCTCAATTGAGCAAATTTAGGCATTTGTAGCTAATTCGTACTGTCTTTAGTTGCTAGACAAATGCTCATTTGGATAACTTATATTTCAGTTCGATAAGCATTTACTAGACTGTTCTTTTCTGTTTTGTATAAATACTTGGAAAGTAGATCAATAGTCAGTGGAGTATTTTTCTGTTTTAGATTAGTATTTAGCAGCTAAAATTTAGCATATAAAACAGGAAAGAAAAAGATAGTGTATATGCATCGAAATTTTAAGGCTGTTTAGAAGTTAGTTTTAATTTTGATGTTGTACACGTTTTACCCTCCACTATGTACCTCTGCGTGACGCCCACGGTCCACGGTTAGCACTCGTTAGGCTTTCCAACCCCCATTCCGTTAGTCTGTTAGTAGGTATTAGTCCCTGTTGGGCATTTAGTTGACCTGAATGTCCTTTCGTTAGAGATTCCTGTTAGAAATCGTTGCTTCGTTAGTCCATGTCAGTTAAATCTGTTGGTGGACAGTTAAGTCCCAAATGGGCTATTAGTTTTACTTTTTTGGGCTTTAGTGCATTTAGGATTCAGTAAATAATTTCATTTCAATATTTCAAATTTTTAGTTTTAGACTTTATCAATTTGTTTTTTTTTACATTTTATAAAATTTAATTTTACTTTTATAATAAAGATAGAATTTTTATAAAACTTGAATTTTTCTTTTTATAGAAATTAGCTTTTACAGAAATTGTATTTTACATTTTTTTAGATTTCGTGCATTCAAATTTCGTAATCGCAATGTGTTTTTTAGGTAGTACGTATACGTAGTATTAGTTAATATTTTTACCCTTTTTGATTGCTTTTTGCCAAGTAGAAATAGATTCCAAACAAGCTACTTTTAACCAAAAACAATAAAGTCTAATTTGGGATTGTTATATCAATTCGTTAAGATACCGAGACGATTATACTATAAAAAGACAATCGAAGTGACCTTACCTAGACCATTGCCTTAACTTCATGATAATTGGGAAAATTAATTTTTCAAACATTTTTCAAATTTTTGATCTACTTTGGCCAACAAAAATATGCATTCATAATTTTTGCATCAATCATTTTTCATAACACATTTGCATTGTATATATTTCTTCTTTTATTTTTCATCAAAAATATATAAAAAGAAAAAAATAAAATAAAACATGGTTTTAACAAATTTAGACTTCTTTGACATATTAGGCCCGCCATGGATATTTTGACTCAACCCGAGTTTGCTTATCTTAGCATTCTCTAGCTAGTATCCTTAACCATGTACTCCTTCATTGGTCTATTAGGCTAAGCATCCACCAATTTCATTATTTGAGATTTCAAATTTGTGGAAAATGGGAAATGATAGAGTTGAAGCAAGTGTAAAAGGGCTAGATAGACTTCATGGCAATGACTTGTGGTTAAACCCTTCTCTTCTTTACCTCTATTTTCTTCACATGTATATAATTGTTAATAAATAATCAAGAACGGTTTTAATTGGTTTGTAATCTCTTATGTATTTTTGTCTAATCATTCATGGTTGATATAAGTACGTCTTGAGATTCTAAGTTAGAACGTTTTATGTGTACTAGACTTATGTCATGCTTAATATTTAGCGGGTGTTTTTCCTTTTATTCTTTTAAACTTTCTTTGTGAGGAATAAAGAAAAATAAGACCGGCTTATAAAAAAAATTAGTGGCTAAAAAAAAGAGAAAAAGAAAAAGAAAAAAAACAATAATACAAGACTCCCAAGAGGGGCAGTGTGGTGTTAATTATAGTGACTATTGAGTTCCAATATTACCTTGACGGGTTGCGGGGATTCATTAGATTGCTCCAATCCAATATTGCCTTGACGGGTTGCGGGGTTGAAGATCGAAAGTCTCAAAAAGATGGCGGATGTAAATTATTGCGTGAGTTTTATTTTTCTTTCCTTAGCGAGTGTGTAGCTACTTATGAAAGCATGACATGAGGATTTTACACATAAGGCGAATGACTTATTACTCTTGAAACGGACTTGTATTAATTGTGAGCGGTTTTTAAAATAATGGATGAGAGGATTACTTAGGTTTAAAACCGTGCTTCCTTATTTTTGGATTTTACATTTCTTATATTTCACGCTTTAAATAATGACAAATTTGCCTTCAAGCAATTTGCTCAAATAATAACCGGTTCCACATTTAATTGTCATGAATAAGTTGATGCACTTTTTACTTGTGAATACAATGATCCCATTTTTAAGCTTGGTATGGGGAAAGTGAAACTTGAGGGTGATAAGTGTCCATGGTACCCAAGCCCTAATCTAAGCCATTGAATTCTTTATGAGTTATTACCATCAAAACCATTTATGAAAAATCTAAAAAGATATAAATAGAATTGATTCTTTTGCACTGCATTGTAAATATTCAAAACCATCCATCATATAGCATAATATAGTTTATTAAATCATAAAATGGCCAAGGTTGGTTAATTATGAGAAAAGTACATTTTAAAGCTTTGAAATGCTGCATTGCATGAGGTCAGGGCAATGGTCAAGTGGAGGGGAGTTGATAAGTGTGAAAACACTCATCAATTATGATCCAAATACCACTAAAAACACAGTCAAATACATTATTTTAACTTTAAAATATCAGAATTATGCGTGTATTTGTGTTTTATGTGTTTTCAGGTAACAAGATACAATTTTGGAGCAAAGACGCGTTTTCATGGATTTATTTGATAAAAAGACGAAGAAAATGACGAAAGATGTTTTCAAGGACCTTATTTGCCACTATTTCAAAGATCGAGGGCTTAAGTTGTACTTTCAACAAAACAAAGGATGAAAAGTAGATTTGACTTAAAAGTTCTATACACATTTGGAAAGAAATGAAAAAGAAAGGACTTAAGGAGAAATAAATGGAAAAGTCTTATTTACTTGGTCTGTTGACCAAGTCTTGGTCAAACAAACACACAAACACAAAACGTCTTCTTCTTCACCGAAAGAAGAGAGAGAAACGGTCATCTTTGTGTTTCTTCACCATCGCACCTGCAAATCCATATCAAGAATAATACACGAAGATCCAAGCTAAACTCAAAGAAGGAAAAACGTTCATCTCCTTCTCCTCTACATGGTGGTACCATTTAATTAGACCAAGAGTTGAAGACGAAGAAACCCCCAAATTGTGATGAAGAAGAAGGACGGATTTATCCTTGTATTTTCCACGTGTCCACTCCTCATTGGCGAGAACACGTCACAAGACCTCTACTCCACTCCTCTCGACGGCTATAAAAAGAAGACGAAGCTCTCATTTCAATTGGTTAGCTTAGGTGTAGATTACACATAGTTGTTAGGAGTAAATTAGGAGTAGTTAAGCTTTACATTTTTCACAGTCAAGATAGTTAGATGTTCAGTTACACTTTCTGTTATTAGTTCAAATCTGTTGTAACCACTTTTTTCACCATTAATAAAATCTTCTCATTTCTTAATATCTTTTTCATCCTTACTGTTACATACTCTTTCTCCGAAGTTTATGAGTTGTTAAAATTTGTGTTTGAGTTTCTATTAAGTTTCAAAGAACTAGAGAGTTGATTTGTTTAGTTTCAAGAGTTATCTGTTACGAGTTTGTTCCAAACTGTTAGTAAAGAAGTCTGATTTTCAGCTTTTAGTTCATGAGTTCCAATGAGTTTACAATATGTGTTGATTACCATGTCTTTACTCATTATGAGGTTTTGACTTTGGCTCTCTAAAACTTCTACAAGTTGGTATATTGTTATGTTTTAAAGAGTAGCTTATGAAAGTCTTTTAATGCTGTGGATTGAGTGCATCGGTCTGTTTCTGATTTTTCTGCTTTATGCGTTCATAATCAGTTGAACATGTTAGTTAATTGTTTCTCATTCAGTTTTTAAGTTTGAACAAGTTAGACTGTTCATTTTTGGTGAGATTTCAGTAGTCAAAAGTGTAACAGCTTTTCGATTTTATCAAATCTGATAATAAGTTTTTTGTAGATTTTTCGAAAGTAAATGTTTTAAAGATAATGAGGTTTCATGAGCTGAGGTAACAGGTTTTCTGTTATTGATTAGTGATAGGTTGAAGAGTTTCGATTCAGAAAGTATTCCAAAGATTTGTAAGATTGTATTTGTCGATTCCGAGTTTTCTTTGTTTCGATATTCAGTTTTGCAGGACTACATTCAGCAAGGAGTAAGATAGCAGTAGGTTCGAAGTGAAGGTGTGATTGGTTTTAAGCGAGCTCAGCGCTCCGCTTCTCCTCAACGGAGGCCTTGATATCTTGGTCAAGCACTACATTTTATTTTCTGCATTCTTATAGTTAAAATAGCCAGTAGGTGTAAGTGAAGTATAATACTTTTTGTTACTGTTTGAATTGCTTAATTGTTACATTTTTGTTCTCTGTTTGTTCATAAGCTGTGCATATTGAGAATTTTATAGAATAGATTTTGCTTTAGTGATTTGTTAATGTAATCACTTTAGTTGGAACAGTAGGTATTAATTCAGTTTTAATGAGCTATTCATTCAGTTTTAGAAAAGTCATTTAGGTAAATCTATTTGTCAAATGTAATAAGTCTTTACCACATAGAAGTTAATGGATAATAGTTACTGTTATAGTATATCAACTTCATTAACATACTAGTCAAGTTAGGATTTAATCTCAAGCTATGAACTTGGAACAAGTTGTACATAAATTTGAGTACATCAGTAAGAAAGTGGGTGTAGATTCTTCATATATTGGGTTTAAAGTCAGTTTTGTTAAGATTCATTTTTTAAGAAACTGTTAGTGTTTAGTTTGTTGATAAGTAAAAAAAACAAGTCTTTGACAATAAAAATGAATAGTTCAATTATAAACGTTTTATAAAATGAATATTAGTTTTTGATAAGTCTTTAATTTTGATACAGTTAGTAGCTTAGCAAATCTTAGCTTCTTATTATTTGATTGGTTAGTTTCTATTGGGCCTGTAGGATTTATCTTGGGCTAATTAAGCTTCGCTAGATCTAAAGCAAGTATGGAAGTGACAAATTTGGTGTATATTGAATGTGGTTTTAAAAGCATTTTAGTTTAACGAATTTTGTAACTAGTTTTGTACAAATTGAGTTTAGTTTTATTAAACTTGTATTTTTGTTAGTAGCTAGTTGATATTTTTCATTTGTAGATTAAATTTGTATTTTTTTATTTTGTGCATTTAAATGTTGTAATTGCAATGTGTTATAGTGTAGTACGTATACGTAGATATTATAGAGTATTTTTACTTTTTTTGAGTGTTTTGTTTGTCAAGTAGCTTAAATACCAAAATTACGATTTTTAACCAAAATCAATCAAGTCAAACTTAAAAACGTTATACCAATTCGGATTGAGTCGAGAAAAATGAACTAAAAAAAGAGAAATATTAAATGGCGCCGCTGCCGGTTCTTTTCGTGAAGATTAACGATTTCCAGTGAGACGATTGGATTTTGGGATCCGTTCACTTTGTGAACGTTATTTTTTTTACGTATTATAAATCAAAAAGATAAAAAAAAATCAAAAAGATAAAAATACAAAAAAATAAAAAAATCACAAAATCAATTCTTTTCCTAAAGAATTGAACCAAAAAAAAAAAATCCAAAAAGTAATCTTTTTCCTAAAAGATTACAAACAAAAATATATATTATATCGTTTTCATCGTTTTTACGTACATATAGTATTTTTCTTAAAAAATCAAATAAATACAAAAATATTTTCTATATATTATTATATGTAAATAAGTATACGTATAAGAACAACCAAGTTACCTATTTCCATAAGTATTGTCGAGGCAATACACCGTGTTGAGGGGCGTTCCGGTCCTTGACACGCGTATCGATCCAATTTAATTAAGCAAGAATAGATAAATACTTCCAATAGGCAATAATTCGAAGAATACAAACTACAAAGTGAATAGAAAAGCGATGTGCTATAAAATGCCATCTAAGGGTCAATAGGTACTTAAGTGCTTCGCGCCACCTAACCCCCCGTTCACTAGTGCGTATTTTAAGAAGGAAGGCTTTATTGGGGGTCTTGCACCCAAGTAGTAATTATATATATTATACTTTCTTGTGGATATTTCATATCGAACCTCGAGGGAGATAATCTCTTCTCTCTCAAAATTCGACCGAGGGCTACTCCCTCATTCCTCGTGTTTACTTACACGTGTACTCGCACACGTGTAAACATACCACCTTTGGTGTATTACTTCCTTCCCCGAGGAAGCTTTTAAACGTCATTATACTTGTGTATACATTCGGCCACCTTGTTAAACATGGATACTCGTTCCATGTTGGAGATTTTGCAACAACGATCCGCCAACGCTAATTATTCGCCTTTTTCGACTTGTGGTGGTCCACACGATACTTATTTATGTGATCAAAACAATGGCTATTATGGGGAGGGATATGCTTACAATGGAACCGAGAACCCTAATTTTCGACCTAACATTCAAATGGACTACACTTGTAATGACTATATGGGCTATTCCGGTTTTTCATCACAACTTCCACCATCATTTCATAATCAAACCTTTAATGAGCCATACCAAAACCAAGGATTTTCCAATTATGAAGGTTTTCAAAACAATGATAATTTACAAGGCTATAATCAAGAAACCTTTCATAATCAAGGATTTTCAAATAATGAAGGCTTTCAAAATGATGATAATTTTCCATGCCATAATCAAGACACCTTTCAAAATCAAGGATTTTCCCATTCGACCATTTTGCCACACAGGGATAATCGTCCTATTTTGGAGAGATTACACGACGAGAAATATCGAGCTATGTATGGGCCTTGTGCGACTTGTAGAGGATCGTATAGTGAAAATAATTGTCATCTATATGCGGTTAATTATGATCAAGGGTTTGATGAGGATTTTCAAAATCAAGAATTTTTAAATCAAGACGATTTTCAAAATGAAGAAAATTTTCAAAGTCCTAACAAAAAAACCATTAACAATCAAGGCATTTATCATTTCTTGAGTAAAGATGCTTTTAATATGGTAATGCAAGCACTTGAGACAATGCAAGAGTCAACTGATCCGAAAATCTTAGGCTTGAGCACATACATCTTGCAACACATGGGACCCACCGACTCTTTCACCATAGGGGACGAGCCTCTTAGCACTAATACAAACACCGATTTGGATGAATTAACCTTTTCTAGTGTTGAGAACCTTATCCCAATCCAAAGAGAGCTTGAGTGTGTTTCCGATGAACCATGTGATAAGCTTTGTGTTGATACCTCTTCTCCTCATGATCACATTGAGATTTTATCACATATTGACCTTCATGCTACTACTAGTGATTTTGGTGATTTTGATCTTGATGAATTGTTTAAAGAAAGGGATAATGAGATTGAGGAAGAGTTTGTGAAAGACTTGACACAAATGGAGGATGATGATTGTGATTCTAGTGACGCGTCTTATGCTGTATCATCCAATGATTTGTCTTGTCAAGATAACATTCCTAATTTGGATGAAGAGTTTGCTCCTATAAGGAATATGGATCCTTCTCCTCTCCCACCTTATGATTCTTTTGATGAAACCTTTGATGATCCTTATGATAGTGATGAGTCCTTTACATCTGATGATGAATCCATGTCCTCTATGACTCCTTCACCTATTCCTCTAAGTGATTTTGTGATGCATTTGAATCCTCTTTTTGAAACATCATTTGATAACCCACTTTTCCATCATGATGAAGAAACCAATGAGGATTTTAGTGATGATGAACCTTCTCTTTGTGATACACCAATATATGATGATTATAGTGATAATGAGTTTTCCACTTGTGAATTTCCATTTTTTGATGATCACACTTCCTTGAGTTTTAAGGAGTCACCAATCTTTGACAAACCAATCTATGATTACTATAGTGATGAGGGGGGGGGGGTCTATCATTGATGAGAATGAGGAGATTTTAAAGACTGAAAGATTGCTTAGTGAAGATGAATTGATAGATACAAATTGAAGATTATCTTAAGAGAGATGATATTGTGGTTGATACATCCTCTTCTAATTGGGAGGAGGATATTCGTCTTATTGAGAACATGCTTTTTGGGACCCTAGAGCCTACACCTCCTCCACAAGACACTATTAATTTTGATCCTCCATTCGCTATGCCTTCTATGGAAGATTACCCACCTTTTGATGATGATGATGAGCCTAACATGGACATAATAGTTATGAATGTTTTGATACCTAAACCTTCGTTGTCTCATGATGCTTTGATCACTAAGGGGGAATCTTATATGGTTGATACGATTGCATCTTCTTATTTTCCCATGAAGGGAAAGGTTTTTGATCCTGGGATACGTAAATTTGAGACACCTTGGTTTTCATACACTCGACTTAAGAGTGTGATTTCGATTGATCTGGGTTTCTTGTATGAGCTTACTTTGGTGATACTACCTACTTTGGAGTTATTCACATGTAGAGATGGAAACTATGTGTTTGATCCTGGGGTGCTTCTTATTTGAGAGATTTCGTATGTTGGACAAACTTGAGACACGTTGGACCGTTCCATTTATCATGGCGGATTTGGTAAATCTTATAGTAAATGGAAACGTGCTAAGTTTGAGTGTATCATGTGAGATGTGCTTCAAAGTGGATATTCTTTAATTCTCCATGATGGTTTCCCCAAGGACAACTTAATTCGGGGCCGAGTCGAGCTAGCGACTTAGGGTTAAAAAAACTCAAGCATTGAATAACTAGGTTAGAAAACGTAGAGTAGATTTTCAATAGGTTAAGTTTAATTAAAAGGATGTTATAGTAGAGTTGAAGTGGAGGGGTGGCCTTTCTTCGTCTTTTCGTGTTTGTTTCAAGGGTTGCTCTCTCTCATTTCATGCTTGGAGCTTATGGAGGAGGCCCGTGTATCTGGTTCACTTTGATTAGTTTTTGCTATCGTGATATTAAACACTTGTGCTTAAAATGAATACCCTTTAGTTGTCTCTTCCTTAGCTTGGGTTAAGCAAAGTAATCAATGTCATAAGTGTAGGGGATTTTACTCCAATACTCTTAAACATTGAGGACAATGTTTATCTTAAGTGTAGGGGAGACTTCTATCGAAGTGACCTTACCTAGACCATTGCCTTAACTTCATGATAATTGGGAAAATTAATTTTTCAAACATTTTTCAAATTTTTGATCTACTTTGGCCAACAAAAATATGCATTCATAATTTTTGCATCAATCATTTTTCATAACACATTTGCATTGTATATATTTCTTCTTTTATTTTTCATCAAAAATATATAAAAAGAAAAAAATAAAATAAAACATGGTTTTAACAGATTTAGACTTCTTTGACATATTAGGCCCGCCATGGATATTTTGACTCAACCCGAGTTTGTTTATCTTAGCATTCTCTAGCTAGTATCCTTAACCATGTAGTCCTTCATTGGTCTATTAGGCTAAGCATCCACCAATTTCATTATTTGAGATTTTAAATTTGTGGAGAATGGGAAATGATAGAGTTGAAGCAAGTGTAAAAGGGCTAGATAGACTTCATGGCAATGACTTGTGGTTAAACCCTTCTCTTCTTTACCTCTATTTTCTTCGCATGTATATAATTGTTAATAAATAATCAAGAACGGTTTTAATTGGTTTGTAATCTCTTATGCATTTTTGTCTAATCATTCATGATTGATATAAGTACGTCCTAAGATTCTAAGTTAGAACGTTTTATGTGTACTAGACTTATGTCATGCTCAATATTTAGCGGGTGTTTTTCCTTTTATTCTTTTAAACTTTCTTTGTGATGAATAAAGAAAAATAAGAGCGGCTTATAAAAAAAATGAGTGGCTAAAAAAAAAGAGAAAAAGAAAAAGAAAAAAAATACTAATACAAGATTCCCAAGAGGGGCAGTGTGGTGTTAATTATAGTGACTATTGAGTTCCAATATTACCTTGACGGGTTGCGGGGATTCATTAGATTGCTCCAATCCAATATTGCCTTGACGGGTTGCGGGGTTGAAGATCCAAAGTCTCAAAAAGATGGCGGATGTAAATTATTGCGTGAGTTTTATTTTTCTTTCCTTAGCGAGTGTGTAGCTACTTATGAAAGCATGACATGAGGATTTTACACATAAGGCGAATGACTTATTACTCTTGAAACGGACTTGTATTAATTGTGAGCGGTTTTTCAAGTAATGGATGAGAGGATTACTTAGGATTAAAACCGTGCTTCCTTATTTTTGGATTTTACATTTCTTGTATTTCACGCTTTAAATAATGACAAATTTGCCTTCAAGCAATTTGCTCAAATAATAACCGGTTCCACATTTAATTGTCATGAATAAGTTGATGCACTTTTTACTTGTGAATACAATGATCCCATTTTTAAGCTTGGTATGGGGAAAGTGAAACTTGAGGGTGATAAGTGTCCATGGTACCCAAGCCCTAATCTAAGCCATTGAATTCTTTATGAGTTATTTCCATCAAAACCATTTATGAAAAATCTAAAAAGATATAAATAGAATTGATTCTTTTGCATTGCATTGTAAATATTCAAAACCATCCATCATATAGCATAATATAGTTTATTAAATCATAAAATGGCCAAGGTTGGTTAATTATGAGAAAAGTGCATTTTAAAGCTTTGAAATGCTGCATTGCATGAGGTCATGGCAATGGTCAAGTGGAGGGGAGTTGATAAGTGTGAAAACACTCATCAATTATGATCCAAATACCACTAAAAACACAGTCAAATACATTATTTTAACTTTAAAATATCAGAATTATGCGTGTATTTGTGTTTTATGTGTTTTCAGGTAACAAGATACAATTTTGGAGCAAAGACGCGTTTTCATGGATTTATTTGATAAAAAGACGAAGAAAATGACGAAAGATGTTTTCAAGGACCTTATTTGCCACTATTTCAAAGATCGAGGGCTTAAGTTGTACTTTCAACAAAACAAAGGATGAAAAGTAGATTTGACTTAAAAGTTCTATACACATTTGGAAAGAAATGAAAAAGAAAGGACTTAAGGAGAAATAAATGGAAAAGTCTTATTTACTTGGTCTGTTGACCAAGTCTTGGTCAAACAAACACACAAACACAAAACGTCTTCTTCTTCACCGAAAGAAGAGAGAGAAACGGTCATCTTTGTGTTTATTCACCATCGCACCTGCAAATCCATATCAAGAATAATACACGAAGATCCAAGCTAAACTCAAAGAAGGAAAAACGTTCATCTCCTTCTCCTCTACATGGTGGTACCATTTAATTAGACCAAGAGTTGAAGACGAAGAAACCCCCAAATTGTGATGAAGAAGAAGGACGGATTTATCCTCGTATTTTCCACGTGTCCACTCCTCATTGGCGAGAACACGTCATCAAGACCTCTACTCCACTCCTCTCGACGGTTATAAAAAGAAGACGAAGCTCTCATTTCAATTGGTTAGCTTAGGTGTAGATTACACATAGTTGTTAGGAGTAAATTAGGAGTAGTTAAGCTTTACATTTTTCACAGTCAAGATAGTTAGATGTTCAGTTACACTTTCTGTTATTAGTTCAAATCTGTTGTAACCACTTTTTTCACCATTAATAAAATCTTCTCATTTCTTAATATCTTTTTCATCCTTACTGTTACATACTCTCTCTCCGAAGTTTATGAGTTGTTAAAATTTGTGTTTGAGTTTCTATTAAGTTTCAAAGAACTAGAGAGTTGATTTGTTTAGTTTCAAGAGTTATCTGTTACGAGTTTGTTCCAAACTGTTAGTAAAGAAGTCTGATTTTCAGCTTTTAGTTCATGAGTTCCAATGAGTTTACAATATGTGTTGATTACCATGTCTTTACTCATTATGAGGTTTTGACTTTGGCTCTCTAAAACTTCTACAAGTTGGTATATTGTTCTGTTTTAAAGAGTAGCTTATGAAAGTCTTTTAATCCTGTGGATTGAGTGCATCAGTCTGTTTCTGATTTTTCTCCTTTATGCGTTCATAATCAGTTGAACACGTTAGTTAATTGTTTCTCATTCAGTTTTTAAGTTTGAACAAGTTAGACTGTTCATTTTTGGTGAGATTTCAGTAGTCAAAAGTTTAACAGCTTTTCGATTTTATCAAATCTGATAATAAGTTTTTTGTAGATTTTTCGAAAGTAAATGTTTTAAAGATAGTGAGGTTTCATGAGCTGAGGTAACAGGTTTTCTGTTATTGATTAGTGATAGGTTGAAGAGTTTCGATTCAGAAAGTATTCCAAAGATTTGTAAGATTGTATTTGTCGATTCCGAGTTTTCTTTGTTTCGATATTCAGTTTTGCAGGACTACATTCAGCAAGGAGTAAGATAGCAGTAGGTTCGAAGTGAAGGTGTGATTGGTTTTAAGCGAGCTCATCGCTCCGCTTCTCCTCAACGGAGGCCTTGATATCTTGGTCAAGCACTACATTTTATTTTCTGCATTCTTATAGTTAAAATTGCCAGTAGGTGTAAGTGAAGTATAATACTTTTTGTTACTGTTTGAATTGCTTAATTGTTACATTTTTGTTCTCTGTTTGTTCATAAGCTGTGCATATTGAGAATTTTATAGAATAGATTTTGCTTTAGTATTTTGTTAATGTAATCACTTTAGTTGGAACAGTAGGTATTAATTCAGTTTTAATGAGCTATTCATTCAGTTTTAGAAAAGTCATTTAGGTAAAGCTATTTGTCAAATTTAATAAGTCTTTACCACATAGAAGTTAATGGATAATAGTTACTGTTATAGTATATCAACTTCATTAACATACTAGTCAAGTTAGGATTTAATCTCAAGCTATGAACTTGGAACAAGTTGTACATAAATTTGAGTACATCAGTAAGAAAGTGGGTGTAGATTCTTCATATATTGGGTTTAAAGTCAGTTTTGTTAAGATTCATTTTTTAAGTAACTATTAGTGTTTAGTTTGTTGATAAGTAAAAAAAAACAAGTCTTTGACAATAAAAATGAATAGTTCAATTATAAACGTTTTATAAAATGAATATTAGTTTTTGATAAGTCTTTAATATTGATACAGTTAGTAGCTTAGCAAATCTTAGCTTCTTATTATTAGATTGGTTAGTTTCTATTGGGCCTGTAGGATTTATCTTGGGCTAATTAAGCTTTGCTAGATCTAAAGCAAGTATGGAAGTGACAAATTTGGTGTAAAATGAATGTGGTTTTAAAAGCATTTTAGTTTAACGAATTTTGTAACTAGTTTTGTACAAATTGAGTTTAGTTTTATTAAACTTGTATTTTTGTTAGTAGCTAGTTGATATTTTTCATTTGTAGATTAAATTTGTATTTTTTTATTTCGTGCATTTAAATGCTGTAATTGCAATGTGTTTTAGTGTAGTACGTATACGTAGATATTATAGAGTATTTTTACTTTTTTTGAGTGTTTTGTTTGTCAAGTAGCTTAAATACCAAAATTACGATTTTTAACCAAAAACAATCAAGTCAAACTTAAAAACGTTATATCAATTCGGATTGAGTCGAGAAAAACGAACTAAAAAAAGAGAAATATTATAAGGCTATCCAAAGAAGAAGGTGGGCTTGTGTGGGCTTGAGTTGGGCTAGAGCATAAGGAATACATAACCTTGGGCTAGTCCAAGAAGGTTTAGGGATACCTAAACTATTCATACACACATATACGTCCACATACACATAGTGTAGCATATTTTTCTAATTTTTGTTAAGTGTTGTTTCATCAAATGTTGGTTATGCATTTTACTACTTGTTTTCCTTAGTCTTATGTACAAGGTTTGCATTATGAATCTTATTACAACAAGTGTGTATGTAAAATTATATGTACATGTTAGACAAGTCCACACATGACCCATAGAAATATAACACATGAATTTGTGTTCTAGGATTAATAGGTGGAAATTTATTATATAAAATCATGGATTTTTACAGTTCATGACCCGGTTGGGGACTATACGTCATCATTAAACTATAATATCAAATGATGTAAAAAAACGTATTACACAAATTTGCCAGTTAACACTGAAGGTTTACATATATCACTATTAGTATATTAAAAACAAAGTGAGGAGGGAGCTCACATGGTTATCATGCTTGGCAGTTGACAGGAAGGACTTTTTGGTGATTATTATTTTTGGAATTGAAAGATTTAGACAAATAATATGATTTCAACTTTTAGCAAATCATTCAACTAAACAATTCGTTTATCTTCTAATATATCAGTATAAAAATATGCCAACATTATAGCAACTAAATAAATTAGTTCAAAACAAAATAACAGCTTATTATAACCAAATCAAACATTCGAGACAGAATCATATAGTAACTATATTCATCAATAAATCTAAATCAATCAGCTAAGCCTACAAGTATTATTTAGCAGATAGCAAAGAAAACAAATTATATAGTAAAAATTTAAAGATATCAATAATTCAAATTTAAGAAAAATACTGTATCCTCATAATCTTCATACAGCAGAAAGATATAACCATGTTAATAGCTAATATCAGATAACCAACATAACCCCTCAATCCGAAAATCAGTTCAAAGGACAAATTAATATCAATATAGCAACTTGGATAACATACCACAGCCTCAAATTTCAACAGAAATCCAACTCAAATCCAATTCATTCAACTTAAAACTCAGATATCAATCTAATAAACCTAAGTAGTCTTAAAACATACTAGTAGATTTTCAAAACATCAATAACCAACAATCTATCTAAATCAAAACGTCATATCAGATTATCCAACCCAGACAATCAATAAATTCATTAACCATAAACAAAAATAAGCATCAAATCAATTTAAACTGAAACTTTAAAAGTAAATTAGCTAAAACCTTTTTATGAGATGCCTTTGAAGAAGAAGGTAGCGCTGAGCTACCTTTGAACCAAACCGACACCGTTAAACTCCTCGGACTACCATTATAACATTACTTTGAATCAACACCAAACTCATTACGATCATGAACAAGACCACGAACCAAAGAACAATAATTCGCTCCACATTTTGATTAAATCTAACAGTAGGTTAGACTTTTTTTCCCAATCTCACTTTATATTAATTAATATAAGCTATTATAAAAGATTAATCAAATAATATTTTTATCATTATAATCAGTTTAGATTTAAATTAAAGTAACATTCATTCCACAAAAATTCAAATGCGGGATTAAAGACATAAATATTTAAAATGATTTTAACAGTAAATATAAAATAAGAGTAAGAGCAAGAGATTGAAACTGAAAAACACTATATTATTTCAAATCAAAATATTTGAATACCATTAAAAGAAAAATACATTAACCTAAAACTATTTTGACATAATAACACTAAGAAAGAAGATGAGGAATACATTATTTTTGGGGGTTTTTATAGGCAAACCCCAAGGTCTTCTTGAGGTGGTTTGTTTTAGGATGGGATGATTTCAGCAATTGGATCATCCTTTCTTCATTCACTTTCTTGATAAACTTGATCAAACGGCTAATAGTGGTCTTTTCTCTCTCGGATCGCCAAGTTGGCACCAATCTGTGCTAGTTGTGCTTTCTTGAAGCTGAGGTGGCAGGTATTGATTGGTGCCATGACTTGGATGAAATGATTTCAGCCAATCACAATCAAGGAGTGACAAATATTGATGCCACGTGTGATCTTGGGATTCCATCTTCTTCATTCTGATATAGTAGGGCTTTAATTAAAGCGCGTGGAGTCTCACTCGCTCAAGATAAGAAAGCCCTAATTTTTTTGATCTAGGGTTTATTTTTGGGATGGTTTCTCTCTGAGTTTTTCTTTTATTGTGAGTTACATAGTGTGTAACGAAGAGAATTAATAAACTTTGACTGAATGAAAAGTTTTATAACTTTTCACCCCACCGTTAACAACTAAACCTAATGGGCCTTTGGTCCACCGTCTTTTGTCTACCAAATGGGCTTTGACCCAAAAATTGTAAATACCTCCTTCGTCTCATGTAAATTGTTGGGCTTTCTTTTATAATATTTCCAAACCGTATGTATTTTGTGATAATGGGCCATAATTTGGGCTTTGTCCCAAAAGTAACAAAACTATATCCCATATTGGGCTTTTAGGCCCAATACACAAATACGGGTCCCACAATGTCCAATTAAATTTCATAAAGTTAATCATCGAAAAACGACTTTATTTTTGGCTTCTAGATCTTTTCTTCAAATCTCGTGTCTTTTTTGCTGGTTTTCGTGATCTTGGGTAGCTACACACATGAAACAAGAAATACACATATAGAATACCATTTCATAGGTTTTAGGCGTTTATTGTCCATTTAATGATACAACTGATATGATTAATTACACTCATATCAAAGTACCTTAGTGATTTTAAGGAATTTTCATGGTGACAAATACTTACCCCACTACAACAAAATGAAGTTAAGGCAACATCAATGAAGTGTTGCATTATGCCTTTAAAATGTTGCATTACACATAATGTGACACTTTTTCAAGTGCTACATTATGCAACGTCGCCTTAGGTATGCGCAACACTTATATTTGATTCTGGAACACTTTATAAAATGCTACAAATGTTTAGAAATTGTGATATTTTAATGTGCGACACTTATAAAATAGAATGCAACACTTTTGACACTTAAGTGCAACACTTAGACACGCATGTGCAACACTCTTACATTCAATAACAACACTTTTCTATGGATCGGCAACACTTCTTCATTTGGAGTGACCAAGTATGCAACACTTTGATGTATTAAGTGTAACGCTTTTTAGTGTTTTATTCGATTAGTGCAACACTTTTTCTAATAAACTGTACACTTTTATTTTATGCAACACTTTCTAATACACAATCTTTTCAGCAAGTATGTCTAATATATAAATTGATATTTTCATTCCTTAAAAAATACAGTAAGAAAATATGACATTATACTTTAATCAAGTTATCGAATGTAAAATAAGAAAAATACATAATATGATAGAACAAGTTATCTAATCTTGACATCTTCTTTGCAGCTTCCCACGTGCAATTTTTTTGATAAAGTACTTCAAAGCAATGTAGCCTGCTATGCACGAAAATGTTATAAGATCAGTGTCTTTCTACATATTTTTAGACGAAAAAGATGGCTAACATTAGTAAAATAGTTACCTTACATACTTAATCACAAAAACAAAGACCTTACAAATACATAAAATTTTGGTACCTAACAAAGACGGGGCATTTTGAGATGCTGATAGTTGACCCCTTTTTGGTTGTGCTTTAGGTTTTGCTTTTAATTTTATTAATTTCGTGAGTTTTGGTTGCCTTCTCTTTCTGTAGGTCCCTTATCTTAATTTGGTAACTGAAGCACTCGCAAGATAGGATGATGGTTGTATATAGGGTTGTCGAAAAAGCCGAACCGACCCGAACCCGAACCCGAGTAATCATATTCGGGTCGGGTCACTCGGATCCAAAAACGTATTCGGGTCAATACAGGTTGACCTGAATTGACCCGAGTTCTAATTAGGCTCGGGTTCGGGTTTATATTTTTTAGCCTTGACCTGAACCCGACCAACCCGACTTGACCTGACTCAAACAACACATTTTACATTGTATTATTACTTTTTTTAACTAAACATTGTATTATAAATTTTTTTAACTAAACATTGTATTATTACTTAAATAAGCCAATTTTCCTACTTTTTCCTTATACTCGGGTTGACCCGAACCCGAGTTGACCCGACCCGAATTGACCCGAACCCGAGCGACCCGAGTTCTAATTAGTCTCGGGTTCGGGTATGATTTTTTTGAGTCTTGACCCAACTTGACCCGACCCGACATGACCGAACACGGTTAACCCGACCCAAACCCGGTTAACCCTACCCGATTCCCACCCCTAGTTTTATATAGTTCTTGATTCTTTCCTCTGTTTAATAGTGAATCAATTGTAATTTTAAAGCTTCATTTGGAGAAATGATTATAAATTCCAAAATAATTATACAATACAAGCTTTGATTTTAATATTAAATATTGATGGAAAATATATGGAACTAAATAATATAATTGATAATTAATGGGCCTAATAATGATTGAGAATAGGTATTACCTGATAAGATAATGAAATCTGGCTCATTTTCATTTGGAGTAAATATGATATCTTGATATGGACTAATGCCAGACGTTTCAAATTTACCAGGTTGAAGAGTACTCATCAGAAAAGTCATTGCAGCATGCTTTGGCATCTTTTGAATATCGGATATAGAGCTTCGTTTAGTAGTCTACTAAAAAATAACAAACTTAGGTTATATGTTTTAGCAAGATCATCAGCGGTAGGCTGAAAATTTTAACTTATAAATGGGTCAATTTTGATTATAATCCATCTCCGAAAAATAAGATAAAAAAATAGCATCTGACCTACCATTGTCGTGTTCCATTTTATCTTCAATTCTCCTAAAGACGAAAAACAATTTTAATGTTAGCAACAATTCAAATAGAAAACGAAAGGAATGGAAACCCACTTCAGACGTAGTGGTCGTGATATTACACTTTGTATCAACCAACCGCGAATAAGCTGGTCCAATCCCAGGTGGATGTGTCCACCCACTGACTGAACTTATATACATCACAACTTAATATTACTCATGTAAGGTAGGTTTTGATGAAACACATAAAAATATAATATCCCTTGACCTTCCATTTAGAAAAGGTCGTGAATTTCTATTCTCTAAAAACATGTTGATATTCACTTCTTCATTGAAAATATTGAGGACATACATAATTACTTTAAGCTTCATAAATAATGTCCATATAATGTAGATGATATAAATCAAAGAATGTGCATGTTTCATGCATTGATACACGTAGCCATAAGCCTAAGTGACTAGTTGAATATGCAATTCAGAAAGAAAGAAAGAAAAAGATCCAGTCTGCACATATTTAGGGGATACCAAAGAAGACCAGATGCAACATGAAAATCAGGTATCGTGTACATTCAAAACCACTCAACCAATTGAACTGATACAAAAAATTCGGACGATAAAATATTAATATATCTTATTAATAGCATAACAAATACACTAGCAAATAGCAGCAAGTCTACACTAAACAACTTAAGCACAAAACTTAAACATGTGATTCAGAAACTAAAGATAGAAATCTACATGATTTAGATATGCATGATGTTCAAACACAACCTTCGCTAAATAAGCATTACATATTTTTTACCTACAAACATTAAATGAACGAAAGATTATCTGATAATTATGAAAGACTATAAACGAAAGAAGGGCCATTTATCAGCAATCTAATTTTTTTAATATTTCAGAAGCACAAGTCTGCAGCCAAATAATATCTTACATTAAGCTACAACCAGCAAGGACTGGTACTTAAGCCAGACGCAAGAAGGAATATAGGGCTCATATAACCAGACAATTAGATAACCCACACAGCACTATGACATACTTTTATTAATTCTTGAAATAGTAAATAAATCAATGAAGTACCTTTTTTCATGGTACAAGCCTCCACACTTAACTGTGATCAAAAGTATGAATAACAAGTTGGTATTTAAGAAAAGTTAGTCTAACACCAATATAACTAATATAAGTTGGGTGCATTGCACCGACAAACTAAGATGATCGAATGTCAACTATGGATACACCTTTGCCTAGGGACTTTTTGTGCCTTCCATCGATATTGTTCAATACTACAAGTTTCTTTAAACCATAAATTTAAGTGGACAAGAACATATGAACACTAATTTCTAATTAATGCTCAAACAAAGTAACACATATGCATACACAGATAAGCCTACAACTAATCCAAGATAAATGCATATAAATTAAAGCTAAAACTAAAACACATACACCACTCATTTAAAAACAGCCTCAATATCATTCACAAGGTTTATCTTAGGACTGAATATAAAAATTAACCGTAGAGGAAAGTAGTCAAGCACACACCTGTTATACATCTTCATCGATAAATTCCAAGATGTTTGTAGCAGCAATCCGTGTCAACAACAGTAGTTCGTGTCGTTAGTAATAAGCTGAGCTAGTAGCAACTGTAAGCCATGTCAGCAGCAACAACCCACATCAGCAAAATCCCACATCTGTAGCGCAAGTTATGTCTCTAGTCACAACATCGGCAGCAATAAGTCGTGTCAGCAGAAACAAACCGCATCAAAAGCAACAACAAGCGGCTATAGCAATCTACATCATCAGCAACCCAAATACGTTATTGAGTATATAAGAAAATAAGCTAATTACATAAGAAAATAAGTAGTGACATTATTAATACCAAACACCCCTTATCACTTTTAGGTAAATAATTGTACCTAAGCATAAAAGGAAAAAAACAAGTAATCTTTTGTCACTTCAGCTCACAGTTCTAGTTGATCCCCTAAATGTCTGTTTGTCTGCTCTTTGATATAAGTCATGTTACCCCATACTCTCCTTCCATCACTAGGTACAAAATCACTTTAGTTATATCTCTCTTCACGAACCTCATCCAAAACAAGCTATCTTTGAATAGCTTGATAGATGTTTAGATGACGGTTCAGTTGCTTCCTACCTAAAGAAATTATTTAGCCTGGCAGAATCAGTAGAGCCAATTACGGGTTGACCATCCTGATCTCTACTACACCTGACACCTCTGCCCCGTTATGGAAGCCACAAAAAAAGCCTTGTACCCCTTGAACCTATCGAATTTGTGTATCTAAAATATGAATATTTTTAGCTCCATTGTCTGAACTGAATTACCTCTGCTGCTAGAAGCATTAGCTGGATTTGTTAAACTATCACTAGTTGCTAGTTTTTCCATAACCAACAATCCGACATCACTAAGAATGATAAACAAACCACAAGTAGCAGAATCACATCATGTATGTTTGAATAGTTTCATATATCCCCAATTATAAAAGCAAGATTAATAGGAATGACAATTAGATCAAGTAACGTAACAAAGAAGCAAAGACAATAAACATCATTAGAGCATCTACAAGATCTTACTTAAGTAGTTAGTATTAGTATCCTTATATGCCACCCTATCCAAAATTAACAAATTATCTCATATCAGAATAAAGAAAAGTGATACATCAAAAATACATAATGTTTTTAGACTATCATCCGAAACCTGCAACTGTAGATGATAACTCCATTATATACCTATTTTGTAAATTAGTATAAGATAATTAAAAATCAAGAGTAATAAGACAAAAAATAAACTTACAAACACAAATAAAAACTATGTTACAATCTGGGTACCAAAAATAAATCCAAAGATCTATGTACCTCTAAGTTTTTGAATCCTAGATCTACCCGTAATATTAAGGTTGAAGATGTTATATATGAATAAAGTAATTGAACAAAATGGATCTCTAATTTTGGAGTACTAGTTTTGGATGTAATAAAACTTCAGCAAATGAGGAGATGGTAGGTGGGCAATTAGACACTTATCACTGGTGGATTAGGAAGATGAAGGCTTGGTGGTGTCTTTTGTGTGAATCCGCGAGTGAAAAAAATATGAAAGAGAGGAAGGACATAATTTTCAATTTTTCATGAATTTTTTGGTAAAAAGTGGGCGGTAATCTAAAAAAAGTAACCGGGAGACTTAGATTTTCAGTTTTTCTTTAATTATTTTTGTTATTACTTCAAAATAATTGTTTTCTTTATGCAACACTTTTTAAATGTGTTATGGTATACTCTTGAATGTGCAACACTTTACTAAGAGTGTTGCTTTTGATATTAATATGTAGCACTTATTTTATAAATGTTGGTTTTCTATGGATTTTATGAAAAATACAACACATTTAGAAAGTGTTGCTTGTAAAATGTTGCGTTAGACTCATTTTCTTGTAGTGCCCAAAACACACTTAACTCACGACGGGTGCGGTGACAAAAGGGTGGTAAGATTAGGTATTAGTCCAATGATTCTTCCAGAACCGGAGGAATCTTCCCAAGGACAATTCCATAGTTTGATAACAGTAGTCCTTGGGTACGATGGGGAATGTATTGTAAACATAGCAGAATGCCGACCAAGTACTAATGCTAGCACTGGAACAATCACAACAAGGTCCTAGTGATGATGTATTGGTAAGCATTTAAGGGGTTCAAGAATGAAATAGAATTGTAAAGATAAAGGGTGTAAAGAAAGAAACCCTCCTTACAACTTAGGCAGAAACTGGGTCAACACATTTTGAAGATGATAAAGTATCATGGACCCAGTGATGCGTGGCACAACCCCTCTCATCTAACTCAAATATCTCTCAAAAGATATTTGTTTTAATGTGACGGATCTCAACATGTTATCTATCGGTTTATTCACTCCGAATAAATTGATATTGAAAAGGTGGCAATCCTCTCCATCCTATGCTCACCAAATCAAAATGCACCATTGATTCTAGAGCCACGAGATCATCAAAAGTCTTATTAGGACACGTTTCAAAACAAGAAAGATTTTTATGAGTCCTACGTAATATTCCTGTAATATTCCCCGAAGATCTGGGTGATACGAAAGTATTACAATGAAGATGGAAATCCTGCATGAGCCAACATCAAATAAGCTCATAGTAGGTGACACGTGCGATTCTTTAAAAACTAATCTTGTGATAACTTGAGAGAAATGATGGTTTGACTCTTAATTAAGATCAAACTTGTTTTAGGGTCTCTTCGTAAAATCCAAGTGATCTTGCCAGAACACTCAGAGTGGCACTCTTTAGTGTTCACAGTGATGAGTGGAAATCCTTCCAGTGTCAACATTAAACAGTACTGTGGTAGGTGACAAGCAAGATTCTATTATAATCAAGCTCGTGACAACTGGAAAGCAATAATGGTGAAAATATTAATTGAAATTCACTTGTTCTAGGTTCATGAATTGACAGCTTCAATCAAGAGGATAAATATTATTCAAATGATTCACTCTTTATGTTTGAAGTCAGCTTTGGACGGTCAAATAAAAAGAACAGGTTTACCCGCGAAATCTTGTCAAGGAGATCTTTAATTAGAGCTACCTGTCACAAGTACGATATTTATTATCGTCTAACCGTCTTCACCGACCGCAGTTAAAATGATACCAAATTAGAATAAAATGTCAAAGCCATTTTATTCACGTCTTATTATGTTACTACATTTAAAGATGGTGGCGTTGCGGTGTATCAGATGAAGTCGTCCTAACATACTTATACTTTCTACATCAAATATTTCAATAAAATTCAAGAAAGTTCAACCTACAAATCTTTCGCTGTATCAACTATGAAGCTTTCAATAATTTAACAAAGTATAGGTATGTGGGACATGAAGTCACGAAGAGGCGAACATCACAAGAAGGAAAAGATTGCACATGAAAGGTCAAAAGAACATGCTCAAAGACAAAGCATAATGGTAATCAACACATATTCACAAAAATGAAGAAAACAAAATTGAAAAAAAAGAGAAAGTGGACTACGAGCACGAGAACGAAGATCTAACATGCTAGATCTAGAACTTTGTAATTTGGAGTGACCTCCCTTTAGGGGGAGATTGTTGGAAATATTTTTTATAGTTAGAAAGTCTCGGTCACTCCAACAATATAGGTAAGGGCTCGTAGTATAGTTTTAGTAACATTTTATGTAAGCCCGACCCATGAGCAGGTTCATCGGCCGGAGGCCCAAGTCCATTTATGGACTTGGGTATATAAACCCCTTTCCTTCATGGAAAGGGATGTTGGTTGTTTCACTTTTGAATATATTTTCACACATTTCCACTCATATTTCTCTCTCTACTTTCTCTCACTAGAAACATCAACCTCACTTGTTAGATCATAGATTACCAATGATTATTCTACTGTGCTCATTACAATCATTGTTATGATATCCCAGATGAGTCTCAATCAAAGGACTCAAAAAGTGGTATCAGAGCCTGTTGACTCTCGATCTGGTTGATCTATAAGGTTCATTTGTATTTTCTATTTTTATAAAATGGTGTTCCTCCTGATCTAAGGTTTTTCCCGAGAAACCTTAGATGATTCATACGATGTTGCTGCAGTTATTTTGTGTTCTTGTAGCTGAATAAATATTCGTGTTCATGATGTTCCTTCTAGCTTTGGTGAGTTGATTCTTTGATCAGTGATGAACCATAATAGGACTAAAAGTAAGCTACCAAAAGGATGATGAGTGATGCACTGCTCTTGTTTTTTTAAGGGCTGATAAGAAACGATAGAAGTCCGATGGTGGTCCCGGATTGATCATTTGTACCGTTGCTCACATGATAAAGACACATAAAAAAGTAGACGTGAATGATGTCATGTAATTGTGTGGTCAAAGAGCAGCAATGTGGTTTGATCGGGTTTTTAAAACAAATCTATGTTTTTTTAACGACAGTTTGGTGCAGCGAAGTATCTTGCGTGCCACCGAGGCACCAAGTCTCTCGACCAGAGTTCGAATAATCTCACAAAGAGAATATCAACCCCATGCTAACCATCCAGTTTCTCATTAAGGGTCTTCAAGGCATTGCGATGGATTCAAACCCGGTTGCCAATTCTGGGAAAATCCCCCACATGTGGAATGACAGGAGTCGAACCCCTGATCTCCCTCACATGGAGACTATAACCAATTGCATCCATCCAACAGATCTATGTTCTTCATGATTTTTAAAGATATCTCTCAGATGATCTGGTATTTATTTGTCATTCTTTGATTTTGTTCTGAAATTTACTTCATTTTTTTGTATATATATCTAATGTTTATAAGAGTATATACCCGTTTAATACTTTGGACGTGGATATAATGAAAGTATTTATGGTGCATGAATTTTGGTTGATCTTTAGGAAGTATATATTTGTACGTGTGATTTGGTAAAACGTATGGACCAGTTTTGGAAGCAACGTTAATTCCTGATTTGTAGGTTGGATTTACGATATGTTTGAAGGTGCCAACTGTAGTTGACGTGGTCCATATGTTTTGAATAGAAAACCCTATTTTATAGTGATTATCATTGGTTACTACTTTCAAGTTTGGCCTTGAAAGATGATTGAATATTTGTTACGGATGTTGGTTCACGTACATGATATGGTAGTTTTGATTCTTGTGTATAATTCTTGGAAGTAGTTATGTTACATGATTTTGGAAAGGAGATTGGTTGATTGAAAACAAATCCCGTATTTTATGAGATTATATGTTACTTTGTGTTCCTTGTGTTATCGCAGTTAGTGTGCCTAATTCTTGGATATATCTCACATTATTGGACGGGATATATTGTTTCCTAAATTTTTTGAGATAAAAACGCGTGAAGATTGTCATTGCACGGGAGTTGACGTGGACTTTTATTATGGGCTAGTCTATTATTTTCAAATGTATGAGCTTGATGAAAAGAAGTACACGTTTTGGACTAAAGGTTGTGGCAGAAACACAACAACATATAAGTGACAGCTGGAGCGTCGCTAATTATATTGAAGGTAAACTATTTTGTTTTAGCAGCAGTTCAGTGACAGAGAAAGTGTCACTAATTATTTATGTACAATTTCCTATTGGTTAACTATTTGTTTCTCCTGGTTGGTTCCTCCTAGTAAGCTATTTCCTACTCCCCATCGGTTCCTCCTGGTTGGTTCCTACTAGTTGGTTCCTACTGTTCATTTCCTCATGGTCGTTCCTACTGGTGATCTTGAACAATGAAGAGGTTAATGGTTCATCTCGAAAGTTCACTTTATGCTATAATTCTTAATTGGAATAGTTACATGCTCTTTAACAAATATTTGGGGGGGGGATATGATACCATACAGTTCATGATATGATCATCACAAAATTAGAATGATCATAAGCATTGAGTGGTTTCTGGTTGATCCGTTAGAGCTCATCGAGAATATCAACCATTACATGTGATCGCTAAGAAGAATTATCCAAAGATATTTTATTACATGCTATTATAATAATCATGTCTTTTTCGCATTGAAGGAAGAGATGATCTATACTAATGAGTTCAAGATTCAAGAGATGGTTAGCCTATGGTTCCTACTTGTGAGTTATGGTTCCTCCTGGTGGGTTATTCGTTACTATTGCTTGTTTTATTCATTATAGGACACACACACATAATGGATCTTGGGAAAATAATCATGCTTATGGCGTGGCTATATTTCATTGCTCTGGTTGGGTGGTTACAGGTGGTGTATTACATAACATAATAACCTCAGTTTTGGTCCAGGACCAAACCACATTATTATTTCAACCGACTATGGGGAGTTTTGATCTGGGATCAACGATGAACCCTAGCCGAGGTGCAACTTTACGGTTGTATCTGGTAATAGATACTCGTTTATAAAAACTTTGTGTTTTTGATATGGGATCGAACAGTACTATTATTGTTGTGATTTGATCAGAGATCAATTGACGGTTATGGTCTGGTATGTCTGAGACCAAAGGTGATCCATAACTGAGGTGTAATATACATTCACACCAAAATAGTACTATCTCTATCCAATTAACGTCTGAGATTCATCGAAATGCAATTCTTAAGGGGAAGACGATCCCTATTTGAGTTGATTAGAAAAAAGGGGAGGAATGCATGGACCGAGGGGAAGTCTTCATCTATATTAGCTTCAAGGGAAGCTTGTGCTTATTGGTTTTGTCAAGTCAACTAGGGTAAGGTTGTTAGAAATTATAGTCTTTGAGTTGATATGAACAAATAGATGAAGGACCTAAATGTAATTTATATATATTGTAACCCTAGTTTCTCCAGTATATAAAGAGAGGTAGGGGTCCTAGTTTATTAAATCATTCATATACAATGTAAACCAGAGGTGTGTGTGTGTTTCATCTAGGCAGTTTATGAATAGGAAATCCTTGTTCATAACATTGATTGTGTTTATTATTATTGCGATGTGCCTACCATTGGTATGATATCCTAGATGAGTCTAGATCAAAGGACTCAATAGGCTCTGATGCCAACTCATATGAACAAGATTTATTAGGATAATAAAGATAGAGTAATCGACGTCCGTTAGGTCGAATAAGCTCTCCCAATTAAAAAGTAACTAATAACCTATTATGTACCATAATCATATTTTTCCCCATAATAACTTTAAAGCTCGTATCTCTATATATAATAACCTTATATAAAAGAAGTCACAACCTAATCTTTACCAAATTAAAACATATATTATAATAAAATAAATATCCTTAATATTTATCTATCAATAATTCCATAGTTAATCATCGAGGTTCGTATCACATTCCAATAAAGTTTATTATTATGATGGTTCCTTAGAATGATATGTTTTGCCTTTTTAAAGATTTATTGCATTACCTTATGGAGACAACATTTTACATTAGTTGTACTTATAATGATAAAAACGTATGGTCAACATCAAAACAAACCTTAAAACCGGATTTAGTAAGTCTTGACGGTGCTGGTGTTATCGAGTGTTAAACTAAAGCCACATTAATACTCGTTCCCCAAAAATGCCAAGAATATATAACCTTGGCCCAACCTACTGGTCTTACCGGGCTTCTATTCCAATGACATATCGACCACATGCCACTACTACACAAAAAACGTTTTTCCACAGCAAGATCCATGGGAAATTTCATGGGATAGGGCCCTTTCCCACGGAAATATTCCGTTGTTAAACACCCCGTGGGTAATAATAATTTCCCATCGAGCGTTGACTATTTTCCCACGGATTTTCCACGGATTATAGCAACCATTTACTACGTAAAACAAGTTTGTTTTTTTGCCATGGATTTCTTACGAACATTTTCCTACACTTTCAAACGAACATTTTTCCCACGAGTCTAACAACCATTTATCCATGTGTTTCCAACGGATTTACCACGAACATATTCCCACATTTTTCTCACGGATTTCCACTAACCTTCAGCAATCATTAATCCGTGGGAAACATGTGGCTGAATGTCACACCCCACCATGGCGGAATATGGGACGCGACGCATGGATATCATCACAACAATAACGTTTCCATAGAGAGAACTATATGAATTAGAAATATCATAAAAGGTGAAAAAAATGTCATGACAATATCTCATCAATGCAGGAGTCTAGGTAAGTAGGTAACAGTCCTACCTCTTACCCAAGACAAACAAATAACACAAACAAATCAACATATAGGTTCATAGTATCACTTATTGAAACAAACAAAAAAATAAACTAAGAAGGAACGGGGATCTCCTTCTAAATGAATTCCTACGCGACTCAAATCCTAGCCACATATGTTCTCACGCTTAACCACTTTATCACTTGAAAGAGACACTAAAACACGTCAATATAATGTTGGTGAGAGTCGTAGGTTTAGACTCCAACTGAAAATAGATTATAATAAGATGTGAACAACCATAAACTACTAAACATATGGACAATGTGCTACAAGTATGCATTAACAACTAACATTCAAGATCAATCATTCCACACCAAATCCAAGGCTCCCAGCCTTACCAAACACCATGGTACCATAGGCGCCCATACAACTATGTACCAATCCCAAGGCCCCGCCTTGTCATTATCCATTGGTCCCATAGATGCTCACATATCTATATACCTCCCAAAGGCCCCACCTTGTCAACATCCCCTTGGTACCAAGTCAAACCACAATAACTGAGACGGTATGTGTCCCCCGATCCAAATCATAAACACAATCAAGAATCACATAGCAGTTAATCACATAAGTGCACACACAAGTCCATCACAAACCATAAAACATTCACATCATTAGTTAAAAAACCATACAGTGTCTCTTCCATCCCATCTGGGTGTGAAAATCATTAAAAGATATGGGACTATGAAACTCACCTAATTGAGTTTCTCCAAAAATCCGTGCACTAGCAAAAAGCTAAAAAAACAAAAGCACACAATCAAAACATGAACCAATCACTAAGATGGCTCATCAACCCATGATGGACATCTAACCTTATCCCATATATATACCTCATTTATATGCTCTAAGCATATCATTACACCCCTCTATAAAGCCCTTAACTTAGTTTACTTCATAACCCGTCTCGTTAACATTTTACCCAAAACAGTCCCGGTTTTTAGGTCTCCAAACTATAAGCCAAACGTCCACCTAACCATACCCATGATCTCTTTAAAGGAAACCCTATGCCCTTACATATGTCAGCTAATCCCTCCCTTTTGTCCCAACCTTAAATCTACTGTTAAGGCCCCGATATATATATATATATACTTCTGCCTATCCGCATATTACCGATTTTGAACATACAAAAGGTTTGTTATGATTAGGGGGTCTTACCCTAACCCATTTGCTTATCCACCCTTCAGGTCTCTTATTTAATATATAAACCAACTACCATGCTCATTAGAGGGCTTAAGTGTACTCCTAAGTACCCTAATCACCTTAAAATATTAAATTAAACCCGACTTATTTCAAAACTGTTTTGATCTCTGACTGTTGTAAACTCTTTTTGATCCACTTACCGACCTCCAATTTAGTTCTCGTTTCTTGAATTCAAAAGAAAACTCAAATACCTTTCCAGGACTACTTTGATCTCATCATGAAAGTGTCTAGAATTCTAGATATGATCTAAACAAGTGACCTAAAATTCTGCCCAGTTTTTAAAAACGATTTTAACACAATTAACCTAATTATTTACCATCACCGTATATATTTATTATCTATAATTAATATAATCATGTTTATACCATTATAATAAAGAGTTCATAATTAACTTAACCCTAGATCTATTATATGTTGATTGTAAGAGAATTATAAACAATTTAATTAAGAAGTGTATTGAAGATTTTACCTTAGAATTTTTTAAAGAAGAAAAATTAATGAAGAACCCTAAATAGACTCCATTGATTTCGACTTAAGCCTCTCCAGGGGATTATGATGTGTTTTTAGTTAATAAAAAGTATTTATATAATTTCCTAACAAGTCCTTGGCCCATTACAAAAGCCCGGTTCCCTTTTTTTCCTTTTTTTCCCTTTTCTTTCTTTTTAAGCGGCCTAAACCGACTTTAACATATATTTTTTTATTTTTTTCTTTTTATTACTATTATTATTTTATTAATAATACCTTAATTTACCTTAATTTATTTCAGCTCCTAAAGCCTCCGAAACCTTAAAACCGTAAAACTAGTCAATTTTACGCGTATACCCGAAAAAACGTAAAATATACAGTTTTAAAAAAAATATTAAATTTTGAAATAAACTTTATAACTATGTCCTAAATGACTTAAAACCATCCCGAAAAATACTCACATGACTAAACACCTTACCCGAGACCTCTAAATGCTAAACCCCAAATCGTAAAAAAAATATGATTTACTATAATACTTATACGTATACGTAAAACACCAAAATAACACCATTTCATTTCATAGTCACTAATTTGTGAGCTCATGAACATGAAATAACCGTTCCTCGATTTACTTATGAGTACTTTATACCCTTAAACGATATCCACACCAACCTCGTTCACGCAAAATAACATGTAAACACGCAAATCACATAGTCACATATAAATTAACCTTAAAATAAGACCGAGTGACGAACCTCAAAACCATGGTTGTCACATCACTCCCTCCTAAAATAAATCTCGTCCCGAGATTTACTTCTTAGGATAGTCATCATCAATTAGCTGAGGATACTTTCTCCTAATAAATCCTTCCCGTTCCCACGTGAACTCTAGTCCACGTTCCAAATTCCATCTACCCATAACTACGGTATATTACCCTTTTTATCCAACGTCGTAGCTTCTCGACCCAAAATCTCTATCGGCTCTTCGATAAAATGAAGACTCGTATCCATACTAATATCATCTAACGGTACTTGTAAGTCAGTTCTTGCTAAGCATTTCCTCAAGTTTGATAAATGAAATACGTCATGCACACTACTCAAATACTCCGGTAATCTCAACCTATACGCCACTAGCACAATCCTTTCAAGGATTTGAAATGGACCCACAAATCTAGGTGCTAACTTCCCTTTTCTTTCCAAACCGCATCACCACTTTCCATGGTGAAACCTTTAGCATAACTTTATCTCAAATCTCAACGGCTTATGCCTCTTGTCCGCATAGCTCTCTTGTCTGTTCTTTGCTATTTTCAACATCTACTTAGTCACTGCCACCACCTCCATAGTTTTCTGATCCACCTCCGGTCCAATACGTTGGCCGCTTCTAACTTCATCCCACTGTAACGGTGATCCACCTCATCTCCTATGAATTAACTCCAGCAGTTCTACTACAATTCCTATCACCATACCTAATGGCTTCTATCCTCTATGGATTTTCCATCATTCGGAAGTTTTCCCAACCTTAAACACATCCAATGGTATATGCACGATTGCATAACCAAAAGCTTCCCATAATATTCACAAGAAACATGTCACAACCACCACCTCATCCTTGCTTTCCCATGCTCGGCACCAAGTAACTAACCATTCTTCATACTAACATGTGTTACACCTTTTCTCTAGGTGGACGTTCGATTGTTCGTGACTACTAACCTCTTGCTCTAATGGTTTCTCATTAATATCACCCCTCTATCTTCACAACCTCTTGCTCCCTCGAATCATTCTTCCTCTATACTACTTTTCGCTTGTCTCTCCACAATCTTAAATTCCTTACCATCTTATATCCCGTCTTCAGCCTATAATTTAGGTGTTTCCTCCTTTATTCCTTACATCCTCATCAATGGGGAATATGCCCCTCTCACCGGTGACTCTCTCTTTGTAGGAGAATTCTTCCTAATATAATGTGTTCTCCAACTATCTCCAAATCTCACGCCAATGCTCTAGGCATCTTTCTCAATTACCCCTATAGTATGCTCATACCAAACATTAGTATATCAACGGTATACTACGCTTGCTTCCCATCGTTTCTTCCCTTGCCATAATCCTTCATAAGGCATTCAATACCTATTAGGCTAACTTTTATGCGAAACCCTCCATTCTATCACATCCGTACGCAATCCTTCCAACTTCTCAACTACGTGACTTCTCATTCCTCTTGAAATATGAGATGAATTAGTCAGTCTATCGACTATCACCCAACTCTCGTTGTACTTATTCCTCCACCCCATTATGTATCCCTTTCACCAACTTTGTCGTTACATCGCCCTTTCTAAGCTACTCCTATCTATGTAGGAAGTATAGTTTACGTCCCTTTTCTCCATCTGATTGTCCAATCCACGCAACATACATGTTTACACGTTCTTTGCTTTAGACAACTCAACTCGTGCAACCTACATCCTTCATCCAAACCACCTTAATACGTCATCCATATAGTTCAAGTTCGTCTCAGCTTCACTAGTTTTACGGTTTTAAGGTTTCGACCAATATATTTCCAGGGAATTGGTATAGTTATGGAGGCCTTAACAGTAGCTTTAAGGTTTAGGCCAAAGGGTAGAGTTATATAACACATGTAAGGGAATAGGGTTTCTTTTACAGGGCATGTTATTTTTGTTAAGGGGGGTGTTCGACCAATAGTTTGAAGTATGAAAAATGGGATTGTTTTGGGTTAAATGCTAACGGGACGACTTATGAACTAAACTAATTTAAGTGCTTTATATAGGGGTGTAATGAGATTCATATGTCATATAAATAGGGTTAGGTTGTAGGAGAAGGTTATATATCCATATAGTTCAAGTTCTTTCACACCCCACCATGGCGGAATATGGGACGCGACGCATGGATATCATCACAACAATAGCGTGTCCATAGAGAGAACTATATGAATTAGAAATGTTATAAAAGGTGACACAAATGTCATGACAATATCTCATCAATGCAGGAGTCTAGGTAAGTAGGTAACAGTCCTACCTCTTACCCAAGACAAACAAATAACACAAACAAATCAACATATAGGTTCATAGTATCACTTCATTCTTCTTATTCCATGTCTCATCAACCATGCTTTCCTTTCCCAGATGGTACATGGCCTTGCAATTTTCTTTCATCACTTAACTCCACCCATCACCTTTTCCAAATGTTCAATCAAGATGATTAAATATGTGTTGGAGACGTTCATGATCTGTATAGATCATTCTCTACGTCTCGTACCCCAAATGCCTCTAGCATTCTAGGCAGATATAACAATCCAACTCCACTAACTAAGTCTATCTAGTTCTTCCAAATCTTTAGTTCCCACAACGTATAAACAACCGTCTTTCTTTGTCGTTCTCGTATACATCCAAATCCTTGCTCCACGTATCGTCATGCTTCGGGAATTCATCCAGTCCTTCCGATAATTCCAAGATCTGCTCATTATCCAATCCACCTCTTCAGCCTCCTAAACGCTTCCTCACCCTTCTTCACTTTGCCCCTTGCTGGTTCCAAGATATGCCATCATCTCTGACTACTCGTCCTGGCCAACTTAATCCTAAAACTCACACTTGAAAATCTCACGTATAATTCCCTTTCCTAACAACTCCAAAACCAACTCATAATTCGCCTCACTCTCCTTCTTAGATTTGAGTAGATCAAGATGTCATCGATGCTCCCGATGACAACTCGTTTATCTATTGTCATGCACCCCCAGTTCATTGACTTCATGAAAACTGCTAGCGTCACGGCGAAGCGAAAATCATAACCGTAAACCCAAAGCGTTCATAAAACATCCTTAGCAGTTTCAACTACGTCCTCCTTGCACCCTCTCTTAGAAGAAATACGAATAAATTTCTACCTCGTTCTACTCCCGAAAATCTACACGTATTCTAAAAGACCAATACTTCCTCTTATCAGATCACTCAACCGCTTTTCACAGCCAATCTACTATTAAGAAACGCAAATTTTAACTTCTATCCGTTGCAATTTCTAACAACTCTTTCTCTTAAAATCATTCCATCAACAATTTCCTTGGAAAGGCACTAACTACAACTCCTCTCACTTCTCCTACTTGCTCTATTTATGGTTCTACCTCACAGTAATAGGCAAACCTACTAAATCTCAGGAAATTTTCGGAAAACTTACATGCCTTACGAACAATCATAAATACCTTTGAGGTATTATATCCCCTTCCAACACTCTCTATGGCGCGTTACTTGCGCCAATATCCATACATTATACAAATCTCTATTCATCTCCCTTGGCACTCCTAAGAGACCTCATGACCACATTAGTTCGTCTACGAAATTTTAACTCTTTCATCCCCACTAAGGGCATTCCGACCATTCTCTCAGGAGAACCTACTTGATTGTGTAGGAGTGACCAAGTCTTTCATATGTATACATCAACGCTCCCAATCAATACGAACCCAAAACTACATACTGAATCCACTATATACGATCAACGAATCAAACCCACGGATAACTAACGACATTTCACGTGCACGAGTTAAAACAGAACAAAACCACAAAAACTCAAAAGGAAAACTCAAACATGTACCAATTCAAATGACTCATGCCAACGAAAAATGATCCAAGAAACACTTAATGGCAACCAAAACATCTTATGCCCCGCGACATATTATTTAAACCGTGCACAAGATCGACTTTTCCAAAAGAATATTTTTTTTCTTTCCTCACCACATCTATATGACTTAAACAATCTACAAACAACCTTCTAGACGATTTCAAAACTCAACTCAAAGACTAGGTATCCCGTGCATCCCAAATCATAAAAAACAACTATTCAAAACTCAACCTTGAACCCGTCACTTGTACCAAAATTGCGATCAAGCTACTGACACCCCATGACTATACATACCAAATATTTGAAAAGTACATTCCGAGTACATAATTTTAGGCTTTTGAATCACCCAAAAAGCTTTAAAAACAAACAAGTTATGACCAAAACTGTTTTCTACTAGTTGTTTTTTAAAAAAACTAAAGAATCCTCTTAGTAATTAACGTAATCCTTTTTAAATGAAAAGAAATAAATGTATGTGAAATTTTCATGAACTTTGTTTAGTCTTGCATAAATAATTATAAATGATGTATATTGATTAAGCTCACTTATATAAACTATTTAAGTAGAAAGAAATTTTATTTCGCTTTACTTTAAAGTCTTTTAGAATTTGAAATAAATGAGTGTTGATTAAAAAAATCTTATGTTACATCTTGTTTCAAAAACGACTCCAACACCTTACCCTTATTTTACCGAATACAACCAACTATCTAACTCTATATTAGATTTCCAAGTCCCTTTTTTTCAATATATACCGACCAAAAGAAATGTAAGACCCACCACAAAAGATTTCATTATCTCAAAAGAAATCCCAAGTTATTTCAATAGACTTAAAACCAAGAACACCATTTTAAAACGTACACGTGAAATACGAAACTCAAAGAATACGCTACAACGGAGGTTTAATATCAAAAAAGGCGAGCTAGCCACACTCCTAAGGATACAATCGATCATTGTAGGGGATCATACATATATAGGCATATCAGGATACATATACTTAAATCCGTCTAACATCTACTATACAAGCATGTACTAACCCTCTTTCATGCAATCATACTTAAGAATCCATTGAAGTTGTGGTACTTGTATAACTATGTTGGCCACCATACTTATACAATTACCCTTCCCCGATGCACTCCTTCTGTCACACTCCCAAAATATCAGAGTATAATGGCAACAAGGGAGTGGTGACGTCATGATTATCATACACACACAGTTACAAAGAACGACCTCTAAATGAGACGTTCGGAAAATAGATCACTTGTAATTGATAAAATAAATAGTTTTAACATAGTGCGGAAGCATAAAACTGGTCACAGTTACAAAACCTAGTTTTCCAAATAGTACAAATGATCTTTGTTTCAATAGAAATGACGGCAATGCATGAGACCTCACTTAGCATCTTCCTTCTTAATACCTGAGAAAAACATTGCTAAAGCGTCAACATAAAGTTGGTGAGTTCATAGGTTTAGTTAATTTGAAATGTTTAATGAACCACAAGATTTTCCCAAAAGTGATGACAATATAACAAATACAAAGTCATCCTAAAAGTATTTATTACAGTCTAAGCTCGTGACACCGAAGCGTTAACAACACCGGTAGTATAATCATATAAACGTAGCCCAACTGGATGCCTAAACCCACGACATCCTATCTCAGACTCAAATGAAACTGTGCCCGCTTGTCCCATTGTTGGACAAGACAGACAGGGACGTCAATCCCGATAGATCTATCCATAACATTCGCGCTTACACAAAGTAATTAACGGTTCACGATTCACGGGCCAAAGCAACTGGGTTTTTAGTGGGACTTAGACTAATATATAAATCAGTAACTGCACTTGTGTTCATACGTTAAATCAAGCAATGTCTCACCCCAAAAAGCAGTAAAAACAGTTAAACATGGGGCTATAAACTCACCTCGTAAATCAGCAAAGTGACAAAGGTAAAGGTAGCTCGAGAGTACGGTTACGCTAGCCGCGACCTATTTAATTATAAGGATCGTGTTACGACATTAAAAATTATACTAATAAAAAGACACGACACCCTAGTTGTGCTTGACAATACTTTACGTTTACGGAAAAACACGATACATAAAAGTCGGGTATTAGACAATCGAGATTTACGGGCTAAATATTACCTTTAAGTTAACAAATTTCGTTTTGGGCCTTTAATAACCCAATGTACCAAAACTGGCCCAACAATAACCAATTTAACCCAACCAATGGTCGGCCCAATGGTCATTTCACCCGGACCGGCCCAAGGCGATACAAACAAGGGAGAAAGGGGTTAATACGTGTTTTCATAACTCACAAATTCCCAAAACACTCAGACATCTCTCTCTCTTCTCTCGAAAACACTCCCACCGCCCCTTTTCTCTCTCTCTCTAAAAATAGATCGGATCTAAGCCCTCCCATGGCTAAGATGGTGTCCAGATTGACAACATCAATAATTTGTGATGGTTTATGATGATTAAACACGCGTGGGATGTGGGGTTTCATCCCCACATCAAACCGATTGGATTTCGAGGCGTTTCCCAGGGGGATAAATGATAGATTCTTCAATCAAAGATAAGTTTTCATCTCTTTTTCCTTCTAAATAAAATGGTCTATTGATTTTTGTTTATAAAAGATTTATGGTTTTAAATCATTCGTATAAACAAGCTGTGAACAAAGGCTCTCGGATTTAATAAAAACGAATTAGGGTTTCGAAAATAATTGGGGGTTTTTCTAAATCTCATGTTTAATAATAATTAATTAACGTTTTCTATCATAAAAACATGTTAGTTTCAACATATAGCCGATTTGTAAAAATTAGGGTTTCGGTCAAATTTGGGGGTTTATTCATACCTCGGTTCCAATTAAATTAATTAATTAATTCGGGTTTGGATTGGGTCTAATTAGGGTTTAAATTAATAAAATGAAATCAGGGTTTATATAAATTGGGGGTTTTTGTACATGGTTGATTATTTGTAATTAAATAATGTTTTTGGAATATATAATGTATTAATTTCGTAAAATAAAAAGGTTTATAATTTTTAGGGTTTCAGATTAATAAGGGGGGTTTTATACCCGCGGCTTATTTGAGGGTTTGGTGATGTTTCTGTAAAATGAAATAGATAAATTTTAGGTTATGGTTACTTTTGAGTGGTAAGGGTTTCGGCAGAAACAAAGGGTCTTGGTTTGACCTTGGCTTGGTTCTCGGTTTGGTCTCGGTTTGGGTCTCGGTTTGGGTCTCGGTTTGGGTCTCGGTTTGGTTATGGCAGAAGTAATGTAAAAGACATGGTAAGGGGGTCTCGGTTTGGTTTTTACAGAAAATAATGGGGTTATGGTTTGTGGTCAAAGTCTAAGTTAATATTGCTAAAATTTATCTTCATATTTTTTATTAAAGACGAACCGTGACAAAGACTAACACAATTGTTTTATTTTCGCAGGTTTGGTTACAAATGACGAGCACAACTAGGACTTGTACAGAAAAATAAAGATGTGATTAAAAGACTCACAATGGATGTTTCGTTTCGGTTTGCAGGTGTGGACGAGAAGGGATGGATCGGCTTTGACACTACTCTTTACTTTCACCCAGGATTTGTGTTTAAAACTTGTCCAGGAACAATTTTTGTAATATTTGGACTGTGGATATTGTTTGTGTTATGCTTGGACATTGGATAATTTTGGACTGTATTTAACTTGTATTATTAGTTTAGGGTTAGACTAAAACTGAAAATGGTATGCTTGTGATGTACCCATTTTGGGTAAACTTGGCATGTGTGCTGGATTGTAGTGTTTAGTGGGTGAATAAACTATGTAATCAAGTCCATGACTGAATATTGACTCTTGTTGAACAAGTTTTTGAAATAAAAGTAAGTAAAAGTTCACAATTTAAATTCTTGTACATTTTGCACCAATATACCATTCGGCCCAGGTTTGTCAAGTGTCTAAGTCTTAGACGCGAAAACTTAATATGCATGACTTGATAACAAATCGACACACGATCTGAATCAGGGACGGATCTGCGTGATCACGAGGGATTCAGCAAATAATTCAAATAGACACACGGCAAATGCATAATACGTTTATTAACTCGTACGTTTCATTTATAAACTAATAGACACGAAAAACTCGAGTTGTTACATTCGCTCTGCCTAAAGAGGGCTTTGTCCGCAAAGCAAAGCAAATAATACATTTATATCGACAACTCATTGGTAAATAATTAAGGTACTTCACTATATGAAGAAACAAAGATGAAAATTTGACGGATGTCACAGTATTCCCATGTTTTACAGATTTCGTCACGAAATCAAGACGTTGTTGTAGTAGGATGATTAGCGAAAAGATGAGGATACTTGCTCTTTAATTGATCTTCACGTTCCCACGTGTATTCTGGACCTCTACGCGCATTCCAACGTATTTTTACAATGGGTATACGACTTTGCTTGAGTTGTTTGACCTGACGGTCCATAACTTCCACCGGTTCTTCTACAAAGTTGAGTTTGTCGTCGAGTTGAATCTCTTCTAAAGGAATAACGAGTGTCTCGTCGGCTAAACATTTCTTCAGATTGCAAATGTGAAACACATTATGCACTCGGCTAAGTTCTTGGCGTAACTCCAAATGATAGGCTACGGGGCCAATCCTCTCTATAATCTTGAAGGGTCCAATGTAACAAGGATTCAACTTTCCACGCTTTCCAAAGCGAATCACACCCTTCCAAGGTGAGACCTTCAACATGACTCTATCGCCAACCTCAAACTCAAGGGGTTTACGTCTCATGTCGGCATAACTCTTTTGTCGATCTCTTGCGGCTTGCATACGGCTCTTGATCTTAAAGATCTTCTCAGTAGTCTCGTGTATGATCTCGGGTCCGGTGAGTTGTGCTTCACCAACCTCTGCCCAACACACGGGTGAACGACACTTTCTACCATACATTGCTTCGAACGGCGCTGCCTTAATGCTAGTGTGATAACTATTGTTGTATGAGAACTCCACCAGAGGTAGGTGTCTATCCCAACTATTTCCGAAGTCGATCACACAAGCTCTCAGCATATCTTCTAAGGTTTGAATGGTCCTTTCACTTTGACCGTCAGTTTGGGGATGATACGCAGTGCTCATATCCAACTGCGTTCCCAATGCCTTCTGCAGCGACTTCCAAAACTGCGAAGTAAATCGGCTATCTCGGTCGGAGATTATAGACACAGGCACACCATGCCTCGTGACTACTTCCTCCAAGTATGTTCTTGCTAACTTATCCATTCCATAGATCTCCTTTATTGGTATGAAATGAGCCGATTTGGTGAGTCGGTCGACGAGTACCCAAATGGTGTCAAATCCGGCTGAGGTTTTAGGTAGCTTTGTAATGAAATCCATAGTGATCCTTTCCTACTTCCATTCTGGCAGTTCGGGTTGGACTAATAATCCTGATGGTTTCATATGTTCGGCCTTGACCTTGGCACAAGTCAAGCACTTGCTAACGTATGTAGCAATGTCCGCCTTCATGTTCGGCCACCAATACAACATCTTCAGATCATGATACATTTTGTCAGATCCCGGGTGTATGGAGTATTTTGACTTATGCGACTCATGCATAATCAAAGGTCGTAGGTCACCATGGCACGGTAACCAACTCCTATTATCAAGGCACAACGTTCCATCCGAGCGAGCTTCTAACTTCTTTATCATGCCTTCAACATCTTCAGTCTTAAGAATTTCTTCCTCGACTGCCTCTTTCTGAGCCTTGAGAATTAATGATGGAAGGTCTAAGTCAATGGTCATCACCAAGGCCTTCACCCTAAGAACTCTCTCCTTTCGACTCAAAGCGTCGGCCACGACATTTGCCTTGCCCGGGTGATAACGGATCTCGCAATCGTAATCACTGAGCAACTCTAGCCAACGTCGTTGTCTCATGTTGAGTTCCTTTTGATTCAAAATGTGTTGTAGACTCTTATGATCAGTGAATACAACACACTTAGTACCATAAAGGTAGTGTCTCCAAATCTTCAGGGCAAACACCACTGCTCCCAACTCTAGGTCATGAGTTGTGTAGTTATTCTCGTGCACCTTTAGTTGTCTTGATGCGTAAGCAATGACCTTAGTCCTTTGCATCAGTACCGCACCTAACCCTTTTATGGATGCATCACAATACACCACAAAGTCTTCATTACCCTCGGGTAGGGCTACTATAGGTGCTTCACACAACATCTTCTTCAATGTCTGGAATGCCAAATCTTGATCCTCTTTCCACTCAAACTTCTTGTCTTTTTGAGTTAACTCCGTCATTGGTTTAGCTATCTTGGAGAAACCTTCAATGAATCTCCTATAGTAACCAGCAAGACCTAAAAATTGGCGGATCTCCGTGGGTGTTGTTGGGGTCGCCCAATCCTTCACGGCCACGATCTTAGCAGGATCAACGTGAATACCACTGCTATCGATCACATGCCCAAGGAATTGCACCGTGTTTATCCAAAACTCACATTTGGAAAACTTAGCATATAACTTCTCCTTCCTTAGCAGCTCTAGTATGGTCTTCAAATGTTCCTGGTGTTCTTCTTCATTACGAGAGTAGATGAGAATATCATCGATAAATACAATCACAAATTTGTCCAAGTATGGTTTGCAAACTCGGTTCATGAGATCCATGAATGCCGCAGGCGCGTTTGTCAAACCGAAAGGCATAACTTGGAACTCGTAGTGTCCGTAACGGGTTCTAAAAGCCGTATTATGAACGTCTTCCTCTCTAACCCTTAGCTGATGATATCCTAACCTTAAATCGATCTTCGAGTATATGCTAGATCCTTGCAATTGGTCGAAAAGATCGTCAATTCTTGGCAATGGGTAACGGTTCTTTATCGTCAGCTTATTCAATTCTCGGTAATCAATACACATCCTAAAGGATCCATCTTTCTTTTTGACAAATAGGACCTGTGCTCCCCAAGGTGAGGAACTCGGCCTAATGAAACCTTTGTCAGAAAGTTCCTTTATTTGTTCAGCTAACTCTGTCATCTCGGCTGGTGCCAAGCGGTATGGGGCTCTAGCAACAGGCGCGGCTCCTGGTGTAAGCTCTATGTGAAACTCCACTTGCCGTGCTGGTGGTAATCCTGGTAAGTCCTCTGGGAATACGTCTGGAAAGTCTCTAACGATCGGTACATCTTCCACTTTCTTTTCGTGATCTTCTTCTCCTTCCTTTTGTGTTATTTGAACCAAGAATACTGGACATCCCTTCTCAATGTATCTTTGGGTTCTAATACATGAGATGACTTCCAGTCTTGATCCATTCTTCACTCCACTTCTTTCGCCTTGTATGATGAGTACATCGTTTCCATAAGGAACACGGACGCACTTCTCATGACATACAATTTCCGCGTGATGCTTCGACATCCAATCCATTCCAATGATGACGTCAAAACTTCCCAATTCTATGGGGAGTAAGTCGATACTGAACGAACGATCTTGTAACCTTATACTACATCCTTTCAGAATAGCGTCGGTGGTTACTGACTTCCCATCGGCTAATTCTACATTATACTTAACATCTAACGCTGTAGGGGTAATATTTAGGCGTTCACTAAAAACAGATGACACAAAACTCCTATCCGCACCAGAATCAAATAGTACTGAAGCATAGTTGTTATTCACTAGAAACGTACCAGTCACAACGTTGTTGTCTTGCACCGCAGCTTCAGCACAGAGATGATACACTTTGCTAGGTGCCGTGAATCCTCCAGGAGTACTAGTTGTGGCTCGGTTATTCCCTCCCCGGTTCCCTTGATTCTGCTTTTGGTTTCCTTGGTTGTGATTCTAATTGCCTCGAATCTGGTTACCACGACCTTGGTTCCCACTGCTTGGACACTTGTTCTTGTAGTGACCTTTCTCTCCACATCCAAAGCAAGTGACATTTGTTCCTTGGCCACCTTGTGTTCTAGGTCCTCTTTGGTTAGTAGGACGAGGTGGTGCTCGACATTCCTTTGCCTTATGTCCGGCCTTCCCACAGTTGTAGTATGTAGGGGGACATGCTCCTTCGTGGTGTCGGCCACACTTTCCACATAAAGGAAGTCTTCCAGCGTAGTTTCCAGTATTACCTTGTCCAGCAGAAAACACCCTTGCTACTGCTTGTCTCTTGTTCTGGTTGTAGTTGTTTGTGTTGTTGCTGTTGTTGGTATTGTTGGTATTGTTGGTATTGTTGTTGTAGTGGTTGCCAGACCACTTCCTCTTATCCCCAGTATTTTCTCCCAACTCTTGTACCACTTGGTACATCAGACTCTGAGCCATATCGATTGCCTCGTGCAAATCAGTTGGCTTGGATGAAGTCACATTACCTTTGATGCTCAAAGGTAGTCCTTCAATGTATCGCTCCAACAATCGGTCGTCGTTGGGCACCATTTCGGGACATAACAAGATCAGCTCTTGAAAGCGCTGATTGTACGCAGTAAGAGCGGTACCCTTGACCTTCAGGTTCCACAGCTCAACCTCCATCTGCTTGACTTCATTTCGTGGGCAGTATTTCCTCACAAACATATCTTTAAACTCACTCCAGGGCATCGCTTGGGCAACGTCAATGGTCACTGCACGAGCATAGACGTTCCACCAAGTCAAAGCACCATCCACTAACGTGCTTGACGCAAACTTTACCTTATCAGCTTCAGCAACATTGCTAATCCCAAATTGGGATTCTAGCTTCTCAAACCATCTGGTTAAACCTACTGCTCCTTCAGTACCGCGGAAACTTACTTGCGTAACTGCACGAAATTCCTTGTAGGTACAAGTCCGTGCAATGGCATTAGTAGCTCCTTGGTTGGTCTCCTCCTGTGTGCTTGCTGTACGATTTGCTTCAGCTGTTGCGAGTGCCTCGGCCACCCGTTCGGCGATCATTTTACTTAGCATGACGGGATCATTTCCACCGGTAGTAGCTGGTGGATTCTGTGTCTCAGATCTTCTAACTGGCGCCATAATCTAAAAAGGTAATAGGACAATGAGTTTTGCCAGACATAACATGCATGGCACGCACAATACAATTATGAAATGCTCCAGGGTATAATACACAATATATAATGATCTCACAATTTTTGTAACCCATAATATCATTCATAGAATTGTTTTGTAATACATCATAATTTGTCATACCTAATAAAGAAAATGAAAATGCCAACTAGCTGAGATAAACTTCAAAGCTTAGTGGTCGTACAACAATAAGTCAATGGTACAGGGTAAATCTAACTAGTGCCCTCACGGCGCTGATGAAGCTCTCTCTCCAACTCTGCTAACCTCCTCTCAACCACGATCTCACGAGCCTGGGAATCTCTAAGTCTAACATCGGTATCATAACAAGTGGCTCTAAACCTCTTATCCAAGTCTGCAACAGGGTCCTCCACAGGTGCCTCTAGTCCACCTGTCTCAACCAATGGATCTACTCCCCAACGGGTCATCAGGCTCTCGATCTCCTCAAGACGAGCATTCGGCATGGTATCCATCTGATCAAGAACAGCATGGAGCTGTCCTCGTAGACGGGTCACACAAACCGTCAACACTGTCTCATCCCTAATTGGACTCTTCTTTGCCAGTGCCTCCATCTTATCCTGCACCTCATTATACTCCTCACCCAAAGCCTCTACAGCATCCTCCAACCTGTTTAAACGAGTCGTCACACATCCATCTGCTGCCCCAAGCATCACCACTGTCGATGTAGCTCTCCTAGGAAGAGGAGTCGTAGCTCTCGGCCCAGTAGAGATGCCAACATCAGCAAGCATCTCCTGGTACACAGCAGGTACAGTCTCTGGTGGTGGTAGTAGTAGTGACACCTCTGGAACAGGACTGGCAGGTGTGCGGGCTGCATGCCTGTCAGTGGCAGTGAAGGTATGAGGGGTCGGTAAGGTGAAAGTGGTGGTCGAGCAGCTCTCCCCCGAAGACGTCGCCTCACATAGTAGAAAGGCAGAGTACCAGGTGCTGGAGCAGGGATGTCAGTCCTCTCCCCTTCGTCTTCAGATGAAGATGAGGAGATGTGTGCGAGGGAAACCTCAGGAGTAGCAGCATATGTAGTAGGTGGGTCCTCAGTGTCAGTGACCTCCATGGGTTCACCTTCCCCATCGGTGAACTCCATATCATCATCCTCTGTCTCCTCCATCGACTCATCCCTAGTGACTGATGCCTGTCCTGGTGACTGCACCACATCAGCGGCTAGGTCATCCTCTCCTCCGCCTTCTAGGCTAAGTACGTCATCAGCTGATGCATCAGGGATACGGATCGGTGAACGATGAACCTCCTCAGTCTCTCTCTCAGTCTCATCATCTGAAATCATCCGGTACCACGAATATCCTGATGGTGATCCTCTAGGTAGTCCTACTGATGAACTGATAGTCGACTGTGAACTACGGTTGTAGTATGCTCCTGTAGACGTGGAATCATCAGAAGAAGACATCGCTGTAACATAAACAAAATAAGTGTGGGTAAATATCTCATATAATTAGTCCGTAAAAAGGAACATTAACATAACATAGCAATCATTGTTGAACTCACATGTATCCCATATAACATAATTCAGATTTTGTTGTCGCACATGTAACCCATGTAAATATACCTCGTAATTGTTAAACCACATGTATCCCATTTATTACTTATATATATATATCCATATATATATATATATACTTAATACTTACAATCCGTATGATAATCGATTAAACACATAGCAGTTATAGTCTAGAGTTACTAAATGCAACCTAGTTCTCTATAACCATGGCTCTGATACCAATCTGTCACATTCCCAAAATATCAGAGTATAATGGCAACAAGGGAGTGGTGACGTCATGATTATCATACACACACAGTTACAAAGAACGACCTCTAAATGAGACGTTCGGAAAATAGATCACTTGTAATTGATAAAATAAATAGTTTTAACATAGTGTGGAAGCATAAAACTGGTCACAGTTACAAAACCTAGTTTTCCAAATAGTACAAATGATATTTGTTTCAATAGAAATGACGGCAATGCATGAGACCTCACTTCGCATCTTCCTTCTTAATACCTGAGAAAAACATTGCTAAAGCGTCAACATAAAGTTGGTGAGTTCATAGGTTTAGTTAATTTGAAATGTTTAATGAACCACAAGATTTTCCCAAAAGTGATGACAATATAAAAAATACAAAGTCATCCTAAAAGTATTTATTACAGTCTAAGCTCGTGACACCGAAGCGTTAACAACACCGGTAGTATAATCATATAAATGTAGCCCAACTGGATGCCTAAACCCACGACATCCTATCTCAGACTCAAATGAAACTGTGCCCGCTTGTCCCCTTGTTGGACAAGACAGACAGGGACGTCAATCCCGATAGATCCATCCATAACATTCGCGCTTACACAAAGTAATTAACGGTTCACGATTCATGGGCCAAAGCAACTGGGTTTTTAGTGGGACTTAGACTAATATATAAATCAGTAAATGCACTTGTGTTCATACGTTAAATCAAGCAATGTCTCACCCCAAAAAGCAGTAAAAACAGTTAAACATGGGGCTATAAAATCACCTCGTAAATCAGCAAAGTGACAAAGGTAAAGGTAGCTCGAGAGTACGGTTACGCTAGCCGCGACCTATTTAATTATAAGGATCGTGTTACGACATTAAAAATTATACTAATAAAAAGACACGACACCCTAGTTGTGCTTGACAATACTTTACGTTTACGGAAAAACACGATACATAAAATTCGGGTATTAAACAATCGAGATTTACGGGCTAAATATTACCTTTAAGTTAACAAATTACGTTTTGGGCCTTTAATAACCCAATGTACCAAAACTGGCCCAACAATAACCAATGTAACCCAACCAATGGTCGGCCCAATGGTCATTTAATCCGGCCCGGCCCAAGGCGATACAAACAAGGGAGAAAGGGGTTAATACGTGTTTTCATAACTCACAAATTCCCAAAACACTCAGACATCTCTCTCTTCTCTCGAAAACACTCCCACCGCCCCTTTTCTCTCTCTCTCTCTCTAAAAATAGATCGGATCTAAGCCCTCCCATGGCTAAGATGGTGTCCAGATTAACAACATCAATTATTTGTGATGGTTTATGATGATTAAACACGCGTGGGATGTGGGGTTTCATCCCTACATCAAACCGATTGGATTTCGAGGCGTTTCCCAGGGGGATAAATGATAGATTCTTCAATCAAAGATAAGTTTTCATCTCTTTTTCCTTCAAAATAAAATGGTCTATTGATTTTTGTTTATAAAAGATTTATGGTTTTAAATCATTCGTATAAATAAGCTGTGAACAAAGGCTCTCGGATTTAATAAAAACGAATTAGGGTTTCGAAAATAATTGGGGGGTTTTCTAAATCTCATGTTTAATAATAATTAATTAACGTTTTCTATCATAAAAACATGTTAATTTCAACATATAGCCGATTTGTAAAAATTAGGGTTTCGGTCAAATTTGGGGGTTTATTCATACCTCGGTTCCAATTAAATTAATTAATTAATTCGGGTTTGGATTGGGTCTAATTAGGGTTTAAATTAATAAAATGAAATTAGGGTTTAAATTAATAAAATGAAATTAGGGTTTATATAAATTGGGGGTTTTTGTACATGGTTGATTATTTCTAATTAAATAACGTTTTTGTAATATATAATGTATTAATTTCGTAAAATAAAAAGGTTTACAATTTTTAGGGTTTCGGATTAATAAGGGGGGTTTTATACCCGCGGCTTATTTGAGGGTTTGGTGATGTTTCGGTAAAATGAAATAGATAAATTTTGGGTTATGGTTACTTTTGAGTCGTAAGGGTTTCGGCAGAAACAAAGTTTCTTGGTTTGACCTTGGCTTGGTTCTCGGTTTGGGTCTCGGTTTGGGTCTCGGTTTGGTTATGGCAGAAGTAATGTAAAAGACATGGTAAGAGGGTCTCGGTTTGGTTTTACAGAAAATAATGGGGTTATGGTTTGTGGTCAAAGTCTAAGTTAATATTGCTAAAATTTATCTTCATATTTTTTATTAAAGCCGAACCGTGACAAAGACTAACACAATTGTTTTATTTTCGCAGGTTTGGTTACAAATGACGAGCACAACTAGGACTTGTACAGAAAAATAAAGAGGTGATTAAAAGACTCACAATGGATGTTTCGTTTCGGTTTGTAGGTGTGGACGAGAAGGGATGGATCGGCTTTGACACTACTCTTTACTTTCACCCAGGATTTGTGTTTAAAACTTGTCCAGGAACAATTTTTGTAATATTTGGACTGTGGATATTGTTTGTGTTATGCTTGGACATTGGATAATTTTGGACTGTATTTAACTTGTATTATTAGTTTAGGGTTAGACTAAAACTGAAAATGGTATGCTTGTGATGTACCCATTTTGGGTAAACTTGGCATGTGTGCTGGATTGTAGTGTTCAGTGGGTGAATAAACAATGTAATCAAGTCCATGACTGAATATTGACTCTTGTTGAACAAGTTTTTGAAATAAACGTAAGTAAAAGTTCACAATTTAAATTCTTGTACATTTTGCACCAATATACCATTCGGCCTAGGTTTGTCAAGTGTCTAAGTCTTAGACGCGAAAACTTAATATGCACGACTTGATAACAAATCGACACATGATCTGAATCAGGGACAGATCTGCGTGATCACGAGGGATTCAGCAAATAATTCAAATAGACACACGGCAAATGCATAATACGTTTATTAACTCGTACGTTTCATTTATAAACTAATAGACACGAAAAACTCGAGTTGTTACATTCGCTCTCCCTAAAGAGGGCTTTGTCCGCAAAGCAAAGCAAATAATACATTTATATCGACAACTCATTGGTAAATAATTAAGGTACTTCACTATATGAAGAAACAAAGATGAAAATTTGATGGATGTCACACCTTCCTATGATGACACTTATAAGAATTAATACAACACATAACACATATATCCATCTACTCACATAAGCTCATAACCACATAACCAAAAAAGTCCAAAACTCCATCCATTAAAATAACATATTTAAACTCTTGAAATACATAAATCCATAGTATAGCTAAAACAGCATAGACTAAATCCAAAACGAAAACATAATCAGTTATAAGTCATGTCGCCCATAAGAGTGGACACAACGTAAATTCCTTCATATCCACCTACTCCTAATAACTCGAACCACGACATGATTCTTAGGGAACATGACTTAAACATCAAAAGAAAAATACTATACCTCAGGCACATAAAATAACCCAACAAAAGATAGAAACTACCATGTACCAAATTATGTACTATAATGTACAATTTAAGCAAAATACGACAATGACTAGCGTGGATGATTATGGTTCAACCATCACTAGTCACACCCCGAAAAGAAAATAACATGTGACTAAGTATGAACTACTATTGTTCAACCCATACTAGTGAAAACTTAACAAACATCGCAAGTAAAAACCAATAACATCAAGAAAACTTTAATTAATATAAAATGCACACATACTCCTATGAAGCCTATATGTAGGGACCCTTAAGCTATAAACTAGGTTACTAGACTAGGCAACCTAATTCTCTATAACCATTGGCTCTCTGATACCATTCTGTCACACCCCACCATGGCGGAATATGGGACGCGACGCATGTATATCTCACAACAATAGCGTGTCCATAGAGAGAACTATATGAATTAGAAATGTCATAAAAGGTGACACAAAAGTCATGACAATATCTCATCAATGCAGGAGTCTAGGTAAGTAGGTAACAGTCCTACCTCTTACCCAAGACAAACAAATAACACAAACAAATCAACATATAGGTTCATAGTATCACTTATTGAAACAAATAGAGAAATAAACTAAGAAGGAACGGGGATCTCCTTCTAAATGCATTCCTACGCGACTCCAATCCTAGCCACATATGTTCTCAGGCTTAACCACTTTATTACCTGAAAGAGACACTAAAACACGTCAACATAATGTTGGTGAGAGTCATAGGTTTAGAATCCAATCGAAAATAGATTATAATAAGCTGTGAACAACCATAAACCACTAAACATATAGACAAAGTGCTACAAGTATGCATTAACAACTAAAATTCAAGATCAATCATTCCAAACCAAATCCAAATCCAAGTGTCCCAGCCTTACCAAACACCATGGTCCCATAGGCGCCCATACACCTATGTACCAATCCCAAGGCCCCGCCTTGTTATTATCCATTGTTCCCATAGATTCTCACATATCTATGTACCTCCCCAAGGCCCCGCCTTGTCAACATCCCCTTGGTACCAAGTCAAACCACAATAACTGAGACGGTACGTGTCCCCCGATGTAAATCATAAACACAATCAATAATCACATAGCAGTTAATCACATAAGTGCACACACAAGTCCATCACAAACCATAAAAACATTCACAACATTAGTTAAAAAACCATACGGTGTCTCTTCCATCCCATCTGGAAGTGAAAATCATTAAAAGATATGGGACTATGAAACTCACTTGATTGAGCTTTTCCAAAAATCCACGCACTAGCAAAAAGCTAACAAACAAAAGCACACAATCAAAACATGAACCAAACACTAAGATGGCTCATCAACCCATGATGGACATCTAACCTTTCCCATGTATATACCTCATTTATATGCTCTAAGCATCTCATTACACCCCTCTATAAAGCCCTTAACTTAGTTAACTTCATAACATGTCTCGTTAACATTTTACCCAAAACAGTCCCGGTTTTTAGGTCTCCAAACTATAAGCCAAACTCCCACCTAACCATACCCATGACCTCCGTAAAGGAAACTCTATTCCCTTACATATGTCAGCTAACTCCTCCCTTTTTCCCCAACCTTAAATCTACTGTTAAGGCCCCGCTCTATATATATATACTTCTGCCTATCCACATATTACCGATTTTGAACATACAAAAAGTTTGTTATGATTAGGGGGTCTTACCCTAACCCATTTTCTTAGGCCCACCCCTCGTCTCTTATTTAATATATAAACCAACTCCCGTTCCCATTAGAGGGTTCAAATGTACATCTAAGTACCTCAATCACCTTAAAACATTAAATTAAACCCGACTGATTTCAAAACTGTTTTGACCTCCGACTGTTGTAACCTGTTTTTGACCCACCTCCCAACCTCCAATTTAGTTCTAGTTTCTTGAATCTTAAAGCCAACTCAATTACCTTTCGAGGGACATAATATTCGAAAATTAAAAGTTTGCAAAACCCTATATATGATCAAAACAATGCCCCAAAAATTCTGCCCAGTTTTTAAAAACGAATTTAATATAATTAACAAAATTAATTACCCTCATCATGTTTAATCATTAACCCTAATTAATCTAATCATTATAATATCATATATATACATATTTTAATTCAAACCCTAACCTAAATCCATCATTGGATGATTGAGAAAGAATTAAAAACACTTCAATTAAAAAGGGTTATAAAGATTTACCTTTGATTTATGAAAACCCCAAAATTTATGAAGAAACCCTAATTTTTATGAGGTGACGTCAGTTTTTAATAAATCTCCAGTTATTATGAGAGTTTTTATCTACTTAAAATCCTTATATAGTTTTTCCAAGACTCCTATCCCAATACAACCCAATTTCCTTTTTTCCTTTTTTTCTTTTTATTCGGCCTAAACCGACTATAACCTATATTTTATTACTTTTTTTCTTCTTTTTATTACTTATTATTATGTTATTTACAATACCTTAATTTATCTTAATTTATTTCAGCTCCTAAAACCTCCAAAACCTCAAAACCGTAAAACTAGTATAATTTACGCGTATACCGTAAAAAAACGTAAAATATACAGTTTTTAAAAAAATCTTAAATTTTGAAATAAACTTTATAACTAAGTCCTAAATTATTTAAAACCATCCCAAAAAATACTCACATGACTAAACACCTTACCCGAGACCTCTAAATGCTAAACCCCAAATCCTAAAAAAAAAATACAATTTACTATAATACTTATACGTATACGTAAACACCAAAATAACACCATTTCATTTCATAGTAACTAATTGTGAGCTCATGAACATGAAATAACCGTTCCTCGATTTACTTATGAGTACGTTATACACATAAACGATATCCACACCAACCTCGTTCACGTAAAATAAAATGTAAACACACAAATCACATAGTCACACATAAATTAACCTTAAAATAAGACCAAGTGACGAACCTCTAAACCACGGTTGTCACATAGGAGTTCTTGAAGAGTTATGAAATAGATATAGTCCATATACCCCATTAGGAGCCATTTTGGAGCATCCTAGGTAATCACGTCGTTAGCTATGGTTTGATCTTGTTATATAACTTTCTTAGAGTTGTTATACTGTTAATAATATGTTAGAAAGATGATCTAAAAGAAACTAAGTCATGTCATCATTGTAAATGGAAGTTATCAGTTAAAGACGTCTTGAAATCCAAGTTTTGTAATTTACATAAAATAATAAGAAAAAACCCATTTAAAAAGCTATAATTCTGGATAAATGTTTTTATTATGATTATAAACTTGTTTTTAAACTTTGTTTTAAAATCCTACATCATTTGGTCCATTTTTGAGGTTGTTATGTGATTTTTACAAGTGTAGGGACTAAAACTGTCATTTTTTAAACTATTTAATACTTTGGGAAAAAAGTATCATTTTAAGAAAGTAAAAGCTATAAGAATAAATGTTGTAAAGTTTGAGGCCCTAAGGTTAAATATTGAGGTTTTAAAATGAAAATACTAGAACTATATACTTATGGGGTTAAAAGTGTAATTATACCAAAGTATAACTAAAAGGGCTATTTTTGCCAATTTTGAAACTAAAGAAGATTAATTATGAATATGAGGAAGTAATGAAAGTATCATGTTAGTAGGGAGCTTCGTACAAAGATTTTCCATCTCGATATTACGTTCTGACTGAGTGGTTGTGTTTACGATTTAAAGTGCCCTCGCTCCTCAAACGTTTATAGAATGGCTTCTGAGTATGATGGCCCGAACAACGGTGCTAGAATTACTACCAAATATTAATAAAAGAATATATAACCAACAATTAACAACATTGAACTTAGAATCAAAGACTTGATACTATACACAATGTATTAATCCAGGTTTGTGTGAGATGAAGCTGTTGTTCATGTGTAAAATCCATGATTTTACCATGATTTTATGTAATGAAGTTTCACCCATTAATCCTAGAACACATACTCATGTGTTATGTTTCTGTAAGTTGTGTGTGAACTTGTCCATTATGTACTTAAACTTTTACATTCATACTTGTTGTAATAAGTTTCATAATGTAAACCTTGTATATAAAAATAGGGAAAACAAGTAGTAAAATGTATAATCAATATTTGAAGTATACAACACATAACAAAAAGTTGGAAAATATGCTACACACTATATGTAGCCGTGTATGTATTTTTGTATGTACACCATTGATAGGTGTGAAAACACCCATCCTTTTACCACTTAACTACAATAATAACCAAGCCAAAACGTGTATTTTATATCGTTAATGTCGGAATTATGCGTGGTTTTTGTTTCTGTTGTGATTTAGGACGAAAATGTGAAAAGGGGAGAAAACACGGGCTTTCACGGGCTTTTATCGAAGAAAAAGACAAAAGACGAAGTTTAATAAAAGCAGAAGAACTCAAGTCTAAATTAATGAAGAAATTACAAGACGAGTTTATTAATACCGAGACAAAGTCGAAAAAGTCGAAGAAATTAGAAGACGAGAAGTCGAGAAAGAAAGAAGAATGAACCAACACATGCTTAGTTTTCTTAATCAATATAAATAGACTCCTAATGTGTCATTAGGAGTTGTTGGCTAATTTGACACATTAGTTATTCCATCTTTAATTTCTTGCACATTTACTTCATTGCACCTTTAATTACTTGTCTTGCACCTTAAATTTGTAAGCTTTTAATTCTTGTCTTTACTTTAATTGTTGAATCTTAACCTTAATCAAGTTTTTGTTTTAATCTCTCATTCTACCTTTCTTGTTTTGCTTAATCTTTGTGCTTATTATCTTATTGCCATGCTTATTTGATTACTTGTTATGCTTTTATGTTTTTTATCTTGTTAGCTTATTGATTTTATAGCTTATTGTGTTTTTCTTAATTTTAATCAAGTGCTTATTAGTTAATTTTTATAAAAAGTTGATTTTTAATATTTTTATTATTAAGTGTTTTTTAAAAGTTTTTAAATTTTGGTTCATTGCTTTTTCTTAAATTCGATTTGGTAGAAGTTTTAGTTAAGTGCTTATTTAGATTTTTGGCTTATTCCTAGCTTATTTGCAATTTTTCTTGGATTCGGATCTTTAGCCTACAAACCCTTGTTTTCCGGATAAGAGATAAATACCCTTTTTTCCGGATAAGGGCACGTAGACTACAACATTCCGGATAAGGATTTAAGGTCCTTATTCCGGATAAGCATCGCAAAGCTTTTTTCCAGATTACTCGTTAAGACATCAATTCCGGATAAGAGTGTAAAACTCTTATTCCAGATAAGGCCCCTAAGTTCGATTCCGGATAGTGGTTTTAGTGAGTATTCCGGATAAGAGTTCAATACTTTTTTCGGATAAAAATTTAACCTCGTATTCCGGATAACATAAGTTTGTGTATTCTGGATAAGAGAGTCACGGTTTTTCCGGATAAGGGTCTTAGTGAGGATTCCGGATAAGGGAATTAGAAGTTTTTCTGGATAGTGGTTAGGAGACGTTTTTCGGATAGTAGGTAGAAGACTTTTTCCGGATTAGGTTTATTTTGGATTTCAGATAGTGACAATCACGGATTCCGGATAAGGCTAGTTTTGGGTTAGTTTTCTCATTTAGTTTTTCTAGTTTTAAGCATTTACTTTTCCCGCCTTTTTTCTTAGTCGCACGTTTAGTTCACTTGCCTTAGATTTATTTTAAGCTTGCCTTTAAGTTTAAGTTTAAGTTTGCCTTATTTACTTTTAAGTTTGCCTTTTAATTTCTCGTCACGTTTTTTTTTCTGTCATTTATTTTCAATTAGGTTTAGATTTATTTACCCTGCTTTTTACGTTAAATTTTTGCACTTTCATTTTACTGCAACGACAAAACTATTATTTTCCCACCAAGAACGACTGAGTCACACTTTGAACTGGAAATCAATTCGATTAGACATACGACAAAGAACAATTTTTATAACTAAAAAGCTATTTATTAAATGGCGCCGCTACCGGCTCTTTTCGTAAAGATTAACGGTTTTCTGTGAGAGACCCGTTGCTTTTTGGGATCCGTTCATTCGTGAGCGTTATTTTTCTTGCTCAAAAATTTTCAAAAAACCCATAAAAATAAAAAATTGTTAAAAATCCATAAAAATTAAAAATTTTCAAAAATCTAAAAAGATTTTATTTTTATTTCTATAGTGTATATATATTGTCTATTGCTTTGGTATCTTTTTCTTTTGCTTTTGCAGGTGTATGCATACTAGATCTTCAACTTATCCAGAGCCTGAGACTCCTGAAGATTTAGCTATGGCAGGTGTGAACAACAATAATAATCCACCGCACCTCAACAATAACAACAACAATGTTCTTCCACATCCCGATCTTCGGACAATGGAGGAGCTTTGTCAACCAACAATGTTTGGACGAGGAGGACCGATTGCGCCGATGCAAATCACGGCTCTGGAGTTTTCGTTGAAGCATCACATGATCCAACAAGTGCAAACTAATCCATTCCGCGGATTGCCTGATGATGATGCCAACAAGCACCTCGACAAATTCATTACTATTACTCAAAGCATGAAGTTGTCCGGTGCTACTATGGATGTTCTTCGCCTTCAACTCTTTCCACATACTTTATCACACCACTCCAAAAAATGGTTTGATCGTCTCCCGAAGAATTCCATTCATACTTGGGACGACATGACTCAACGATTTTTGTTGCGCTACTTTCCACCATCCATGGTCACGAGCCTTCGAAATCAAATCAGCGGTTTCATGCAAGAACCCGATGAATCTCTTTTTGATGCTTGGGAAAGATATAATGTTTTGATCGATGGATGTCCAAACCACAACATGCTCCCTATTACCTTAATTGATACTTTCTACAACGGTTTGACTTTTCGTGATCGTGATACGATTAATGCAGCCGCCAGTGACACGTTTATTAAAAGAAGACATGAGGAGTGTAGAGAGCTTATTGAGAACATGACTACTCATCACAAAAATTGGGATTCCTCCGCTTCTTCAAGGAACAACCCGAGAGTCAATGTTTCTTCTACTTCAGCAAACCCCGATATTACCGAATTCACCCGCATGATGGCCGAAATGAACAAAAATATCTTGCTCATCGCTACAAACCAACAACAACAAGTTAAACCTGTAGAAATTTCTTGTGAGACATGCGACGGTCCTCACTCATACACTGATTGTCCTTCTACTCAAGGCAATCCGGAAAATGTGTATGCGGCTTATGGTAACTATTCACCGGAAAATTACCAAGCCCGACCTCAAGGGGATCGAAATTTGCTAAGTTACCGGTCGAACAACTATCTTTCACTCGGTTTTTCTCCTCAAAACCACAACCCCAACAACAATTATAATAGAAGCAACCAAATCCCACCTCGAGCCTCTAATCCTTATCACCCACCCGCTCAACAAGCCCCACCCATTAATCAAGATGTTGAAGCTTTAATGAGAACCCAAGGAGAGCAAATCAAGAATCTACAAAGCCAAATTATCAATTTGAAAGGGGATATCACTAAGCAAGGGAATGACATTAGATCCGAGCTTCGAAATGATATACACACCTCCTTCACCACTCAAACGAATGATTTGAAGAATATGCTGGCTAGTTTCTTACCAACCACTCAACCCTCACTTCGAGCTCTCTACCTTCAAACACCGTCACCAACCCGAGAGCGAATGTGAGTGCTATTACTACCCGTAGTGGAGCAACTTTAGTAGGACCATCTATCCCACCCACAGTTACACCATCTACACCTCCTCCACCTCCATTTATCCCTACTACCCCACACCTAGTATTAGTTCACCATTACCGTCTCCACCTTGTTATGAAGAAGTACCCAAGAAGAACCCTTCGCCAACCCCACCTTCCACCTATAAACCCAGCATTCCTTACCCTTCTCGACTCAACAAGGCTAGAATTTTGACTAAGAATGACGTTCAAGTCTCTAACTTTTTAGACAAGATTACCGGCATGAGTGTCACCTTTACCCTTGTTGAAGCTCTTGCCCAAATGCCACAATTTGTCAAGATGTTTAAGGAATTGCTTAATAAGAAGGAGAAGATGGCCGAGTTTGTTAATACTCGCTTGAATGAAAATTGCTCTGCAATCCTTCTTAAAGAACTTCCGGAAAAACTTGGAGATCCCGGTCGTTTTGTGCTACCATGTACTTTTAACCAAACAGACGAATTTACTGCCTTAGCCGATCTCGGGGAAAGTATAAATTTGATGCCTTTAAGTGCTTGGAAAAAGTTATCATTACCCGATCTTACACCAACGAAGATGACTCTTGAGCTTGCAAATCGCACTCTCGCTTACCCCGTTGGTATTGCCGAAGATGTGTTCATTAAAGTTGGCACCTTCACTTTTCCAGTCGGTTTTGTTGTTGTTGATTATGAGATGGACCCTCGTATTCCTTTAATACTTGGTCGGCCAATCTTGAGAACCGGAAAAGCTCTTGTCGATGTTGCCGAAGGTAAGTTAATCTTTAGGGTCGGGAATGATGCACAAGTATTCGAAATGGGGAAGATCACAAACAAATCCTATGGAAGAGAATCAGCGAATATGATTAATGTGGTCGATGATTTTGTCGTCTACAACAATCCTCTATTCGATTCTTGCTATGATAATCCACTTTCGACGATGATGTGGATGATTCTCTATCCAATTCTGATCCTCCACCAATTTATGATTCTCCACCGATCTATGATGCTTATGATGATGATTCTAGCTCCGATGGGGATGATTATGATGATTTTACTTCTGAGTATCCAAACATGCCCACTTATGATGACTTTGATTAGGCTGATACTCTTTCGAGTGATTCTTCACATGATGAAGATCCTCCGCCATCCATGCTTGATCCTACTTTGGATGACTACTCATTTAAGGAAGACTTTTCTACTTTAGACTTTGATGATTGTGGTCTTCATCCTTCTACGGATTTAAAGAAATTTTTTTCAAAGGAGACGACACCGGACAACACCAACATCCGCAGCACGTATGTTTTGACACCTCTTTGTCCACCTTCTGAGGACGAGGTTGTGCATTTTCTTAGCGGATGTTCCTCAAATTCTGCTGAGCCTGAGTGCTATTTTGCCCTAAAGGAAAAGGTTTTCGACCCTGGTATTAAAATTTTTAAGCCATCTTAGTATCCGTCTGATGAAATGAAAGGAAAGATTTTTGGAACTACTGGAGATATGCTTGCACCCCATCATCCTTGCTACCACCGTGCTCACCACTTTCTTAAGGTAACTTTGCCTACTTTTCTTTGGCTTGCCTTGTTCGCCTTAAGCTTGTGTTACTTGATGGATGAAAACCATGTATTTGATCACAGTGGATGCTATTCAAGGTTCTTTCCATGATAATCAAGGTCGAGTCAGGCTCACGACTCGGTAAACAAAAATCAAGCGCTTATTGGGAGGCAACCCAAGTATCTATCTTTTAGTTATCTTTATCCTAAGTGTAGGGGAGACCCGTTGGTGTTTGCTATTTCCTCTCTTCTCATATTCAGGGATTCGAGCATTCAATGATCCACTCTTGATGCTTTTTGACGACCCGTGATTCCATGTTTCCGTCTTCCCGGTTCTATCCTAAACTCTTTTTGATTCACTATTTTATATTTCTCAATATTAAAATAGGAATCACTTTAGTTGTCTCTTCCTTAGCGAGATTTAAACAAAGTGCACAATTTCCTAAGTGTAGGGGAGTTTACTCCCACATGCTTAAACATTGAGGATAATGTTTATATCAAGTTTAGGGCGGACTTCTATCGAAGTTAAGTGGCCTTTTCCTTATATTTGTCCTCATTTTAACCGGAAAATCGATTTTTCGACACTTTTCAAAATTTTTTGATCTATTTTGGCCTTGTAGTATTTTCCTTTGTTATAGTTATTTTCTTTCTTTCCTAGAATAAATTTTAATAAAGTGGTTTTAATTTTAAACGTTGTGAATCTTTTGACTCAACCCGAGTTTACTTATCCAAGTTTACTCTAGCTAGTATCCTTAATGTGTTTAAGTCAAGTTTTGTTAGGCTTTTATATAGGGAGCTTTAAAACACGAAAGTCTTACCTCTAACGGGTTAAGAACAAGAAATTTTCGCAAGTTCCTATAATTGATCCTAGAGAGTCGTTTATCAAGGGAACTTTAAAATGCGAATTCTAAACTTGAAAAAGTCTAAGAATTTTCAAGATCCTATAGATGACTCGAAAACCCAAAACTTTAATTTAATTGGCTAAGCATCCACGAATCTCATTCCTTGAGATTTTAAACTGTGGAGAACGAGAGATGATAGAGTCAATTATAAGTTTGGTATTCTTTCGTGAATTTATGTGAGTTGATTATAAGTCTATTCTCCCATCGCTTGTTAATAAATTTATCTGCAATAAATAAGGTTTTACGATTTGAAAAGTTACTTAGCTTCTAGCCCAAGATCGTTTAAAAGTTGCTCGGTATTAATTAGAGTTCATAGCCAAGGCATAACTTATTGAAGCGGGATGCGAAGATTCGCGAGTCCGAAAAGGCCCTAACAAGGCATGATGGCTACATTTTGTTGCTAAAGATCCAAAAGTGATGTGAAGAATCATTTATCGAAAATTAATATGAAGGATCGAGACACACGACGAAAAGCAAAAACTCCCCAAAATATCATGGAGAAGTCTATCCAAAAAGTCCCTAACCAGGTATGAGGATAAATAGATCCAAGTCCTATAAGGAGGCGGATCGTTGTATATCAAAGTCCAAAATAAAGATTGGAGAAAAATAAAGAAGTCGTGGTCCAAATATGAAGAATCTCTCATAACTTCAAGTGAAGAAATTCCTATTATGAAGAGAAGACCATTATTTCATGAACGTCTCTCAAGATTTGAAGTATGAATTAACTGCTAAATATCGGTCCGAGAAAGGTCTCGAATCGTGAAGCGAGTTATGCCAAGATATGAACTTTATGAGGTCCCGAGAAGCAGTTTTAAAAGATTTTGTCCTTTAGCTAACTATTGATTAAATCGTCCTACTTTATTTTCAGCCTTAATAACTATCGAAATAAGTCAACAATGCATCCTCGTGATCATTCAAGACAAGAATAAAATATAAGAGATACACCTAGGAATAATGGAGTCTAAGTGAATAATTGGGCCACATGAGTTCGTGTTAGTTTGCTAACTTATAATAACAATGATCTCGTTTTTAAGCTTGGTATGGGGAACGTGATACTTGAGGATGATAATCGTTCATGACATTTCCAAAACCCTAAGGTAAGTCTTTGATTTCTTTACTTGTTTTGTTATTTTCTATCACTTTAATAAATGCCAATGTGGATTGATTGTGATGAAAAGTGTAATCTTTCTTTGTATTTAATGTATTGCATGAGGACATTGCAATGGTCAAGTGTAGGGGATTTGATAGGTGTGAAATCACCCATCCTTTTACCACTTAACTGCAATAATAACCAAGCCAAAACGTGTATTTTATGTCGTAAATGTTGGAATTATGCGTGGTTTGTGTTTCTGTTGTGATTTAGGACGAAAATGTGAAAAGGGGAGAAAACACGGGCTTTCACGGGCTTTTATCGAAGAAAAAGACAAAAGACGAAGTCGAAAGATCAAGAGTGCTAAAAGAACGGAAGTCCAAGGCCAATTCTGAAGATTTATCGAAGAAAAAGTCTAAAGACGGAAGTTTAATAAAAGCCGAAGAAATCAAGTCTAAATTAATGAAGAAATTACAAGACGAGTTTATTAATCCTGAGACAAAGTCGAAAAAGTCGAAGAAATTAGAAGACGAGAAGTCGAGAAAGAAAGAAGAATGAACCAACACATGCTTAGTTTTCTTAATCACTAAAAATAGACTCCTAATGTGTCATTAGGAGTTGTTGGCTAATTTGACACATTAGTTCTTCCATCTTTAATTACTTGTACATTTACTTAATTGCACCTTTAATTACTTGTCTTGCACCTTAAATTTGTAAGCTTTTAATTCTTTTCTTTACTTTAATTGTTGAATCTTAATCTTAATCAAGTTTTTATTTTAATCTCTCATTCTACCTTTCTTGTTTTTCTTAATCTTTGTGCTTATTATCTTATTGTCATGCTTATTTGATTACTTGTTATGCTTTTATGTTTTTGATCTTGTTAGCTTATTGATTTTATAGATTATTGTGTTTTTCTTAAATTTAATCAAGTGCTTATTAGTTAATTTTTATAAAAAGTTAATTTTTAATATTTTTATTATTAAGTGTTTTTTAAAAGTTTTTAAATTTTGGTTCATTTCTTTTTCTTAAATTCGATTTGGTAGAAGTTTTAGTTAAGTGCTTATTTAGATTTTTGGCTTATTCCTAGCTTATTTGCAATTTTTCTTGGATTCGGATCTTTAGCCTACAAACCCCTGTTTTCCGGATAAAGGATTAATACCCTTTTTTTCCAGATAAGGGCATGGAGACTACAACATTCCAGATATGGATTTAAGGTCCTTATTCCGGATAAGCATCGCAAAGGTTTTTTCCGGATTACTCGCTAAGACATCAATTCCGAATAAGAGTGTAAAACTCTTATTCCGGATAAGGCCCCTAAGTTCGATTCCGGATAGTGGTTTGAGTAAGTATTCCGGTTAAGAGTTCAATACTTTTTCCGGATAAGAATTTATCCTCGTATTCCGGATAACACAAGTTTGTATATTCCGGATAAGAGAGTCACGGTTTTTCGGGATAAGGGTCTTAGTGAGGATTCTAGATAAGGGAATTAGAAGTTTTTCCGGATAGTGGTTAAGAGACGTTTTCCTGATAGTAGGTAGAAGACTTTTTCCGGATTAGGTTTATTTTGGATTCCGGATAGTGACAATCACGGATTCCAGATAAGGCTAGTTTTGGGTTAGTTTTCGCATTTAGTTTTTCTAGTTTTAAGCATTTACTTTTCCCGCATTTTTTCTTAGTCGCACTTTTAATTCACTTGCCTTAGATTTATTTTAAGCTTGCCTTCAAGTTTATGTTTAAGTTTGCCTTATTTACTTTTATGTTTGCCTTTTAATTTCTCGTCAAGTTTTTATTTTCTGTCATTTATTTTCAATTAGGTTTAGATTTATTTACCCTGCTTTTTACGTTAAATTTTTGCACTTTTCTTTTACTACAACGACCAAACTATTATTTTCCCACCAAGAACGACTGAGTCACACGTTTACCAATAATCAATTTGATTAGACCACTTCAACGAACTTAATTTTCATACTAGGAAAAAACCAGTTATCAACCATAAACATGTTTTAATCTTCTTGGACTAGTCCAAGACCACACTCCTTATGTGCTAAGCCCAACATAAGCCCAAACCAAAGACCATTGCCCTTTGGTTAGCTATACACGACACAAAGGTATACGTGGAAGGAGAAGGGATGCATGGGAAACACAAGAGCCTACACTTGGCACAAGTGTTCTTACCAAGGCAATCATGCCTTTTTCCTTGGCATTCTCTTCCTCCCTTTTAGCCGAAAAACACACACATACATCTCATTCTCTCATGCAACTTAAATCTAACATTCTCTCTTCACCTTCTCTCTAAAATCATTCGGCATTAAGCCACAAGAATCCAAAGTTGTTCATCTAATCTACTAGATCCTTGTCCCATCCTAACTACTAATAACTTAGTACCATCATCATCTTTGGAATCACTATAACAAGCCCTAGCCGAAACCTTAATGGTCACGACTTGGTTATAGTTAGGGTTTCCATCATCTTCTTGATTAGATCTCTAATCTCCTTGTTCATCTAGTTCTTCCTTGGTAACTTTTAAACAAGAAAGGTATACTCCTTATTTTTCTTCATTTTCAATTGCATGCATCATCATTCATCTATAAACACATGTATATAACTTGTTAAAATCAAGATTTTGTAAAAGCCATGACCTTAAAGGTCACGACAAATATTTGTGCACCATTAGTCATGGTCAAAAATCTTTATAATAAGAAACCTATGACTCTTACTATATGTTTTAACTTGATTTAAAATCATATGAAACATCTTATGAATTTAAATATAGCATGGGTTACAAATCTTACTTTATAGGATTTTGGTTAACTAATAATCATAGATCTCGTAAGATAAACTTGTGTAACTTAAAAATCATAAAAACCATGACCTAAAGGGTCACGACATAATTAAATGGTTAACTAGTAATTTATGTACTAAGTTTTAATAATGGAAAATGTATTGTTACATGTGAAATGGAATACTAAAAATCACTAAAATGGATTTTATGTACATATGTAGCCGTGGGTTACATATGATCTCGAGTGGACTTTAAATGTACATGCATGCTTATATAATACCTTGATCTAATGGTAGGAGTTTAACATAACATGATAAACATAAAACAAGCTTATAGACCTTATGGGAACATTGGGAGAAAACAATATAGCCGTGAGCTATATGTTATTTTCTTGGAAATATGGTAACCTTTGAAACATGCATGAAAACTAGATAATCATGTTGTATTTTTGTAAATATTTACAAGACATAAAACTAGCTAAAAAGTTCATCTTGGAAATACCAAGATTAAAATTATAGTCGTGGGCTATATGTGTGTATGTATGGACTTGTGACTTGAGTTCTTGATTTGTACATAGCTAGATCTTATTTTGGGGACACTTATAAGTACATGCAACCTTAAAATAAGTTTTGACTCATCCTAATAAGCTATAATTAATTATAACCGTGAGTTATAAGCTCATATTAGGGCTTATGACTTGCATGCAACCTTGTAACAAATCTAGATCTTATTTGGTACATCACATAAAATAAACTATAAGTTTTATTCTTTTATTAAGATTTAAAACTAAATATGGATAAGCTAATAATAAGCTTATAAGAAAATCATAGACTAATACTTACATAAAATGAAAAGTAGTATTAATGGACTAATTAATCCCATGCAACATTAGTCCAAGACTTAATGGACCTAATAAGCCCATTTGATAAATCTTAGTATCTTAATGGACTTAAGATTACACTTAGGCCCATTTAATTAATTAAAGGACTTAAAAATGTATTTAAGCCCAATAAATGATTTAAAGGCCCATTTAAATAAAATAGTGGACTTATAATATATTTAGGCCTACTAGATAGCCCAGTAGATGTTTAGCCCATTTAATGAGCCCATATAATGTTTTGAATGTTTAAATAAAAGTTTTTATAATAAAATGTAACTTATAAAAACTTTTGGATTAAAATAAAAATTTATGAAACTTAAGGACTAAAACCGTGACTGAAAATGTAATTATCCAAAAGTATAGGGTTTAATAAATACCATTCGTGGCATCTTAAACCCTAGAGACCATTTTGGGAAGTTTCTATATGTCATTTTGTAATTTTATAACCCTAAGGACAATTGTTGTATTAATCAGAAACTTAAAGAAGCCCTAGGGCCTGTTTTGGTCATTTTATGAAAGCTATAAAACCTAGATTTAACTAGGGGGACTAAATCTGCCATAAGCCGAAACTTTAACAAGCCCTAGGTACCAAATGTGTAACAATCCGAAAGTTTACTTTGTTTAAAATATGGAGGGACTAGTTTTGCCATGTTCCGAAACTTTAACAAGCCCTAACCCTAATTCTATTTTTAAACTTAGTAAAACTTAAACAAACCCTAAACTATAAGAATTTATAATATAAATTCTTAAACTTGTAATTTTTAAATTATTTTATAAATGTTAAATAATTTATTGGAACTTTTAAGTTAAATAAAATATTCTATTTTATTTTTCAAAGATAAAATATTTATATTTTTGCTTTATGAAATAAATTGTATAAACAATATGGATATGTATTACTAATACATAAACTCATATACTTTTAGGAAATAAAATTATATGAACATTGAATAAGTTGAATACTAATATTATAAGTAGAACACCTTACGTTTACTTAAAATATAGAACTTAATAGTAAGTTTAAATAGATGATTATAATACATGAACTACGAACGTAAACTAATATTAAGTAGAACATTTTTATGTTTACTTAATTATGAAACTTAATAGTAAGTTTAAATGGATGATTATAATACATGTACTACGAACGAAACTAATATTAAGTAGAACATTTTTATGTTTACTTAATTATGAAACTTAATAGTAAGTTTAAATGGATGATTATAATACATGAACTACGAACGTAAACTAATATTAAGTAGAACATTTTTATTTTTAATTAATTATGAAACTTAATAGTAAGTTTAAATGAATGTTTATAATACATGAACTGTGAACGTGAACTAATATTTTAAGTAGAACATTTTTGTGTTCACTTAACTATGAAACTTATATAGATAAGTTTAAATGGATATTGTTAATACTTGTACTACAGTTATTTAGATAAATGCCATAACATAAATGAACTTACTAAAAATCTGTATAAGCATACACATATATTCTTGTACTATCTATTAAGACTGTACTATTTTATTAGGCATAACTTTTGGCGTGAGCATTATGTGGATATTCGTGTTATACAGCTATTGCCAACTCCCAGGTGAGTTTACAGCCCCATATAACTATTGATAAACTTTTCTTCTACGGGGGAGAAAATATGCAACTATTTTAAAATGGACATAACTGAATTGTATAAACTTGACTATGATTGACTATTATAGAAACTGTTAAATTGTTGTAAATCACCCGAATGTTATAAATAGATCTATTAGGGATTGACCATCCCCATCTGGGTGAGTCATGCTCACTGTGCCTTGTCTGGGACAACAGATGTATACCATGTTGGAACTGGGTTTGGGTGTCTTTTTATAAGACACTACGTCCTCATCTGTTGAGGACTATAGAAGGTTAAGCTTCCGTTTCAAGTAATAGCAAATGAAATCTACTTTTTAGTAAGAATGCTTTGTGCATTGTTACTTCTATGATTAATGTATGTCCAAACTAATTAATGTTAAAACCTGTAAATTCACCAACTTTATGTTGACCCTGTAAGCATGTTTATCTTATGGAAATGAAGTTAGAACGAGATATGTGCATGTAATCAAGCATCTATGTAATCTGCATCGTAGGAATCGTCAAGGGTTCTATTTGGGGAAAATGAACAATATACTTATGTCATGTCAAAGACAATTTTTATTAATTTGTTTAATAAACATGTAATCTGATTTGAATAGCTCATTATCTTATGCTCTATGAACTATGTGTTATCGATCCACCCTTGTGACATCTCTGTTGATAATTCCGCATAATTAGACCCTACCCGGGGTGTCACAAAGAATGGTATCAGAGCATTAGTTATAGAGAACCAGATAAATTTTTAAATAAAATAAAAATAAAGTGATTTTTCTTTTATTTAAAACTGGACTATAACTTTATAAAATCTTTTGGGATTTTTTTTGGGGACCGTATTAGTTAAGCATATAGATCTTAGGGCATTATGTGCTATGTGAACTAAGAGTACACTGATTGATAAATAAACTGGTTAAATGACTATATATATATATATATATATATATATATATATATATATATATATATATATATATATATATATATATATATATATATATATATATATATATATATATATATATAATTATTAATATATATATAACCTTAAAAACATTACGATGATTGTTTTAAAGGGATACACTTCATAAAACATGTAGTTAAAAATAATATTTTTCTTTGTTTGTAAGCATATACTTATTTAAAATTTAAAATAATATTATTTTTAGAGCATCATGACTTCGCCTACTGCACCTCTGACTTTTGTACCAGTAGTAGCACCTGCTCCAGCTACCCGTTCGTCTCCACTATCCGTGTAGTGCAGATGGTTATCAGCCTCTGACTCGGAGGATGATCAGACCATCGATGTTTTACTTCCTGAGGCCCCTTTTTCTGCTCCAGCATCAGTCATACTGGTCTCCACCTCTATGGAGGAGGACCAGGTGTCTCTAAACCTACCATCTTCTGTACCTACATCTTTACCATCGGGCCATTTTCCCGAGTCCATACCCGGCTCCACTTTTGAGATCGAGGAAGGCTTTGGGGTGGGACGTGCTGACTCTATCCAGGCCCAGATCGCCGCACTGGTCTCACGCCAGGAGCAGGAGATATCCGACCTCCGCAACCTGTTGACAGCTGGTCAACTAGGCTACACTGCCATCCATGAGCGCATTGACTCCCTCGCTCATACCATGAGGGGAGAGGCACAGGCAGCCAGAGGCGTCCAGGCTAAGACTAACGAGGCATTGCAGTAGCTTTGGGAGGAGAACGATCGTCTATACCAGCGTATCCAGACCATGGAGAGTCTCCAGCACCAGACCCATGCTGATATATCTGCTCAAGAGCAGTCCCTGTCCATCTTCTTCGACCTTGCCACCGTCCGACACGACGGAGTTACTGCAGAGATGACCTATCTTCGTGGGGCCATCGACATACTCAGGACTTAGCTGCTGACAGCATTCTGCATGCTCAAGGAGGCCCGAGCAACAGTTCGGACTTTATGGAACACCAGGAGAGCACCTGCAGCTTCATCAGCCCCACCAGCCCCAACCTCATCTAGCAGACCATCTAGGCAGGTGTAGGATAGATGTACTAGGTTTCTTGTACATCATGATCAGCCTATGGGTTGTACCCTAGCTGTCAAGGTATAGGACTTTTGTACTTTTATTTCCTTTCAGCTTTTGGTGATGTAATCCTGTATTATATCTTTTCTTTTTTGACATGTAATTTTGGGACGTAATGTTTTAAAGACTATGTGTATCATTACCTTGGACAAGGCTCGACAGGCCTATGACTCGAATTTTGTTATGCTAGATGGATGTTAAATTTCTTATGGAATAGCATGTAATCACTTTCTTTATTATATTTGTGTGCTATTTACTATATTATGAGATCTTGACAGGTTATCCAAATTTGTTATGAAATCTGTGCATGAATTTTCCCCCGTGCAAATAATATAAAAACCGTACTAACGTTTGAACTAATAATCTCATTTTGTGTATGATTATAGACAAATGGTGATTACGAGATCAAATCCCAATAATGCAACTACTCCCAATGCTGACAATGCTGAATTTCTAAAAGCTACTCAAAATGTCACTGCCGCAAAACTCTAGGAAATGATAAGTGAGGGCATCACAACAGCTATGGCAGCCAGAGGAGCTGATCCGAATGCAAACAATGATCCGAACCTCAATATGCGCAGAAACAACACCAATAGGGGTTGCTCTTACCCCTACTTCTTAAAGTGCAAACCCTCATACTACCGAGGAAAAGAAGGAGTTGTTGAATTGATGCAGTGGTTTTAAAGACTAGAGACAGTTTCCGCATTAGTAGTTGTGCTGACGAGAACAGAGTTAAGTTTGTCACATGCACACTACTTGAGAGCGCCCTTACTTGGTGGAACTCAGTGGTCGCTACCCTTGGATATGACACTGATTACACTCTCACTTGGGCCAACCTCAAAGAGAGGATGATTGAGAATTACTGTCCTAGAGGAGAAATGAAGAAGTTGGAGATAGAGCTGTGGGATCTAAAGTGTAAGAACAATGATATCCTTTGGTACAACCAAAGATTTCAAGAGTTATGCTTGATGTGCACCAGAATGTTCCCTCAAAGGAGCGACAAGATTGAGAAGTATGTCAGCGGACTCCCTGAGAACATCCATGACAGTGTGCTAGCTTCACGACCCACTACCGTTGAATGTGCTATGGAATTTGCGACTGGGCTGATCAACAAGCGATCCCGCAATCTGTTCGAAAGGAAAATGGACAACAAGAGAAAGTCAGATGAAAGCTATCGTAGCCAGCACCAGCAGACTTCCAAAAGGAAAAACGTTGGGCAAGCTGATGACACTACTCCCACAACCCGCACCAAGAACTACTCAGGATCCAATCCTAAGTGTTCAAAGTGCAACTATCATCATGTTGCTGGTGGACAATGCCAAGGATGCTACAAGTGTGGCCAACAAGGCCATTTTGCTCGTGAATGTCAAGCAAATGTTGCTACCCCGGGTCGACCCAGTAACAATCTTGGAAACAGAAATAAAGGCAAGTTCAATGCTCGTGGGAGCGGAAGTGGGCAACAGCGAAACCGAAACCCCACGGGTGGAGGCAGCAGTGTACCAAAGAAAGTTGTGGTATGTTACGAGTGTGGAACCCCTGGACATGTGATACCCGACTGTCCCAAGCTGGCCAACCAGAAGAAGGAAAAAAAGGGAACTTCTTCCCAAGTGTACCTGGCCGGCAATGCCCAAGCTAATCCAGACTCCAACGTTTTTATTAAACCAACGATATGCATCTGTCTTGTTTGACACATGGGCAGACCAAAGTTTTATATGTACAAAATTTAGTAAGGTATTAGAAATCACTCCATTAGTTCTAGACCCCTTTTATGCTGTAAAATTGCCGACGGAAAAGTTGTGACGATTGACACCATCATTCGAGGTTATACCTTAAACTTTTCTTTTCAATCACCCATTTTACATCAAACCAGATTCCAGTAGGTCTAAATAGATTCGATGTCATCATTGGCATGAATTGACTAGCAAGTATCATGCAATTATCCTATGTGATCAAAAATTAGTTCATATACCTTGGGGAGATGAAACCTTGATTATACTAGGGGACGGTAACCCCGGTATAGTCAACACTAGATTTAGTGTCATTTCCAGCACCAACAAGACAGGGAATATTTGGTTAAAGGATGTCCCATTTTCCTAACATGTTTCTCCCTAGGTGACAAGGTAGGCAACCCTAAACTTGAAAGACACATCCAACTCACAATGGGTGTATTTTATAGGGTTATATCCACCACTTTAGACAACCCTAAACCTAAAAGATACATCCAACTCACAATGGGTGTATTTTGTAGAGTTATATCTGCTACCTTAGGCAACCCTAAACCTGAAAGACACATCCAACTCACAATGGGTGTATTTTGTAGGGTTGTGTTCGACATCCCTCGTAAGGAGATGTTGAATGTCCCATGCTTTTGGACATTCCTTTTTCCCTCTTCGGGTCCAATTAGTTCGACAATACCATCATCCACCAGACCCTGGAAGGTGTAACTTTTCCCCCTTTTAGAAGTCAAAATTTGTGAAAATTTTGAACCAGTAATAATGGATGCATGACCCTTTTTGTAGCGCCCCGCAAGGCGCGCATTTCTTTATTCTTGGTATCTTCTTTTATTTCCACCATTTGAGGTACTTCTTTTATACGCCCCTCTCGCTCAGCGCCGCGGCGAATAAAGCAAATTCTTTGACACTTCCTACCCAATCGCCATCAACAATAATCTTAACCTCTCTACTGGGTAGAAGCTTTAGTACTATTAATCAATGTCTGTATCCCACCAGCTTGAGATATAATTGTAAGTCTTTCGCGTAAAGCTGTTGACATAGGAGGGGTTATAGTTAAAATATTCTTTTATTTTATTTTACCTTCAACCCCTAATTTTCACCATCGGGTGTAGAGATATAACCTATATCTCACTCGTGAGAAGGATGCAGAAGTGGTGCATCCCCAGCTTTCCCAGCATATAAAACATGCTGGCGTGTCCTCCTCATACCAGAAACCATCTGCAGTGGATTTGCCCTCCTAACCAAATCCACAACACCATTAGTCCTCTCCCAACTCTTGGAAGGAGGTAGCTGCAACGCCTGTTGAGAAACCCACATCTATCCATCCATAGCAGTAGTCTCCTTTACTGCTCAATCGGATGAATAGTGCGATCCGGATAAAGATCTCTTTGCATTCCCTCCTATCCATCCATAGCAGCAGTCTCCTTTACTGTTCAATCGGATGTATAATGAGACTCGGATAAAGATCTCTTTGCATTGCTTCTATCCATCCATAGCAGCAGTCTCCTTTACTGCTCGATCGGATGTATAGTGTGACCCGGATAAAGATCTCTTTGCATTGCTTCCTATCCATCCATAGTAGTAGTCTCCTTTACTGCTCAATCGGATGTATAGTGCGACTCTGATAAAGATCTCTTTGCATTGCTTCCTATCCATCCATAGCAGCAGTCTCCTTTACTGCTCGATCGGATGTATAGTGTGACCCGAATAAAGATCTCTTTGCATTGCTTCCTATCCATCAATAGCAGCAGTATCCTTTACTGCTCAATCGGATGTATAGTGTGACCCGGATAAAGATCTCTTTGCATTGCTTCCTATTCATCCTTAGCAGGAGTCTCCTTTACTGCTCAATCGGATGTATAGTGCGACTCGGATAAAGATCTCTTTGCATTGCTTCCTATCCATCCATAGCAGCAGTCTCCTTTGCTGCCCAATCGGATGTATAGTGCGACTCGGATAAAGATCTCTTTGCATTGCTTCCTATCCATCCATAGAAGCAGTCTCCTTTACTGCTCGATCGGATGTATAGTGCGACCCGGATAAAGATCTCTTTGCATTGCTTCCAATCCATCCATAGCAGTAGTCTCCTTTACTGCTCAATCGGATGTATAGTGCGACCCGGATAAAGATCTCTTTGCATTGCTTCCTATCCATCCTTAGCAGCACTCTCCTTTACTGCTCAATCGGATATATACTACGACCCGGATAAAGATCTCTTTGCATCACCTTCTGTCCACCGTGGAACCAGAAGCCTTCATTACTGCTCAACCGGACATGTAAGGGTAACCTTGGTGTAGACCACTTCGCGTTAATGCTACCATCCATACCTGGGAGAGATTCTGAAATGAACTATATACTTAGAACATCTTTTACTTAAAAAACTAACTACATTTTTAGTAGCTTTGAGAACAAAGCTAAAATAACGTGGTGGTGCTGTAAAATCCATGATTTTATGTAATGAAGTTTCACCCATTAATCCTAGAACACATACTCATGTGTTATGTTTCTATAAGTTGTGTGTGAACTTGTCCATTATGTACTTAAACTTTTACATTCATACTTGTTGTAATTAGTTTCATAATGTAAACCTTGTATATAAAACTAGGGAAAACAAGTAGTAAAATGTATAATCAATATTTGAAGTATACAACACTTAACAAAAAGTTGGAAAATATGGTACACACTATATGTAGCCGTGTATGTATGTTTGTATGTATACCACAAATATGTTTTAACCTTCTTGGACTAGTCCAAGACAATACTCCTTATGTGCTAAGCCCAACATAAGCCCAAACCAAAGCCCATTGCCCTTTGGTTAGCTATACACGATACAAAGGTATATGTGGAAGGAGAAGGGATGCATGGGAAACACAAGAGCCTACACTTGGCACAAGTGTTCTTACCAAGGCAATCATGCCTTTTTCCTTTGCATTCTCTTTCCCCCTTTTAGCTAAAAAACACACGCATACATCTCATTCTCTCATGCAACTTAAATCTCACATTCTCTCTTCACCTTCTCTCTCAAATCATTTGGCATTAAGCCACAAGAATCCAAAGTTGTTCATTTAATCTACTAGATCCTTGTCGCATCTTAAGTACTAATCATTTAGTAGAATCATCACCTTTGGAATCACTATAACAAGCCCTAGCCGAAACCTTAAAGGTCACGGCTTGGTTATAGTTAGGGTTTCCATCATCTTGTTGATTAGATCTCTAGTCTCCTTGTTCATCAAGATCTTCCTTGGTAACTTTTATACAACAATGGTATACTCCTTATGTTTCTTTATTTTCACTTGCATGCATCATCATTCATCTATAAACACATGTATATAACTTGTTAAAATCAAGATTTGGTAAAAGACATGACCTTAAAGGTCACGACATATATTTGTGCACCGTTAGTCATGGTTAAAAATCTTTTTAATAAGAAACCTATGACTAGTACTATATGTGTTAACTTGATTTAAAATCATATGAAACATTTTATGAATTTAAATATAGCATGGGTTACAAATCTTACTTTATGGGATTTTGGTTAACTAATAATCATAGATCTTATAAAATAAACTTGTGTAAATTAAAAATCATGAAAACCAGGAACTAAAGGGTCACGGCATAATTAAATGGTTAACTAGTAATTTATGTACTAAGTTTTAATAATGGAAAATGTATTGTTACATGTGAAATGGAATACCAAAAATCACTAAAATGGATTTTGTGTACATATGTAGTTGTGGGTTACATATGACCTTGAATGGGCTTTAAATGTACATGCATGCTTATATAAGACCTAGATCTAATGATAGGAGTTTAACTTAACATGATAAATATAAAACAAGCTTATAGATCTTATGGGAACATTGGGAGAAAACAACATAGCCGTGAGCTATATGTTGTTTTCTTGGAAATATGGTATCCTTGGAAACATGCATGAAACCTTGATAATCATTTTGTATTTTTGTAAATATTTACAAGACATAAAACTATCTAAGAGGTTCATCTTGGAAATACCAAGATTAAAATTATAGTCGTAGGCTATATGTGTGTATGTATCGACTTGTGACTTGATTTCTTGATTTTTACATAACTAGATCTTATTTTAGGGACACTTATAAGTACATGCAACCTTAAAATAAGTTTTGACTCATCTTAATAAGCTATAATTAATATTAGCAGTGAGTTATAAGCTCATATTAGGGCTTATGACTTGCATGCAACCTTGTAACACATCCAAATCTTATTTGGTACATCACATAAAATAAACTATAACTTTTATTCTTTTATTAAGATTTAAAACTAAATGTGGATAAGCTAATAATAAGCTTATAAGTGAATCATAGACTAATACTTACATAACATGAAAAGTAGTATTAATGGACTAATTAAGCCTATGCAACATTAGTCCAAGACATAATGGACCTAATAAGCCCATTTGATAAATCTTAGTATCTTAATGGACTTAAGCTTACACTTAGGCCCATTTAATTAATTAAAGGACTAAAAAATGTATTTAATCCCAATAAATGATTTAAAGGCCCATTTAAATAAATTAGTGAACATAAAATATATTTAGGCCCACTAGATAACCCATTAGATGTTTAGCCCATTTAGTGAGCCCATATAATGTTTTGAATGTTTAAATAAAAGTTTTTATAATAAAATGTAACTTATAAAAACTCTTGGATTAAAATAACAATTTATGAAACTAAAGGACTAAAACTGAGACTTATGAAACTTTTTTTGATAAATTAGTAAACACAAGGACTGAAAATGTAATTATCCAAAAGTCTAGGGTTTAATAAATACCATCCGTGGCATATTAAACCCTAGGGACCATTTTGGGAAGTTTCTAAAAGTCATTTTGTCATTTTATAACCCTAAGGACCATTGTTGTATTAATCTGAAACTTAAAGAAGCCCTAGGGGCTGTTTTGGTCATTTTATGAAAGTTATAAAACCTAGATTTAACTAGGGGGACTATATCTGCCATAAGCCGAAAGTTTAACAAACCCTAGGTACCAAATGTGTAACAATCCGAAAGTTTACTTTGTTTAAAATATGGAGGGACTAGTTTTGCCATGTTCTGAAACTTTAACAAGCCCTAACCCTAATTCTATTTTTAAACTTAGTAAAACTTAAACAAACCCTAAACTATAAGAATTTATAATATAAAATCTTAAACATGTAATTTATAAATTATTTTTTAAATGTTAAATAACTTATGGGAACTTTATGTTAAATAAAATAATATATTTTATTTTTCAAAGATAAAATATTTATATTTTTGCTTTATGAAATAAATTGTATAAACAATATGGATATGTATTACTAATACATAAACTCATATATTTTAGGAAATAAAATTATATGAACGTTGAATAAGTTAAATACTAATATTATAAGTAGAACACCTTACGTTTACTTAAAATATAGAACTTAATAGTAAGTTTAAATGGATTATTATAATACATGAACTACGAATGTAAACTAATATTAAGTAGAACATCTTTATGTTTACTTAGTTATGAAACTTAATAGTAAGTTTAAATGGATGATTATAATACATGAACTACGAATGTAAACTAATATTAAGTAGAACATTTTTATGTTTCCTTAATTATGAAACATAATAGTAAGTTTAAATGGATGATTATTATACATGAACTACGAACGTAAACTAATATTAAGTAGAACATTTTTATGTTTACTTAATTATGAAACTTAATAGTAAGTTTAAATGAATGTTTATAATACATGAACTGTGAACGTGAACAAATATTTTAAGTAGAACATTTTTATGTTTACTTAACTATGAAACTTATATAGATAAGTTTAAATGGATATTGTTAATACTTGTACTACGGTTATTTAGATAAATGTTGTAACATAAATGAACTGACTAAAAATCTGTATAAGCATACACATATGTTCTTTGTACTATCTATTAAGACTGTACTATTTGATTAGGCATAACTTTTGGCGTGCGCATTATTTGGATCTTCGTGTTATACAGCTATTGCCAACTCCCAGGTGAGTTTAAAGCCCCATATAACTATTGATAATCTTTTCCTCTACGGGGGAGAAAACATGCAACTATTTTAAAATGGACCTAACTGAATTGTATAAACTTGACTATGATTGATTATTATAGAAACTGTTAAATTGTTGTAAATCGCCCGAATATTATAAATAGATCTATTAGGGATTGACCATCCCCATCTGGGTGAGTCATTCTCACTGTGCCTTGGCCGGGACAACAGATGTATACCATGTTGGAACTGGGTTTGGGTGTGTTTTTATAAGACACTACGTCCTCACCTGTTGAGGACTATGGAAGGTTAAGCTTCAATTTCGAGTAATAGCAAATGTAATCTACTTTTTAGTAAGAATGCTTTGTGCATCGTTACATCTATGATTAATGTATGTCCAAACTAATTAATGTTAAAACCTGTAAATTCAACAACTTTATGTTGACCCTCTAAGCATATTTATCTCAGGGAAATGAAGTTAGAACGAGATATGTGCATGGAATCAAGCATCTATGTAATCTGCATCGTAGGAATCGTCAAGGGTTCCATTTAGGGAAAATGAACAATCTACTTATGTCATGTCAAAGACAATTTTTATTAATTTGTTTAATAAACATGTAATCTGATTTGAATAATCCTTATCTTATGCTCTATGAACTATGTGCTATCGATCCACCCTTGTGACATCTCCGTTAATAATTCCGCATAATAGGACCCTACCCGGGGTGTCACATTATGAGACCAAGCTGTGGTTTGTATGATCAAGTTGTTTATCTGTGAATGAAATATATCTGATTATAGCTCGGATTCTATGGACATAAGGTGAGTTCATAGCCTCACTTTTAAATGCTTTATAAATGATTTAAAAACACATGAGGGGGATATATGCTAAAACTGGAATACAAGTGTTTTTAAAATTATATGCCATATTATTGACACTATGTTTATTACTGTCATTAAGTCCCTTTTTAATCATGAACCGCTAATCATTTCTTTAAAATGACCGCTAATATCGTGAATAGTACTATTTGGGGTTTGACATCCCCTATTAGGGCAAGTCGCGCTTGCTAGCAGCTGAAGGTTCCTACCTTGGCTAAACAGATACACTTTATTTTGCTAAACTAAGGATAGTTTAGCAGGCTTCCTTCTTATAAGGGCAGTTTGTTGGTTATTGTCTAGCAGCAGGGTCATGAGCATAGTGCAGTATGATAACTATTTAATGTGGGTGTATAACAACATAGCCCGGAGGATATACTTGTATTCAAAACATGTTTAAACACTATGAATTCACTCAACGTTTGTGTTGACTTTAAGCATATATCTCAGATAAATGGTGAATGATAACATGGAGCAGCACAAGGATGGCATGAAGAGGCACAAGACTAAAATTATTCTAGATTTTGGGAACCTTATATTGTAAAACTCTAATTTTTCAATGAAATATAAGGAATGTTTATTTCATCACTCTTTTGAGTTGTTTTCTATTATTATGACTTATGTTCTATGAAGTAATACCCTAGATAATTGTTCCATTGTGTAAAGGTAAAATGGGGGTGTTACAGATTGGTACTCAGAGCGATGGTTATAGAAAACAAGTAAAATTTTGACTATAACTACTTTTAAAATAATTTTAAGAAAATCCTCTGTGCCCATACCAGTGTTCCTACAAGAATGAGGTAATATTATACAAATTCTAGGACTTCTACCCTTGAGAACAATGTGTAAATGACACCATGTTTATGTGTAAGTATAAAGATTGTACTTATGAGTAAGAAATATTTTAGGATTTATTAACGTCCCTAGAAATAGGTACCCCTATCTCCCTCCTATTATCATCTTATCGGATTCTCAAGACGAGCGTTCTACAAGTGTTCTTGATAACTTCCCAAAGTATTGTGGAAACCTTGGTTTCCGGATCTTTTAAGCTACTAGGAATGATCATTGTTCATATGATTAAACAACCAAAGCGGAATTAGAACAACAACCATTAACAAGGTGTTTAGGCACGAAACATGAATTAAAACACATGGATTGCTAATTATATTAATAATCAACAATCACTAGACGTGTATACATTGAATCCCACGTCTAGTCGACACACACTTTAGGTTTACATTGTGAATGAATTGAATAAATAAAACCTATGACCCTTGGTTCCTTTTATAGTGTAAGGATTAGGGTTTACAAGAGATAATGATGAATAAACAAGTAAATCTTCTATTTAAATAAACTTATGCAGAATATCTTTTGCATGTTTATCTAAATAGAAGCTTCCATAAGCTTCTTTGTCTACGTTTTGTCAATGCTTGAATTGCATGTGACAATGCTTGAATTGCTCTTGACAATGCTTGATTCCATCAACGCCTAGATTGTACATGTCAACGCTTGGAATGCTCTTGTCAACGCCTAGACAAATACTTCACGTTTTCTTCATTTTTGAGTTTCTGCCACATCAACTTTTTGACCCAACAATCTTCCCCTAGTTGATAGTGGCAAAAATCTATGTGTATCTCTTGTAAGTTGTACATGATCTTCAAGTTGCTTCCCCTCAAGTGTAGCACGTATTTCTTCCCCTTTTTGTCACATCAACAAGGAAGTAAACAATGTATGCAATGTTGAAGATTCTCCATATGTAGGCTCTATGTAATGATCTTGAAGAACAATTAATATAATATTTTTAATGTAGAAGTAGAATAACCCAACCTTGTGTTCCATGTCTTGTACTATCCATGTGACTAAGAACTTATAGAGTATGATATAAGTAGACCTCGATCCCTTGTCAATATTCTCATACTTTGTGAGACACTGAGCACGATAATGTAACTCCTTCAAGTGTTATGACAAGTCTTCGTCACCAACCATGTAAAGCACGAACAAGTTACCTTTAAAGTCTATGACTGGAAGTGCACGACTTTAAGATATGATAGAACACAAACCCGCGAAAATCTTCTTCAATCATCAAACTTACCATAAGAATTCTTCCCCTTAAGCTAACATCTCTTCATGACGATTTTAATGGAATCACATCTTCATACCATATGTAAAAGTATTTGGATGGATAACGCTTTCACAAGGCTATCCCGATTACATAGTTTAAATATCCATCAAATTCCCACGAATAATTGCTAACTCGCTTTAAGATCAATAATCCATTTTAAAAATATCCGAGCCATAAATATCACCATGATATTCTAATTTAAAACGGAGATTCCATGTACCTTTGTGTGTATTTTCCTCCTTTTTGTGTGCTTAAAACGTACCAGTTTTCTCAAACAGCAGCAATCATTGTGTTGTCCAATATCCTCTTTTGTCCAATATCTTTGGCAGATGTATTGTCCAATATCGGACAATACGTGTCAGCGTTGAAGTTCATATATCGGATGACACTGTCAACGCTATCAGCGTTGACTTATTCTGTCAGCGTCAAATCTTCCTGTCAGCGTCTGAATTACAAACGTCAGCGCCAACCATAAACCTTGTCAGCGTCTAATGAAGTCTTATCAGTGTCAAACCAATCTTTTCAGCGACTGACCTATACTCGTCAGCGTCTCATCCATGCCAGCTTTGATATCACGTTCAAAATAAATGTGATATATACTCTCTATGTTTAGAGATATATACGACCAAAAATAATATCCCTACAAATCAGGCCATATATCATGCAACAAAAGAAATTCCTACAAAGTAGGATCCTTGACCCCACGTTACTTTAATTATTCAACACTGAATACAGTATATGATTTCCTCCAATCAAATCAATAGGCTCAAACCTAACGTAATCTTATGATGAAGTAGCATGTAGAGAATTAGTAACATAACGAATCACTCCATGTGTATAGCCATAAATTATCCAATCAGAGTTTAATGACCGTGTGAACACACATGAAGATCTCACGTCACTTCAACATCATTCGTGTGAACACAATCCTTATAAACCTTACGATGGGGACCAGCAAACACAATATTTAACAAAAGTAGAAGGTAACGATACCTTCACACACACTTTTGTACTTCAATTCCTTTTTGATTCTCCACGTCATGATTTCCTTTTAAAAAAAACACCAAACGTGATCACTTGCTTTGCACAGCCCTCGATCAAATAGCAGCCAACCAAACATAATCTTGGATCTAGGGTTTATTATAAAACCCTAACAACAATCACAATAACACCAATGGATCTAGGGATTTGACTGAACTGAATTTGATTCTAGGGTTTTGAATAAACCCTAATTCATTATTTTATGTGAAACATAAAACTTCATACCTCATTTGCAGCCAACTTCGACATAGAATAAATTCTTCATTAGAGATCAAATCGAAAATCCCTTCGGTGAGATTCAAGACACAAGTGCCAAGAATCTACAGTTCAAAAATCACGAAGATCCAACGGTTAACGAAGGAGAGATCGTGTTTTGAACATGGCTGTCCACAGAAAACTACATTCATCCTACTGCTGACTTTGACGCTTAATAACTTTTGCCTGGGATAAAACTCGACAATCCCTCTGGTGGATATCTAGATATATGTATGTAGAACACACATATAAAATTTCGTGGCGATCCAACGGTTCAATAAAAAGTTATGCCCTTCTGAATGCTGCTGCGCACACAAAAACGTCCAGAAAAACCTATACGGATTTTTCTTTTCTTCTCGAAACACGAACACCTTGTTGGTCCTAGCATCACGAGCCACGAGGCTTTGATACCAATTGTGGAAACCTTGGTTTCCGGATCTTTTAAGCTACTAGGAATGATCATTGTTCATATGATTAAACAACCGAAGCGGAATTAGAACAACAACCATTAACAAGGTGTTTAGGCACGAAACATGAATTAAAACACATGGATTGCTAATTATATTAATAATCAACAATCACTAGATGTGTATACATTGAATCCCACGTCTAGTCGACACACACTTTAGGTTTACATTGTGAATGAATTGAATAAATAAAACCTATGACCCTTGGTTCCTTTTATAGTGTAAGGATTAGGGTTTACAAGAGATAATGATGAATAAACAAGTAAATCTTCTATTTAAATAAACTTATGCAGAATATCTTTTGCATGTTTATCTAAATAGAAGCTTCCATAAGCTTCTTTGTCTATGTTTTGTCAATGCTTGAATTGCATGTGACAATGCTTGAATTGCTCTTGACAATGCTTGATTCCATCAACGCCTAGATTGTACATGTCAACGCTTGGAATGCTCTTGTCAACGCCTAGACAAATACTTCACGTTTTCTTCATTTTTGAGTTTCTGCCACATCAACTTTTTGACCCAACAAGTATATTTCCACTCTCCTGATGAATTATCCTTATGATACTTCAAAAAATATACCCAAAGACCAGAAAATCCCAAAATGCATTTTACCCTTTGATGACGACCCCTATATGTAAGTTATACGAGCATATAATGAAGAATTAGATTTTACACCTCGACACAAGATTTTCCATCACCTTAACCTATTAATATACCATCACCTATATCTGAAACCTTACCTACAAATACCTATGAACAACAACTTATAGATGTCCTACCCTATATGAAAAATTTTCCTCGCGAGCGTATTGAAGATCTTAAAGATAAGTTGAAGGGCTTAGGAAAGGCCGAAGAATTTTTCATCAAGATTTTGAGAAGTTAGAAGGATATTTTGAAGAAATCAAGGCTAGGTTGTGGAGAAATGATACACGATGAAGAAATTGTTCATGCTCGACCGAATATTTCTACACTTGAGTTAGTCATTGAGGACATTCAAATTAGACATCGAGCCAACACACGAAGTCTTTTTGATGCCATGAAAGAACTAAATAGGGAGAGATGAAAATATTAGACTATTAAGTTGTAAATACATTCAACTTTATGTCTTTACTTTTATGTTAACAGAGAAGCTTGTCATGTAAGTTTAAACAGACAGGTTGTTAAACAAATAAAAGTTGTGTTTCTCATCTTGTTAGTTCATATTTATTTTTGAGAAGTAAGAAACCCCTATTTCTTGGTTTTCTCATATATGATTATGATTGAAATTGCGTTAAGTCTAAGAAAAGCATATACTTGATAAAGTATATATTTTTGGAATTTCTGTTATCTTCTATGCTAATGATAATTATCAAGTTGAATATAACCCGCAAGTTTGAAGAAAGAGTAAGGAAACTTCCCAAGTTTTTTAAGAAATATTTTATTCTCGGCTTTTGTCTATCAAAAGGTTCTTTTTGGAAAATATATATGAAATGCAAAAGAGAAGCTTGTTCTATAAGACGATTTTTACATTTGCCGTTATATTCCTCCATTCCATATCATTGAAAAATTATGTTGCGATTATGTATGACTCATATCTTTATAAATCCGTTGTGAACTTTGAAATTTTATTTCATAGTTGGATTTATTATCCTCAGATATGAATGATAATCAACATAGTAAGTTTCCTATAAGAACCAAAAGATATACCTTGTGTTCACTAAGCATTTATATGTATCCATATACATATGTGACAAAGAATTGAAGATGACGTGGTTACTCCTGCAAGTGCAAATTGTCAATAAGAACTATTATTTGGAAGAAGACTCGATGACTAGTTAGTTTTTGAGATCCAAGGAAGAAAAGATGATATTAGTATCACCCGTTGGATTGAAAGAGTCAATCCAGTTTCCTATCGTATTTGAAATTATAAAATGAAGCTTGCTATAAGAATATAACACTTTGTCAGTTATCTTGGTAAATACTTTATACTCAACCCATTGAGATAAAAGGGGTACATAAGATCGCTTGATTAAATTTCAATTATTTCGTAGAAAGATGATCGAGAAGATGAAAGAAGAACTCCGCTATCTAATGATAAAAGGAATTAACCTCGAGACATACACGAGGAAACTTCAAGAATTAGTAGAGTTAAATCCTATTCCGCCGAATGAGAAAAGCCTTCATCAGAAGATTTTATCATGGAATTATGTCATGGAATTACATCTGAATTTCTAATAAGAAGACCCCATCAGAATATTTTGTTCGGAAAGTTTAAGAAATTTATTAAAAATTTTAAAGAAATATTACCACTTCTAAAAATCCGAAATTATTGGAAGAAGTCATTTGATGAACAAGGTAATTAAGCATAATCATGTGCAAAAATCGGAAAAATCTTAATCGTAAACTCGACAGTGAAAGAACGTCTGTAAAAATCAAGTAAACTAGAATCCAACCTATGGTGAATATGATGGAAATTATCTTCTATGCAAGAAATGCACCCTACATCACATAGAAAATTGCACCATCTGGTGTCGGATTTTCAACATAGTAGATCATTGGACTAGGATTTGTAAGAGCAAGTGGCCTTATAAATCATATGTTTGGTAGGATTATTATGTATTTTATAGGTAATAAAATACCATCTTCTATTATAAACATCCTTCGTCTCTATAAATCGTATTCCTAGATATTATATACAAGACGTCTTACACACGCCAATGTAAAAAGGAAACTTAAGGGTAGAATATTTTTTATATTCGTGTTATGTCGGAAATTTCTAAGTCAATGACTTACATTCTAGTTATTTGATTGAATTAGGACGCTTCTTCAGTCAAATGAATAAATCTAAATCACCAAATTTATAATTTCTTCCTTGCATAAAGTTGGACGAATCTTTATGTTAGTGAGAATTTATAAATGGACTTAAATAGATTCGATATAAGACAAGTGTGGACTTAATAGAACATTAAGTGAGAATATGTGAATATTCGTCTTAGATTTAGATTTTATAAGTTGAAGTACTCAATTCAACTCGAAGAAACTTTGAAATCCTTATATTATGCTCTTAAACGCAATGTATTAAGTCATCCGACTTACTAGTTCAACTTGAATTCCTCAATGAAAATAAGAAAGAATAATGAGGATTTTGTTACTTCAAGTAGACATGATGCCATCCGGATCATTGTCAACTATCTTATCAGAGTTCCAGGATTTATTCCTATTTAGGAAATTGATAATATGGAAACTCTGAAAAGATTATATGTGAAATAATCTGTTGACATAGAGTATCAATATCTATCATCTAAGATTGTGCCGAGTGTTTCACATCTTGATCCTAAAAGTATACTTGTGTGTTATACTTAAATAAGTATACTAATGTGTTAAGTGGAAGAACTATCCAAATACTAAACTACATACTTCATGAATGTGTTATAAGTTTTGGAAAGAACACTTACCATGGGAAAAAATTTCACGTGTAACAATAGTTTTCATGTTAGAATTAAAGCAACACTATTTGAAGCATTCTATCGAAAGAAGTGCCATTTGCGTATCTGTTGGGCTAAAGTTGGAGATTTTCAACTTACGAAACCCAAAGTAGTTCATGAAACTATTTGAGAAGGTTATATGAGAATAGAGCTTCATAGTACGTTGAATAGTGACAGCTAAGTAACTGCTAGATTTTAATCGTAAATTGGAAATATTGTTTTGATAAAGATTTCTCACTATGAATGAGAAACTACACCATATTAAATAGTATCTAGTTTAAAAGGATATTTTCTCTAGCAATTACCCAAATTGATTTTGAAAAATGCGATAATCAATTCCAGATCTTGAATTAAGCAGTAACATATTGACTTGAGTTTCCCAACGAACTCAGTAATAATCACAATCCTTTTCGTATTTTAGAATCTAAGGAAGATTTATATGATTAACTGGTATGTTTTCAATATTCCATTTGGTATTAACCTAAATTCTTATTAGGTAATAAATTGATTTTGATCACTAAGACATCAATGATATTTCATGTATAACCATTTTGATGAAATTGATGATAAAAGAGATCGATTTAAAACTAAATACCAACCGTAAAGCTGTATTCTTGATATATGAATAAAATTATAAGAAAGAATTTGAACACATAAGAGGTATGTTTTCCCTTGATAAGCTATGATACCCTTATAATCTCGGGACGATATTTCTTTAAGGGGGAGAGACTGTTACAATCCTCAAAATTCTCATCTATGCTATAAGCTATGATTGTCTCAATATGAAAATTTGGCAAGAAATTTTTGCTTTTATGCCTTACTTGGTAAGATGAACTGCTTCTCACAACCTGAACTGCCATTACAATATATTCCTATATGTTGTCAATAAAATATATATATCATGTCTAAGATCTAAAAGTTATCTAATAAGTTCAATATTAATAAAAAATCTCAAATATAACCATGATGCCCTAAATTCCCTTAGAAACCCTAGAGCCCCTATAAATGAGTTGTAAACTAAAGAATGGTAAACTATGAATGGAGAATACATATGAATAAATCATTATGGAATATAAACAAGTTGTGAACTTTACTTTGAAGACATAATAATACCTAGGAATGGCAAGAACAAACCATACAAAGCTAAGTACAAGTAATTGTACATAATAGTCCAGATCACCACCTAGAAACCCTTGGTAAACAATATTTCAAGCAATATAACTACCTAAGATCTATGTAAAAGTATAAAAAACAACATGCTAATTCTAATCTATCATATAAAGGACAGTTAATTGGTCATAAAATACTAATATTCACTAATCCAAGGCTAATTACAAGTTAAGACCTAGTAACCAAGATTAGCATATAAAATCCATTTCATATTAAATTAGAGTCTAATCTTTTGCCATAAATTATCAAACTCAACTATATATCATATTAAGAATATACATTTATTTCAAGTCAAGTTACAAGTTGATAAAGCATAATGTACAATTTATCAAAGCATAGGATCTTAAGCTCCCATAATTATCCTAGAATATGATTAACATATATAAACCCTTAAACTAAAAATATAGAAACCATAGAAGTCATAAACATACTATATAAGCTCTAGAATAACTGTTTGTAAAGGTACAAACCCTAATTACCCAAAATAGAAAGTCATTAGGATTAATGACCTAAAAACCCTTATATTAAGAAAACTACATGGAATCATCACCTAGTTCTTTTTGCACAAGTCTATAAATATTTATAAGACTTCATTAAGGTCATAAGATTATGTTAAGACAATTTACAAGTACCCTAATGCACAAGGTACACGATTTTAATGCATGGCTTGTAAATTAGGTCAAAATGAGTATTTTCACTCTTTAGACATGTTTACCTAAACTAAGCTATTAAACCAAGTGTGAGAACTCATTGGAAACTTAAAACACAATGTATCGGACCTAAATTAAGTTTACATAAGTAGCTAATTGAAGGATAATCACTTTTACTAGTCACATTCCTAATCCCTTAATCACCAAAAACACAAACCAGAAGTTACAAGCCCTAATTTAGGACCTGGTTTTAATTTTTCCCTCCAAAAACCCATTTCAAACCTTTCCCTCCCAAATTTAAAATTATGATCAGTACTAATAGATATTTTTAAGTATTTGATATGAGCTTAAACTCATATCCTTTTATCAACAAATAACCCTAAAACAGGAAGCAAAATACCAATTTACTTGGCAAAAACAGTGTTATGTGGTATGTTTGTGTTTGTGTACACTTGTGTAGGTAAAAAGATACATTTCCAAGCAAACAAGGAAAAATCAAGCTCAAATGGATGAAAAAGACAAAGAAGGATCAAAAGTGACAAGACTTTGAAGTACAAGGACCTATCTTGACAAGTCATCAAAGTTGAAGGACTAAAGTGCAAATATTGTAAAAAGTCAAGATTCAAGTCAAACTTGGTCAACTCTCAAGTCAACTCAGTCAAAGGACCATTTTGTTCAAAGAATGAAAGTTGAAGGACCAAATATGTCAAAAGAATGAAGATTCTAGCTTAAAACAATAATCTGCCAAGTTGAAGGGCCAATTCTGCCAATAATGGAAAGATATGCAAAGTTTAATCCATGTGACAATAAATCAACCAATGAGAAGAAGGGAAAGGGAAGCACACGGATCAAGCAATTAATACCCACTCAGCATTTGGCATTTATTACCCAATCCCAACAGTGTGATCCATGTGAAGCTTTTTCAACCAATAAAACGCTGACACGTGGCATCTTCTTCAAAGGAAAAATTTACCAGGATCGCGTTTTAGCTACAAGCAATTTCATGGAAAGTTTTTAACATCAAACTTGATCGTTTTGAAGAGATAAACACAATGGTGCAAATCAATACCATGAAATCAATCAATGAAGAAAAGCCCAATTCCTTGTTCATACCTTCAAAAGCAAAATGCAGAATTCTACACGTGGCAAGCTGGGATTGGTTCTGACACGTCACCAACCCCAACAAACTCTTCCTTCATGTCTATAAATAGCTGGATTAGCCTTCATTTTCATTTGTAGCCTAGTTTTGTAAAAACACATAGTTCTCTAAATTTCTTTCCCTTTCCTTCAATTTTACCCTAGCTACTCAAGAGTCTGACAAACTCTTGAGATAGTTAGTTAGTTACTAGCTTCCAACATCCTTGTAACCGTTTTTCCATTAATAAATTTTGAATTCAAGCTTTCCCGCCAAAACTGTTCTTACCATTCCTGTTCAATTCTTGCTGATATTGGATACTTTTGTTGCTGTTAAGTGTTTGTTATGATCATTCATTGATCATAACTGACATTGAAGAAGATTGCTAGCTGTTTGATCAGAATTCAGTCATTTCATAGTTCCAATGAAGTTTTCAAGCAGATTGATGGTTTCTAGTTGATTTGTTAGCTGAATTTGTTGATTGATTGTTTCCTAGTGATAAGGTGGTGGTTATCACTAGGCTAAGAGAGCTCAGCGCTCCTCTTCTTCTCAAAGGATAACTTCAATAGGTTTTAAAGTTCTTGTTTCAATTCCTCTCAAAAAGTCAAATGCATGATTTCTTTTCCTAGTGTAATCTGATGGCTACCTGATAATGTTGTTTGTAGTTGATTTTTGATTGATCTTTGATAGCTTGTAGCTTAATCCTGCTTGTTTGTTCTTTGATTTGGATTAGACTCTAGTTAACTGCATTAATTTAGTTACTTTTAGCTTTGTACCTTGTTTGAAGTTCTAGTGGTATTAATTGATTGTTTTTAGCTCTTACACCTTTCACTTTGATCACTTAATCTAGCTAGCTATAGATTTTCACTCAGTTTCATTTTAAAATCAGAAAGTCTTTACAAATTTTCATACAAATCAGTAAAGGAGTGTTTGGGTGTAGCTTAAAAAGAATTTTCAATCATTGAGTTTTGGCATTTTAGAGTTGATTTGTAGTTAATAGGTGTTATAAAAGAGTTTCAAGGCATTTACAAGTCATTTAGATAGTCAAACAGGCAAATTGCACTTAAAATGTTTGGGTCAGTTTTCATTCAGCTTTGGTTTTAAGAACTTGTCATTTTCAATTTGCTAGAACTCACTCAATACTGGATGAATTTGGATCAAATTTGTTTCCATTTGTAGCTTATATCATAGAGTTTTAGATTCCAAGAGGATTTTACACAGTATTCAATAAGCACTTAGATATAAGCAATAATCAGATAAGGAGACTTAATGCAAGTTTATGTAACTTGTAAACTGAAAATCTATATCTCAGTATTCTCTTCATAAACATGCTCATTTTTCTTCACAAATCCCATTAAGAAGTTGAGTTACATGATTTTTGAGATTTTTAGCTTTTTGAAAAAAAGCTGGTCAACGCTTGGTCAACATAAGCTCATTTTTAGCTTAATTCAGTTTTAGAGCTTATTTCTTGATGAAAAATGTTCTAGTTTGATTTCCCATTCTTTAATTCAGTTGCTTAATCAGTTTTAATCAAAAAATCAAGTTGTGACTGATTAGATTTGGCTATAGCTTATTTTGTGCTTATTGATAAGCACTCATTTGCTTATTTCTCATTTTTAGCAAGTTTCCTTGGACACACATAGCTTATTTGAGATTCGAAACGTTTTGCAATTTGTCTCATCAAATTTGGTTGAGAAATAAGCTCAAACGAGCTTATTTCCTTGTTTTGCCCGTTTTTGGTTAAATAGATTTGGTAATTGCACTTTAGTCCCTATAGTTCTGTCAGCGTTTAAACTTGGCTTAATTTCCATGTTTTTAGGGTTTGCAAGTGTTTAGTCCCTATAGTTTCAGAAGTTGTTAAAATCAGTTAGTATTTTGTTAGTTTGTTACACTTTTGGTTAGTTTGTTATAGAATTTGCATTTTTGATCCTTGTAGTTTACTGTTTTGCACTTTTAGTCCCTATAATTGTTAGAGTTTACATTTCAAGCATTCATTTTTCATAGAATTTACATTTTTAGTCCTTTTAGTTTCATATTTTACATTTTGAGATTTACTTGAATAAAAATGTGGTATTTGCAATTTGTTTTACATATATGTAGGTAATATTTTTCCGTTTTGCAAGCATTTGTTGAATTAGCAAATAGATTATCCAAGCAAGCTTAACAACCAAGAACAATTAAAAACCCGATATTGGTTGGACTTTCTATTAGCAAGAACTGAGAAAAAACGAACTGCATTATACTCAATTTCAAATGGCGCCGCTGCTGGTTCTTTGACTACACGAGAGACTATCGATTGACGGTTTTCATTGGCTTTTGGGATCCGTTCACTTTGTGAACGTTATTTTTACGTATTATAAATCAAAAACAAATAAAAAATCAAAAATATAAAAATATATAAAAACTAGAAAATTAACAAAACAATTCTTTTCCTAAAGAATTGACCAAAAAAAAAAAACCAAAAAGCAATCTTTTTCCTAAGAGATTGCACCCAAAAATATATATTATTGGTTTCTCTCGGTTTTTATGTACATATAGTATTTTCCCTTAAAAAACTCATAAATACAAAAATATTTTCCATATATTATTATAAGTAAATACGTATACGTATAAGAACAATCAATCTACATATCTTCCATAAGTATTGCCGAGGCAATACACCGTGTTGAGGGGCGTTCCGGTCCTTGACACGTGTATCGATCAAACAAAATAAAGCAAGAATAGATAAATACTCTCAATAAGCAACAATTCGAAGAATACGAACATTTAAGTGAATAGAAAGGCGATGTGCTATAAAATGCCATCTAAGGGTCAATAGGTACTTAAGTGCTTCGCGCCACCTAACCCCCCGTTCACTTGTAAGTATTCTAAGAAGGAAGGCTTCATTGGGGGTCTTGCACCCAAAGTAGTATATACATATATTGTTATTTTCTTGTGGATATTTAATATTGAAACTCGAAGAGGATAATCCATTTCTCTTCAAAGTCACACGAGAGCTTCTCTCTCATTCCTCGTATTGAGTTGCATGCTCACTCGCGGGCGTGCACAAATACCGATTGGTGTACAACCTCTTCCTCCGAAAAGGAAGAAGAAGAGAAAGAGTAAGACCACCACCGTCCACCAAGCCGATCACGAGAATCGTGCTTTGACTCCACCACAAGAAGCCATGGCTATTGATAATCGCACTTTGTATGAACGTATGCAATCCAACATTCATGGATATTCTAGTGCCATTAAGATTCCCGACTTTCCCGCTAACACATTTGAGCTACATACATCTATGATCAATATGGTTGCACTATCACCGTTCCTTGGTAAACACAATGAGGATCCTCATGCTCACCTTAAGAGATTCCTTTCACTTTGCAATACCATTAAGCATAATGGAGTTCCACATGAGGTCATTAGGTTGATGTTAGTGTCATTTTCCTTAGAGGGGAGTGCTAAGCATTGGTTAGACACCCAACCACCCGATAGTATCACCACATGGGATGGTTTTACCACTAAGATTTTGAACAAGTTCTTTCCTCCACATAAGACTATGGCTTTGAGGACTTTAATTATGAGCTTTCAACAAAAACCTAGTCAATCCTTTAGTGATGCTTGGGAAGAGTATAGTGAGTTGTTGAGGCCATGCCCTAATCATGGATTGGATCAAGTTCACCAAATAAGCCTCTTTTATGATGGCCTTAAATCTCACCACCAAGATTCACTCAATGCTTCCGCGGGAGGGAGTATTCTTCTTAAGACTTATCAAGAGGCTTTGGACATTATTGAGACTAAGGCAATGGTTCAAACAAACAATCCATTTGAAGAAAAGGTTCATGTTATCCAAAATAATTCTCAAACTCCTTGTGACACCCAATTTCTTAAAGAGATCCTTCAACAAGTCAAACAAGGACAACAAGAAATGACTCATGAGATAGTTCAAGCTTTTAAGACCGTTTCATTGAACAATTCTTCAAATAATGTGAATGCCATTGCCATTTCTTGTGTTACTTGTGGAGGTCCCCATTCTTATGAACAATGTGATAAGGTGCAAGGGTATCAAGGGGAATGCTATGCTTACCAAGAGGAACATCGTGAACACTTCAAGCCTAACATCAATCCAAATAACCTTTCTTACAAATCCCAAAATTACCTTACTCGACCCGGCTTCCCACCCCAACCACCCACCCAAATTCCACAAAATCCTCCTCAAATTTTAGCAAGGAATCAAGGGCAAAGACCACCATACCAAGGAAATAACTACAAGGCACCCAATCAATTTCAACCTCAAGCAAATACCTTTTATCCACCACAACAAGGATTTAATCAATCACTTCCATTTATTCCCAATCAAGCATATGCTCCAATACCAAATCAAGCTTACCCTCAAGTTCCAAATCAAGGATATGGGATGCAAGAGACTCAAGAGTATGTTGACAAGAAAATGCGTGAAATGGAGAAAAGAATGAGTGACCAAATCAATAGGGTTTTAGTGGCGGTAACTCAAAGACCACAAGGGGCTTTACCTTCTAACACACAAACAAACCCTAGGGCCAATGTCAATGCTATTACAACAAGGAGTGGAACAACAACAAAGTATCCTTCACCTCCTAAACCTACTCTTGTTCAACCCACTTGTGCTCCTACTTGTGACAAGCCTTCTACTTCTACTCCACCTCCTCAAAATGCTCCTATTCACTCAAACACACCTTCTCAACCACCTCATACTTCTCCTTTACCTTCCACACTTCCCAATGAAGAAGCTAATAAAGACAAATCTTCCACCACAACACCTATTCCACCTACACCAAAGCCTACTCTTCCATATCCTTCAAGGTTGAAAAAGGACAAGTTAAAGAACAAGGATGATATCCAAGTCTCCAATTTCTTAAGGATGTTCAAGCAACTCAACATCAACATATCCTTTGCGGAAGCTCTTGCTTATATGCCAAAGTTTGCTAAGATGTTCAAGGATTTGCTCTCAAACAAAGAAAAATTGGTTGATTTGCCCAACACATCCCTTAATGAAAATTGTTCTGCGGTGTTACTTAAAACCTTACCAACAAAACTTGGAGATCCGGGGCGCTTCTTGATACCTTGTAATTTTCCCGGTGTTGAAAATTGCATGGCTTTGGCGGATTTAGGGGCGAGCATAAACCTCATGCCTTTATCGGTTTGGAAACAACTATCTCTTCCCGAGCTCACTCCCACTAGGAGGACTCTTGAACTAGCCAACCGAACTATAGCTCACCCCGTAGGTATAGCGGAAGATGTGTTTGTAGGTATGGATAAGTTTACCTTTCCGACCGACTTTGTAGTGGTCGATTATGACATGGATCCTAGAGTGCCTTTGATTGTTGGTAGACCGTTTTTGAGAACGGGTCGTACCTTGATAGATGTGGCGGAAGGAGAACTAATTATGAGAGTAGAAGATGAGAGAGTGGTGTTTAAGTTAGGGAGAGTTTGTGATAGAAAAGAGGTTAAGGAGTCTAGACCTTGTGAGACTATTAACATTGTGGATGTGCTAGATGAAGTGTGTACTGAACACTTTCATGATGCTTGTAAGAGTGCTAGTGATGAGATACCCCATGTTGAAACCGTGGCCTCAATTGCTCCCTCTTTACCACCTTTTGGAGAGAGTGATTTCCTCTTGGAGGAATTTGAGTCTAACTTTCTTGGTGATGATGATTCTCCCATTAATTGGGAAGAAGATATTCTTACGATCCAAAAGTTGCTCAATGAGGACCCTATTCCTTCTCCTATTCCACAAGCGATTACCATTGAGGAACCTTCCATAGTAAAACCTTCCATAGAGAGTCCACCTTCCATTGAACTTAAGGAACTTCCATCTCACTTAGAATATGCTTTCTTGGAAGGAAACGACCAATTACCGGTGATTATTGCTAAAGAGTTGAAAGAGGATGAGAAAGAGCAACTTATTGAAGTTCTTAAGAAACATAAGAAAGCTTTAGCATGGAAAATATCCGACATAAGGGGAATTGATCCACATTTTTGTACTCACAAAATCCTTATGGAGGATGATTATAAACCCGCCATTCAAAACCAAAGGAGAGTTAACCCAAAAATCCATGAGATTATTAAGAAAGAAGTGATTAAACTCTTAGATGCGGGTATGATTTACCCCATTTCCGACTCTCCATGGGTTAGCCCGGTTCATTGTGTTCCAAAGAAGGGTGGAATCACCGTGGTGCCTAATGAGAATAATGAGCTTATTCCCACGAGACTTGTGACCGGTTGGAGAGTTTGCATTGATTATAGAAAACTCAATGAGGCAACTAGGAAAGACCATTTCCCGCTTCCCTTTATGGATAAAATGCTTGAACGCTTAGCGGGAAATGAGTACTATTGTTTTCTTGATGGCTTTTCGGGTTATTTTCAAATACCCATTGACCCTAAGGATCAAGAAAAGACCACATTCACCTGTCCCTACGGTACATTTGCTTACTAGAGGATGCCTTTTGGCCTATGTAATGCACCGGGGACGTTTCAAAGGTGCATGATGGCAAATTTCCATGACATGATAGAGCAAACCATGGAGGTTTTTATGGATGACTTTTCCGTATTTGGAAACTCCTTTAGCTCATGTCTCACCAATCTTGAGAGAATGCTTAAGCGTTGTGAGGAAACACGTTTGGTGCTTAATTGGGAGAAATGTCACTTTATGGTGAAAGAGGGGATTGTTTTAGGACACAAGATATCTAATAAGGGATTAGAAGTTGATCGAGCTAAAATTGATGTGATTGCTAAGCTTCCCCCACCCACCTCGGTTAAAGGTGTGAGGAGTTTCTTAGGTCATGCGGGATTTTATAGGCGCTTTATACAAGATTTTTCTAAGATAGCTAGACCGATGACTCATCTCTTGGAGAAAGAGGCTCCTTTCATTTTTGACCAAGCTTGTTTAGACTATTTTGAGACTCTTAAGGAAAAATTGACTAAGGCTCCCGTTTTGGTTTCTCCAAATTAGGAATTACCTTTTGAGCTTATGTGTGACGCTAGTGATTATGCGGTGGGGGCCGTCTTAGGACAAAGAGTTAATAAGCATTTTCAACCTATACACTATGCGAGTAAAACCATGACCGGTGCACAACTTCATTACACTACCATGGAAAAAGAGTTGCTTGCTATAGTATATGCTTTTGAGAAGTTTAGACCATATCCTGTGCTTTCCAAAACCATAGTGTATACGGATCATTCCGCTCTCAAGTATCTTATGACAAAACAAGATGCTAAGCCTAGGCTTTTGAGATGGGTTTTGTTGCTTCAAGAGTTTAAGATAGAGATTCGTGATAAGAAAAGGGCCGAGAATTTAGCGGCGGATCATTTGAGTAGACTTGAGCATCCTTTTCAAGGAGATTTCCCACATCAAGAAATCAATGAATCCTTTCCATTAGAGGAGCTCATGTCTATCTCTTCCCAAGAGGATGCCACACCTTGGTTTGCGGATATAGCAAACTATCTTGTGGGCAATGTGCTTATTGAGGGTCTTACTTATCAACAAAAGAAAAAGTTTCTTAAGGAAGTTAAGTATTACTTTTGGGATGATCCATACCTTTTTAGGCAATGTGCGGACCAAATCATTAGACGGTGTGTAGATGGGCCCGAGGCATTTAAGATCTTAGAGGCGTGTCATAAAGGACCTACGGGTGGACATTTTGGGCCTAACTACACCGCCAAGAAAGTTTTGATTCGGGTTACTATTGGCCTTCCATTTACAAAGATGCCCAAGAGATGGTGAAATTTTGTGATGTTTGTCAAAGACAAGGAAAAATTACACAACGTGATGAGATGCCACAAAATTTTATCCAAGAGTGTGAGATATTTGATGTATGGGGAATAGATTTCATGGGACCTTTTCCATCCTCAAAGGGAAACAAGTATATACTTGTGGCGGTGGATTATGTGTCTAAATGGGTGGAGGCTAAAGCCTTACCTACCAATGATGCTAGAGTGGTTGTAAAGTTCTTGAAACAATTGTTTGCTAGATTTGGTGTACTTCGGGCCATCATAAGTGATCGTGGTACGCACTTTTGTAATGATCAATTCACGAGAGTTATGAAGAAATATGGAGTGAATCATAGACTTTCTACCGCGTATCACCCTCAAACAAATGGTCAAACCGAGGTCACAAATCGTGGTTTAAAGAGAATTTTAGAGAGAACGGTGGGAGAGCATCGAGCTTCTTGGTCGGATAAGCTTGATGATGCTTTGTGGGCGTTTAGGACGGCTTTTAAAACACCAATTGGTTGTACGCCTTATAGGCTTGTCTATGGAAAAGCGTGCCACCTCCCATTTGAGTTAGAACATAAGGCATCTTGGGCTCTCAAGTGGGCTAACTTTGATTTAAACCAAGCCGGTTCACATAGGAAATATCAACTCAATGAGATGGATGAGTTGAGAGCCAATGCCTATGAGAATTCTTTGCTTTACAAGGAAAAGACTAAGAAATTGCATGATGCTAAGATCAAGAATCGTGAGTTCAAAGTTGGAGAGCCGGTTCTCCTCTTTAACTCAAGATTGAAGCTTTTTGCGGGCAAGCTTAAGTCAAGATGGTCCGGTCCATTCACTATTGCTCAAGTGTTTCCATATGGAACTCTTGAGTTGTCCCAACCCGATGGTCCAAATTTTAAAGTGAATGGTCACCGTGTTAAACATTACTTTGGGGAGGACATTTCCGTTGAAATGGTCCAAGAGGTCCCCATTTTCCCCATGAATTAATTCATTGAGGGACGAGTCGAGCTAGAGACTCATTAACTCAAGCATCGTATAACTAGGTTTAGAGTGTTGTAGGTTAGAAATAAAGGCTTAGACTTGGAGATAAGTGTAAGGGAGACCTTCTTTTGTCTTCATGATTGTTTGTAGGGTTGCTCACTCATCTCATGCTTTGGAGCTTATGGAGGAGGCCCTTGTATCCGGTTCACTTCGTTACTTTAGTGAATTTTCATTGACACCTTGTTCTTAAACATGATTTCACTAATAGTTGTCCTTTCCTTAACTTGGGTTAAGCAAAGTCTATTCATTGTCATAAGTGTAGGGGAAGTTTTTACACTTTCATGCTCTTAAACATTGAGGACAATGTTTAGCTTAAGTGTAGGGGGGTCTTCTATCGAAGTGACCTTACCTAGAACTTGTCATTGTCTTGCATGATAACATGGAAAAATTGAATTTTCAACATTTTTCAAATTTTTGATCTACTTTGGCCAACAAAAATATGCATTCATAATTTTTGCATCAATCATTTTTCATTTGCATAACACATTTGCATTGTATATATTTCTTCTTTTGTTTTTCATCAAAAATATATAAAAGGAGAAAAATATAATAAAACATGGTTTTAACAAATTTAGATTTCTTTGACATATTAGGCCCACCATGGATATTTTGACTCAACCCGAGTTTGCTTATTTTAGCATTCTCTAGCTAGTATCCTTAACCATGTAGTCCTTCATTGGTCTATTAGGCTAAGCATCCACCAATTTCATTATTTGAAATTTTAAATTTGTGGAGAATGGGAAATGATAGAGTTGAAGCAAGTGTAAAAGGGCTAGATAGACTTCATGGCAATTACTTGTGGCTAAACCCTTCTCTTCTGACCTCTATTTTCTTCGCATGTATATAATTGTTAATAAATAATCAAGTACGGTTTTAATTGGTTTGTAATCTCTTATGCATTTTTGGCTAATCATTTATGGTTGATATGAGTACGTCTTAAGATTCTAAGTTAGCACGTTTTATGTGTACTAGACTTATGTCATGCTCCATATTTAGCGGGTGTTTTTCCTTTTCTTCTTTTCAAATTTCTTTGTGAGGAATAAAGAAAAATAAGAGCGGCTTATGAAAAAAAATGTGTGGCTAGAAAAAAAAAGAAAAGAAAAGAAAAAGAAAGAAGAAAAATAATGCAAGACTCCCAAGAGGGGCAGTGTGGTGTTAATTATAGTGACTATTGAGTTCCAATATTACCTTGACGGGTTGCGGGGATTCAATAGATTGCTCCAATCCAATATTACCTTGACGAGTTGCGGGGTTGAAGATCCAAAGTCTCAAAAAGATGGCGGATGTAAATTATTGCGTGAGTTTTATTTTCCTTTTCTTAGCGAGTGTGTAGTTACTTATGAAAGCATGACATGAGGATTTTACACATAAGGCGAATGACTTATTACTCTTAATACGGACTTATATTAATTGTGAGCGTTTTTTCAAGTAATGGATGAGAAGATTACTTAGGATTAAAACCGTGCTTCCTTATTTTTGGATTTTACACTTCTTATACTTCACACTTGAATAAATGACAAATTTGCCCACAAGCAATTTGCTCAAATAATAACCGGTTCCACATTTAATTGTCATGAATAAGTTGATGCACTTTTTACTTGTGAATGCAATGATCCCATTTTTAAGCTTGGTATGGGGAAAGTGAAACTTGAGGGTGATAAATGTCCATGGTACCCAAGCCCTAATCTAAGTCATTGAATTCTTTATGAGTTATTTCCATCAAAACCATTTCAAGAAAAATCAAAAAGATATAGATAGAATTGTATTTTGTTCATTGCATTATTAAAAATCAAAATCATGCATCATTTAGTTTAGAGTAGTGTAGATGCATCTCATATGGCCAAGGTGGATTAATTATGAGGGAAATATAAATTTGAGCTTTAATATATAAAATTGCATGAGAACATGACAATGTTCAAGTGTAGGGGAATTTGATATGAGCTTAAACTCATATCCTTTTATCAACAAATAACCCTAAAACAGGAAGCAAAATACCAATTTACTTGGCAAAAACAGTGTTATGTGGTATGTTTGTGTTTGTGTACACTTGTGTAGGTAAAAAGATACATTTCCAAGCAAACAAGGAAAAATCAAGCTCAAATGGATGAAAAAGACAAAGAAGGATCAAAAGTGACAAGACTTTGAAGTACAAGGACCTATCTTGACAAGTCATCAAAGTTGAAGGACTAAAGTGCAAATATTGTAAAAAGTCAAGATTCAAGTCAAACTTGGTCAACTCTCAAGTCAACTCAGTAAAAGGACCATTTTGTTCAAAGAATGAAAGTTGAAGGACCAAATATGTCAAAAGAATGAAGATTCTAGCTTAAAACAATAATCTGCCAAGTTGAAGGGCCAATTCTGCCAATAATGGAAAGATATGCAAAGTTTAATCCATGTGACAATAAATCAACCAATGAGAAGAAGGGAAAGGGAAGCACACGGATCAAGCAATTAATACCCACTCAGCATTTGGCATTTATTACCCAATCCCAACAGTGTGATCCATGTGAAGCTTTTTCAACCAATAAAACGCTGACACGTGGCATCTTCTTCAAAGGAAAAATTTACCAGGATCGCGTTTTAGCTACAAGCAATTTCATGGAAAGTTTTTAACATCAAACTTGATCGTTTTGAAGAGATAAACACAATGGTGCAAATCAATTACCATGAAATCAATCAATGAAGAAAAGCCCAATTCCTTGTTCATACCTTCAAAAGCAAAATGCATAATTCTACACGTGGCAAGCTGGGATTGGTTCTGACACGTCACCAACCCCAACAAACTCTTCCTTCATGTCTATAAATAGCTGGATTAGCCTTCATTTTCATTTGTAGCCTAGTTTTGTAAAAACACATAGTTCTCTAAATTTCTTTCCCTTTCCTTCAATTTTACCCTAGCTACTCAAGAGTCTGACAAACTCTTGAGTTAGTTAGTTAGTTACTAGCTTCCAACAACCTTGTAACCGTTTTTCCATTAATAAATTTTGAATTCAAGCTTTCCCGCCAAAACTGTTCTTACCATTCCTGTTCAATTCTTGCTGATATTGGATACTTTTGTTGCTGTTAAGTGTTTGTTATGATCATTCATTGATCATAACTGACATTGAAGAAGATTGCTAGCTGTTTGATCAAAATTCAGTCATTTCATAGTTCCAATGAAGTTTTCAAGCAGATTGATGGTTTCTAGTTGATTTGTTAGCTGAATTTGTTGATTGATTGTTTCCTAGTGATAAGGTGGTGGTTATCACTAGGCTAAGAGAGCTCAACGCTCCTCTTCTTCTCAAAGGATAACTTTAATAGGTTTTAAAGTTCTTGTTTCAATTCCTCTCAAAAAGTCAAATGCATGATTTCTTTTCCTAGTGTAATCTGATGGCTACCTGATAAAGTTGTTTGTAGTTGATTTTTGATTGATCTTTGATAGCTTGTAGCTTAATCCTGCTTGTTTGTTCTTTGATTTGGATTAGACTCTAGTTAACTGCATTAATTCAGTTACTTTTAGCTTTGTACCTTGTTTGAAGTTCTAGTGGTATTAATTGATTGTTTTTAGCTCTTACACCTTTCACTTTGATCACTTAATCTAGCTAGCTATAGATTTTCACTCAGTTTCATTTTAAAATCAGAAAGTCTTTACAAATTTTCATACAAATCAGTAAAGGAGTGTTTGGGTGTAGCTTAAAAAGAATTTTCAATCATTGAGTTTTGGCATTTTAGAGTTGATTTGTAGTTAATAGGTGTTATAAAAGAGTTTCAAGGCATTTACAAGTCATTTAGATAGTCAAACAGGTAAATTGCACTTAAAATGTTTGGGTCAGTTTTCATTCAGCTTTGGTTTTAAGAACTTGTCATTTTCAATTTGCTAGAACTCACTCAATACTGGATGAATTTGGATCAAATTTGTTTCCATTTGTAGCTTATATCATAGAGTTTTAGATTCCAAGAGGATTTTACACAGTATTCAATAAGCACTTAGATATAAGCAATAATCAGATAAGGAGACTTAATGCAAGTTTCTGTAACTTGTAAACTGAAAATCTGTATCTCAGTATTCTCTTCATAAACATGCTCATTTTTCTTCACAAATCCCATTAAGAAGTTGAGTTACATGATTTTTGAGATTTTTAGCTTTTTGAAAAAAAGCTGGTCAACGCTTGGTCAACATAAGCTCATTTTTAGCTTAATTCAGTTTTAGAGCTTATTTCTTGATGAAAAATGTTCTAGTTTGATTTCCCATTCTTTAATTCAGTTGCTTAATCAGTTTTAATCAAAAAATCAAGTTGTGACTGATTAGATTTGGCTATAGCTTATTTTGTGCTTATTGATAAGCACTCATTTGCTTATTTCTCATTTTTAGCAAGTTTCCTTGGACACACATAGCTTATTTGAGATTCGAAACGTTTTGCAATTTGTCTCATCAAATTTGGTTGAGAAATAAGCTCAAACGAGCTTATTTCCTTGTTTTGCCCGTTTTTGGTTAAATAGATTTGGTAATTTCACTTTAGTCCCTATAGTTCTGTCAGCGTTTAAACTTGGCTTAATTTCCATGTTTTTAGGGTTTGCAAGTGTTTAGTCCCTATAGTTTCAGAAGTTGTTAAAATCAGTTAGTATTTTGTTAGTTTGTTACACTTTTGGTTAGTTTGTTATAGAATTTGCATTTTTGATCCTTGTAGTTTACTGTTTTGCACTTTTAGTCCCTATAATTGTTAGAGTTTACATTTCAAGCATTCATTTTTCATAGAATTTACATTTTTAGTCCTTTTAGTTTCATATTTTACATTTTGAGATTTACTTGAATAAAAACGTGGTATTTGCAATTTGTTTTACATATATGTAGGTAATATTTTTCCGTTTTGCAAGCATTTGTTGAATTAGCAAATAGATTATCCAAGCAAGCTTAACAACCAAGAACAATTAAAAACCTGATATTGGTTGGACTTTCTATTAGCAAGAACTGAGAAAAAACGAACTGCATTATACTCAATTTCAGTATCTGATGCACCTACTTGAAGGCTACACATCATTGTTCCAATCCATACTATGTCGTGACCTCCTATAGACCACATACTTAGATATTTTTTATCCTAGACCTCATGACATTTTCTAAGAGTTGCATAGATCTTTCATAGGCTTCATTAGTCACCACTCCTTGGTTCTTACACGTTATGGGGCAAAATTGGAGCTTAAGGGTTAGAAATTGTATAAATAGGAGTCTTTAGCTTCATTTTAGAATCATCCTTCACTTTCAATATTCTACACCTATACATTTTGTTCTTAAACCTCTATTGAAGTCCTAAGAAGTCCCTAAGATCTGTAGCAAGCTTTGGAAGAAGTTCTAGGACTTATTTAAGAGTTATGAAGAAGATATAGTCCATATACCCCATTAGGAGCCATTTTGGAGCATCTTAGGTAATCACTTTGTTAGCTATGGTTTGATCTTGTTATAATACATTCTTAGAGTTTTTATAATGTTAATAAGATGTTATAAAGATAATCTAAAAGAAACTAAGTCATTTCATCATTGTAAATGGAAGTTATAAGTTAAAGGTGTTTTAAAACCCTAGTTTTGTAATTTACATAAATTAATAAGCAAAAACCCATTTCAAAAGCTATAATTCTGGAGAAATGTTTTTATTTTGATAATAAACTTGTTTTGAAACTTTTTTTTAAATTCCTAAATCATTTGGTCCGTTTTTGAGGATGTTATGTGATTTTTACAAGTGTAGGGACTAAACTGTCATTTTGAAACTATTTAACATTTTAGGCCAAAACTGTGATTTTATGAAATTAAAAGCTATAAGAATAAATGTTGTAAAGTTTGAGGCCCTAAGGTTAAATATTGAGGGTTTAAAATGCAAATACTAGAACTATATACTTAAGGGGTTAAAAGTGTAAGTATACCAAAGTATAACTAAAAGGGCTGTTTTTGCCAATTCTGAAACTCAAAAAGAATAATTATGCATATGAGGAAGTAATTAAAGTATCACGTTAGTAGGGAGTTTGTACAAATAAGTTCCATCTCGATATTACGTTCTGACTGAGTGGTTAGGTTTACGATTTAAAGTACCCTCGCTCCTCAAACGTTTATAGAATGGCTTCTAAGTATGATGGCCCGAACGATGGTGCTATAATTACAACCAGATATTATTAAAATAATATATAACCAACACTTATCAACATTGAACTAAAAATGAAAGACTTGATACTATAGATAATGTATTAATCCAGGTTTGTGTGAGATCAATCTGTTGTTTAAGAGACCGAGCTGTGGTTTCTATGATCAAGCTGTTTATTTGCGTATGAAATATATCTTATTATAGCTCGGCTTCTATGGACATAAGGTGAGTTCATATCCTCACTTTTATATACTTTATAAATGATTTAAAAACCCGTGAGGGGGATATATGCTATAACTGGAATACAAGTGCTTTTAAAATTATATGGTATGATTATTGACATTATGTTTACTACGACCATTAAGTCCCTTTTTAATCATGAACCGCTAATCATTTCTTGAAAATGAGCGCTAATATCGTGAGTAGTACTATTTGGGGTTCGACATCCCGTATCTGGGCAACTCACGCTTGCTAGCAGCTGAAGGTTCCTGCCTTGGCTAAACATATACCCTTTATTTTTCTAAACTAAGGATATTCTGGCAGTCTTCCTTCTTATAAGGGCACTTTGTTGGTAATTGTCTAGCAGCGGGGTCATGAGCATAGTGTCGTATGATAACTATTTTATGTGGGTGTGTAACAACGTAGCCCGGAGGATATACTTGTATTCAAAACATGTTTAAACCCTATGAATTCACTCAACCTTTGTGTTGACTTTAAGCATATACCTCAGATAAATGGTGACTGATAACATGGAGCAGCACAAGGATGGCATGAAGAGACACAAGACTAAAATTATTCTAGATTTTGGGAACCTCATATTATAAAACTCTGATTTTTCAAGGGAATATAAAAAAGTTGATTTCATCACTCTTTTGAGTTGTTTTCTATTATTATGACTTGTGTTCTATGAAGTAATACCCCAGATCAATGTTCCGCTACGTAAAGGTAAAATGGGGGTGTTACACCTAACAACGGGCCGACCTCCCCTGGTCGTCCCTATGGTAGTAGCGGTATACCGCACGTAATGAGTTTGCCTCTCCTATAAGGACCATTTATGCAATTACACTAATTCATAATACATCGTTATGAAAATGTGGAAACAACTTAGTCATAAAATACAAACAAAGTACCAATGTTATTATAGACAAAGCGCGAACACACGCACCTAAAAAATTGGATAACAAATTGTTTATACTACATCACATGTTTGACATAAGATCAGAATCGGATGAATGCCTTTTAAGCTTCAAGGCGAGAGGGCGATAAGCGAATTCTCGATGCTCCTTCATGTTCTTGTCCATTAGCTCCAGTAGTCGCGCGTCCATCTCTAATAAAGGCAATGGAAGTACATGGACCAGAGCAGCAAGGTGGGCAACACCAACAGAAGAAGAAGCCTACAGACCCATTACAGCTCTCTTGGCTGCGGCACGGCTAGCGTGCGCGACAAGTACTTCAGACAGGGGGACCTCCTTCGCAATATAGAAGGGGTTATCCGCATCACGTGGGTGGGCAAACACCGGGACTGTAAGTTGCTCCTTGGATGGCTTTAGATGGTAATCAAGTTGAGTCTTGGCGCCTTCGCGCTTATGACGGGCTAATGTTAACCATTCCATCACAGTCTCTAGGGGAAGCTCCACATCATCACTACCTAGACCAAATGAAGGAACAGGAGATACCTTCATTTTTCCCATAGCCTCGGTTGTCTTAGACTTCGCAGAAGGGTGATAAAATACCACATCCTTCAGATCTGTCTTTAGTAGGTCAGATTTCTGGGACTTCTCCAAGCCAGTAGAGGTGCCCTCATTAATTGCGGCTATGATGGACTTGGTAAAGGTGGCCCGCAGAGTCTGATCCTCGAGAGCACCCATAGCCGGCAAGTGCAAGCCACAACGCACCAACCAACGCTTTTCTACCACCTCACGCATAAGACGTGGGTACAGATCTTCGTCATACTCAAAACTCAGGCGTTTTAGCTGGCCTGCAAGGTCCCCTGTGCTCTTTTTCACTCACGCACCCAAAGAATCCACAACAGCACAACTGCTCTCTGTACACCTCAAAAGACTTCATCGCATCCTCGTTAGAGGCCCTCAGTTGGTTTAGTTAGGCGCGCTCCTCTCATAAAGTGGCAGAAAGCCCATTCCTCTCCTTAGTCAACATAAAGATGGTGGCAGCATCCTGCTTGCCCCTCTCCACCTCCTCGGCGATCTTACCTTGTAGCTCATGAATAGCCTTAGCCTTTTCTTCGCTGGCTTTGGAAAGTTCCTCTTCTGAAGCATTGACTTGGGCAGACAACTCCATATACCTTCTCCTCACTCGTGACAACAGAGTCATGTTTTGTGATGCCACGAAGCTCACCTCATCGGCAAGGGAGGCATCACTATACCTATGGAGAACATTCGCACGCCCGAGAGGCACAATGTTGTCGAGGAAGCTGGCACGGTCAAAAGCATTGGTCAAATCAGAAGACCGTGTTAGGTTCTATTTTAGACCAAATATGGGATCCTCCACATGCGCACTTCCCCCTGCTGCATACGTGTCCTTTGAGGGGGAAGTCACGCCAACATCTGCGGGAGTTGGAATCCCCTTGTAAATATTGTATAACGAAATTGAGAGTATTAGCTATATATAAAATAAGTGATGACTAGTTACATGGGGGGGATATACTTCACAAGATTTACCTTAGCTTGACGCTAGTGGAGGGAGTTTGTGGAGGAGTTCCATCAAAGTTTTCACCGGTGTCCTCCTCGGAGGGGTGCTCTGTGGGGGTTTCTTCTTGAGGCTCCATGGTGGCTACGATGGACGACCCCCCTCTATGCAAGCAGATTTCCGAGAGGTGGTAGGGGGCTCCTTTTCCTCTTTCGGGACAGACATATGGCCACTTCCTCTTCCTTCTCAAACTGTTCAGCGTATATCTCAGCATTTTCGGAGAAGTTAAACTCTGACAAGGAAGGAATTTCCTCTTGGTGCAGTGGTTGTTGTTGTAGCTGTTGTTGTTGTTGTTGTTTTCCCGCGCCCATACCCTCCTGTGCGTGGGTAGTTGATTCCTCTCTGACATCAAGCGTCATCGTATTCTATTCAGCGCGGACCCGTAATGACTCTTCATTCTCCTTCAGGGGGTGAGCAAAAACGTTCAGATCCTCTGGGAAGCTCTCACGGACAAGGTCAAGAATATCCATTACTGCATCAAACATTGTTGGCATGCAAATAGTTTTGTTAGATAGTTAGAAAGGAAATTACTTACAAAATGGTATGAAGAACGTTGCGGGGACCACTAACCCTGGCCACGAGGATCGTGGAAGTATGGAACTTCGCGCTTACCACATATCATTGCGCGACTCAGTCCCAAAATGCACAACAGAGCTTCAGGATAGGCCTGACTAGGAATGCCATTGTTGTTTAGAATGTTAGCATGTACGTCACTATACGTGGTCGGGCCAGGCATTGGGTCCTTTCTCAATGTTTCGGGGGTCAGGAATGGGTATTGGAATGGGTAGGCGGTGTTGTCAATCCAAAAGAAGGAGTCATTACTATTCCTTAGTGAGTCCACCTTCTCGACGTAGCATTAGAGACCACCCTTTCGTTTGACAAACGACACCCATCCATTCGATAAGAGGCGTTGGTAGAAAACTCGGAATAGGTTCACGATTGGTTCTATATCTAGGGTGCGATAGTTATCTTCAAAGTTGGATATTTTGCCGCTCCTATACAGTGTAACTGGGACACGTGGATCTCGTAATGTGTAAGGATACTGATAAGAAAGCGTGACATAGGGATTTAGTGGTTAGCATAGTTGAAGAACACGGTGTTCATTCCTATTTTGCCCTCGGGCGCCTGTCTAATGTTTCGGTGAGGGTTCGGTACTTCGGGGTGCAAGTAATCAGGGATGTAGTAGTCCGACGTGAACGGTAGTAACCCGAACATTAAAATCAATATTTAGACCGAGCTTTAACATTATTTCTAATATTCGGACCAATATTTACTACTCGCCTTTTATTTGTCATGTTTGTTCGACCAATAATATTGAATGCTCGGCTAACTGACAAGGTTAGGGCTTTAACGTATCATATATGTGTCATTTATTATTTATCGACAAATTCTATGTCCGTCATCGACCTTAATATTGTCGTTATGACATAGAAATATTTTATATTGTCGTCGTTTTAGTTTTTCGTTTTACGAGCATTATTCGTTATTTAGGCCAAACCTTTAGGAGACATTCGTTTATATAACACGTTAACGTATTTTAAATCATTAATCCTCATTTATATATCATTCTCCGAATGTCAATGTTTTTATTTTATATTAAGCATTTATTCTTCGTGTTTAACGCGTATCTTTCAAATCGTTTAACTTCTAAAATACCGGACTTCAATAATACCCGCTTTTAAAATTTTTAGAACAAAACTTATAAAAATCTCACACCACAATGAAGTGGCCGATTATTGAAACACTTGTGAGCTATAAAATTTCATAGTCTAAGGTTTTAACACTTGCAACTAGTATTTGCTTGCAATTACTATTGATCTTGTCATTATTGTATTTCATTCTCAATTGATAAACATGCATGCATTTTTTTAGCTCTTTCTTGCCGTACAACATCAACGCCAACAAAACTCATCCTTTTGATTCTTGTATTTCATCATTTTTTATAAGGTTCGTCAATTTACCTTGTGTTCTTATGATTGTATATTAATTTTAAATGATCATGCTTGTTGTAAATACCATTTGATCTCTTTATTTTTATATTTACAAGTATTTGGTGGTTCGACATTGTATTGAACCATAAAATACAAGCTGATTAAGTCTAGGTGTTGACTAGATTTTATGCTTTTGTAACTAGTTGCAAGAAACGTGATGTCTTGTATATATCAGTAGATATAGAGACTTGGTTAAGAATATAAGGTGATAAATGTTATTATTGTGATAATTTTTCCTGGTGGTTCGTCTCGTGAGGATACCCGATGAATTAGATATGGTCGAAACGATAAAAATTGTCGAATATAAACATGCTGTATAAACGGATTGAAAACTCCAAATATTTGTATACTGACCCCTAAATATGTAAAACTAAAAGTTATAGATAAACATATGTATAAAACACACGAATCGAACAGTTTTCTACAGATAAACGGTTTGGAAATGACGACCAAAACGGTGAGAATGAGTTCAGCTATAAAAAACAACCAACTCTGCTAAGTGGTAGAATGGGTAAATGAGCTATGATTAGTATAAATTAGGGATAATTGGACTTATAATAAGTAAATTACATAAGTTAAGAATGATTTTGGTAAAAATAACTCATGTAGATTATTTATGGTTAAGAGAAATGATCTAATCTATGAGGCATGTCGGTAAATTGTAAGAATTTGATCATATTGAATTAATGTATAACGCGTTGATTTATATAAAAACCGAAGTGGTAGGATCTACTTATCGGGAAGTCCAGACCCTTTTATATACTTATAGTTAGATAACCTGAGACCCGACCAACATGAAATATTAAGTGGACATTGTTTGGAGGCGTTTTAGAACCCGAAAACCATAAAAAGTAGACTTGGGCCGTAAAAGCCCAACTTGCACTTATAATGGCTATTGGGCCATTGTTGGGCGTGAGATTTATAAAATGTTTAGAGTTTATACTAATATTGAAATGGACTAAAGTCACAATAACTTGTAATGGGCCGCTAATGGGCTTTAATGGGCTTAACGGTCATAACGAGACTTTATATTGTAGATTGTCACCAAAAGTCTTATGAAAAGTTTATAAAACTTATACAATGTCCAAACTTACTAAAGTGAAATATTTACATATATGTATGACTTATGTATAGTCTCGAACCTAAGAGGCGTCTCGTCATTATAGGTCTCGCTCGGTCATATGTCGATTGTTCGGCGTTTCGTTCTCGATCAACGAGTAATGGTTATCTCGTGAACTCGTGTATCGACTATTGGACGTTTGTTCCTTGATTTACGTGTTATAGCTATATCAGGTGAGTTCATAGCCTCGCTTTTACTGCTTTATATATGTTTATAAGCCTGCGAGGGGGAATACATGCTCTTGGAAATAAACATATGTGTTTATATATATCCTTTTAAAAGGATACATGTTTTTGAATAAACATACGATGTTTGACTATATGCTTTGAACGAATACAAGTTGCTGTAAATGAATGTAAGATGTTTGATTAATGCTTTTGAAAAATGAACACAAGTGTTGATTGTATTGATTGGGAACCGCTATTTGCTAAGTGTTGTATTGCCAAAATTAGGAAAGTCCCTATAAACCCATAAACCGTTAACTATCTATGATGGGTAGGCGCTAGTACAGACGGATGGATCCATCGGGGATGGCCCCCACCTGGGAAGGTCACACCTATGGGTTGGAGGCTCAGGCATGTGTGTTGTATTAGAAGTAAGGGGTTATTCGACAAAATACCTGACTAGGGCATTATTTATACTTAAGGCCTCGGTGTCATGGCTTAGTAGAATAGTGGGGACTTTGGGTATTGCATATGTTGCACTATCGACAGTGGATGAGATTCTTGTGTTCAAAAGCTTTATGGTTTATTTAAAACCCATTATTGTGTATTTAAAAACCTATGAATTCACTCAACCGTTGTGTTGACATTTTAGCATGTATTCTCAGGTGTATAGGTTTAATAGTAGCTGGAGCATGGAGCCATGCGGGATACAGTACAGGCAAAATAAACAATTTCCACTCGATACATTTGACAAATCCTTATCATTTATTAGGGTTTTTATAAAGTGTTGGGACCTATTTCAATTAACACTCTGATTTAATAAAGTTATCGAATGGTTTATTTTATAAAACGTCTCTTTTGAGGACGTTTTCTATGACTGTGTGCGATGTGCTATGAAGTAACACCTAATGTTGACATGCCGCTACGTTGTGAAATTGGGGGTGTTAAAGATTGGCATCAGAGCACTAGTTATAGTGAACTAGGTTGTTTTCAAAACCTAGACTATGACTGCTCTTTCGTAAAATTGTTTTGTTTCCTTACACAGTATCCGCGCGCTCATGGCTCATAGAAACAAATGTTTGGTCTTGATTGTGTGATCCTATGTGTATATAGGAAAGATTGTATGTATATGTATGTACATACTGTGTTATTTAAAGGTGTTGTGTGTGAAGCAATGGTCCTCGCGTGATTATCGTGCTTTGTATAATGCGATTTTATAGATTTTGGCCTCACCGCCAATCAACAATCTTGATAATTAATTTATTATCTTAATACGAGTATGAAACTCGTTTGATACCTTGGGTACGTATATATTTTTCCGTAATTGATCACATATCGACTAATTTGAACTCGATTGTTGTTATCGCATAGTGATGTGCCATCTTAGGACATCTCCTTTCGAAACGTAATTGATAAACGTATTATTTTATTTATGTACTCCTTATGATTTTGAAGAATCATTTCTTCAAGGAGACATCTTCTAGGTAATACAATGTTTAATTTAATTGTGTTTGATTACATTTTTTGGCGAAAAGTAGGATGCCAGTGTTAGACCTAAAATATATAAATACCCAAATCAACTATATATAATCTGGGTACAAGAAAGATATGCTCATAGTAGTCATTAGTTGAGCAACTTAATATCTTGTATTTAAATGGAATGGGACATTTAAATATAGAGATTTAAAATGTCCCAACTATGTGTTGTTTAAGGTTCTCTTATTAAAATCGATTGGGACATTTGAATAAGAAAATTTTAAACCACTGGACCTTAGATTGTCGTGTTTTCCTTATTCTAATGTAATGGGACATTTGAATATGGAAATAATGATGTATGTTTATTGACACCTTGTATTTACTATGGTATTTGGATATGATATCGTGTTGAGAGGTAGTTATACTTGAGTAGGATGACTTATAATCGATCTAAAGAGGGTCATAGCTTATTCAACTTGCAATCAATTAGGCGTCTCGTTGAAATAAATTGGGACGCCTTTTATTTGAACAAGGAAGTTATAAGTTCCCGAACCGTGAATTTATAAACTCTTGTATACATGAAAGGGGATGCCTTTTGATGTAGACAAGGAGTTATAAATGAGTGGGCCCAAGTGTGTCTTGCTTGATTTGTGAGTGTTTGGTGTGCGTACGTCTTTCTTCGAATCGTGTTTTGTTGGTATGAATCGTTCGGTGTCGTCGTCATTATGATGATCGTCGATTATCATCTATGTACGAGTAACCCATTAGAATTCTCTCGAGTTATGTTTTTTTTGATGTACCATCTCTAATGTGTCTCGATGATCGCGAGCTTTATAGGCAGATTGGTAAGAACCGTTGACCGTTCCGAGAATAGGCGACTTTTTTAAGCGTCATCAGGATTTATGCGTGTCCTTGTGGATTGATTAAGGATCAAGTTACCAACGGCAACTTATCGTGGATGCGAAGCTCTTGTAATTATACTTGCTACTATCGAAGGGTCACCGAAGACTTTTCTTGATGACGAAACTCTTGGGGGCCAGCATGACGAATTAAACGAAGAATATGATGTATCACCTTGAGGCATTTCCAAAAATTGACGACTTGTTAATATCCGCTTCCAATGGCTTCTCCTTCGAGTTATGTATGAAGATACATTCAAGTCGTTCACTTGTGCCGATACATATACTCACTGCTTTGTGTTTTGTTTATCCAACCTTCGTTAGGAACCTCGGAAATGACTTTTCTATTCCGCACATCTTCGCCGTTAAACCGAAGACTATTGAGACGAATTAAGCGCTGGACATCGCTTCCTAAAGGGGTAGATGATGTAGTAACCAGAATATTAAAATCAATATTTAGACCGAGCTAACATTATTTCTAACATTCGGACCAATATTTACTACACGCCTTTTATTTGTCATGTTCGTTCGACGAATAATATTGAATTCTCGGCTAACCGACAAGGTTAGGGCTTTAACGTATCATATATGTGTCATTTATTATTTATCGACAAAGTCTATGTCCGTCATCAACCTTAATATTGTCGTTATGACATAGAAATATTTTATATTGTCGTTGTTTTAGTTTTTCGTTTTACGAGCATTATTCGTTATTTAGGCCAAACCTTTAGGCGACATTCGTTTATATAACGCGTTCACGTATTTTAAATCATAAATCCTCATTTATATATCATTCTCCGAATGACAATGTTTTTATTTTATATTGAGCGTTTATTTTTCGTGTTCAACGCGTATCTTTCTAATCGCGTATCTTCTAAAATACCGGACTTCAATAATACCCGCTTTTGAAGATTTTAGAATAAAACTTATAAATCTCACACCACAATGAAGTGGCCGATTATTGAAACACTTGTTAGCTATAAAATTTCCTAGTCTATGGTTTTAACACTTGCAACTAGTATTTGCTTGTAATTACTATTTATCTTATCATTTTTTTTATTTCATTCTCAATTGATAAACATGCACGTATTTTTTAGCTCTTTCTTTCCGTACAACATCAAGGCCAACAAAACTCATCCTTTTGATTCTTGTATTTCATCAGTTTTTTAAAGGTTCGTCAATTTACCTTGTGGTCTCATGATTGTATATTAGTTTTAAATGATCATGCTTTTGGTAAATACCATTTGATCTCTTTATTTTTATATATACAAGTATTTGGTGGTTGGACATTGTAGAAAACCATAAATTACAAACTGAATAAGTCTAGGCATTGCCTAGATTTTATGCTTTTGTAACTAGTTGCAAGAAACGTGATGTCTTGTATATATCAGTTGATATAGATACTTGGTTAAAAATATAACGTGATAAATCTTATTATTGTGATAATTTTTCCGGGTGGCCCGTCTCGTGATGATACCCGATGAATTAGATATGGCCGAAACGATAAAAATGTCGAATCTAAACATGCTGTATAAACGGATTGAAAACTTCAAATATTTGTATACTGACCTCTAAATATGTAAAACTAAAATTTGTAGCTAAACATATGTAGAACACACACGAATCGAATAGTTTTCTACAGATAAACGGTTTGAAAATGACGACCAAAACGGTGAGAACGAGTTCAGCTGTCAAAAACAGCCAACTCTTCTAAGTAATAGAATGGGTAAATGAGCTATGATTAGTATAAATTAGGGGTAATTGGACTTATAATAAGTAAATTACATAAGTTAGAAATGATTTTGGTAAAAATAACTCATGTAGATTATTTATGGTTTAAGAGAAACGGTCTAATCTATGAGGCATGTCGGTAAATTTTAAGAATTTGATCATATTGAATTAATGTATAACGTGTTGATTTTTATAAAAACCAAGGTGGTAGGATCTACTTATCGGGAAGTCCAGATCCGTTTATATACTTATAGTTAGAGAACCTAAGACCCGATCAACATGAAATATTAAGTGGACATTGTTTGGAGGCGTTTTAGAACCCGAAAACCATGAAAAGTGGACTTGGGCCGTAAAAGCCCAACTTGCACTTATAATGGCTATTGGGCCATTGTTGGGCCTGAGATTTATAATATGTTCAGAGTTTAATACTGAGATTGAAATGGACTAAAGTCACAATAACTTGTAATGGGCCACTAATGGGCTTTAATGGGCTTAACGATCATAATGAGACTTTATATGGTAGATTTTCACCAAAAGTCTTATGAAACGTTTATAAAACTTATACAATGTCCAAACTTACTAAAGTGAAATATTTACATATATGTATGACTTATGTATAGTCTCGATCCTAAGACGCGTCTCGTCATTATAGGTCTCGCTCGGTCATATGTCGACTGTTCGGCGTTTCGTTCTCGATCAACGAGTAATTGTTATCTCGTGAACTGCTTTATATATGTTTATAAGCCAGTGAGGGGGAATACATGCTCTTGGAAATAAACATAAGTGTTTCTATATATCCTTTTGAAAGGATACATATTTTTGTATAAACATGCGATGTTTGACTATATGCTTTGAACGAATACAAGTTGCTGTAAATGAATGTAAGATGTTTGATTAATGCTTTTGAAAGATGAACACAAGCGTTGATTGTATTGATTGGGAACCACTATTTGCTAAGTGCTGCATTGCCAAAATTTAGAAAGTCCCCATAAACCCATGAACCGATAACTACCTATGATGGGTAGGCGCTGGTACAGACTGATGGATCCATCGGGGATGCCCCCCACCTGGGCAGGTCGCACCTGTGGGTTGGAGGCTCAGCCAGGTGTGTTGTATTAGAAGTAAGGGGGTATTTTGCAAAATACCTGACTAGGGCATTATTTATACTTAAGGCCTCGATGTCATGGCTTAGTAGAATAGCGTGGACTTTGGGTATTGCATGTGTTGCACTATCGACAGTGGATGAGATTCTTGTTATCAAAAGCATTATGGTTTATTTAAAACACATTATTGTGTGTTTAAAAACCTATGAATTCACTCAACCGTTGTGTTGACATTTTAGCATGTATTCTCAGGTGTATAGGTTTAATAGTAGCTGGAGCATGGAGCCGCGCGGGATAAAGTACAGGCAAAATAAACAATTTCCACTTGATACATTTGACAAATCCTTATCATTTAGTAAGGTTTATATAAATTGTGGGGACCTATTTCAGTTAAAACTATGATTTAATAAAGTTATCGAATGGTTTATTTTATAAAGCGTCTCTTTTGAGGTCGTTTTCTATGACTGTGTGTGATGTGCTATGGAAGTAACACCCAATGTTGATATTCCGTTGCGTTGTAAAATTGGGAGTGTTACAGATTGGTGTCAGAGCACTAGTTATAGTGAACTAGGTCCTTTTCAAAACGTAGACTATAACTGCTCTTTCGTAAAATTGTTTTGTTGCCTTACACAGTATCCGCGCGCTCATGGCTCCTAGAAACAAATGTTTGGTCTTGATTGTGTGATCCTATGTGTATATAGGAATGATTGTATGTATATGTATGTACTTACTATGGTATTTAAAGGTGTTGCGTGTGAAGCAATGGTCCTCGCGTGATTATCGTGCTTTGTATAATGTGATTTTATAGATTTTGGCCTCACCGCCAATCACCAATCTTGATAATTAGTTTATTATCTGAATACGAGTATGAAACTCGTTTGATACCTTGGATATATTGTTCTGTAATAGATCACATATTGACTAATTTGAACTCGATTGTTGTTATCGCGTCGTGATATGCCATCTTAGGACATCCCCTTTCGAAACGTAATTGATAAACGTATTATTTTATTTACGTACTCCTTATGATTTTGAAGAAACATTTCTTCAAGGAGAAATCTTCTAGGTAATACAATGTTTAATTTAATTGTGTTTGATTACGTTTTTTGGCGAAAAGGAGGATGTCAGTGTTGCACCTAAAATATATATATACCCAAATCAACTATATATAATTTGGGTATAACAAAGATATGCTCATAGTTGTCATTAGTTGAGCAACTTAATATCTTGTATTTAAATGGAATGGGACATTTAAATATAGAGATTTTAAATGGCCCAACTATGTGTTGTTTAAAGTTCTCTTATTAAAAAGGATTGGGACATTTGAATAAGAAAATTTTAAACCACTGGACCTTAGATTGTCATGTTTTCCTTATTAAAATGGAATGGGATGTTTGAATACGGAAATCAAGATGTAAGTTTATTGGCACCTTGTATTTACTGTGGTATTTGGACATGATATCGTGTTAAAAGGTAGTAATACTTGAGTAGGATGACTTATATTCGTCTCGTTGAAATGGATTGGGATGCCTTTTTATTTGAACAAGGATGTTATAAGTTCCTGAACCGTGAATTTATAAACTCTTGTATACATGAAAGGGGACGCCTTTTGATGTAGACAATGAGTTATAAATGTGTGGGCCCAAGTATGTCTTGCTTGATTTGTGAGTGTTTGGTGTGAGTACGTCTTTCTTCCAATCATGTTTTGTTGGTTGAATCGTTCGGTGTCGTCGTCATTATGATGCTCGTCGATTATCATCTATGTACGAGTAACCCATTGGACTTCTCTCGAGTTATGATTTTTTTTATGGACCATCTCTAATGTGTCTCGATGATCGCGAGCTTTATAGGCAGATTGTTAAGAACCGTTGACCGTTTCGAGAATAGGCGACTTTTTTAAGCGTCATCGGGATTTATGCGTGTCCTTGTGGATTGATTAAGGATCAAGTTACCAACGCCAACTTATTGTGGATGTGAAGCTCTTGTAATTTTACTTGCTACTATCGAAGGGTCACCGAAGACTTTTCTTGATGATGAAACTCTTGGGGTCCAGCATGACGAATTAAACAAAGAATATGATGTATCACCTTGAGGCATTTCCAAAAATTGATGACTTGTTAATTTCCGCTTCCAATGGCTTCTCCTTCGAGTTATGTATGAATATACATTCAAGTCGTTCACTTGTGCCATTACATATACTCACCGCTTTGTGTTTTGTTCATCCAACCTTCGTTAGAAACCTCGACAATAACTTTTCTATTCCTCACATCTTCGCCGTTCAACCGAAGATTATTGAGACGAATTAAGCGCTGGGACATCTCTTCCTAAAGGGGCAGATGATGTATTAACCCAAACATTAAAATCAATATTTAGACCGAGTGATGAGACTTCTTTTATACATAGTCTCATCGTGTAAAATGGGCTTAAAATGCATAAAATATCATAAAATGTGCCAAATATATGCTTGTTCTTGTTCCATGTGTATTTTAGGTACGAATATTGAGAAAATGGCAAAAGATCACAAGAAACTAGCAAAAATGAACACTGGAAACGAAGCCGCACAATGAATCGGGCCCTATAGTTGATTTTCCAAGAATAACCCTTGAAGAATTGAAGATTATGCAAGAAGGGTCCTCCAATATTGAAGAATTGACACTTTAAACCCTTGTATATTCATAATTACAAGTTTGGTCATTAAAGTTTGTCAAATTACAAAAAGGACCCTCCACTTTGAAGAATTGGCAAGAATAGTCCCTCAGTTATGAAGACTTGTCAGTTTTAGTCCTCCAAGAAGTAAATCGTACAAGTCAAGACATTGAAGAATGAAGAAATGCCAAAAACAACCCTTCAAATATCATCAAATGGCAAGAAATACCCCTGAAATTACTTTACAAAACTTTTTGGGGCAAAAGTCTAAAAAGTGAAACTTACTTAACATAGGGATTCGGATTTAATCATGTTTAAACCAAGAATGAAAGAAATGAAAGAAGTGAGGGGCCAAACATGACAGAAAGCCATTAATACCCTAACCAATCCCCCACTGCCACCTCACCCCACTCACCACCACAACCAATCAAATCACCCCATTTTGCCACCTCACTTTCCACTCAAACCTGTCTTAACTAACCCCTAATTAATTATTTAAATTAGGCGGTTAACACTTTTCAAAAACATAAACCGAATTAAACACTCCACTTTTCCCTCAAGAACACATTTGGGCTTTTGTTAATCACTCACAATTAAGCCTTAATCTTCTCTAGATTATTGATTAATGGCTTAATGAACATAACACAACTCACACTTTTATTGCCACATCACCACCAAGCTCACATGAAACCTCCCATCTCTCACTTTTGAGGAAGAAGACAAAAACCATCCAGAAATCCAACGAACCACAAACAAGCTTACAAGTTAAGATTATTTGAGACCATTGATCATAATTGCACCAACTATCAACTTTACAAACGTCCAAGATAACTTCACATGATCAAACAAAATTCAAACATCAAGGGAATTTTAGGACTTCTACAACGTAGGGTTTTGAGTTTTATCAGTTTGATGGACCATGTACACCCTCTATATAAAGGGTATAGGGTCATACATTAGCTTTTGCTCTTTGTTTTTCTTTGGTCAAGATTCTGTAAATCCTTGTTTCAAAGTTAATGAAAAAGTGTTTGAATTGTTTGACGAAATCCAAGTGCCATTCTTATTCTATGCTTGTTATTGATTAATGTTTGTGATTGTTAAGTTTCAAAACCTGTTTTCAAAGCTTGTGCAAGAAATTGCAAGTTTTCCCAAAATCTAATATTTTTCTAAGTTCTTTGTTTAAACCTTTGAAATTTTTGGATTACAAGTGGCCATAGCACCCTGATAAGAAACTTATAAAGGTTTAGTGAGCTTGTGGTTTTGGGATATTCAAGGAGTGGGAACAATCTTGAATTAATAAGCTTTTATTTTCCATTTTCCTTTTTATATAATCTGCTTGTTCTAACCTTGTTACTCTTAGCAGCTTGTTGGAAGCTTGTGCCTTGTTAAGCTAGGCACATAAGCTCAAAAATTCGTGAGTGTGGATGTACATTCATGAGGTTTGAGTTCTCTTACCAAATATCTGTTAAAAAAGTGATTTAGTGATTTTGTGAACTGATGTTGTATGTTTTGTTCTTGGTTCTTGAATCTTGTTGATTATGCATGAGAATGATGTTATGATGCATATCTAAACTTGGCTTGACCTGAAATACACTTTTGCTTGTTTAAATTTTGTTTTAAAAAGTTTAAAGGGTGTTTAGGTTTACTGGTTTATGCTTTGAATGCTAGTTTGAGTAGGTTCTATGTGTTGGTTTGATTTTGTATCTGATATACAAGTGTTTGAGTTCTGCTTTTTGCAAGTTTTGCTCTTTGAAACACCAAATCTGATATAGTGCTATAACTGCTTTAATTTTGCATATTTTGACCTAAAATCTTGGTAACACATTGAGTGTATGCATGTTTAGGATTAACAAGTGCTTAAATCAAGTGTGTGTAACCTGTTTTAGAGATTTGAAGGTTTGAAATTGGATATGTGGTCAAATATATCAGTAACTGATAGGTGTGAAAACACCCATTCTTTTTACCACTTAATTACAATAATAACCGAGCCAAAACGTGTATTTTATGTCATTTATGTCAGAATTATGCGTGGTTTGTGTTTTTGTTGTGATTTAGGACGAAAAGGTGAAAAGTGGAGAAAACACGGGCATTCACGGGCTTTTATCGAATAAAAAGACGAAAGACGAAGTCAAGAAATCAAGAGTGCAAAAAGAACGGAAGTCCAAGACCAATTCTGAAGATTTATCGAAGAAAAGGTCAAAAGACGGAAGTTTACTAAAAGCCGAAGAACTCAAGTCTAATGTATTGAAGAATTACAAGACGAGTTTGAAGAAATCCCGAGACTAAGTCACTAAAGTCAAAAGATTAAGAAGATTAAGGACTTAAATGTTCAATTATGGAAACAAGAAAGAGGGGAGGAAGCTTCCTAAGCTCCTCCCTAATCTCCCTATATATAGATTAGATTTTCTTCATTTTGTTGTTGTTGGGTGGCTTGACAAACCACCACTTCCACCATTTTCATTTACCTTGCAATTTAATTTCCTGTACTTTAATTTTCCTTGTATCGCACATTTAATTCCTATTAAATTCAAGTAAGTTTACTTTTAATGTTATTGAATCTTAACTTTATTGTTATTCTCCTTCTACCTTTCTTGTTTGATTTGTTCTTCATCTTTATTGTTCATGTTCTTGATTTTTTATGGTTTTAGATTAAGTGGGTTTTGATTATTTTGGTTATGATTGTTGGTGTTATTGATTTGGATTGATTGGTTATTGTTAGTAGATCATTTGTGGTTGTTTTGGTTTAATATTTTGGTTAATCTTGATTAGTTTTGGTTAAATTCGTGTTTGGTTTTCATCCTACTGTTCTTCGTGTTCTTTATTGTGCCCAGATTCCGGATCAAGTTTATTATTTCGGATCAAAGTTTTCTTTCGTTTATTCCGGATCAAGTCCCTTTATTCGGAATATTAATTTATTCCGGATCAGTTATTTCATTCGGAATATTTGACTATTCCGGATCAAGTTCTTCATGCGGAATATCTTATATTCCGGATCAAGTTCTTCATGCGGAATATCTTATATTCCGGATCAACACATTATTCCGAACGAGCATTTATTCCGGATGAAGTCAATTATTCCGGATGAGAGGATATTATTCCGGATGAGCTGTTTATTTCGGATAAGCAATTATTCCGGATGAACATGTTTATTCCGGATGAGGATTTTATTCCGGATGAAGTGTTTTCAGTTTTTTGTAGTTTTATGATTTTAATTTTTAAGCTTTACTTTTCCCGCCTTTTTCCTTGTTTGCATTTTTACTTGCTTTCCTTTTAGTTTAAGTTTAAGTTTGTGTCATTTACTTTATTTCCCCTTTTATTTTCTCGTCATTTACTTTTCACCAAGTTTTAATCTTTCATTGTTGTTTCTTTTACCGTCTTTATTTTATCTTTTCAAGTCTTTATTTTTAATTAGTTTTAGACAACGACACTCTTTTATTTGATTCACCAAGAACAACTAATCTCTTGCACTTAACCGGAAATCAATTCGAAGAGATACCGAGAAACGAACTTTTTCAACCTAGCAAAATCTATACATTAAAATGGCGCCGCTGCCGGGTCTTTTCGTGAGGATTAACGGTTTTTTGTGAGAGACGCGTTGGCTTTTGGGATCCGTTCACTCGTGAACGTTATTTTTTGTATAAAAAATTTTCAAAAATACCAAAAACATTAGAAAAATCATAAAAAGCATTTCTTTTTCAAAGTTTTGCACCAAAAATATTCTTCTTGCTTATCTATTTTTCTTTATGGATTCTTATGTCCATTGCGTCGGGTGTGGGAGACGATTATACGGGAACGACTCATGTCGATGGTGTACATGTGAGCGGTGCGGAAACGATATCGACAACACACAATTCGAATTTTGTCCCTTGTGCAACTCGACTAATTCGTCCTTTTTGAATCCACCTCCTTTTCCCCCGTGCATCTATTGTGGAAGTGATTCTCATTAGCATGTTTCGTTCCCGGTTCGATACCCGTATGGTCACGAGCAAGAACCGGGTTACAATTATGACAATGGTAATAGGTATCTACAAGAAGCACTCGATTTTTCTCCATACCCGTTTTGCAACAACTGCGGGGGTCCTCACGATACCTCTTATTGTCAACCAATGAATTATTATGATCAAAATCCGTGTCCTCAGTTTTCTTCACCAATGGATTATTATGATCCAAACCCGTGTTCTAATTCTTCTCAACCGATGAACTACTATGAGCCACAGCCATGCTATAATTCAGGTTTTCAACATTTTGAACCCCCACAACACATCATTGATCATCAACCCTCCTTCGAACATTTGAGCTCCCACGAACAATGGGCCACTCTGGTTTTAGCAAGGTCAACAACTTCAAAAAGCTTTCAACAAGATCATCGAAAAATGTCAAGTGGATCAACGATAAGAGCAAATATCGAATATCGAGACTTATACTCCTCCTCCGGTGTATCCATACTATTATGATGATGATGACGATGAGCCTACTATTTCTTTGAATGATCTTACTGCTCAATGTCCTAGTGAAATTGTCATCCCTTCTCTCACTATCCCAAACGAGTCTAAGGATTGTGCATTGAGTGAGCTTAGTGAGTTTGGTCTCGATAAATTATTTGATGATGAGGTTTGTGACATACCGACTGCTATGGAGCCTGAGGAAGACGTTGCTCTTATGGAAGAGGTCGATCCTAATGATGACGATTTTTCTCCATGATATGAGAATTTCACTTTTGAAATTTCTCAATCTCCACCGGGAGATGCGGGCGATGACGATTTATTCTCTCCGGCTTACGAGAAGTTCACCGATGAACTTTATCTTGTGGATGAGGTGGAAGACGTGCTTCTTCGCGATAGATTACGGAAAGTGCACCTTCTTATTGCTCAAATCGAAGAGTTGACTTCTCCTCCTATTTCCGAGTCTTTACCTCTATCTATTCATCCCGTTGAAGATAATGACCCATTGTTGGAAGAAATCGACATTCACTCCATACCTCCGGGTATTGATGATGATGACATGGAGGGGGATATTATTCTTGATAATTTGTTGCATGAAGGTTTTGACCCAAGTCCCCCTCCCGAGCACCTTTCATCCTCCCCTTTAGCCACTATTACGGAGGATGAGTGCTTTGACCCGGGAGGTGACATTGATTATGCCATCATTGATAACATTACGGCTTTGCCGAATGCTCAACCTCCATTGTCTTTGGGGGGTGACAATGTGTTTACATTACCCACCCGACCTCCCGTGGATCTCGATTTCACATACTTCTCGTATGTTGAAAGGACCTTTCTCCCATACAAGACTTATCCCCCCGCCTCTCCTTTGTTGATGTCAACCGGGAACGAGGACAAGGTCTTTGATCACGGTATTACATTCGAGGCTTCCCCATGGACCATTTAATTCGGGGACGAGTCAGGCTCGTGACTCGGTTAATATAAACAAGTGCTTTTTGGGAGGCAACCCAATTATCTATCTATCTTTACTTGTTTTCACCATAAGTGTAGGGGTAGCCCCGGTGGTGTTTCTTGTTTTCTTTCTTATCATTTGCAGGGATTAGAGCTTCAAAGACACACTCTTGATGACTTTTGATGACCCGTGATTCCGTGTTCCCTTCGTCCCAGTTCTATCCTAAACTCTTTTCGATTCACTATTTTATATTTCTCAATATTAAAATAGGAATCTCTTTAGTTGTCTCTTCCTCAGCAAGATTTAAACAACGTGCACAATGTCCTAAGTGTAGGGGAGTTTACTCCGACATGCTTAAACATTGAGGACCATGTTTATATTAAGTGTAGGGGGGACTTCTATCGAAGTTAAGTGGCCTTTTCCTTGTATTTGTCCTCATTTTAACCGGAAAATCAATTTTTTGACATTTTTCAAAAATTTTGATCTATTTTGTCCTATTGGTTTTTTCCTTTGTATAGTTATTTTCTTTCTTTGCTAGAATAAATCTTTAATAAAGTGGTTTTAATTTTCAAAGTCGTGAATCTTTTGACTCAACCCGAGTTTACTTATCTAAGTTTACTCTAACTAGTATCCATAACGTGTTTAAGTCAAGTTTTGCTAGGCTTTTATATTGGGAGCTTTAAAACGCGAAAGTCTTAACTCTCACGGGTTAAGAACAACAACTTTTCGCAAGTTCCTATAATTGATACTAGAGAGTCGTTTATCAAGGGAACTTTAAAACGCAAGTTCTAAACTTGAAAAAGTCTAAAAAGATGCAAGATCCTATAGGCGACTCGAAAACCCAAAGCTTGATTTAATTGGCTAAGCATCCACGAGTCTCATTCCTTGAGATTTTAAACTGTGGAGAACGAGAGATGATAGAGTCAATTATAAGTTTGGTATTCTTTCGTGAGTTTATGTGAGTAATTATGAGCCTATTCTCCCATCGCTTGTTAATAAATTTATCTGCAATAAATAAGGTTGTACGATTTGAAAAGTTACTTAGCTTCTAGCCCAAGATCGTTTAAAAGTTGCTCGGTATTAATTAGAGTTCATAGCGAAGGCATAACTTATTGAAGCAGGATGCGAAGATTGGCGAGTCCGAAAAGGCCCTAACAAGGCATGAGGGCTACATTTTGTTGCTAAAGATCCCAAGTGATGTGAAGAATCATTTATCAATGATCAATATGAAGGATCGAGACACACGACGAAAAGCAAGTACTCCCAAAAGATCATGGAGAAGTCTATCCAAAAAGGCCATAACAAGGTATGAGGATAAATAGATCCAAGTCCTAAAAGGAGGCAGATCGTTGTATATCAAAGTCCAAAATAAAGATTAGAGAAAAATGAAGAAGTCGTGGTCCATATATGAAGAATCTCTCAAAACTTCAAGTGAAGAAATTCCTATTATGAAGAGAAGGTCATAATTTCATGAACGTCTCTCAAGGTTTGAAGTATGAAGTCGCTGCCAAATATCGGTCCGAGAAAGGTCTCAAATCGCGAAGCGAGTTATCCCAAGATATGAACTTTATGAGGTCCCGAGAAGCAGTTTTAAAAGATTTTGTCCTTTAGCTAACTATTGATTAAATCGTTCACTTTATTTTCAGCCTAAATAACTATCAAAATAAGTCAACAATGCATCCTCGTGATCATTCAATACAATAATAAAATATAAGAGATACACCTAGGAATAAGGGAGTCTAAGTGAATAATTGGCCCACATGAGTTCGTGTTAGTTTGCAAACTTATAATAACAATGATCTCGTTTTTAAGCTTGGTTTGGAGAAAGTGAAAACTTGAGGATGGTGATCATTCATGACATTTCCAAAACCCGAAGGTATGTTTTTGATTTCTTTACTTTGAATGTTTATAAATTTCTATCTTTTTAATAAAGGCCAATATGGATTGATTGTGATGAAAAGTGTAAACGTGCTTTGTAATTAATGCATTGCATGAGGACATTGCAATGGTTAAGTGTAGGGGATTTGATAGGTGTGAAAACACCCATCCTTTTTACCACTTAATTACAATAATAACCGAGCCAAAACGTGTATTTTATGTCATTTATGTCGGAATTATGCGTGGTTTGTGTTTTTGTTGTGATTTAGGACGAAAAGGTGAAAAGTGGAGAAAACACGGGCATTCACGGGCTTTTATCGAAGAAAAAGACGAAAGACGAAGTCAAGAAATCAAGAATGCAAAAAGAACGGAAGTCCAAGACCAATTCTGAAGATTTATCGAAGAAAAAGTCAAAAGACGGAAGTTTACTAAAAGCCGAAGAACTCAAGTCTAATGTATTAAAGAATTACAAGACGAGTTTGAAGAAATCCCGAGACAAAGTCACTAAAGTCAACAGATTAAGAACATTAAGGACTTAAATGTGAAATTAAGGAAAGAAGAAAGAGGGGAGGAAGCTTCCTAAGCTCCTCCCTAATCTCCCTATATATAGATTAGATTTTCTTCATTTTGATGTTGTTGGGTGGCTTGACAAACCACCACTTCCACCATTTTCATTTACCTTGCAATTTAATTTCCTGCACTTTAATTTTCCTTGTATCGCACATTTAATTCCTTTTAAATTCAAGTAAGTTTACTTTTAATGTTATTGAATCTTCACTTTATTGTTATTCTCCTTCTACCTTTCTTGTTTGATTTGTTCTTCATCGTTATTGTTCATGTTCTTGATTTTTTATGGTTTTAGATTAAGTGGGTTTTGATTATTTTTGTTATGATTGTTGGTGTTATTGATTTGGATTGATTGGTTATTGTTAATAGATCATTTATGGTTGTTTTGGTTTAATGTTTTAGTTAATCTTGATTAGTTTTGGTTAAATTCGTGTTTGGTTTTCATCCTACTGTTCTTCGTGTTCTTTACTGTGCCAAGATTCCGGATCAAGTTTATTATTCCGGATCAAAGTTTTCTTTTGTTTATTCCGGATCAAGTCCCTTTATTCGGAATATTAATTTATTTCGGATCAGTTATTTCATTCGGAATATTTGACTATTCCGGATCAAGTTCTTCATGTGGAATATCTTATATTCCGGATCAAGTTCTTCATGCGGAATATCTTATATTCCGGATCAACACATTATTCCGAAAGAGCACTTATTCCGGATGAAGTCAATTATTCCGGATGAGAGGAAATTATTTCGGATGAGCTGTTTATTCGGGATAAGCAATTATTCCGGATGAACATGTTTATTCCGGATGAAGCCCTTTTATTCCGGATGAGGATTTTATTCCGGATGAAGTGTTTTCAGTTTTTTGTAGTTTTATGATTTTAATTTTTAAGCTTTACTTTTCCCGCCTTTTTCCTTATTTGCATTTTTACTTGCTTTCCTTTTAGTTTCAGTTTAAGTTTGTGTCATTTACTTTATTTCCCTTTTTATTTTCTCGTCATTTACTTTTCACCATGTTTTAATCTTTCATTGTAGTTTCTTTTACCGTCTTTATTTTATCTTTTCAAGCCTTTATTTTTAATTAGTTTTAGACAACAACACTCTTTCATTTGATTCACCAAGAGCAACTAATCTCTTGCACTTAACCGGCAATCAATTCGAAGAGATACCGAGAAAAGAACTTTTTCAACCTAGCAAAATCTTTACATTAGTAACCTCACTTTGTGTTCTTCATTTGTTCATCAGTAACTTTTAATAGCTTGAATCTTTGTCTAAACCTTGAACCAGTTTATGAAACAAGTTTGTTTATGTTCATTTGAATTTATTATAGCTTGTGTATGCATTTGGTGAACTTTCGTTGGCTTAATCTTGCTAAATCTACTTATTTGTGCAAAACTGCTTATAATCCAAGTCTGTATCATATTTAGGCAAAGATTGAATTAACTGTATCAATTGGCTGGTTATTTTTATGTTTGTTTGATTGCTATTGACTCCTTATAACCCACTGGTTATAAGGGTGCCTTTGTGTGCTTTGATTTCAACAAAAATCCACAAAAGACAAAAAGTCAAGATAGTCAAGTAGTGGCAACCTTTCCCACGGCTGGACACCGAAAACTAGCCACTACTAGTGTTAATTTTCAATCAGCTTATTTATAAGCTATAATAGCTTATCCAGATTTGCAACAACTTTGTTTTTGTAATCAATCTTCCTCAATTGACCCATTTGACTATTTTGGAGCTATTTAGGGTTTCACTTTTAGGTTTGACTAGAAAACCAACTAAGTTGACTTTTACATAAGTGCTTATTGCTTATTCCAGCTTATTCATTGTGCTTTTTGGAAATCTTTTTTATTATTAAGTTTAGTTTTTTCATTTAAAACATTTTGCAAACAAGAATCAGCCCTTCAATTGGTCTAGAAATAAAAAAACGACTATTTTATCGTTTTCTATAGAGAGCTTTTGCTTATTTCAGGCTTATTTCTTGGGCTTTTTCAAAAATTCTTTTTACAAACAGCTTAATTAGGTCAAGAGAAGGTTGTGTGTCAAATTTCAGCTTATGGCATCGGCTTATAGCTTAATGGGCCAAAAAGCCCATTAAGAATAAGCTGCGTTGAAATAAACTGTGATAAGCTCACTTTCAACTTTTGGGATTTTGAAATTTTTTGTTTAAAATTGAATTTTAAGCTTCACTGGAAGTTTTGGGCCATTTTTGTGAACTTTTTCTTATTGGCCCAAAATTAAGCCCATTAAGGGTCTGTTTCACTATTTGTCCATTTGGAGGCCCATTAGGGGTAGTTTGGTCATTTCAAGTTCATTTTCTGTTTAATTAGGTTAAAATAAACTAGTTTGTAAGTTTTTAGAATTTTTATAAATTTTGAATTTTTTATATTATTTTAATATTATTTTATTATTAAAATTAGTTTTTTAATATTTTTGCAAGTTTTTCATTTTTCCTTGGTTGAATAAATTAATTTGAGAGTTTTAAAATATTTAGATTAATTTTCTTGTCATTTGATTATTTTTAGAATTATTTTAATATTTTATAGTTTTTAATCATTTTTAAATAGTTGTAATTAATTTTAAATTTTTCAAAAATATTTTTTAATTTACCTAAGTTATTTTAGAGGTTTACAAAGTGAAAAATCTCATTTTGGGCTTTTTTTTTTAATTAAATTGATTTTTTGGGCTTTAATTAGCATTAAAAAATTAATATTTAATAAATAAAAGGTTTGAGTGATTTTTGATTTTTTGTAAACTCTAATTACATTTTTTTGGATTTATTGCAATTTTCTAGGAAATTTTAGGGTAATTTTTAAATTTCGTCATATTTACGGTTTTACGTGCACGACTTTCGTCTTAGTTTAATTCTAATCATAACTGTCATCCTTTTCTCTTTTCTTTTCTCATAATCATAATCACAAATTTAACCACTTTTTAACACAATACACAAGCCTCCTTGAGAACGAACTCTCCTTTGGGTTATTTACACTTGGTTTTCCTAAACCACTTGTTTAATACTTACCCTAATTACCTCGTTTTCCTAAACGAGTGTGAATTTACAACTATCATTTTGGCGCCGCTGCCGGGGAGGCGTGTTCTGTTTTGATTTGAACAAATTTTTTTTTATATTAGCCATAATAACTATTTGAGTGATTATCACTCTAATCATACGTATTATCGGTTTTTCGTTTTTTGTGTGAATATTATTACTATATTGTATACGTAAAAGAATAAATTCACAAGTACTCCAAAAGTGTGAAAACACAACCTTGATTCGGGATTAAATCACTCGATCATTGTATTCAAATCTCAAACAAAGAAAAAATTCAAAATAGATAATTACTTTCGTGAAGCTTAATTTTGAAAAACACAAACTATAAGGTGGGTATAAGGCGGGTGTTATAAAATACACCCTAAAGAAAAACGCTCTTCGTGAAGCTTAATTTTGCCAACCAAAGTATTATCTACGTATCAATTATTTTCTTGGTTTCAATTGATTAAACCCTCTTGAACGTTTTGGTGTTCCAGCAGCGTTCTAAAGTCATCGAAGGCGTTCACTTCACGTGATCGTTTTCATTCCTTGAGGCTCCTTTAATCGAGAGATTTTATTTGAGGAGAGATTTGTAGATTTTTGCCTACGTAATACACCACAAATTCGAAAAAAAGTAAAAACAATCAAAAACACAAAAATATTGAAAAAGTTAAAAACACCAAAAAGAATCTTCTTTGCTCATCCCATCGTTGTACGTGACGTTTATGCAAACTCGCAACCAAGCTAGACATGCACGTAAACGTAGAAACCGAAAGGAAACCACACATAACCTTTCAAGTGAAGAATCTCCTATTGACGAACCTATCGTAGAACAAGAACCAACCATGGCTAATCGTACTATGATGGAGTTACTTCAAGCACCCACCGAGGGTTATGGAGAGGCTATTGTGATTCCCACCATCCTTGCGGAGAACTTTGAAGTTATGACGGGTTTGTTGTCGATGATCCAAAACAACAAATTACATGGTGATGAAAAGGACAACCCGCACAACCATATCCGCCAATTCAATCGTCTTACCGCCACTTGCAAGTTTAAGGACGTCTCTAACGACTCGATTAAGATGATGCTTTTTCCGTATTCCTTAGCGGGGCCCGCTAAAATTTGGTTGGAGAAAGATCCACCCATTTCTATATTGACGTGGAAGGATCTCGTTTCGAAATTTGTGAACCAATTGTTCCCGCCCTCTAAGACTACGCATTTGAAAAACGAGATTTCAAAATTTTCACAAGAGTTTAATGAGAGTTTTTCTACGGCTTGGAATCGGTTTAAGGAAATGTTGCACGAGTGTCCTCATCATGGGTTTTCCGACTTGCATCAAGTTGACACGTTTTACAATGGATTGAACGAGCATGAGAGAGATTATCTTAATGCCGCCGCAGGTGGTAATGTTTTGTGTAAAACGGTCGAGGAAGAATTGTCGATTATTGAGAATAGGTCTAAGGTCTATAGCCCTAGTAGCACGTCGAGGGTTCAGAAGGCTTCGTCTTCGGCTTCACCTTCATTATCTCATACCATCGATGCTTGCCAAATTGAGGCAAATTTGGAGAACAAAATCTTTGATAAGCTTATGGGTCTTTTAATTGAGTTTAAAGTTGGTGAACAATCTACTCCCGATACGGATAAAGCGGTTGAGGTTTCTTTCATGTATTGTGGTGGAGGTCATGATTTCTTCGAGTGCATTACCAACGGTGGTAACACTTCGAGTGCCTACGCGGCCACGGGAACTTATAACTAAAACGGTCAAGTTACCCGCTCTAATCAAATGACTCCACAGAGATTTTCACCCAATCAAATGCTAACAACTATCGAAACAATCAAGTTTGTTACAAAAACAATTAAAAGGGTAACAACTATGGGAATCAAGGGTCTAATATTCAAGTGCAAAAAAATCAAAACAATGATTTTCAAAACAACAACAAGAGTTTGCAAAACTTAAAAGATCTTCCAAATGAATTTGTTGAATATGCAAATGGAAATGATGCTATGTTTGATAATATACAAAGGGAGATTATTAGCCTAAGATCCGAGTTTAAGAATGACTTGAAAAAGGAGTTGAAAAACAAGTTAGCAAATGAGCTTAAGATCCAAACCAACAAAATGGAGGGTAATGTTACTAGGTTACAAGAAAACCAACAAAATATGGAACAAGGGCAACATGAGATAAAACAAGAGATTCTTAAGGCCGATAAGAGGCAATCTATATTTGAGGATAAAATTTCATCCATGTTTGAGGCTATAATGTGTAAACCGTTTTCGAGTAGTCTTCCAAGTAACACCATATCAAACCCTAAGGGAGCGATGAAAGTGATTACCACACGTAGTGGCAAGACACTTAAGGAACTGACTCCTCAACCAATTACTCCAACGGTGGAGGAAATTGAGGAAGAATGCGAGGTGGTGGTCGAAGAGGAGCATATCCTAATCCCACGAAGTACCGCTCAAACCACACGTATGGTTGACCCATTACCATCATTGGAACCCGAGATTCCAAAGTCTATGCCTATGCCTCAACCCACAACACCTTTGCCATACCCATCGAGACTTCATAAGGAGAAACAGCAAGAACGAAAGAACTTCCAATTTGAGCTTTTTATGAAAAAGTTTCGTGATTTGCATTTCAATATAAGTTTCTTCGATGCTTTGGTCATGATGCCTCGATTTGCCGCTAACTTTAAGAGTATGTTAAACAACAAGGAGAAATTGCAACAATTGTCTAGTTGTTCATCAGTTTATCTTAACCGCATACCTCAAAAAGTCGGTGATCCCGGTAAACTCTTGATTCCATGTGCCATTCAAGATATGGAAGAATGCTATGCCTTGGTCGATCTTGGTGCTAGAATTAACTTGATGCCTCTTACAATCTTCAAGTCGCTCATTCTTCCTAATCTTACTCCTTTAATAATGTCTATCAAATTGGCCGAGCATTCCACTATTCCCGCATGTGGATTGGCCGAAGACATTTTTGTGAAAGTGGGAAAGTTCTATTATCCGGTAGACTTTATCTTTGTCGATATTCCCATAGATCCTCAAGTTCCTCTTATTTTAGGTCGTTCGATTTTAGACACGTCAATGGAATTTATTGATGTATATGCTAGAAAAATCACCTTACGTTTCAACGACGAGGAACTTGTTATAAACGTAACATAAAACTCTCCAATTTCTCATGTTTATTCCGTCGCGACCATAAACCTCGTTGATATGATCGACGTCGTTTGCGAGGAACTTTCACAAGAATTTTTAGGTTTTGGTGACGAAGAAAATAGTGGCAATCCCACTATGCTCGATCATATTCTTGATAATTCGACACCATCTTTCACTCCATTTGAAGGTGGTGGTTTTACATTGGAAGAATTTGATGTTCCTCGTACTTGTAACGAAGACCTTGACAACGATGAGGACTTCTCAATTATCAAGTATTTTCTCAACGATTTCCCATTTCCTCCGCCCGAGGAGGTTATGAGTATCGAGCCCAAATCTTCAATTGAGGAACCACCAATCCACGAGTTGAAAGATTTACCTCCTCATCTTGAATACGTATTCTTGGAAGGAGACGATAAGTTTTCGGTGATTATTGCGAAAGATCTTTCGAATGATGAAAAAACCTCACTTATCGATGTTCTAAAGGACCACCAAGGGGCAATTGCGTGGAAATTATCCGACATTAAGGGGATTGATCCTAAATTTTGTACCCACAAAATCTTAATGTAGGAGAACTACAAACCCACAATCCAATGTCAAAGGAGGGTGAACCCCAAAATTAACGACGTCATCAAAAAGGAAGTCCTAAAACTCCTTGACGCGGGAATGATTGACCCTATTTCTGATAGCTCTTGGGTGATTCCTATTCATTGTGTCCCTAAGAAGGGAGGAATGACCGTTGTGCCAAACGATGCCAACGAGTTAATTCCAACTCGACTCGTGACCGGTTGGAGGGTGTGCATTGACTATCATAAGTTGAATGACACCTCTCGTAAAGTCCGTTTTCCCTTGCCCTTAATGGACCAAATTTTGAAGCGTCTTGTAGGAAACGATTTCTATTGCTTTTTATATGGTTTTTCCGGTTACTTCCAAATCCCCATCGATCCTCGTGATCAAGAAAAAACTATGTTTACGTGTCCATATGGAACGTTTGCCTATCGTAGAATGCCATTCGGACTTTGCAATGCACCGGGAACTTTTCAACGGTGTATGATGGCTATTTTTCATGACATGATCGAAAAGACGATGGAAGTCTTTATGGATTATTTTTTCGTGTTTGTTTGTTCGTTCACTTCGTTTTTGTCGTATCTTGAGAGAATGTTGAAACGTTGAGAGGAAACCAACCTTGTGCTCAATTGGGAAAAAAGTCATTTTATGGTTAAGGAAGGAATCGTCTTAGGGAAACATGTCTCGAAAGCGGGGATTGAGGTAGACAAAGATAAGGTAGACGTCATTGCAAAATTACCTCATCCCAAAACCGTCAAGGGAGTTAGGAGTTTCCTAGTCCACTCGGGGTTTTATCGTCGATTCATCAAGGATTTATCAAAGATTTCTCGACCTATTACACATCTCCTCGAAAAATATGCTCTTTTTGTCTTTAACGAAGATTGTGTACGATCCATTGAAATCCATAAGAGGAAACTTACCGAAGCTCCCATTCTTGTTGCTCCCAATTGGAACCTCCCCATTGAGCTCATGTGTGATGCAAGTGATTACACCATTGGGGCCGTTTTGGGGCAACGTCATGAAAATCACTTCTTGCCTATTCACTATGCTAGCAAGACGATGACCGAGGCTCAACTTAAATACACTACAACGGAAAAGGAATTACTTGCCGTGGTGTATGCATTTGAGAAATTCTGACCTTACCTCGTCTTGACCCAATGCATAGTGTATACGGATCACTCGCCAATCATGTATCTCATGGATAAACAAGATGCAAAGCTGAGATTGCTTCATTGGATTCTCCTCCTATAAGAATTTGATTTCGAAATCCTTGACAAAAAAGGAGCCGAGAATCTAGTGGCCGATCATCTTTCTCGCTTGGAAGATCCTCACCAAAGTGTGTACGAGAACAAGGAAATTACTGAAACATTTCCTCTCGAGACAATTGGTGTAGTGAATTCTAAGCTTGACCCATCCACCCCATGGTTTTCGGACATCGCAAACTACCATGCGAGCAACTTCATCATTAAGGGTATGATGACTCAACAAAAACCAATATTCTTTCGTGACGTCAAGTTCTACTTTTGGAACGACCCTTACCTCTTTCGGACTTGTGCGGATCAAATCATTCGACGTTGTGTATTTGGCACCGAAGCTTCTATTATCGTTAGAGCTTGTCACGAGGGACCCACGGGTGGTTACCATGGCGCTAATCTCACGGCAAAAAAGGTCTTTGATGCCGGTTTCTTTTGGACTACTATTTACCGAGATGCACAAGCACTTGTGAAGTCGTGTGACTCATGCCAACGACAAGGAAAAGCCTCACAAAACAATGAAATGCCACAAAACATCATCCAAGTGTGTGAGATCATTGACGTTTGGGGAAATGATTTTATGGGTCGTTCCTATCATCTCGTGGTAATAAGTACATCCTTGTCGGTGTTGACTACCTATCGTGTGGTAGTCAAGTTTTTGAAGAGCTTGTTTTCTCGGTTTGTAACCCCTCGTTTGATCATAAGAGATCGTAGAACCTATATTTGTAATGACCAATTCGAAAGGGTACTAAGGAAATATGGGGTTACACATCACCTTTCTATGGCTTATCACCTACAAACGAGTGGGCAAGTCGAGGTTTCAAACCGAGCGTTGAAGAGGATCTTGGAGAGATCGATAGGGGAGAACCGACAATCATGGTCGGATAAGTTAGACGATGCTTTGGGGGCCTTTCGTACCGCTCATAAGACGCCCATTGGGTGCACTCCTTACAAGCTCGTGTACGGGAAAAATTGTCATTTGCCAATTGAACTCGAACACAAAGCTTATTGGGCCCTTAAGCATTGTAATAATGACATTGAGACCGCGAGAAAACACCAGAAAATACAATTAAATGAATTGGATGAATTAAGAGACATTTCTTATGAAAATTCATTGATTTACAAAGAAAAAACTAAAAAGTTTCATGATTCTAAAATTAAAAACTAGGTTTTTAACATTGGCGATCAAGTGTTTCTTTTTAACTCACGTTTGAAAATCTTTTCCGGCAAGTTGAAATCCCGTTGGTCCGCTCCATTCACCGTTAACCAAGTTTTTCCATATGGAACCCTCGAGCTAGCTCAAGATGATGGCCCTAATTTCAAGGTGAATGGACATAGGTTGAAGCACTACTTTGGTGGGGAAGTTCCCTCTTTGAACTACCTCGACCAAGTATTGAGGGGATCGAGTCGAGCTCATGACTTGGTAATTAAAAACAAGGTGCCTCGTGGGGTAGTCCCATGCTTATCCATGTACATATTATCGCTTTCTAATGGAGTAACGTGAGGGGATTGGTGCCCTTCCAACCTTTGTTCCGTGGTTGTTTGTGAATTGTTGTTTTTAGATGATCATGATCTTCACGATTGGAGCCTCTCGTGCTCGTTTTATGGGAGCACTCGATCGTTTTCTTTGAAGAATTTCTCTATATCCATATGATATATCCTTGATTTTTCTAACCTTAGGTTTTTAGCACACTTCATAAACGACTATTAATTTAACGGTTACACCTTTTCCATGCTAGACTAAGCATTCGACTACGTCTCTAGTATGGGGGTATCCTACCCTTAGACTCGAAACATTGAGGACAATGTTTAACATTAGTATGGGGGATGAATAGATACTTTCCTTGCCAAACCTTCACGCTTTCCAAAGTTTATCTTTTTGTTTATCATTTTGTTGCAAAATAAGGTTAAAATGACCAAATTTTAAAAAATTTCTCATGTTTTATAAGTGTTTGAAGACACAAATGGAGATTTTCCGATGGCGAGAATAAGAGTAATTTTTTACTCGACCGTGCGTGTTGAGCACTTAGCTTCAAATCCTTAACTTTATATTAGGCTAAGTCTCTTAAATGAGGACGAGAAATGATAGAGTTAATTATAAGTTACTATGCTAAACGTAGAGTACTCGTATTCTTTCAAAAACTCATGTGTTCTTGTTGTTTGCTTATTCTCCTTTCGCTTGTATATATATTTTGCTCAATAAGTATTGACTTAGCGGTTTAGTCTTGATTGTTGGGTTCTAGTCTTTTCTAGTAGCTTCCATGTAGTTAAATTAGGAAGACATTAAGGTATCGCCAACGTCACGGTTTTGAAGTATTGACAACCCGAATAATCGGAAGTGTAACACCCCACTTGGATAAGTGGACCGTTACGTGTATTTATGGTGTGTCATCAAAGAATAAGGTAAATGTCCTACAACATTAATTGACCATAAAGGAAATACCTGAATAAAACATCGATAATCCAAAGGTAAGCTCAAAACATGAAAAGTAAATACTGAAGGAAAAGGACTAAACAATGTCCAACTAAGCAGAATAATGTAAGGAGTTAATAATGTAAGAAGTCTGGATAGCTTCCATCCAATGCACATGCTCTCAAGAAAATAAGAGTGTCCTGGTGTACCTGCCGTTAGAACATGAAAGAACTACGGCTGAGCATAACGCTCAGTGAACGGATATAATGCATGATAGGAATATACTGAACTTGAAATAATTAAAAATTACTGAAGGTGAAAGGCTGATATGTGGAGTATGATGAAAACTATAGAAAATCTTATAAGTCTGATTTATAAATAATAAAACTGAACTGTTATCTGTTAAATATGAAAACATGCATTTACTGTATTTTAATTATAAAGAGCTTATATAGGTCATGTGCTGTAACAATTGTTTCATGAATAACCGGAGGGGTGACCTCGTCATGTTGTAGAGGGGTGACCTCTAATTACTGTGTTGGGTGGAGGGATCAGCTCCAATGTGAAGGATGTAGAGCACACATCACATTCACCTGATAAACTGTAAACTGATAAGCCTAGGATGCACCCATACGTCCCACTAATAATACTGATAAAATGGCCAAGCTAAACTGAGTGGAACGCTGCGGAATATCACTCTCCCGCAGGTGAGTCATGACACCGGTGCCTCAAGTGTCATGGTTACGGTACCTCCGTAACTAGTACTACTGACTGGTCATGCTTGTATATAAGGCTCAGGCAATATCTTAGTTATTAAAATAATTTCTGATAATTTTTAACATATACTGGGGAAAACATTTGGCTATAGAAGGGGAATCCTAATCATGCATAGAAAGGAAGTCCTTACGGAAAAGACGGAAAATCTGTACCTCTTGTCCAGTAACTGACTGATGGAGGACTGAACGAACACTAATCGGGCTTCACGGAATCTACAATAATAATAGACGCGAATAAGTTATCTGATCTTTATTTAATTTACTTATCTTATAGGCTTCTCATTTTTTTTCTGAAATTCTGTACGTATTTTACTGATAAATCTGATCTTTATTATAACACTTACTAATATATTAGCGACCTACTATTAATTACGGTACACACGTATTCTGACGTTAAATTAATCCCATAATAAGTAACCCGGTAAAATAGAAGGATTCCTAAATTAGAAAGTTTCCAAAATAATTTAATACATTTAATAACATTATACCCTTTTAAAATATTGTAAACTATTTTAATTTAATTCATTTAAAATACAATTAAAAACATTTATAAAAATAATTAATAAAAGGTATAATTTAAAAATATTTGTTTTTTTATAATATCTATCAATGTCCCGAGCCTACCGTGATACCCCTTCTCGGTCGCACTAAACAATACAACAAAACATGTAAAATCTACCTATATGAAATTAACGACAAAAAAATCTGTCACTAAAGAGTGTGACTAAAAGCTGATATTAAAATCTGACATTAAAACTGTAACACCCCACTTGGATAAGTGGACCATTACGTGTGTTTATGGCGTCTCATCAAAGCATAAGGTAAATGTCCTAGAACATAACTGACCATAAAGGAAATACCGGAATCAAACATCGGTAATCCAACATAAGCTCAAAACATGGAAAGTAAATACTGAAGGAAAGGACTAAACAATGTTCAAATAAGTAGAATGATGTAAGAAATGCATAAAGTAAGAAGTTTGGATAGCTTCCATCCGAATGCACATGCTCTCGGAATCCTAAGAGTGTTCTGGTGTACCTGCCGTTACAACATGGAAGGAACTACGGCTGAGCATAACGCTCAGTGAACGAATATAAAGCATGATAAGGAACTACTGAAATGAAACAGATGATAAAAAATTGGAGCTGTAAGACTGATAAGTAAAGTTGCAGCGGAAATCTGTGTATAACCTGTAAAGTCTGATTTATAAATAATAAAGCTGAACTATTATCTATTAAATCTGAAAACATGCATTTACTGTATTTTGATTGCCAGAGCTTATATAGGTCATGTGCTGTAACAACGGTACATGAATAACTGGAGGGGTGACCTCGTCATGCTGTAGAGGGGTGACCTCTAAATAACTGTAGAGGGGTGACCTCTAAATACTGTGTTTGGTGGAGGGATCAGCTCCAATGTGAAGGATGTAGAGCACACACCACATTCATCCTAAAAACTTGTAAACTGATAAGCCTAGGATGCATCCATACGCCCCACTAAACATACATATAAAAATGGCCAAACTGAACATGAGTGGGACGATGCAGGATATCACTCTCCTGCATGTGAGTCACGACACCGGTGCCTCTAGTGCCATGGTTACGGTACCTCCGTAACTAGTACATAAACTGGTCATGCTTGTATATAATGCTCAGGAAATTTATTTCGTTATTAACATGATTACTGATAAGCTTAAACATATACTGGGGAAAACATTTGGCTGAAGACGGGGAATCCTAATCATGCATAAAAAGGAAGTACTTACTGAAAGGACGGAAAATCTGTACCTCGCGTCCATTAATGAAATAAGAATGAAAGCTGAAAGATCTACTCCGACTTCACGGATACTACATATAAAAGGGACGCGAAATAAGTTCTTGATTAATATATTTCATGATTCTTGTATTCTATAATTAGTAACTTTACATAAATAGTAAGTTTCTATAAATAGTAAGTTAAAAAAAATAATAAGCTTGATTCTAATAAGCCATAATTTATTTAAGTCAAAAAATGAGCCGTTTCTTAATAAGCCAATTTAATAAGTCATAAATTTATAAGCAATTAATAATTAAGTTTAACTTAATAAGCCCATTTTTAATAATCCCAAAATTAATAACCAATCAATTGACCCTTATTATTATTATCTCATATATGTTGTTGATCTCATACCTTAGCATGACTAACCATAACTGGACTTTTGACATTTTATGATTTGATAACCATATTTACGTAACTCCTAATATAGTATCATATATACATTCTTGCATTAAACTAATTAGCGCCACTTACTTATATTGATAAGATACCTTTTTTTGAATCAAGGACGTAACGAAATGCGAACTTAGACCAAACAAGCAACGTCATGAATCCAGCGACCAGTGACGTGTATGCTAATGTTCTTAGACCTCAGTTGGTCGTTGGTGTAGACATATTAGTATTAGAGCTTCGCCTAGAACCGAACTCGAGTCGGTCACCATCTCCGAACCGGCATGTGATTCTTTTACGAATGCTTCCGTGTTCTCGAGCGAAAAATGTGATAAAAGACAAGCCTCGCAAGTGAATACTCGTTTAAGACTTTAGTCGGCCATCTCACTTAATATATTCTGCCACAGTATTTTTTTTAGGTTATTGGTATTATCTTATTTAATTGAGTATGCAAAGTCAAATAAACTGATCATGGGCCTATTAATATGGAGGTTACACGTTATGATTGAGCGAGTATGTATTCGAATAGCATTTCCTTTTCTACTTGATAATCTATACCATAAATGATAATCAATACTCAGTAAAATCCGTAAATAATAATGATAAATACATTTTTGACTAAGTAATTGTCATCACATGTTGTATTTAAATTCTGATATAGTCGATCAAAACAAAACGCTCATGCACTTACTACTTTACAAAATTACTTCAATTATTTCAAGAATATAAATTTTTTTTAAAACCCCATTCGAAACATAAGGTATTATAAATAATTATTATGTACTTCATATCTATATAATAATACACAAATAATTATTATTTAAACTTAATAAATAACTATTTGTTGTAGTATTTAAATAAACTGAGACCACGTATTTACTGTTTACGTTTAATTAATGTTAAAGCTGAGACTACGCGTATTTAATATTTGAGTATTTTAAATACGGGTTTTACAATTCTTCCCCTCTAAAAAAATAATTCGTCCTCGAATTAATGATGCGATAATGCTGTGGTTTTACAATTATTCCCCTCTAAAAAGGAGAAATTCATCCTCGAATTAAAGGTAATAAACTGATGAAGTTAAAAAAAGCTGGGAAGACACATAGACTGGGAGGATATGAAAGCTAAAAGGACAAATGAGCTAAAAGATAATTCTTACTCAATTGGAACATGATTATGCTCAAAGGTATAAACCTGACATGACTGAAGTGAACATGGACGTAACATGACTGAAAGAACTTAACTGGATTCATTGACGGAAAAGAGATGAGAGGTCCGGATGGACTCCTCCGTTTCAAGTGGCTTCCCGCTGATAGAATGAATATGCTATAGCATGTAGGATACATGAGACGGTATGTACAAATATCCTGAACAGATAACATTTATATCTCTGGGCAAGCTGCTGAAAACATATAGGGACGAACTACGTGAACAATTGTGAACGTACTACGTGAGCAATTGTGAACGGGGTTCACGACTATATGAGGAATGATGGGCACGGAATATATATTGTGCCCGATGATACATGAAACAACTGTGAACGTGATGCTAGGACATATCATGAACATATGCTGACTGAGGAAAGAATGACAACCGATATGGCCTGAGACGTGAAACGTCTTCCTTGGTATGGAGAAGCTCTGCTAACTTGAGTCTGGTTTCTTAAGCTTTCTGTATCCGTATTCGGTAATAAACCGTGAAACGTGTATCGTGAACTGGCACACGAACTTGAACGTGAACAATGTTTACAACGCTAACGCGAGCTTAAATCATGAGATAGCACAAAGCATGAACTGAAATAACATCATACTGCGACTGAGACTTAAATGTGAAAGTGAAAATAAACGTGAACGTAAATATGAACGTACACGTGATTGTGAACATGAACGTGAGCGCGGTTCGCGAACACTAATTTCGATCTGACAAGATTGTTGATGGAATATTTTGGAATCATACGACCTATTGCTGAATTTCCTACAGCATGTCAGTGTCCTATCTTGAACTTGAGGTATGTCAGGCATCCAGATATGAACATAGTTGCATCAATTATGTTATATTGCTTCTATCAAAATTCTGCCTGGGATTACGGTACCTTCTGGTGGAATCTGAGTGATTAGTCATGAAAGAATTTTGAGTCTGGGTAAAATAGATCTCTCGTAGCGTAGGATCTTATAGAATAAAAATTTTTAGTGTAGGTCCTCTGCTTTATGCGAAAGCTTAGCCATAGAAGGCTAATCATGAGATCTTTCAGCAATTTCTGCGGTAGTAGCCAACTGAATTCTAGAAATTTTGTACTTCTTCATAGGCGTCGGTCGTGACCATCGGGTGATGGCCTTCACCTTCGCAAGATTGTCTGAATTTCCTTTCTACTGAAATAGTGTGGTCCAGAAATGTCACCTTGTTCTACTGGGATTCATATCTAGAAAGCTGCGTATATAATTTTTCTCCTATCGGAGAATCCATACAACTGTGAGAAGATGATTATCTTGTACCTCTCTAGAATTTAGAAGATCAAAATGTTATCAAGTACATACTGACGATTTTGTCTGCGAAATCATATAAAAAATTATTCATAAATTTCATACTATAGCTGGAGCATTTGGGAGCTCAGAAATATAATCAACGTCTTAAAGAGACTATAACATGTGCATCAGCAGTCTGGAAAACACCATGTTCCTTATCTCACCACTGATGGTGGCATGATCGTGAATTGTTTTGAAAAATATATAAGACGTCGTAGCATATCAGATAATCCTGCTATTCAGGGAATGAACATTGATTAAGAATGGTGATTTTGTGAAGTTTTCGGTGATCGATACGTGATCTCATGTTACCGGTCCTCCTTTCTAATAGACCTAACACGGTGCACCTTCTGGTGGTGCTTAAGGCGAATAAAGCCTCATTCCAGTAACTCTTGCAGCAATTGCTGCAACTCTTTTAACTTAGCTGAAGCCCTGGAATAAGAGTTTTGAAAACAGGTTATGTTTCTTGAGACAAACTTGATGTTAAATTCTGTATCGTGGTTAAGAAGGAATTTATGGAAAACCTCCTGAAATTTTTATCTGAAAACTCTGGAATAATATGTTGATCATGAATTTAAAGAATCACAGAATTCGCATCAGGAATGCTGACTAGAAGTCTTTGCAGCTATAAGATAATGATTCACGTGCTTGTAAAGCTGAACAATTTGTATTGATTCTTCTGGCAGAAAATATAATGAATATATTTGGGATTTAGTATGACGGATCTTGTCGTTAACTGATAGGAAAAAAAAAACTTGAATAAGTAAGGGTGATACTGTGGAGTCTATTCTTGCTGGGAGGTAGGTAAATATGTGATTTAAGATAAAGCTGACATGGAATACGTGAAGTAAACCTGGGGACTTTTCACTGAATGTGTTCGTTCGTAACCTCACAGAGTGAATACTACGTGTTTAACCTGAATAATACTCCAGTGGTGGTAACTAAAATTTCAAAAGATCTGGTTCATGCGTGACATAATAGAACGGGTATACCCCTTTCTGAAAGGTACCCTGAATTACTGAGGGTCTCGCTTAGCAACATATTGGAGTTAGGAATTCTGACTCGTACTCTAAGAAGATATTTGTATGACATGTATCATGACTGGTCTCCTAGTGTCTTCTGAAACGATACTTGAGAACTGTGTCTTGACTATTGTCTAGACATGTATTTTAATGGATGAACCTGGACAAGGCGGAAAATTTTTGGTAACTTGCTAGGATTGGCGGACCGGTTAGACTACTGACCTCTTGTATTTCTGGTCACGTCCGTGCCAGAGTTCCGATGGTTACTGAATGATTATTATAAGTACGATGGTTGTCACTACTGCTTTGTCTGTCACTTTATGACGGTCATTATTATGACCGTGATTCATGTAACTATTCTACTGAGTGGTCGGATGGGTTCCGGTTCCCACTCTTCTGAATGAACGGTTAGTTGAGTGAAGTGTGACATTTAGCTGAGAACAAAAAAGCCTGGAATAGAATGGTAGTGTCAGATGGTAGAAGTTTATTCTCGTCAGAAATTTCAAATTTATAGTTTTCGTCCTTGTTCTGCAGAGTCTTCATAGTATAAACAGCATCAGCATCTTGAGAAATATCCAATGTATCAGCACCATCAGCATTTGTGAGGTCTTCAAGGTGTTAGCGGCATCAGCATCTACCAAAATCTTCAAATCACGAGCAGCATCAGCACCTGGTAGAGTATCGACAAGTGGAAACGCCTGAGATGATTGAGGATCGATTAGCAATATCCATAGAGTAGGGTACCTGGAGTACACCTGGACTACTGTACATAAAGTACAAAATGAATACTGCACATGGAGCATATCTGAGACACTATACGTGGAGTATTCATGTGTTGGAAATACGTTTTACGTATTTATGAAGGATCGGTCGCTCCAACGATTATTATGTAATGGGCTCGTGATCCAGTTAGTTAATGTATAGTCCATATAGCCCACATGTAGGGTGGGCTATATATATCCCCTCCTAGCATGTTAGGAGGGGTTGATCATTTTCACATTTTCATTATTCATCTTTACTTTCTCTCTCTACTTTTCTCCCTTCTCTCCTTTCTCTCTCTACTCCATCATCTCCCTCCTTCATCTTTCTTATGTTTATCAATTAATCAACCATCTTTATCAACAAAATCCATAATGTAGAATAGGCCAATAATTTCGTAGACCTTCAATTGGTATCAGAGCATGGTTAGTTTGGTTTATTCTTGTTTTTATTTTGTTTGATTTTGATGGGTTTTGATTTAATCAAGCTTTTATCTTAAAAAGTTTGTATTTTTATGCTTTAAATCATGTCAAATCTTTAGATTTACTTACTTTTTTGATAAAAATCAAAAATTTTTATACAAAAATAAAAAATTTTATTATCAAATCTTAAAAAGTTTATGTTTTTATAAAAAGTTTGTGTTTTTCTCTTTTTAATTTTTTATTTTTATTGATAAACCCTTTCTATTTTGATTGCATTTTTGTTTGAATTCTTTAAATTGAAATTTTAATTTTATCCTTTTTTTATTTTTTTTAATCAGTTTCCACTTTAATTTTTTTTTATTATTAGTTTTTCTTTTATCAGTTTTTTTATAATCAGTTTTTTTTATAAAAAAATTTGATAATTTTTTATAATCTGTCCATCGAATCTGTTTCTCTTTTTCTGTTATCCAATTGTTAAGTACCAGTGTTTCTTAGTTTTCTATATTCATCATCTTTTTGTCCAAGAATCTCAGTCAGTCTCATCAAGTTCCGGGTGAACAAAAGTTACGGGTGCACAAAAGTTCCGGGTGAACGAAACTTCCGGGTGAACGAAACTTCCGGGTGAACGAAACTTCCGGGTGAACGAAACTTCCGGACGAACGAAACTTCCGAACGAACGAAAGTTCCGAACGAACGAAAGTTCCGAACGAACGAAAGTTCCGAACGAACGGATGTTCCGAACGAACGGAAGTTCCGAACGAACGGAAGTTCCGAACGAACGGAAGTTCCGAACGAAGCATCAAAATTCAAACATAACGGGACTGCAACTCAAATCACAACTCAACAACAAAGTCTCGACTTGACTCTCGAAAAACATTCATCAAAGACTCTCGACTCCCTCAGACTAAACAATTTCTTTCAACAATCCTCTCGTCTCCTCACCCTGACCAACAACTGATTCTCCTAACCCTCGACTCTCGAACCACTCAAACATACAACACCAAACCCCCCAACCTCGAACACCACTCACCCTCGACACACACCCTCATCAACTTAACACTAAACCCACACCACTCCCTCACTCTCAACCGACTCAGACCATCGACATCAAAACAGTCACAAACCAAACACATACTCTCTGACCCAAACCTCTCGACAACTGACCCGACAACCAGACTAACAAACACAAATCAACCTCGACCCAACTCTCAACTCTCGCTCACACATACACTCGACAAAAACTTTTGATTAATTATCACACTCCACCAGACCCACGTCACGGCTCGCACACCAAACACACAGAATGACTCGACAGATGAGAGAGACTACGATTAGAACATAATTAAATACCTACCCGAGACCCATTTTCTGGATCTTGATGCTTAGATCGTTGTACATCTTTTTGGGAGCTTAATTGTATAATTCGTTTTTTGTGTTAATAAGACAAAGGATTTTCGTGGTGTAGTGCGATGGTAGTATTTAGATGAGATTAGGATTTTTGATGAGAGTTTTACTGCGTATGAGAACTCAAAGAATTTGAAGATTGGCTCTAAGATCATAGAAATTGTGGATTATTAATCGGTATAGGTTTCTTTTTGGGTTTCAGATTCGTGCTCATGTCCTTTGATTGATAACTTGGATTGAGAACTCAAAGAGCAGTTTTATTTTTATCTTGATTTGGTTATCTGAGTGGATAGGAAAAGAGACGGAGGAGTAGTATTATCTAAGTGAGAGAGAGTAAAGAAGTCAGGCGGACATTACAATGAGAGAAATTAGGATTTTTTTTGTGAGTAATTTAAGAGTTGACCCCATTTTAAATATACGGTTAGTTTGAGTTAGTGGATTAGGTTTTGCAACGTGTATTATCGGAGACGTGTATTATTGGAGACGTGTATTATTGGAGACGTGTATTTTGTGGCAACGTGTATTATTGGAGACCCCATTTCAAAGAGCAGTTTCCTTATCACACGCTCCTTATCAATTGATCTATTTGGAGAAAATATCAATTTAGTTGGTGGGATATCAATTTAGTGGATACAATATCATTTTGTCTCCATATCTAAGTGGAGAAAATATCAATTTAGTTGGTAGGATATCACACGCTCTTGATATTTTTTGTTTTGGTACATCGTGTTGAGGCGGATATTTAGACAGAACCAAAGCGGTAAAATATTTAACGGGCCGATCATCATATTTATCGTAGCTTGGATTGGTCTCCGGTTTGTTTTATCAACGTTTGAGCCGCAAAGAAACTCACGGATTTTTCGGCGGTTTTGTCATATTCTGTGACTTTCTGTTTCTACGTTTCCGCCAAAGTCCAACAACAACATCCACATCATTTTTTTTATCTTTCCTCGATTTTTAATGGATTCGTTAAATTCGACACTTAAAAAATGAGACTTGCATCGAATGCAAGAGAAAGCTAGAGAAAGTGGTATAAATTCATTTCAAATGCTTCAATATCATCTAGTTACTCTTTCACGGCTTCAAGGTGGGAGCGAATTTGTGACCATCTTTGGACAAGATCGTCATATATTCATCGACTCAATATTCACCACTTTGACCCAACTCGCCGAGCAACTCGACAATGGAAACTTCAATCACTCTGCATCGACACTTGCATATAAGAATCTTGTGATACAACTCACGCCTTTCCTCCAATACAATATCATCAAGTCTTAAAGTTCAGTGATTTGCCAATCTTTTCTTTGAGATACACATACCGAGCTTCGAGTTTTCCGTGATACAATATTGAAACTCATGACATCGGTCTCGTCTTCGATTTATCAAAGATCACAACTTAGGCAAGTGTATGATAATGGAGTGCAAGAATCAATGACGCAGATGCAAGAGGAGAATGGTCATTCGATTGACAACTTGGAGCCTAACGATGGCAAGAGCACGGGATCAGAAGGACAACATGATATCAGTGGCACGTCGGGGAATACTCACGAGATCTCTCTTGATGACACCTTACCCGTTTATGACGAAGAGCCTGCAAACATGGTACAATGTGATGTTGGTTATGATGTATATGCTGATGACATGCCGCATATTGAGCATTCTGAACCTAATTATGACAAACATGGGATGGACAAGAGTGATAGAAATACTACTTATGATTCATCCGATGTGAGTCATAATGGGGGAGAAAGTGTTCAAAATGCTAAACATCATGATAATTGTCTTATAACTGCTTCATTGACAGCTTCTGATTCCAAGATTAGAGAGCTCGAAACGATTGTAGCTCAACAATTAAAAGATCTTGAGGATGCCAAAATTGAATTTTCAAAGAAAATGAACAAATTTGAAACATATTTTGAAAAACTTGAAAAATCAAATGTTGTTCTTGAAAGAAAATTGGATCAAAAAGTGTTAGATTCTAAAGCTGAAAAGGATAATCTTTTGAAACAAATTCAACTGCTTGAATCTAAGTTGGCATCCCAAGATAACTTGCTAAAAGAGAATGAGACTTTAAAGGCCCAAGTACAGGAAAAGGTCTTTGCTATAGCCGCGTTGAAAAACGAGTTAACGAGAAATAGAGGACCTAGTGTGGACACTAAGCTTGAAAAACCATCAATCTTGGGAAACCGCCTACAAATCAGTTCGTCAGACAACCGATTGTCAGACAACCTACTGCATTTAGATCCGAGCGACCACAATCCTCGAGACCGCGGTTTGCCTCCCAAGTTGATTTGGGACATATTTCTAGAACAGTCACTCCACCAACTAGGCCTAATGTGACTAAATCACTTTTAGCAAGACTTCATCACATGATTGCCCCTAGTTTCTCTAAGAATAGTTCAATGAACACGTCTAGAACTAGTTCAACTGATGTGCGCCATGATTTTGGTCAAAGGGAAGCTATTCAAAAGACACATGTAAGAGATTGTAATGTCCAACCTAGTCAGATGCCCTCTAGATTACCCAACACTGCTAACCGTAGCATGTCATCTCATAGGAGCATCGATCAATCATCTAGGAAATACTCGGACATTAAATATGCTACTTGTAAAACATGTAGAAAATGTGTCTTTACGGCAAATCATGATTCTTGTATCAAGAAACTACTTAATGAGGTGAACTCCCGTGCAAGAATTAAATCCCAGTGGGTCGCTAAAATCAAACCCATTGGTAAAATGTGGCGCCCCACTGGTAGAACTTTCACTCTTGTAGGAAACGAGTGCCCTTTAACTAGGATAGTCTCTGATTCTACGAAGACTACTAGGGAGGAAATTGCAAAGGATGATACATCACTTAAGCCTGAACTTAAGGTTTTCTATAAAAGGAAACGTTTGCCAACTAAGACAAGTGAATCATCCCCTCAGGCCACCTCTGACACAAGAAAAGAAAACCGTGAACCCCCACGTGCTTCTAAAATAGATATCTCTAACCCATGCAAAAGTATACAAACTCCTAATGAGAATGCAGGTACCAAAGTTGATGTTCCAAAAGAACAAAGCGGTCCAATCATTGTCTACCGTTCAACTAAGGACACTCTTAGAGTTTGGTTGCTGAAGAAGCAGATATCGGAGAAACAAATGTCTCAGGGGATTCATGGCTAAGCTCACAAAGGACTTACAGTCACATAACATACTATAACTCGATCTCAAAAGACAGGAAAGTTCATCCCGATGATGACTTATCCTAACAACGAGAAATTCATTTTTCTCGGGCATGAGCTTATATTAAAACATTCCAAGTTTTTAAGCTCATGCACAATGGCTCCTCGTTAAATGACAGACGACGACCCGGACTTCAGAGACAGGGAAGTTTATCTACGCAACGATAACTTACCTTCTTAACAAGAAATTAAGTTTTCTTGGACACGAGTTTATCCTAAAACCATTCAAAGGTTTTTAGCTCGTGTATATGGTTCATTGTTAAATGTCAGACAATGACCCGAACTTCAAATAAAGGAAAGTTTATCGCCGATGGTAAACTTATCCTCATTAACGACAAATTAAATTTTCTCGGACACAAGCTTACGTTAAAACCATTCAAAGGTTTTAAGCTCGTGTACATGACTTACAGTTAAATGTCAGACTGTAACTCGAAATTAAAATAAAGGAAAGATTATCTTTTATGATAACTTATCCTCTTAACGAGAAATTCACCTTTCTCGGTCATGAGCTTGTATTAAAACATTCGAAGTTTTAAGCTCAGAAAGGAAAGTGTATCTTTTAAATAAGAGAACTTTTCCTCATAACGAGAAATTAAACTTTCTCGGTCATGAGCTTTCCGTTAAAACAGTCAAAGTTTTCAAGTTCATGAAAAACGACTTCTAAGTAAATGTCAGCTTAGGACTCGTTCTTCAGATAGAAGGAAAGGTTATCGCCGATGGTAACTTATCCTTACAACGAGAAGTTTACAACTTCTTGGACTTGAGCTTTCCCAAGATATTCCAAATCTTAAGCTCAAGTAATTGGTTTTCAAAACATTGAACACAATTTTTCAAGAATTTCTCAAAAGGTTTTTCTAAATCTTTCAAAATTGTGTGTTCAAAAACGTTTTGATAAAACGAGCATGTCTTCTGGAATCGATAATATTTACGAACCTAGAAATGTCATTCAATAATGACACGGGGTTGTAAATAAAGTTCGAGCAGAAGTTTAAAAGATTTAATACATGCTCCATATGGTTTGCTATTATTTCCGATAGTAACCCGCTTTTCACTTTGAAGTCAAGCATTTCACCGGAAAGCTTTGACTTCAGAATCCGAAGTTATCAACTCCACAATCCAAAGTTCGTTGCAATTGATATCTACTTACTCGACGATTCGACTACTCAAACGGTGACTACAGCTCTTTCAATAGAACACGGGTCAACAATTGAGGGGGAGCAATTGTCCAGCATTCAGAATCCTTGATGCCGAGAGTGCCAAGTTCACATATTGGGGTCAAGACAACGATATCAATCACACACATGGAGTCAAGAGATAACTTCAGAAGTTACGAGGAAGACCAACATTCGTGAATAAGAACCATGTGCTTCTTTCATATGATGTTCTCCATCATTCAGGTACAACTTCGTAAATTGCTAATATTGTGAATTCATTATCATATATGATCTTTGCACGTGATAAATACCTTACACTTGTGTTTAAAAGGTACTTAATTTACGTTTTAGCACAGCCTCATTAATTTGAGGGGGAGCTTGTGTATTTCATGAAGATAATTGGATTTGCATTTTTCTTCCCAAATTTTTCTTAAAATGCTATTAAATCAATTGATATTAAAAACATCGATTGGGTTAATATTTTTAATATGGGGGAGAAAATGTGATTTAATATGGGAAATGATTAATAAAAAATGGCTTGACTTAACGTGCTAGCTCATCCCGACATGTGCAAAATGTTTTCGGTTATCGTGGCATATGTTAAGGGGGAGCAAAATGGATTTGCACTTCAAAATGGATTTCATGGTGACATACACTTACCCAAAAACATCTCTATTCACGACGGTGAAGATTGTGGTGACATAAGGATGGTAGGATAGGTTAAAGTCCAATGATTCCTCTAGAACCGGAGGAATATTCCCAAGGACACTCCATAGCTAGAAATAGTAGTCCTTAGGAAAGATGGAGAAAGATTGTGAACGTAGCTGAAAAGTACTTAAGTTAGCACTGGAACAATCACAACAAGGTGCTAGTGATGACGTATTGGTAAGCATTGAAGGGGTTGAAGAATGAAAAAGAATTGTAAAGATAAAGGGTGTAAAGAAAGAAGCCCTCCTTACAACCTTAGGCAGAAACCGAGTCAACTCATATGCTATTGAGATCATTTTTAATGATTCTTGATATTGAAGAAAGACATCATGGACCCAGTGATGCAATGCACAACCCTTCCCAGCTAACTCAAATATCTCTCAAAAGGTATTTGTTTTAATCACACGGAGATCAACACATTATCTATTGGTTTATTCACTCCGAATAAATTGGTATTGAAAAGGTGGCACTCCTCTCCAGCCTCTGATCACTAAAATCCAAAATGCACGATCGAGTCTAGAGCCATTTGAGATCATCAAATATCTCATTAGGACACACTTTCATATTTCCTTGCTTCTTCACACACTGTGAAAAGTAAGAAAAATCTTAAGAGTCCTACGTAAAATCTTCATGATCTTGCCTGAACATCCGAGTAATACGAAAGTATTTACAATGACGATGGAAATCCTTCTTGAGCGAATATCAAAAAGCTCATGGTAGGTGACTTGTGCGATTCTTTATGAATCAAACTTGTGAGACACTGTACATGAAATAATGTACATGAAATAATGTACATGGAGTATAACTGAGACACTGTACATGGAGTACATTTGGAATACTGTACATGACACTGGTGGGAATTTCTTGAGATGATCTATACTGGTGTCTACCGTCTGACATAGTCAACGGAGATAATTTGATTTAACTGGTTTAACTGAACTGAAACAACATGATAGCGTGGTAGTTCCTGCGTAGACTTAAAGCTGGTTGTATAGAGTTTCAAGAATATGGTTAAACCGAATTTCAACAATGGTCAGCAAGAAGACATGACTGATGAAGATCAAGCATGATTATTATGAAAACAAGATTTAACTGTAACCCCTTCTGTATCTTAGCATGAAAACATCATTACTTTGCTGAAAACATAATCCTCATAAGGAGACATGCACTTAGTCAGCATGAAAACGACATTCACGTGAGAGTATAAACTTGACTGATACAAAGAACATAGAAGAATAATCAACTGAGGTTTAACATGAGTTGATGTGGATAGTTATGGTTTAATCCACAATATTCATAGTATGAAGCCTGTGACAAAGTATGGGCGATTCTGTTTCGATCCATACTTGTCTAATTTTTATGAGAACTGTCATGTATAGAAATGTACCATCTTGGACTAAATATGTTTGGTTGTAGTCCAATTCATATTTGTCACGATTTTATGAAATGTCATGATATGACAAATGTGAATAACTATGGATCGGTTCATAAAACAACATTCGACTGAAAAGCATGAAATTTGACCTGAGAAATAGGGAACGATTATGGCTGGTTCACTAAGTAATATTTGACTGAAAACATGAATCTGACATGAGTAAGGGTAAACGCCTATGGGTCGGTTTACCAATACAAAATCTGAACGGCAAGGGTGAACGCCTATGGGTCGGTTTACCAAAACAAAATTTGAATGAAAAGCACATGCGATTAAATAAGGCCAGTTCTGTACCAACCTTTTACTTAGTCAAAAACTTTAGGAAAACTGATTTATAAATGAAGAAAACTCATGAGAAACATGAAAGATAACAACGCCAAAATCTGAGAAGTTCCTGGTGACTACCCACTAGTCACAGGTCAAGTTTTAGAGCCTACAGGTCGAACCTTGTCCTCTGATACCATAATTGTAACACCCCACTTGGATAAGTGGACCATTACGTGTGTTTATGGCGTGTCATCAAAGCATAAGGTAAATATCCTAGAACATAACTGACCATAAAGGAAATACAGGAATCAAACATCGCTAATCCAACATAAGCTCAAAACATGGAAAGTAAATACTGAAGGAAAGGACTAAACAATGTCCAAATAAGTAGAATGATGTAAGAAATGCATAAAGTAAGAAGTCTGGATAGCTTCCATCCAAATGCACATGCTCTCAGAATCCTAAGAGTGTCCTGGTGTACCTGCCGTTACAACATGGAAGGAACTACGGCTGAGCATAACGCTCAGTGAACGGATATAAAGCATGATAAGGAACTACTGAAATGAAACATATGATAAAATACTGGAGCTATAAGACTGATAAGTAAAGTTGCAACGGAAATCTGTGTATAACCTGTAAAGTCTGATTTATAAATAATAAGCTGAACTATTATCTATTAAATCTGAAAACAGGCATTTACTGTATTTTGATTGCCAGAGCTTATATAGGTCATGTGCTGTAACAACGGTGCATGAATAACTAGAGGGGTGACCTCGTCATGCTGTAGAGGGGTGACCACTAAATAACTGTAGAGGGATGACCTCTAAATACTATGCTGGGTGGGGGGATCAGCTCCAATGTGAAGGATGTAGAGCACACACCACATTCACCTTGATAACTTGTAAACTGATAAGCCTAGGATGCATCCATACGCCCCACTAAACATACATATAAAAATGGCCAAACTGAACATGAGTGGGACGATGCAGGATATCACTCTTAACTAATGTATTTCATGATTCTTGTATTCCATAATTAGTAACTTTACATAAATAGTAATTTTCTATAAATAGTAAGTTTAAAAAAAATAATAAGCTTGATTCTAATAAGCCATAATTTATTTAAGTCAAAAAAATGAGTCGTTTCTTAATAAACCAATTTAATAAGTCATAAATTTATAAGCAATTAATAATTAAGTTTAACTTAATAAGCCCATTTTTAATAATCCCAAAATTAATAACCAATCAACTGACCCTTATTATTAATATCTCATATATGTTGTTGATCTCATACCTTAGCATGACTAACCATAACTGGACTTTTGACATTTTATGATTTGATAACCATATTTACGTAACTCCTAATATAGTATCATATATACATTCTTGCATTAAACTAATTAGCGCCACTTACTTATATTGATAAGATACCTTTTTTTGAATCAAGGACGTAACGAAATGCGAACTTAGACCAAACAAGCAACGTCATGAATCCAGCGACCAGTGACGTGTATGCTAATGTTCTTAGACCTCATTTGGTCGTTGGGGTAGACATATTAGTATTAGAGCTTCGCCTAGAACCGAACTCGAGTCGGTCACCATCTCCGAACCGGCATGTGATTCTTTTACGAATGCTTTCGTGTTCTCGAGCGAAAAATGAGATAAAAGACAAGCCTCACAAGTGAATACTCGTTTAAGACTTTAGTCGGCTATCTCACTTAATATATTCTCCCACAATATTTTTTTAGGTTATTGGTATTATCTTATTTAATATACTATGCAAAGTCAAATAAACTGATCATGGGCCTATTAATATGGAGGTTACACGTTATGATTGAGCGAGTATGTATTCGAATAGTATTTCCTTTTCTACTTGATAATCTATACCATAAATGATAATCAATACTCAGTAAAATCCGTAAATAATAATGATAAATACATTTTTGACTAAGTAATTGTCATCACATGTTGTATTTAAATTCCGATATAGTCGATCAAAACAAAACGCTCATGCACTTACTACTTTACAAAATTACTTCAATTATTTCAAGAATATACATTTTTTTTTAAAACCCCATTCGAAAAATAAGGTATTATAAATAATTATTATGTACTTCGTATCTTTATAATAACACACAAATAATTATTATTTAAACTTAATAAATAATTATTTGTTGTAGTATTTAAATAAACTGAGACCACGTATTTACTGTTTACGTTTAATTAAAGTTAAAGCTGAGACTACGCGTATTTAATATTCGATGATTTTAAATACGGGTTTTACAATTCTTCCCCTCTAAAAAAAATAATTCGTCCTCGACTTAAGGATGCGATAATGTTGTGGTTTTACAAAAACTGTCATAATAATTTGGTGACAAAATTATCTGTCACTAATCTATCGCTAATCTCAATTTAAATTCACTACTTTTCTGTCCAAAACTTACCTACTGGTTTTATAAAATGTTTCTACTGATTTCCTAAAAATATTTACTGATTTAACAGTCCCTTTAGAAATCAAAGAATCGACTAGTTGTTTGGGCTGTTTTGGTCGAATACAGCCAGTTGCCGCCCCAATGTGGGTCACGGCTGGGCAGGGGCTGAGGTAATTGAGAGCTCAGGACCTCGGTTTCGCTAAACTAACCAAACCCGACCCCTTGCTAAACAAACACACCCCGCTTTTGGGGTTTCTGTCTCAGTCGGCCAAAACACAACACCACCGAGACTCTAATCGTCGGCTGGGTACTTACCCTCAATAGAACCGCGCCATTTATTATTATTTATTTTCTATGCTGTTCGGGGCTGGGCAAAGAGAAACCACCGAGAGTCTATGACTATCGGCTGAACAAACCATAACCCACCGAGAGTCTAAAACTCTCGGTTTCTTTTCTTCTTTTTATTTTAAACATCCAACCTGACTACATCTTATATAAATTCCAGGTTTACATATAAATTCGTGTTTATATAAGTCATCAAAATAGATTCGACAAAATGAAAGGAAGAGGGATTGTTTACCTTGATTTCTTGATTGGAATAATCGTACACACACTACCCGAATCTAGCATAGATCAAAACCCTTTTTTTTGGTTCTTGGAGCCGTCGGTCTAACTCTACAACCCTAACTCTCTTTTTTTTATGTCTGATTTTGGAAAAAAAAGTGAATCCCCGTTTTAATTTGTGCACCCAAAATGGGCTTAAGCCCAACTTCTTCCTTTTTTTTAAAACAAACCGCCAGCCATTTTTGTTATTTATATAACTATTCATTTTTTAGCCTAAAGTATTATTTACGTGCCGTCGTATTTCATTCTCGCGATATTTCTAAATTCCCGCATTTTATTTTTGTCTATTAAATAATACTTATATAGTTTTGATATGAGCAAAATCTCATATCACTTAATCAACAAATCACCCTAAAACACATAGAAAATATCTAACTTTTGTGCTATAAAAGCAGTATTATGTGGTATGTTTTGTGTTTGTGCTTAAATAGGTAACAAGGATACAATTTCAAGCAAACAAGAGGAAATCAAGCTCATTTATGATGAAAAGACAAGAGAAGGATCTAAGATGACAAGCCATTTGAAGATGAAGGACCTATCTTGACAATATTCAAAAGTTAAGGGACTTAAATGCAAAGTTTGGAAAAAGTCAAGATTAAAGTCAAACTTGGTCAAACTTCAAGTCAAACAAGTCAATGGACTTAAAAGTCACGAATGCAAGTCAAAGGACCTAATTTTCCATTGAAATGAAGAAAGGAGCTACAATGAAGAATCTGCTACAAGTGAGGGACTAAAAATGTCATAAATACATATACTTTGTTCTTGCTCCACGGCTTTACTTTCTGGACCAATCAAATTGCAAAGAAAATGAGGTGCGGATTGCCAGCTAACTTGCCAGCTCACTCTCTCATTTAATAACCGGATCCAAGAACAGTGAAGCGCGCTACACCTTTCAACCAATAAAAACAAGCCATGCGATAATCCTTTTATCCATTTTTGAATAGTGATCTGTGTGAACAAATAAGAGCCAACCAAAGCATGCCACGTAGTTTCTTCAACAGCATATCGAAGATTATGATTTAGGCATTTTCAGAAGAAGATCAAAACACCTAATTGTCATGGATAAGTTGATGCACTTTTTACTTGTGAATACAATGATCCCATTTTTAAGCTTAGTATGGGGAAAGTGAAACTTGAGGGTGATAAGTGTCCATGGTACCAAAGCCCTAATTTAAGTCATCGATTTCTTTATGAGTTTTTCCATCAAAACCATTTATGAGAAAAATCAAAAATATAATAAATAGAATTGTTCTTCTTTGCATTGCATTGTACAAAATCGAAATCATGCATCATATAGTGTACAGTAGTGTAAAAGCATTCCATATTGGCCAAAGTGTGTTAATTATGAGAAAAATGTAAATTTGTGCTTTAAAATATAGCATTGCATGAGGTCATGGAAATGATCAAGTGTAGAGGATTTGATATGAGCAAAATCTCATATCAATTAATCAACAAATCACCCTAAAACATATAGAAAATACCTAACTTTTGTGCTATAAAAGCAGTATTATATGGTATGTTTTGTGTTTGTGCTTACATACGTAACAAGGATACAATTTCAAGCAAACAAGAGGAAATCAAGCTCATTTATGATTAAAAGACAAGAGAAGGATCAAAGATGACAAGCCATTTGAAGATGAAGTGCCTATCTTGACAATATTCAAAAGTTCAGGGACTTAAATACAAAGTTTGGAAAAAGTCAAGATTAAAGTCAAACTTGGTCAAACTTCAAGTCAAACAAGTCAATGGACTTAAAAAGTCAAGAATGCAAGTCAAAGGACCTAATTTGCCATTGAAATGAAGAAAGGAGCTACAATGAAGAATCTGCTAAAAGTGAGGGACTGAAAAATGTCATAAATACATATACTTTGGTCTTGATCCATGGCTTTACTTTGTGGACCAATCAAATTTCAAAGAAAATGAGGTGTGGATTGCCAGCTAACTTGCCAGCTCACTCTCTAATTTAATAACCGAATCCAAGAACATTGAAGCGCACTACACCTTTCAACCAATAAAAACAAGCCATGCAATAATCCTTTTACCCATTTTTGGATAGTGATCTGTGTAAACAAATAAGAGCCAACCAAAGCATGTCACGTGGTAAATTTAGCAGCAGTTCGAAGATTATGATTTAGGCATTTTCAAAAGAAGATCAAAACACCAAAGATGCTCGTAATCAAGTGACGAAGCCAACCCAATCATCCAATTAGGCTGGAATTCACTAAATAAAAAAGGCCCAATTTTGATCAAGAACAGCTAATTACAATTGAAGAGATGAAGACACTTGGCACCTCCTCATTGGTTGAGACACGTCATTCTTCCCAAGATATCGTCATCAAACCTGTATGAATAGTAGTTAGCTACTTCATTTTTAGTGGGTAGTTAAGTGTGAAAAAACACACACATGTAAATTTTCTCTCTCAATTTTTAAGATTTCATAGTTAGCTTCTCTCAAGTGTTTGACACACACTTGAGAGGTAGTTATTCAGTTAGATTCTGTAACCACTTTTCCCTCCTAAATCAATAAAAGCACAAAAATATTTATTTCATATTCTCATCTTCATTTACTCTACTCAATCCTGCATTACTATTGAACTTTTGTGATGTCATTGATCATAGCTAATCAATGAAGTGTTTCTGAGTTGTTTTGGAAGCTATCCAGTTTGATTCAGTCTAACAGTTCATTCCAGTTCCTATTGTAGTAGTTTAGTAGCAGATCTTGTTGATTTGAATTAGAAATGGCATTTGGAGGTGATATAGGTGTTGATTTTTGTTGATTGGGTCTGGAGGAAGTAGTAATAGAGAGTACAACACTACTCTACTCCATCAATGGAGGCTTCAAGCTAAAAGATTTTGAAATTCTGTTTTTTGGTTCCACTGAATTGTTTTGCATGCTAAATTTCTTAGTGTAAAGCTACTTGTTGTAATGATCATGTGTATTGTTTGATGATAGTGTAATTTTGTTGGATAGATAGCATTTGAGTAATCTTGTAGCCTTAATCTCAATTTACTTGATTTCAGCTTCCATTTTCATCAATTAAAAGTCTTTGATTTAATTTTGAGATTTAGTGTGCTAACAAGTCTGAATTCAGTTTGATTTACTCTCATTTCACATTTTAAACAAGTCTTGATAGAAGTCTAAACCTGTTTCATTCTTTAGATCAGATTTTCATTTGAAAAATTTGATAACAGTTTTCTAAAATGGTGTTTGGATTTGCCTAGTTTTTGTGATTCAGGATTGATAGATTCTGTGATAAGTGTTCATTTACATTTAGTAAACTAGTGTAAACTCATTTGTTCAGTTTTGAAGTCAAATAGTTGGTCAAAAGGGCAATTGGTTAGGAAAAAGTATGGGTCAAGTATTTTCATCAGTCTATTCATAAAACTTGCTAGATTCAAATCACTTGCATTCTTTCATTACTAAACCATTTTGCTTGAAACCAGTTCTCAATTGAAGTTTAACATACAAAGAATTAGTTTGTATAAGGAAATTCTACAGTTTACAAAATTGAGTGTGAAATCATCTTTTTAATAAGCTCAATAGCATTTCCAAGTTTATGTAATAAGATCCAAACTGTTTTCTTATAACTGCATTTCCACTTCATAAATGTGCCAATTTATTTCACAAAACTTGTTACAAACATGTCATGAGTGACTTTTGAAGTTTTCAACTTATTGAAAAATTTGGTCAACGTTGGTCAATTAGCACTTTTCAGCTTAAATTCAGTTTCCAGCTTATCTAGTGAATCATTTTCAAATTGGAAAGACATTCCATACTCCTTGTAAGCTGTTTAACAAAATTAATCATTGAAATCAAGTTGTGGAAGTCTAGTTTGCTAGTTTTCTTATTCTTGGCTTATTTGAATAAGCTACTTTGAGATTTACTAGCTTTTAAGCTGTTTCCTTACACATGTCTAGCTAATTTTCGATTTTAAGCATTTTGAAACAAATTAGAGCTTATTTGGTCCATTATTAAGCTCATACGAGCTTATTCTTTTGTTGTGCCCGTTTTTGTGATTAATTCCTAGTTAATTGCAATTTGGTCCTTGAATGTTTAACTGTTTTGATTAGGATCTAATTTTACAAGTTTTTAGGGTTTTCAAGTTTACAACCCTTTAAGTTTCAGTTTTTGTCAAAATCTGTTAAGAAGTTTGTTAATTGGTTAAAATTGTTACAAGTTGTTAGAAATTTACATTTTTAGTCCTTATAGGTTTTGAACTTTACATTTTAGCCCCTTTACTTTCATTTAGCTTACATTTTTAGCTCATTTACTTTCATACATTTACATTTTAAACTTTTGTGAATATTACTTGGTATTTGGAAAGTGCTTTACGGATACGTAGCTTAATATTTTACATTTCTTACGATTTGATTGAAATAGACATAGACTTCCAAATACCCTAACAACCAAGAACAATAAAAGACTTGAGATTTTTAGGACTTTCAGTTTGTCAAGAGTCGAGAGAAAACGAACTTTAAAATAATGAATATCAAGTGGCGTCGCTGCCGGTTCTTTGAATTTACGAGAGACTATTGATTGACGGTTTTCATTGGCTTTTGGGATCCGTTCACCTCGTGAACGTTATTTTTACGTATCATAAATAAAAAACATAAAAAATCTAAAATATAAAAAATATAAAAAATCAAAAATATAAAAATATAAAAACTAAAAAATAACAAAAACAATTCTTTTCCTAAAGAATTGACAAAAAAATTAAAAAAATTCAAAAAAACTATCTTTTTCCTAAGAGATTGCAACCAAAAATATATATTATTGGATTTCATCGGTTTTTACGTACATATAGTATTTTCTTTAAAAAAACCAATAAATACAAAAATATTTTCTCTATATTATTTGTAAAACCCGCATGCTTTTATCATGAATAGTACCCTTAAGATCGTACGTACTAGATTAAAACTTTCCTTTTATAGTACGATTACGTTTACGTGTTAGGATTTTACGTATTACGTACGTGTTAGAACACGATAAGTATTTATTACGCACGAACACGCAATAATTATTTAAACAATAATTAATCACGAACATGCGATCATGAAATCACGAACGTAATTAAATCATGAACTATTATTAATTACCTATATATATTTATTACGAGCGTAAATAAATATATTAGGTCACGGTAATTATTTAACGAGAACACACAAAACGCGAACACAAATAAACACGAACAAACACGTAAAACACGAACACGAGAACACACTTATTAATTAGACACGGAAAATGATTGGGTTACCCCATTGGGCTCATATGCCACGAAATTAGGAAGGAGGATGGGCCAAGCCCATCAAAATTTACTAAAGAAGGGGGTTAAGGGAAAAACACTACTCATTTTCACTTTATAGAGGATTTTCACAAAAACCTAAAAAGCTCTACTCCTCCTTCTTTTGTTTCTTTTGGCCGCCACCTTCAAACAACACCAAAGGGGTGTTTGATTGATCTTGGATCTTGGATTTGTTACTAGTGTTCGTGTTTGTTCATCGTTCTTTAGATCCACGCATTCGGTAATTCGTTTAAACCCTTTTCTTTTTATTTAATCTTTTAAATAATTAAGAACATGTTATGTTTTTTTATAAAACCTAATTAAATCATAGATCTAACATGAATTTGGGTTTGGATTAAATCAAAAGGGATGTTTAAGGGGTGTTTGTTCTTGGCCGCGCCTAAACCGAACCCGAGAGGGTCTCGGTTTGGCCATTTGACCACCACCGAGAACATATGGTCCCGGTCGGTTGGTGTGGGTCCCACGGCAGCAACAAGACAAGGGTAACCGTGAGTTGGTTCAGGGTATGGTGTCGATTTCATGTCCGGTTCATGGTTCTTAGTCAAGATCCGGTTCACGGTGTATGTTTAGATTTTTATTTCTATGATCTTATGTTTAAATTAAATTAATAACATGACATGATTAAATTAATAACATGACTTAGGTTATTTTAATTAATAAAATCATGAAATTATTAACCTAAGTATTTTTATATTTTAGACTTATAATTAATTAATTATTTAAAAACCATGGTTATAATTAATTAATTAACATGACTTAGGTTATATTATTAATATATAATAATACATGTTTTAACCTAAGTATTTAACTTATTTAATTAAAAACATGATAAATTTTAATTAAATATTTTAACCTATAGTTTATTTTAATTACATGAAATAATTAATAAACTATATATTATATCATATGACTTAGAAAATAATCATGAAAACACTTAGGCTTATATACTTAGCTTATTTAACCAGGTTATTTCTAATTATGGAAAATTCTATTTTTAGAAACTTATTTAAATAAGGCAGCAAATCTATTTATGGAAACGTTCTATTTTTAGAAACTTATTTATTTCAGGCAGCTAATCTATTTATGGAAACTTATTTAAATAAGGCAGCTAATCTATTTATGGATACTTTCTATTTTTAGAAACTTATCTATTTTAAGCAGTAAATCTTTTTTTGGAAACTTTCTATTTTTGGAAACTTTCTATTTTTGGAAACTTTCTATTTTTGGTAACTTTCTATTTTTGGAAACTTTCTATTTTAGGGAACCTGCTATATTTGGAAAGTTACTTATTATTACACAATAAGTATAATAATACATGAAATACCAGAAATACTTAATCAGAATATAAGATAAACACAGTTTAAGGCTTAAAAACAGTAAAACATGATAAGAACATATAAAATAAGCTAAGACATGATATAAACCAGTTACGTATTTAGTAGTCAGATACTTATTCATGTATGTATTCATGTAGCATTAGTGATACGGAAGTAGGATTCCTCTCAGTTCGTCTTCTTCGTTCACTGGACATAAGGTACGGATTCCCGTCCTTTCAGTATGGACATTCTTTCCTTATTAGGATTCCCCGCATGCAGCCAACTGTTTTCCCAGTATTTGTTTTATATGTTTTTGAATTGCTTATGTTTATTTAGAATACCTAAAGCCGTATACATGCATGACCAGTTTCACCTAGCTATGGAAGTACCATAACCATAACATTGGAGGCACCAATGTTATGACTTCACCACGGCGGAGTGATTGCTCGTGGCGTCCCTTCAGCTTTTGGCCATATTATTATATTTATCATGTGGGGCATATGGGTGCATCCTAGTTACATGTTTTCAGTCAGGATTTCATGATGAATGTGGTGTGTGCCTTGCATCCTTCACAAGGAGCTGATCCCTCCTACCCAAAAACCAGTATATAAAATTAGAGGCAGCCCCTCTAATTTGCATGATGAGGTCACCCCTACAAGTATTCATGCACGGTGGATTTTCATGACCTATATTGGCTAATGGTAAAATATGATTAAACAGTTTTCATAAGATAAACATAAGGCTTTTCAAACTAAAAAACCAGTTTTATGAACATGTTCCAGGTTTTCCAGGACTTATACATTTCCGCTGCTATTAAGTCTTTATTATGCTTAGTTATTCATACTATGTCTATATCCGTGCACTGAGCGTTTTGCTCAACCGTTACTTTCCTTTCCATGTCCCAAAACGGCAGGTACCCTAGGAAAGACTCGAGCATTTGGAGGACGTACCTAGGATGGAAGCTTGTTTAGTCTTTCATTCATTTCCTTTGCTTTATTTTGTTTTAGGCTTATGTTTGGGAACCGATGTTTGATTCCAGTTATCCCTATGGTCATGTAATGTTTTATACATATACCCTTGTATGCTTTGATGACACGCCATAATTACACGTGATATTCCATTATCAAAATGGGGTGTTACAATTATGGTATTAGAGCCAAGGCTTCGACCTGTAGGCTCTAAAACTCGACCTTTGACTAGTGGATAGTCACCAGGAGCTTCCTAAGCCAACGTTTGTTATTCCACATATTGATGTTTTCACCGCATTGTTATTTTAACCATGATGTTTTCAGCACCTTGAAGTTTTAACCTTGATGTTTTCATCGATATTGTTTTACTAATATGGATGGACAACCGTCATTCATATTTAGTTATGTGTCATTGTTTCATGCATAATGTTCCTTGTGAACTGTGGATATGTGGACTGAACCCCAGTAGTTCATAATTAGTCACATAAACTTTTTTCTGATAAGTTTTGACAGATAAGTTTCATTTATTTATGTTTCATGTATCATTGTTGCAGGGATTATGACTAAGTAATGGTTGGTACAGGACTGGCCCTATTTAGTCGCATGTGCTTTTATCGAAACTTTTAACTTTGGGACCGACCCATAGGCGTCCCCTCGCTATGTCTTTTGTTTTAGGACCGACCCATAGGCGTCCCCTCGCACATATAGAGGTTTTTATAAAATACATTACGCATTCATGCACTTTTTTTCATGCATAAAATTTTTCTCATGATTTATTGGCATAAATTTTTTTTTCATGTCCCCTCATAAGTTACTATGTTTTTATGTCAAGTATGTTTTCATACTGTCATGGTTAACTTCGGTTTCATGCTGATTATGTTATGCACTCCTTTATGATAGATCGTTTTATGTTCCTTCATGATAATTCCGTCTTCATGTTGATTACGTCTTCATATCGACTACGTCTTACGCCTCTTTTGTTATTTATGCTTTCACGCAAGACATTGTTGGATTTCATTGAATTCTGCTTTCATGATAGTCATGGTTGGTTTTCATTGATCATGCTGTCAGGCAAATCATCGTTGAATTTTGTGTAACCACACTTTAGCGTTTCTCTATGCAACCAGAATGAGGTATATACTGGCATTGCCAGGTTATCATGATGGTTTTCCTAACCGTTTAACCGATATACTTTCTTTAGATCATGATAAATGATCGACCCCATACCGATCATTTCATGTGCATTCCACGTGTACTCCACGTACCGTATTTCATGTGTATTACACATACCTAATCCGTGTGTATTTCACTTGCAATACTTCACGAGTATTCCCTAGTCGATTCTGAATCACCTCAGGCGTATTTTCAATTGCTGATATTCTACAAGATTGCTGATGCCGCTCATAACTGGGAGATGTTACTAAAGGTTGATGCTGCTGACGTTCGGGGACGCAACGAGATGCGGATGCTGTTCACAACCTGGAGATCCTACGAGAAAAAGACAAAGGCGTCAAAGTAAAGCTATTGGACTAGAAGATACTTCACAATCAGACGATTTTATAAATCATTGTCCCAAATTCTTAGTTACATGTCACACGTCATTCAGTTGTCATTTCAGTCATATGAGTGCAAACCAGTACCAGCCGGCCACTCATCTGAAATTCAGGGTACCCTCCAAGGGTATATCCGTTAGGTTGTGCCATGTATTAATTAGGCCACAAGAATTTCAATACCATTACCGACACATCAGTGAGAACTTTCACGTTGCCGATGTCACTTTCATTTCTCTCACCATATTTCATATATTCATGACCATGAAGGACGCCTTTCGTATTTCCACGTATACGAAGGTTTTCCTTCAGCTTAATGATAAGATCCAAGCTGCTAAAGTATTTCCTCAGACAGACACGAGATGAATTTTATCCTACGATTCATAATTATGTACAGTAATGTTCAGGCTCCTGAATACATTCAGCTTGATTTTCCATCAGGAAAATCTGTACAAATTATCTATGCTTACAAGCATGTGCGTTGTTAGCCATGGTCGCTAAAATTTTCTAGCTATCAGTAAGACACGGCCACTTTATTCTTTTACGCATAGCCAGTTGATTATTCCAAGTCTTCCTATACATTCCAGAAGAACCTACAAGGAGAAGGATGGTAACATGAGATTATGTGTCGACTACCGTCGACTTAAACAAATCACCATTCATGACCGTTATTCTCCTCCACGTATTGACGACATGTCCAATCAACCGTATAGTGTTAATCACTTTTCCAAGATCGAACTCATGATCATGCTGCCAACAAGGACGAGTGGAAAAGCAGGACATGTCCATGACTGCTATTCGTTCACGACTCGGTCATGCTAGATTTATGATTTTAAATTAGTCTCATCAATGCTCCAACGACATTACAAGAATGAGTTTCCATGAACTCATAGCAAATTCATCAGTGTTTTCATTGAGGATAACCTGATTTCCTCTAAGCCTAGAGAAGAACAAGAAGACCATATCTGCACTATGTTGCAAATTCTATGACAAGAGAAATTCTACCCTGGAAATTTTTCCAATATCAATTCTGTTTTATTACAGTGACACACTGAATCACATGGGTTTCTATGGTTAATCTTACCATGACTCAGCTTATGCGTAAAGGAGAGAACCCTACACTACATTAGGTGTTCTAGAAAATCCTACGCTAGGAGAAGTCTAGATTCAGAGACTCAGAGTTTCACAAACTCCTATGTATCAAGTTCTACGAAGAAAGATACAGTTACGTCCATATCTAGGTACCTGACATACCAACAGGTTAAGATAGGACACCAACAAACTGGGATGTTTCCATCATCTGAAATTGTGAATTGAAATGGGACAAGATCTCCACGGATTTTGGTTACCAGATTAACGCAAACTCAGAAGAAACATAATGCTATCTGGGTATTACAAACAGTTTGATCAAGTCTGTAGAATCCTTACATCCACAGGGATTTCAGAAACAACAGATTGATCGATCATGTTCCAACAAAGGTTCATCCGATCACTTGGCAATCCCTCAGTTATCAGGTCAGACAAAGATTCACAATTGTGCTCCTTATTTACTTCACGTCTTCATTCTAATTCCACGACTTGCTTTCGCGCTCGCATTCATGACACTATTCACGTTCTTGCTCGTATCTGGGCTTACGATTTTACGTTCATTTCATTCTGGGAAGTTTTGCAAGAACTTGAGAGACCAGACCCAAGTTTAGTATAACTCTCCATCATCAGATAGACGCTTCATGTCATATTCCACGTCTCACCTTGTAGCGTTTGGCGTTACCGCCATTGTATTCTATGATCGCGATATGTTTCACATGTCATGTTCATTTCACGTTTCTCATATCATGATCAAGATATGTTACACGTATCATAGATCACGATATGTTTACTCATACTACACTCGCCATATCTTCACGTAGCACGTTCAAAAATTTTCACGTATCACGTTCAAAATTTTTCACGTACTACGTTTCTTTATGTCTCGCGCGTCATTTCTAATTATCAGTTAAGTCAGATTGTCTTGCATCGTAACATTTTAGTTGCCCTTACACGTTAAATTTTTTTTTCTCTCCCTCGATCGATTTAGGGGATCTACCTTAAGTTGATAACCAAGAACTTCTTCGTATTTCAAGTCAAGGTCAGGAGGACCAAGATTTATCATTTGTTTCAGGATCTTCTGAAGGAACCGTTCCAAGAGGGAGGCCACTTGGAAACGGACAAGTTCATCCGGACTTTTATCCGTTTTTCTCTTATCAATTAGATATGTCCTTTCAGTCACGTCACGTTCCATGTCCTTTCAAGACATGTCACGTTCAACGTTCCTTCTGCCAGGAAACCCGCACGTTGAATTATCTTACATACCCTCTCAGTTTGATTCGGGTATGTTTCTCTTTCAGTTAGGTTACCTATAATTCGGGGACGAATTATTCTTTTTAGGGGGGAAGAGTTGTAAAACCCGCATGCTTTTATCATGAATAGTACCCTTAAGATCGCACGTACTAGATTAAAACTTTCCTTTTATAGTACGATTACGTTTACGTGTTAGGATTTTACGTATTACGTACGTGTTAGAACACGATAAGTATTTATTACGCACGAACACGCAATAATTATTTAAACAATAATTAATCACGAACATGCGATCATGAAATTACGAATGTAATTAAATCATGAACTATTAATAATTACATATACATATTTATTACGAGCGTAAATAAATATATTAGGACACGGTAATTATTTAACGAGAACACACAAAACGCGAACACAAATAAACACGAACAAACACGTAAAACACGAACACGAGAACACACTTATTAATTAGACACGAAAAATGATCGGGTTACCCCATGTGGGCCCATATGCCACGAAATTAGGAAGGAGGATGGGCGAAGCCCATCAAAATTTACTAAAGAAGGGGGTTAAGGGAAAAACACTACTCATTTTCACTTTACAGAGGATTTTCACAAAAACCTAAAAATCTCTCCTCCTTCTTCTTTTGTTTTTTTGGCCGCCACCTTCAAACAACACCAAAGGGGTGTTTGATTGATCTTGGATCTTGGATTTGTTACTAGTGTTCGTGTTTGTTCATCGTTCTTTAGATTCACGCATTCGGTAATTCGTTTAAACCCTTTTCTTTAAATTTAATCTTTTAAATAATTAAGAACATGTTATGTTTTTTATAAAACCTAATTAAATCATAGATCTAACATGAATTTGGGTTTGGATTAAATCAAAAGGGATGTTTAAGGGGTGTTTGTTCTTGGCCGCGCCTAAAACGAACCCGAGAGGGTCTCGGTTTGGCCATTTGACCACCACTGAGACCATATGGTCCCGGTCGGTTGGTGTGGGTCCCACGGCAGCAACAAGACAAGGGTAACCCCGAGTTGGTTCGGGGTATGGTGTCGATTTCATGTCCGGTTCATGGTTCTTAGTCAAGATCCGGTTCACGGTGTATGTTTAGATTTTTATTTCTATGATCTTATGTTAAAATTAAATTAATAACATGACATGATTAATTTAATAACATGACTTAGGTTATTCTAATTATTAAAATCATGAAGTTATTAACCTAAGTATTTTTATATTTTAGACTTATAATTAATTAATTATTTAAAAACCATTGTTATAATTAATTAATTAACATGACGTAGGTTATATTAATAATAAATAATAATACATGTTTTAACCTAAGTATTTAACTTATTTAATTAAAAACATGATATACTTTAATTAAATGTTTTAACCTATAGTTTATTTTAATTACATGAAATAATTAATAAACTATATATTATATCATATGACTTAGAAAATAATCATGAAAACACTTAGGCTTATATACTTAGCTTATTTAACCAGCTTATTTCTAATTATGGAAACTTCTATTTTTAGAAACTTATTTAAATAAGGCAGCAAATCTATTTATGGAAACGTTCTATTTTTAGAAACTTATTTATTTCAGGCAACTAATCTATTTATGGAAACTTATTTAAATAAGGTAGCTAATCTATTTATGGAAACTTTCTATTTTTAGAAAATTATCTATTTTAAGCAGTAAATCTATTTTTGGAAACTTTCTATTTTTGGTAACTTTCTATTTTTGGAAACTTTCTATTTTAGGAAACCTGCTATTTTTGAAAAGTTACTTATTATTACACAGTAAGTATAATAATACATGAAATACCAGAAATACTTAATCAGAATAAACAGAATATAAGATAAACACAGTTTAAGGCTTAAAAACAGTAAAACATGATAAGAACATATAAAATAAGCTAAGACATGATATAAACCAGTTACGTATTTAGTAGTCAGATACTTATTCACGTATGTATTCACGTAGCATTAGTGATACGGAAGTAAGATTCCTCTCAGTTCGTCTTCTTCGTTCACTGGACATAAGGTACGGATTCCCGTCCTTTCAGTATGGAAATTCTTTCCTTATTAGGATTCCCCGTATGCAGCCAACTGTTTTCCTAGTATTTGTTTTATATGTTTTTGAATTGCTTATGTTTAATTAGAATACCTAAAGCCGTATACATGCATGACCAGTTTCACTTAGTTATGGAGGTACCATAACCATAAACCAATGTTATGACTTTACCACGGCGGAGTGATTGCTCGTGGCGTCCCTTCAGCTTTTGGCCATATTATTATATTTATCATGTGGGGCGTATGGGTGCATCCTAGTTACCTGTTTTCAGTCAGGATTTCATGGTGAATGTGGTGTGTGCCTTGCATCCTTCACAAGGAGATGATCCCTCCTACCCAAAAACCAGTATATTAAATTAGAGGCAGCGCCTCTAATTTGCATGATGAGGTCACCCCTCAAAGTATTCATGCACGGTGGATTTTCATGACCTATATTGGCTAATGGTAAAATATGATTAAACAGTTTTCATAAGATAAACATAAGGCTTTTCAAACTATAAAACCAGTTTTATGAACATGTTCCAGGTTTTCCAGGACTTATACATTTTCGCTGCTATTAAGTCTTTATTATGCTTAGTTATTCATAATATGTCTATATCCGTGCACTGAGCGTTTTGCTCAGCCGTTACTTTCCTTTCCATGTCCCAAAACGGCAGGTACCCTAGGAAAGACTCGAGCATTTGGAGGACATGCATAGGATGGAAGCTGCTAGAGACTTCTTTTCCTTTTTGCTTTCATACACTTATGCTTGTTTAGTCTTTCATTCATTTCCTTTGCTTTATTATGTTTTGGGCTTATGTTTGGGAACCAATGTTTGATTCCGGTTATCCCTATGGTCATGTAATGTTTTATACATTTACCCTTGTATGCTTTGATGACACACCATAATTACGCGTGACATTCCATTATCAAAATGGGGTGTTACATTATTATATGTAGATAAGTATACGTATACGAAAAATCAATACACATACTTCCATAAGTATTGCTTTTGCAATACACCATGTTAGGGAGCGTTCCGGTCCTTGACACGTGTATCGATCAAATTTAATTAAGCAAGAATAGATAAATACTTCCAATAGGCAAGAATTCGAAGAATACAAACTACAAAGTGAATAGAAAGGCGACGTGCTATAAAATGCTATCTATCAGTTAATAGGTACTTAAGTGCTTCGCGCCACCTAACCCCCCGTTAATTAGTGCGTATTCTAAGAAGGAAGGCTTGATTGGGGGTCTTGCACCCAAGTAGTACTTACGTATATTATACTTTCTTGTGGATATTTCATATTGAATCTCGAAGAGGATAATCCCTTCTTCTTCAAAGTCGAACGAGAGCTTCTCTCTCACTCCTTGATTTGAGTTGCATCCTCACCCGCGGGCGTGCACAAATACCATTTGGTGTACAACCCCTTCCTCCCAAAAGGAAGAAAAAGAGAAAGAGTAAAAACACCACCGTCCATCAAGCCGATCCCGAGAATCATGCTTTGATTCGCACATAACAAGAAGCCATGGCCGGCGTTGACAATCGACCTTTGATGGAGAACTTGAAATCCAATGTGAAAGGATATGCCGATGCTATTAAGATACCCGATATTCCCGCAGACACCTTTGAGCATAAGACATCTATGATTAACTTGGTTTCAAAAACACCATTTTTTGGGAGATCTAATGATAATCCACATGATCACCTTAAGAAGTTTCTTGCTCTTTGCAACACCATTAAGTACACTGGAGTTCCCCATGATGCCATTAAGTTGAAATTGATCCAATTTTCTTTAGAGGACAATGCCAAGTATTGGTTAGATACACAACCACCCGAGAGCATTATATTACTACTTGGGATAATTTCAATAAGAAGTTTTTGAACAAGTTCTTCCCCCATCTAAGTCCACGACTTTGAGAAACCTAATTATTGGTTTTCAACAAAAACCTAGTCAAACCTTTCGTGATGCTTGGGAGGAGTTCAAGGAGTTATTGATGAAATGCCCAAATCATAGATTAAATGAGGTTCACCAAATCAATACTTTCTATAATGGATTAGGACCACATCACAAAGATTCATTCGACTCTTCCGCGGGTGGAAATATTCTTTCTAAATCCATTCAAGACGCTTGAGACATTATTGAGATCAAATTAATGGTGCAAACTAACACACAATTTGATGAGAGAGTCCATGTCATTCAAGAAGGTGGTTCCAAAACATTTGTGACTCAGCTCCTTTCATTAATGCAAGAATTGACTCAAGCTCAAAAGGATAATCAAACAATTTTGCAAAACACCCAAAAGATGCAACAAACCATGATGAATGACTTTATGAAAATTTCTTTGGGCAACAATTCCACCAATGATGTGCATGCTATTGCTATTTCATGTGAGACTTGTGGAGGTCTCCATTCCTACCAACAATGTGATAAAATTCAAGGTTATCAAGTTGAGCGTTATGCATACCAAGACGAATATAGAGAACATTTCAAACCCAACATCAATCAAAACAATGTTTCTTACAAGTCACAAAACTACCTTGCTCCACCTGGTTTCCCACCTCATCCACCCACCCTTACTCAACCCAATCCCCCTAAATTGTTACAAAGGAACCAAGGGCCAAGGCCACAATACCAAAGGAACAACTATAAATCATCCAACAACTTTCACAATCAAGGAAATAACTTTCCTCCACCCAATCAAGGATTTAACCCACCACCCCCACCCTATCCAAACCAAGGTTTTTATCAAGGGAATGTGCAACCTAACCCCATGGATTTGATTCTTCAAAAGCTTACTTCTTATGAAAGACAAATGAAAGAGGCTCAAGAGGAAAACAAAAAGAAATTTGCTCCTCTTCACAACCAAATTATGCATAATCAAAGACCACAAGGGGATTTACCTTCTAACACACAAACAAACCCGAGGGCCAATGTTAATGCTATCACAACAAGAAGTGGAAAAACGACTAATGATCCTTCACCTCCTACACCTTCTATTGTTAAGCCTATTTTGGCTCCAACTTGTGATAAGCCTTCTACATCTTCTTCATCACCTCCAAGCTCTACCACTTCACAACCAACACCTTCTCAACCTATACCCACTTATCCTTTACCTTCCACACCTACTCATGATGAAACGAACAAAGACAAATCTTTCACCACAACACCTACTCAACCCATACCTAAACCAAACCTTCCTTACCCTTCAAGATTGAGAAAGGAGAAATTGAAAAACAAGGATGATATATAAGTCTCAAGCTTTTTGAGGATGTTCAATCAACTTAACATAAACATCTCCTATGCAAAAGCTCTTGCTTATATGCCAAAATTTGCTAAGATGTTCAAAGATCTCCTCTCCAACAAGGAAAAATTGGTGGATTTTCCTAACACATCCCTTAATGAGAATTGCTCTGCCGTGTTGCTCAAAACCTTACCTACAAACTTGGAGATCCGGGGCGCATTTTGATCCCTTGTAATTTTCCCGCGGTGGAAAATTGCATGGCATTGGCGGATCTAGGGGGAAGCATAAATCTCATGCCTTTATCGGTTTGGCAAAAACTCTCTCTTCAGCTCACTCCAACTAGGATGACCCTTGAGTTAGCCAATCGTACCATAGCTTACCCGGTAGGTATTACGGAGGATGTATTTGTAGGTGTGGATAAGTTTACCTTTCAGGCCGACTTTGTAGTGGTTGATTATGACATGGACCCGAGAGTTCCTCTAATTGTTGGTTGACCATTTTTTAGGACGGGTCGTACTCTTATAGACGTGGCGGAGGGAGAACTAATTATGAGAGTTGAGGATGAGAAAGTGGTGTTTAAGATAGGAAAAGTGACTAAGAAGTCTCAAGCTTGTGAAACAATCAATATAGTGAATGTACTTTATGAGGTGTGTGTTGAGCATTTCCATGATGCTTGTAAGGGTAATATTGAAGATATGCCTCATGTAGAGACCGTTGCCTCAATTTCTCCTTCCTTATCACCTTTTGGAGAGAGTGATTTCCTCTTGGAGGAATTTGAGTCCAACTTCCTTAGTAATGATAATTCTCCCATCAATTGGGAAAAAGACATTCTCACTAGCCAAAAGTTGCTCAATGAGGATCCCATTCCTTCACCCATCCCACAAGAAGTTACCAATGATGATCCATCTATAATGAAACCTTCCATAGAGAGTCCACCTACCCTTGAACTTAAGGACCTTCCATCATACCTAGAATATGCTTTCTTAGAGGGAAAAGACCAATTACCCGTGATCATTGCTAAAGATTTGAAAGAGGATGAGAAAGAAAAACTCATAGAAGTCCTTAAGAAACATTAGCAAGCAATAACATGGAAAATATCCGACATAAGGGGAATTGATCCAAATTTTTGTACACACAAGATCCTTATGGAGGATGATTACAAACCCGCTATTCAAAGCCAAAGAAGGGTTAACCCTAAAATCCATGAGGTCATTAAGAAGGAAGTTATCAAACTCCTTGATGCGGGCATGATTTACCCCATTTCTGACTCTCCATGGGTTAGCCCGGTACATTATGTTCCTAAGAAGGGTGGAATCACCGTAGTGCCCAATGAGAACAATGATCTTATTCCTACTAGACTTGTTACGGGTTGAAGAGTTTGTATTGATTATAGGAAGCTCAATGATGCTACTGGGAAAGATCATTTCCCATTGCCTTTTATGGACCAAATGCTTGAACGATTAGCGGGAAATGTGTATTGCTTTCTAGATGGATTTTTGGGTTATTTTCAAATACCCATTGACCCTAAGGATCAAGAAAAGACCACATTCACTTGTCCCTACGAAACATTTGCTTACAAAAGAATGCCTTTTGGCTTGTGTAATGCACCGGGGACATTTCAAAGGTGTATGATGGCAATTTTCCATGACATGATTGAGAAAACTATGGAAGTTTTCATGGATGATTTCTCGGTTTTTGGAGATTCATTCACTTATTGTCTCTCCCATTTAGAATGTATGCTTAAGAGGTGTGAAGAAACACGTCTTGTTCTTAATTGGGATAAGTGTCATTTCATAGTCAAAGAGGGGATAGTCTTGGGACATAAGATATCCAACAAAGGTTTAGAAGTGGATCGTGCTAAGATAGATGTGATTGCTAAGCTTCCCCCACCTACCACGGTGAAAGGAGTTAGAAGTTTTTTGGGTCATGTGGGATTCTATAGACGTTTTATACAATATTTCTCTAAGATAGCAAGATCGATGACCCACCTCTTGGAAAAAGAGGCTCCTTTAATTTTCAACCAAGAGTGTTTGGATTCATTTGAGATACTAAAGGAAAAATTGACTAAGGCCTGCGTTTTGGTTTCTCCAAATTGGGATTTGCCTTTTGAGCTTATGTGTGACGCTAGTGATTATGCCTTGGGGGCCGTGTTAGTACAAAGAGTGAATAAGCATTTTCAACCTCTACACTATGCTAGTAAAACCATGACGGGTGCACAACTTCATTATACCACCACGGAGAAAGAGTTGCTTGCTATAGTCTATGCTTTTGAGAAATTTAGACCCTATCTTGTGCTATCCAAAACCATAGTGTATACGAATCATTCCGCTCTCAATTACCTCATGAGAAAGCACGATGCTAAGCCAAGACTTTTGAGATGGGTTTTATTGTTACAACAGTTTAAGATAGAGATTCGTGATAAGAAAGGAGCCGAGAATTTAGCGGCGGATCACTTGAGTAGACTTGAGCATCCTTTTCAAGGAGATTTGACTCATAAGGAAATCAATGAATCCTTTCCATTAGAGGAGCTCATGTCTATCTCTTCTCAAGAGGATGCCACCCCTTGGTTTGCGGATATTGGAAACTATCTTGTGGGGAATGTGCTAATAGAGGGTATCACTTCCCCACAAAAGAAGAAATTTCTTAAGGAAGTGAAGTACTACTTTTGGGATGACCCTTACCTCTTTAGGCAATGTGCGGACCAAATTATCAGACGGTGTGTAGATGGGCCCTAGGCATTTAAGATCTTAGAAGCTTGTCATAAGGGACCTATGGGTGGACATTTTGGGCCCAACTATACCGCCAAGAAAGTCTTTGATACAAGTTACTATTAGCCTTCCATATACAAAGATGCCCAATACATGGTGAAATTTTGTGATGTATGTCAAAGACAAGGAAAAATTACTCAACGAGATGAGATGCCACAAAACTTCATACAAGAATGTGAGATTTTTGATGTGTGGGAAATAGATTTCATGGGACCTTTTCCATCTTCTAAGGGGAATAAGTACATACTCATAGCGGTGGATTATGTATCAAAGTGGGTTGAGGCCAAAGCCTTACCTACTAATGATGCTCGAGTTGTAGTGAAATTTTTGAAGCAATTATTTGCGAGATTTGGTGTACCTCGGGCCATCATAAGTGATCGTGGTACTCACTTTTGTAAGGATCAATTTACAAGAGTTATGAAGAAATATGGAGTTAACCATAGATTTTCTATCGCGTATCACCCTCAAACCAATGGTCAAACAGGGGTCACAAATCGTGGTTTAAAGAGAATTTTTGAAAGAACGGTGTGAGAGAATCGAGCTTCTTGGTCGGATAAGCTTGATGATGCTTTGTGGGATTTTAGGACGGATTTTAAGACACCAATTGGTTGTACTCCATATAGGCTTGTCTATGGAAAAGCATGCCACCTCCCACTCGAGTTAGAACATAAGGTTTCTTGGGCTCTCAAGTGGGCTAACTTTGATTTAAACCAAGCCGGCTCACATATAAAGGACCAACTCAATGAAATGGATGAATTGAGAGCCAATGTTTATGAGAACTCATTGCTTTATAAGGAAAAGACTATGAAATTGCATGATGCTAAGATTAAGAACCGGGAGTTCAAAGTTGGAGAGTCGGTTCTCCTCTTTAACTCAAGGTTGAAACTCTTTGCGGGCAAGCTTAAGTCGAGATGGTCCGGTCCATTCACTATTGCTCAAGTATTTCCATATGGAACTATTGAGTTGTCACAACCCGATGGTCCAAATTTCAAAGTGAATGGTCACCGTGTGAAGCACTATTTTGGGGAGGAAATTTCTGTGGAAATGGTCCAAGAGATCCCCATTTTCCCCATGAATTAATTCATTGTGGGAAGAGTCGAGCTAAAGACTCCTTAAATCAATCTTGAATAACCAGGTTTAAAGTTTTTAGACTTAGAGTGTTCTAGGATAAAAATAAGGATATATAGTTGATGAGAAGTGTAGGGGAGACCTTCCTTTTGTCTTCATGTTGTTTGTAGGGTTGCTCAATCATCACGTGATTTGGAGCTTATGGAGGAGGCCCTTGTATCCGGTTCACTTTGTTACTATTGTGATTTTTCATAGACACATTGTGCTTAAAAATGAATTCATTATAGTTGATCTTTCCTTAGCCTGGGTTAAGCAAAGTCTATTCAAAGTCATAAGTGTAGGGGAGTTTACTCCAATACTCTTAAACATTGAGGACAATGTTTAGCTTAAGTGTAGGGGGTTTTCTATCGAGGTGACCTTACCAAGACTTTGTCATTGACCTTCATGAATATTTGAAAATTAATTTTTCAAACATTTTTCAAATTTTTGATCTACTTTGGCCACCAAAAATATGCATTCATAATTTTTTTTGCATCAATCATCTTTCATTACACATTTGCATTGTATATATATCTTCTTTTGTTCTTTATGAAAAATTGAAAAAGGAAAAAATATAATAAGAACATGGTTTAACAAATTTAGATCTCTTTGACATATTAGGCCCGCCATGGATACTTTGACTCAACCCGAGTTTGCTTATCTAAGCATTCTCTAGCTAGTAACCTTAACCATGTAGTCCTTCATTGGTCTATTAGGCTAAGCATCCACTAATCTCATTATTTGAGACTTCAAATTTGTGGAGAATGGGAAATGATAGATTTGAAGCAAGTATAAAAGGGCTAGATAAACTTAATGACAATTACTTGTGGCTACACCCTTCTCTTCTTTACCTCTATTTACTTCGCATGTATATATGTTAATAAATAATCAAGAACAGTTTTAATCGGTTTGTAGTCTCTTATGCATTTTTGTCTAATCATTCATGGTTGATATAAGTACGTCTTAACATTATAAGTTAGAACGTTTTATTTGTACTAGACTTATGTCATGCTTAATACTTAGCAGGTGTTTTTCATTTTATTCTTTTCAACTTTCTTTGTGAGGAATAAAGAAAAATAAGAGCGGCTTACAAAAAAATGATTGGCTAGAAAAAAAAAGAAAAAAATTAATTATACAAGACTCCCAAGAGGGATAGTGAAGTGTTAATTATAGTAACGATTGAATTCCAATATTACTCTTACAAGGGTTACGAGGATTTGATAGTTGCTCCAATCCAATATTACCTTGACGGGTTACGGGATTGAAGATCCAAAGTCTCAAAAAGGCGGCGGATATAAATTTTTGTGTGAGTTTTATTTTTCTTTCCTTAGCGAGTGTGTAGCTACTTATTAATGCATGACATGAAGATTTTATACATAAGGCGAATGACTTGTTACTCTTGAAACGGAGTTATATTAATTGTGAGCGGTTTTTCAAGTAATGGATGAGAGGATTACATAGGATTAAAACCGTGCTTCCTTATTTTTGGATTTTACATTTCTTATATTTCACGCTTAAAATAATGACAAATTTTCCTTCAAGCAATTTGCTCATATAATAACCGGTTCCACATTTAATTGTCATGGATAAGTTGATGCACTTTTTACTTGTGAATACAATGATCCCATTTTTAAGCTTAGTATTGGGAAAGTGAAACTTGAGGGTGATAAGTGTCCATGGTACCAAAGCCCTAATTTAAGTCATCGATTTCTTTATGAGTTTTTCCATCAAAACCATTTATGAGAAAAATCCAAAATATATAAATAGAATTGTTCTTCTTTGCATTGCATTGTACAAAATCAAAATCATGCATCATATAGTGTACAGTAGTGTAAAAGCATTCCATATTGGCCAAAGTGTGTTAATTATGATAAAATGTAAATTTGTGCTTTAAAATATAGCATTGCATGAGGTCATGGAAATGATCAAGTGTAGGGGATTTGATTTGAGCAAAATCACATATCAATTAATCAACAAATCACCCTAAAACATATAGAAAATACCTAACTTTTGTGCTATAAAAGCAGTATTATATGGTATGTTTTGTGTTTGTGCTTAAATACGTAACAAGGATACAATTTCAAGCAAACAAGAGGAAATCAAGCTCATTTATGATTAAAGGACAAGAGAAGGATCAAAGATGACAAGCCATTTGAAGATGAAGTACCTATCTTGACAATATTCAAAAGTTGAGGGACTTAAATGCAAAGTTTGGAAAAAGTAAAGATTAAAGTCAAACGTGGTCAAACTTCAAGTCAAACAAGTCAATGGACTTAAAAAGTCAAGAATGCAAGTCAAAGGACCTAATTTGCCATTGAAATGAAGAAAGGAGCTACAATGAAGAATCTGCTAAAAGTGAGGGACTGAAAAATGTCATAAATACATATACTTTGGTCTTGATCCATGGCTTTACTTTGTGGACCAATCAAATTTCAAAGAAAATGAGTTGTGGATTGCCAGCTAACTTGCCAGCTCACTCTCTTATTTAATAACCGAATCCAAGAACATTGAAGCGCACTACACCTTTCAACCAATAAAAACAAGCCATGCAATAATCCTTTTACCCATTTTTGGATAGTGATCTGTGTAAACAAATTAGAGCCAACCAAAGCATGTCACGTAGTAAATTCAGCAGCAGTTCGAAGATTATGATTTAGGCATTTTCAGAAGAAGATCAAAACACCAAAGATGTTCGTAATCAAGTGACAAAGCCAACCCAATCATCCAATTAGGCTGGAATTCACTAAATAAAAAAGGCCCAATTTTGATCAAGAACAGCTAATTACAATTGAAGAGATGAAGACACTTGGCACCTCCTCATTGGTTAAGACACGTCATTCTTCCCAACATATCATCATAAAACCTCTATAAATAGCAGTTAGCTACTTCATTTTTAATGTGTAGTTAAGTGTGAAAAAACATACACTTGTAAATTTTCTCACTCAATTTCTAGTTAACATTTCATAGTTAGCTTCTCTCAAGTGTTTGACACACAATTAAGAGGTAGTTATTCAGCTAGATTCTGTAACCACTTTTCCATCCTAAATCAATAAAAGCACAAAAATATTCATTTCATATTCTCATATTCATTTACTCTACTCAATCCTGCAATACTGTTGAACTTTTGTGATGTCATTGATCATAACTGATCAATGAAGTGTTTCTGAGTTGTTTTGGAAGCTATCCAGTTTGATTCAGCCTACCAATTCATTCCAGTTCCTATTGTAGCAATTTAGTAGCAGATCTTATTGATTTGAATCAGAAATCGCATTTGGAGGTGATATAGGTGTTGATTTTTTTTGGTTGGGTCTGAAGGAAGTAGTAATAGAGAGTACAAAACTCCTCTACTCCATCAATTGAGGCTTCAAGCTAAAAGGTTTTGAAATTCTGTTTTTTGGTTCCATTGAATTGTTTTGCATGCTAAAATGCTTAGTGTAAAGCTACTTGCTGTAATGATCATGTGTATAGTTTGATGATAGTGTAATTTTGTTGGATTGATAGCATTTGAGTAATCTTGTAGTCTTAATCTCAATTTACTTGATTTCAGCTTCCATTTTCATCGGTTAAAAGTCTTTGAGTTAATTTTGTGATTTAGTGTGCTAACAAGTCTGAATTCAGTTTGATTTACTCTCATTTCACATTTTAAACAAGTCTTGGTAGAAGTCTAAACCTGTTTCATTCTTGAAATCAGATTTTCATTTGAAAAAGTTGATAATACTTTTCTGAAATGGTGTTTGGATTTGCCTAGTTTTTGTGATTCAAGATTGATAGATTCTGTGATAAGTATTCATTTACATTTAGCAAACTAGTGTAAACTCATTTGTTCAGTTTTGAAGTCAAATAGTTGGTCAAAAAGGCGATTGGTTAGGAAAAAGTATGGGCCAAGTATTTTCATCAGTTTATTCATAAAACTTGCTAGATTCAAATCACTTGCATTCTTTCATTACTAAACCATTTTGCTTGAAACTAGTTCTCAGTTGAAGTTTAACATACAAAGAATTAGTTTGTATAATGAAATTCTAGAGTTTACAAAATTGAGTGTGAAATCAGCTTTTTAATAAGCTTAATAGCATTTGCAAGTTTCTGGAATAAGATCCAAACTGTTTTCTTGTAACTGCATTTCCACTTCATAAATGTGCCAATTTTATTTCACAAACCTTGTTACAAACATGTCATGAGTGAGTGTTGAATTTTTCAGCTTATTGAAAAATCTGGTCAACGTTGGTCAAATAAGCACTTTTCAGCTTAAATTCAGTTTCCAGCTTATCAAGTGAATCATTTTCAAATTGGAAAGACGTTCCATACTCCTTGTAAGCTGTTTAACTAGATTGATCATTGAAATCAATTTGTGGAAGTCTGGTTTGCTAGTTTGCTTATTCTTGGCTTATTTAAATAAGCTACTTTGAGATTTACTAGCTTTTAAGCTGTTTCCTTACACATGTCTAGCTAATTTTTGATTTTAAGCATTTTGAAAAAAATTAGAGCTTATTTGGTCCATTATTAAGCTCATACGAGCTTATTCTTTTGTTGTGCCCATTTTTATGATTAATTCCTAGTTAATTGCAATTTGGTCCTTGAAATGTTTAACTGTTTTCATTAGGAGCTAATTTTACAAGTTTTTAGGGTTTTCAAGTTTACAACCCTTTAAGTTTCAGTTTTTGTCAAAATCTGTTAGGAAGTTTATTAATTGGTTAAATTTGTTACAAGTTGTTAGAAATTTACTTTTCTAGTCCTTATAGTTTCTGAACTTTACATTTTAGCCCCTTTACTTTCATTTAGCTTACATTTTTAGCTCAGTTACTTTCATACATTTACATTTTAAACTTTTGGGAATATTACTTGGTATTTGCAAAGTGTTTTATGGATACGTAGCTTAATATTTCACATTTTTTTACGTGTTGATTGAAATAGACATAGACTTCCAAATACCCTAACAACCAAGAACAATAAAAGACTTGAGATTTTTAGGACTTTCAATTTGTTAAGAGTCGAGAGAAAACGAACTTCAAAATACTCAATATCAAGTTTATTAAAATCAAAACTGCGTATTTAATGTTTGAAATCTTAAATACGTGTTTTACAATTCTTTCCCTCTAAAAATAATAATTCGTCCCCGAATTAAAGATACGACCATACTGGGTTTTACAATTCTTCCCCTCTAAAAAGGAAAAATTCGTCTCCGAATTAAAGGTAATAAACTAATGAAGCTATAGAACAAGTAAACTAAAGAGACAATTAAGCTGAAGGATAATTCGTCTTCTAATTAAGACATAATGCTGCTGAAAGGTATAAACATGACATGACTGAAGTGATCATGTAACGTGACATGGCTGAAGAGGACATGGAACGTAACCTGACTGAAAGAACTTAACTGGATTTATTGAAGGAAAAGTGTTGAGAGGTCTGGATGGAATCCTCCGTTTCAAGTAGCTTTCCGCTCGAAACGACACCTTCGAGGGTCTAAACATAATTAAAATATTGGTCCTATAGACCCTGTCCTGACGATACTGAATAGTTTCTGGTTCCATATTTAAGATGGATTTTCTGAATCTGATAGACTGAATAAGCTATAACATGTATGATACATGCAACGGTACGTACAAATATCCTGAAACGATAACATTTTATCTCTGAGGAAGCTGCTGAAACATATAGGGACGGACTACCTAAACAATTGTGAACGTGCTACGTGAGCAATTGTGAACGTGGTTCGCGATCAATTGATGAAGGCTAAGCATGGAATATATCGTGAACATGATATGTAAACATACCGTGAAAATGATACTAGACATATCATGAACGTATGCGGACTGAGAAAGGAATGCCAAATGATACGGTCTGAGATGTGAAACGTCTGCCTGGTTATGGAATAGCTGTGCTAAACTTGATTCTGGTTTCTTAAGCTTTCTCTAATCGTATTCGGTAATAGACTGTAAAACATGAATCATGAAATGGCACACGAGCTTGAACGTGAACAATGTTATGAACGCTAACGTGAGTTTAAATCATGAGATACCACGAAACATGAACTGAAACAGTATCATACTGCAAATGAGACGTAAACGTGAAAGTGAAAATAGACGTGAACATGAATGTGAACGTACACGTGATCGTGAACATGAATGTGAGCGCGATTCATGAACGCAAATTTCCATCTGACAAGATTGTTGATGGAATACCTTCAAATCATACGATCTATTGCTGGATTTCCTACGGATTTGTTACTGTGTAATAATCTCGGATAAAAGAAGACGTTTAGGCTGGGTTAACTGGTTAACAACGACTTAGATAGCATCATGCTTCGTCTGAGTCTGTGGTAACTAACAATAATATCCATGGAATCTTACCTCATTTTTTTTCGAAATTTTCTAATGGTTATAATAACTCACTAGCATGTTAGTGTTCTATCATGTACCTGTTGATAGCCAGGCATCAAGGTATGAACATAGCTGCATCAATGTGTTATACTGCTTCTATCAAAATTCTACCTGGGATTATGGTACATTCTGGTGAAATCTAAGTGAATAGTCATTAAAGAATTATGAGTCTCTGTAATTTAGATCTCTCCTAGAGTAGGATCTTGTGGAACACATAATCCTGCTTAGTCATGGAAAGCTAATCATGAGAACTCTCAGTAATTTCTGCGGTAGCAGTCAATTGAATTCAAGAAAATTTTGTAATTCGTTCACAGGCGTCGATCGGGACTATCAGGTGATGGCCTTCACCTTCGCAGGATTGTCTGAAATTTCTTTCTACTGAAACAGGGTGGCTCAGAAATGCCACTTTGTTCAAGTGAAATTTATATCTGGAAAGTTGTGTATAAGAATTACTCCTATTGAAGATTTTGTACAACTATGAGAAGATGATTCTCATGTTCTTCTCTAGAATTAGCAGATCAGAATGTTATCAATGAATATATTGAAGATTTTGTTTGAGAGTTCATGGGAAAATTTTTATTCATAAATTTCATACAATAGTTGGAGCATTTGGGAGCTCATAAATATAAATCAATGTTTTAAAGAGACTATAACATGTGCAACAACAGTCTAGAAAACATCATGTTCCTTCTCTCACCACTGATGGTGGCATGATCGTGAATTGTTCTGGAAAATATATAAGACGTCGTAGCATATCAGATAAACCTACTATTCATGGAATGAACATTGATTAAGAATGGTGATCTTGTAAAAATTTCCGTTGGTCGATACATGATCTCATGATACCGGCCTTCTTCCTGCTAGACAGAAAACGGTACACCTCCTAGTGGTGCGCTAGGGCGAATAAAGCCTTGTTCCGGTAACACTTGCAGCTAAGGCTACAATTCTTTTAACTCAGCTGATGTCCTGCGATAAAGAGTTCTAAAAATAGTTTCTGTCCTTGAAACAAGCCCTATGTTAAACTTTGTCTCGTGGTTAAGAAGGAATTTCTTGAAAACTTTCTGGAATGACCTTAGGAAACTTTAGGATAATCTGTTGGTCCTGAATTTAAGGAATTTCAGAAGTTGATTTATAACTAGTAGCTATAAGTCTCCGTAGCTTTGGACTGATAGGGTACGCGCTTGTAAGGCCGAAATAATTTGTACTGATTTTTCTGGCAGAAAATATAATGAATATATTTGGGATTTAGTAAGACGGATCTCGTCGTTAACTGAAAGGATAACTTTAATAACCATGGTTGGTACTGTGGAGTCTTTTCTGGCTGAGAGACAGGTAACTACCTGATTTAAGATAAAGTTGACATAGGAACATGTGAAGTAAACATGGCGATTTTTCCCTGAATGTATTCGTCTGTAAACTCACAGAATGAATACTGCGTGTTTAACCTGAATAATACTCTAGTGGTAGTGACTGAATTTTTAATGATGTGATTCATGCGTGGTATAATAGAGCGGGCATACCCCTTTCTGAAGGGTACCCTGAATTACTGAGGGTCTGGTTTAGAAACATACTGGAGTTATGAGTTCTAACTCGTATTTTGAGAAAAGATTCATATGACGTTTACCATGACTGCTGTCCTGACCAATGTCTTCTGAAATGATACTTGAGACCTGTGTCTTGACTGATGTCTTGACATGTATTTTAGCGGATGAATCTGGACGAGACTAAAAATTTTTGGTAACTGCTAGGATTGGCGGACCGGTGAGACTACTGACTTCTGTGTCTCTGGTCACGTCCATTTTGGAGTTCCTATGGTTACTGACTGATTAATTATAAGCACGGTGGTTGTCGTTACCGCTTTGTTTGTCAATTTCAAGACGGTGATTATTACAACCGTGATTCCTATACCTATTATGTTGAATGGTCGGCTGGGTCCCGGTTCTCATTCTTCTGAATGAAAGGTTAGCTGAGTTAAGTGTGACATCTAGCTAAGAAGGTGAAAGCATGGAATGGAATGGTAGTGTCTGATGGTTGAATTTTATTCTTGTAAGAAAATTCAAATTTATAGTTTTTGTCCTTGTTTTGTAGAGTCTTCATAGTATAAAAAGCATCAGCATCTTGAGAAATCTCCAAAGTATCAGCAGCATCAGCATTTGTGAGGTCTTCAAAGTGTTAGCAACATCAGTATTTGGTAAAATCTTCAACTCACAAGCAGCATTAACATCTGGTAGAATATCGACAGTGGTTTGAGAAGATTGAGGATCGATTAGCAATATCCATAGGGTAGGGTACCTGGAGTACACTTGGACTAATGTACATGAATTACAAAATGAATACTGCATGTGGAGCATATTTGAGACACTGTAGTGTACAGGAAATACTGTACATGGAGTCTAATTGAGATACTGTACAAAAGGTACATATGGAATACCGTACATGGTACTGGTGGAAACTGTATGGAATGATTAATACTGGTGTCACTTGTCTGACATGATCAAGGATTAAATTGATTTAAACGATAGTAGACTGATTTGAAATGGGTAACGTGATAGCCTCGTAATTTCTACATTGACTTAATGCTGATTGTATAGAGGTTCAAGAATATGTTTAAACAGAATTTCAACAATGGTCAGCATGACGAAATGCCTGATGAAGATCAAACATGATTCATTATGAAAACAAGATTTTACTATAACTCTTTAGCATGAAAAAATCATCACCTTGCTGAAAATGAAATCCTCATAAGGAGACATGAACTTAATCAGTATGAAAACGACATCCACTTGAGGGTATGAAACTTGATCGTTATCAAGAACATAAAGGTATAGTCAACTGAGATTTAATAACAACTGGTGTGGATGGCTATGGTTAAATCCACAGAATTTACAGGGGAAAGCATGTGACTAAGTATGGGCGATTCTGGTTCGATCCATACTTCTCAAAATCTTATGAGAACTGTCATGTATAGAAATTTACAATCTGGGACTAGATATGGGTGGTTGTAGTCCAATACAAACTTGTCAAAATTTTGTGAAATGTCCTGATCAGACAAAGGTGAACAACTATGGATCGGTTCACAAAAATACCTTCGAGTGTAAAGCATGAAAATTTGATATGAACGTTGGGGAACGTATATGGGATATTTCACCAAGTAATATTCGACTGAAAACATGAATCTGACATGAGTAAGGATGAACGCCTATGGTCAGTTCATCAATACAAAAATCTGAACGGCAAGGGTGGACGCCTATGGTAAGTTCACCAAAACAGGAATTCGCTAAAAAGTACATGCGATGAAATAAGGCTAGTCCTATACCAACCTTTTACTTATTCAAAAACTTTAAGAAAACTGACTGATAAATGAAAAAAACTTACTGATGAATGCCTGAGAAACATGAAAAGTAAATACCGAAGGAAAAGGACTAAATAATGCCCAACTAAGCAGAATAATGTAAGGATTGTATACAGTAAGAAGTCTGGATAGCTTATATCCAATGCACATGCTCTCAAGATCATAAGAGTGTCCTAGTGTACCTACCGTTAGAACATGAAAGAACTACGGCTGTGCATAACGCTCAGTGAACGGATATAATGCATGATAGGAATATACTGAACTTGAAATAATTAAAAATTACTGAAGCTGAAAGACTAATATGTGGAGTATGATGAAAACTATAGAAAATCTTATAAGTCTGATTTATAAATAATAAAACCGAATTGTTATCTGTTAAATCTGAAAACACGCATTTACTGTATTTTAATTGCCAAGAGCTTATATAGGTCATGTGCTGTAACAACTGTTGCATGAATAATTGGAGGGGTGGCCTTGTCATGCTGTAGAGGGGTGACCTCTAATTACTGTGCTGGGTGGAGGGATCAGCTCCAATGTGAACGATGTAGAGCACACACCACATTCACTTGATAAACTATAAAATGATAAGCCTAGGATGCATCCATACGCCCCACTAATAATACTGATAAAATGGCCAAGCTGAACTGAGTAGAACGCTGCGGAGTATCACTCTCCCGCAGGTGAGTCATGACACCGGTGCCTCAAGTGTCATGGTTACGGTACCTCCGTAACTAGTACTACTGACTGGTCAGGCTTGTATATAAGGCTCAAGCAATATCTTAGTTATTAAAATAATTTCTGATAATTTATAACATATACTGGGGAAAATATTTGGCTGCAGAGTGAGAATCCTAAACATGCATAGAAAGGAAGTCCTTATGGAAAGGACGGAAAATCCGTACCTCTTGTCCAGTAACTGACTGATGGAAGACTGAACGAACACTAATCGGGCTTCACAGAAGCTACACTAATAATAGACGTGAATAAGTTATCTGATCTTTATTTAATTTACTGATCTTATAGGCTTCTCAGTTTACATTTTATTTCTGAAATTCTGTACGTATTTTACTGATAAATCTGATCTTTATTATAACACTTTCTAATATATTAACGACCTACTATTAATTACGGTACACACGTATTCTGACGTTAAATTAAATCCATAATAAGTAACCCGTTAAAATAGAAGGTTTCCTAAATTAGAAAGTTTCCAAAATAATTTAATCCATTTAATAACATTATACCCTTTTAAAATATTATAAACTATTATAATTTAGTTCATTTAAAATACAGTTTAAAACATTTATAAAATAAGTAATAAAAGGTATATTTTAAAAATATTCGTTTTTTTCTATCTATGTCCCAAGCCTACCGAGATACCTCTTCTCGGTCGCACTAAACAATACAACAAAACATGTAAAATCTGCTTATATGAAATTAACGACAGAAAAATCTGTCACTAAAAAGTGTGACTAAAAGCTAATATTAAAATCTGTCATTAAAACTGTGATAATAATTCTGCGACAGAATTATCTGTCACTAATCTATCGCTAATCTCAATTAAAATTCACTACTTTTTTGTCCAAAACATACATACTGGTTTTATAAAATGTTTCTACTGATTTCCTAAAAATATTTACTGATTTAACAGTCCCAAACGCACCCTTTATAAATCAAAGACTCGACTAGTTGTTCGTGCTGTTTTGGTCGAACGCAGCCAGTTGTCGCCCCTATGTGTGTCACGGCTGGGCAGGGGATGAGGTAATTGAAAGCTCAGGACCTCGGTTTCGCTAAACTAACAAAACCCGACCCCTTGCTAAACAAACACACCCCGCTTTTGGGGTTTCTGTCTCGGTCGGCCAAAACACAACACCAACGAGACTCTAATCCTCGGCTGGGTACTAACCCTCAACAGAACCGCGCCCTTTATTATTATTTATTTTCTATGCTGTTCGGGGCTGGGCAAACAGAAACCACTGAGAGTCTATGACTCTCGGCTGAACAAACCATAACCCACCGAGAGTCTAAAACTCTCGGTTTCTTTTCTTCTTTTTATTTTAAACATCCAACCCGACAACATCTTATATAAATTCCAGGTTTACATATAAATTCGTGTTTATATAAGTCATCAAAATAGATTCGACAAAATGAAAGGAAGAGGGTTTGTTTACCTTGATTTCTTGATTGGAACAATCGTACACACTACCCGAATCTAGCTTAGACCAAAACCCTTTTTTTGTTCTTGGTGTCGTCGGTCTAACTCCACAACCCTAACTCTCTTTTCTTTAAGTCTGATTTTGGAAAAAGAAAGGTAAATCCCCGTTTTAATTTTTGTACCCAAAATGGGCTTAAGCCCAACTTCTTCCTTTTTTTTAAACAAACCGCCGACCATTTTTGTTATTTATATAACTTTTCATTTTTTTAGCCTAAAGTATTATTTACGTGCCGTCGTATCTCATTCTCGCGATATTTCTGAATTCCCGCATTTTATTAATGTCTGTTAAATAATACTTATATAGTTTATTAAAATCAAAACTGCGTATTTAATATTTGAAATCTTAAATACGGGTTTTACAGAAAGCTTAAGATTTCAAATGCTCACCTAAATCAAGAAAACAATTTGAAGCTCACAAGGCCAAAAAATTTATGCGAAATTAAAAGTTAATTATGCCTTAATCTTTGAAGCTTTAAAGATCCAAAATTCTCTTTTAGCGTGACGATATACTTCTTTGGCCATAATAAACACCTCATGGCGAGGTTAAATAAAAGGCAAGGCAAGACCGAAGTCATAATAAAAGCTTCATGGCGAAGTTGAATAAAAGATGGAGGTAAACATATGATAATAAGGCCCATCCGCTAGGGGGCATATAAAAGTCTTGGTAATAAGTCTCATGTTCAAAACCGTTATAAAACTGTGTTTATCGATCCTTCTTATTGACTTAATTTTATGACATCGTTGTCTATTAGGGGGGTTATTAATTCGATGGTCTTGGTTACACCATTATGACTCTATTTTTAGACCTAAATCTCTATCATCGCATAAGTCAAAAATGTATCCTCGTGAACATTCAAGAAAAAATAAAATATAAGAGATACAACTAGGAAAATGGGAGTATAAGTACGTGATTAGGGCATATGAGTAGTGTTAGCATTACTAACTTATAATGACAATACTCTCGTTACACGCTTGGCATGGAATTGGGTGAAAATCGAGGACGACGAAACTATTTCTAACGAAGGATTCACGTGTTCTTGTTCTAAAAACCTAAACGTCCCATTTTGTGATGAAAAACATACATTATGTCTAAAACGCAAGTAGTAGCAAGTAGTGGTAGTGTAGCAAGTTTATCATTCAATAAAAGTGAATAAAAATGAAATTTGGAGGTGCTATGATACTTTATTCTAGAATTGCGTGAGGACACGGCAATGGTTTAGTATGGGGGAGTGATGAGACTGTTTTTATACATAGTCTCATCGTCCAAAATGGGCTTAAAGTGCATAAAATATCATAAAAATGTGCCAAATATATGCTTGTGTTTGTTCCATGTGTATTTTAGGTATGGATATTGAGAAAATGGAAAAAGATCACAAGAAACAAGCAAAAGCGAACACGGGAATCGAAGCCGCACAATGAACCGCGCCCTAGAGTCGATTTTCCAAGAATAACCCTTGAAGAATTGAAGATTATGCAAGCAGGGTCCTCCAATATTAAAGAAATGACAATTTAAAGTTTGTCAAATTACAAAAAGGACCCTCCACTTTGAAGAATTGGCAAGGATGATCCCTCAATTATGAAGACTTGTCGTTTTTAGTCCTCCAAGAAGTCAATCATACAATTCAAGACATTGAAGAATGAATAAATGCCAAAAATAACCCTTCAAATATCATCAAATAGCAAGAAATACCTCTGAAATTACTTTACAAAACTTTTTGGGGAAAAAGTCTAAAAACTGAAACTTACTTAACAAAGGGATTCGGATTTAATCATGTTTAAACCAAGAATGAAAGAAAGGAAAGAAGTGAGGGGCCAAACATGGAAGACAGCCATAGATACCTTAACCAATCCGCCACTGCCACCTCACCCCACTCACCACCACAACCAATCAAATCACCCCATTTTGCCACCTCACTTTCCACTCAAACCTGTCTTAACTAACCCCTAATTAATTATTTAAATTAGGCGGTTAACACTTTTCAAAAACATAAACCGGATTAAACACTCCACTATTCCCGCAAGAACACATTTAGGATTTTGTTAATCACTCACAATTAAGACTAAATCTTCTCCAGATTATTGATTAATGGCTTAATGAACATAACCCAACTCACACTTTTCTTGCCACATCACCACCAAGCTCACATGAAACCTCCCCTGCCTCACTTTTGGGGAAGAAGACAAAAACCATCCAGAAATCCAACAAACCACAAACAAGCTTACAACTTAAGCTTATTTGAGACCATTGATCACAATTGCACCAGCTATCAACTCCACAAATGTCCAAGATAACTTCACATGATCAAACAAAATTCAAACAGCAAGGGCCTTTTAGGACTTCTACAACTTAAGGTTTTGAGTTTTATCAGTTTTAAGGACCATGTACACCCTCTATATAAAGGGTATATGGTCATACATTAGCTTTTGCTCTTGGTTTTTATTTGGTCAACATTTGTAAAGCTTTGTTTCAAAGTTAATGAAAAAGTGTTTGAATTGTTCGACGAAATCCAAGTGCCATTCTTAGTCTATGCTTGTTATTTATTAATGTTTGTGATTGTTAAGTTTCAAAACCTGTTTTCAAAGCTTGTGCAAGAAATTGCAAGTTTTCCTAAAATCTGATATTTTTCTAAGTTCTTGGTTCAAACCTTTGAAATTTTTGGATTACAAGTGCTCATACCACCCTGATACGGAGCTTATCAAGGTGTAGTGAGCTTGTGGTTTGGGATATTCAAGGAGTGGGAACAAGCTTTAATTAATCAGCTTTTATTTTCCATTTTTCTTTTTATATAATCTGCTTGTTCTAACCTTGTTACTCTTAGCAGCTTGTTGGAAGCTTGTGCCTTGTTAAGCTAGGCACATAAGCTCAAAAATTTGTGAGTGTGGATGTACATTCATGAGGTTTGAGTTCTCTTACCAAAAATCTGTTAAAAAGGTGATTTTTAGTGATTTTGTAAACTGCTGTTGTATGTGTTGTTCTTGGTTCTTGAATCTTGTTGATTATGCATGAGAATGATGTTATGATGCATATCTAAGCTTGGCTTGACCTGAAATACACATTTGCTTGTTTAAATTTTGATTTAAAAAGTTTAAGGGTTGTTTGGGTTTACTGGTTTATGCTTTGAATGCTAGTTTGAGTAGGTGCTAAGTGTTGGTTTGAGTTTGTATCTAATATATACAAGTGTTTGAGTTCTGATATTTGCAAGTTTTGCTCTTTGAAACACCAAATCTGATATAGTGCTATAACTGCTTTGACTTTGCATATTTTGACCTAAAATCTTGGTAACACATAAATTTTATGCATGTTTAGGATTAACAAGTGCTTAAATCAAGTTTGAGAAACCTGTTTTAGAGATTGGTTTGAAATTGGATCTGTGGTCAAATATATTAGTAACCTCACTTTATGTTATTCATTTGTTCATCAATAACTTTTAGAAGCTTGAATCTTTGTCTAAACCTTGAACCAGTGTATGAAACAAGTTTATTTATGTTCATTTGAATTTATTATAGCTTGTGTATGCATTTGGTGAACTTTGGTTGGCTTAATCTTGCTAAATCTGCTTATTTGTGCAAAACTGCTTATAATCCAAGTATGTATCATATATGGGAAAAGATTGAATTAACTGTATCAATTGGCTGATTGTTTTTGTGTTTGTTTGATTGCTATTTACTCTTTATAACCCACTGGTTATAAGGGTGCCTTTTTGTACTTTGATTCCAACAAAAATCCACAAAAGACAAAAAAGTCAAGATAGTCAAGTAGTGGCAACCTTTCCCACTACTAGACACCCAAAACTTGTCACTACTAGTGTTAATTTTCAATCAGCTTATTTATAAGCTATAATAGCTTCTCCAGACTTACAACAACTTTGTTTTTGTAATCAATCTTCCTCAATTGACCCCTTTGACTATTCTGGAGTTTTTAGGGTTTGACTTTTAGGTTTGACTAGAAAACCAACTAAGTTGACTTTTACAAAAGCGCTTATTGCTTATTCCAGCTTATTCATTGTGCTTTTTGGAAATCGTTTTGATTATTAAGCTTAGTTTTTTCATTTTAAACATTTTGCAACAAGAATCAGGCCTTGAATTGGTCTATAACTCAAAAACGACTATTTTGTCGTTTTCTATAGAGAGCTTTTGCTTATTTCAGGCTTATTTCTTGGCCTTATTCAAAAATTCTTTATACAAACAGATTAATTAGGTCAAGACAAGGTTGTTTGTCAAATTTTAGCTTATGGCATCAACTTATAGCTTAATGGGCCAAAAAGCCCATTAAGAATAAGTTGCTTTGAAATAAGTTGTGATAAGCTCACTTTCAGCTTTTGGGCCTTTGAAATTTTATGTTAAAAATTAAATTTAAGCTTAACTAGATGTTTTGGGCCATTTTTGTGAACTTTTTCTTATTGGGCCAAAATTAAGCCCATTAAGGGTCTATTTTACTATTTGGCCCATTTGGATGCCCACTAGGGGTATTTTGGTCATTTCAAGTTCATTTTCTGTTTAAATAGGTTAAAATAAACTAGTTTGCATGTTTTTAGAATTTTTTATAAATTTCGAATTTTTAATATTATTTTATTATTAAAATTACTTTTTACTATTTTTTCAAGTTTTTCATTTTTCGTAGGTTAAATACATTAACTTGAGAGTTTTAAAATTTTTAGATTAATTTTCTTGTCATTTAATTAATTTTTAGAATTATTTTAATATTTCTATAGTTTTTAACCATTTTTAAATAGTTTTAATTACTTTTAAATTTTTCAAAAGTAGTTTTTAATTTATTTAAGTTATTTTAGAGGTTTATAAAGTGAAAAATCTCATTTTGGGCGTTCTGTTAATTAAATTGATTTTTAGGGCTTTAATTAGCATTAAAAAAATAATATTTAATTAAATAAAAGGTTTGAGTTATTTTTTATTTTTTGTAAACTCTAATTACATTTTTTTGGATATATTGTAATTTTCTAGGAAATTTAGGGTAATTTTTAAATTTCGTCATATTTTACGGTTTTACGTGCACGAGTTTCGTCTTAGTTTAATTCTAATCATAAGTGTCATCCTTTTCTCTTTTCTTTTCTCATAATCATAATCACAAATTTAATCACTTCTTAAGAAAATACACAAGCCTCCTTGAGAACGAACTCTCCTTTGGGTCATTTACACTTGGTTTTCCTAAACCACTTGTTTAATACTTACCTTAATTACCTCGTTTTCCTAAACGAGTGTGAATTTACAACTATCACCGAGCTCTAATATTATTTCTAATATTCGGACCAATATTTACTACTCGCCTTTTATTTTTCATGTTCGTTCGACGAATAATATTGAATTCTCGGCTAACCGACAAGGTTAGGGCTTTAACATATAATATATATGTGTCATTTAATATTTATCGACAAAGTGTATGTCCGTCATCGACCTTAATATTGTCGTTATGACATAGAAATATTTTATATTGTCGTCGTTTTAGTTTTTCGTTTTACCAGCATTATTCGTTATTTAGGCCAAACATTTAGGCGACATTCATTTATATACACATTAAGGTATTTTAAATCATAAATCCTTATTTATATATCGTTCTCCGAATGTTAATGTTTTTATTTTATATTGAGCGTTTATTTTTCGTGTTTAACGCATATCTTTCTAATCACGTAACTTCTAAAATACCGGACTTCAATAATACCGCTTTTGAAATTTTTAGAATAAAACTTATTAAAATCTCACACCACAATGAAGTGGCCGATTATTGAAACACTTAGTGAGCTATAAAATTTCCTAGTCTAAGGATTTAACACTTGCAACTAGTATTTGCTTGCAATTACTATTGATCTTATCATTTTTGTATTTCATTCTCTACTGATAAACATGCACACATTTTTTTAGCTCTTTCTTGCCGTACAACATCAAGGCCAACAAAACTCATCTTTTTGATTCTTGTATTTCATCGTTTTTTTAAGGTTCGTCAATTTACCTTGTCTTCTCATGATTGTATATTATTTTTAAATGATCATGCTTGTTGTAAATACCATTTGATCTCTTTATTTATATATATATAAGTATTTGGTGGTTGGACATTGTAGTAAACCATAAATTACAAGCTGATTAAGTCTAGGTGTTGACTAGATTTTATGCTTTTGTAACTAGTTGCAAGAAACGTAATGTCTTGTATATATCAGTAGATATAGATACATGGTTAATAATATAAGGGGATAAATCTTATTATTGTGATAATTTGGCCGGGTGGCCTGTCTCGTGACGATACCCGATGAATTAGATATGGCCGAAACGATAAAAAGTGTAGAATCTAAACATGCTGTATAAACGGATTGAAAACTCCAAATATTTGTATACTGACCCCTAAATATGTAAACTAAAAATTGTAGATAAACATATGTAGAACACACACGAATCGGATAGTTTTCTACAGATAAACGGTTTGGAAATGACGACCAAAACGGTGAGAATGAGTTCAGCTGTAAAAAACAACCAACTCTTCTAAGTGATAGAATGGGTAAATGAGCTATGATTAGTATAAATTAGGGGTAATTGGACTTATAATATGTAAAGTAAATTACATAAGTTAAAAATTATTTTGGTAAAAATAACTCATGTAGATTATTTATGGTTTAAGAGAAACGATCTAATCTATGAGGCATGTCGGTAAATTTTAAGAATTTGATCATATTGAATTAATGTAAAACGCGTTGATTTTTATAAAAACCGAAGTGGTAGGATCTACTTATCAGGAAGTCCAGAACCGTTTATATACTTATAGTTAGAGAAACTGAGACCCGACCAAAATGAAATATTAAGTGGACATTATTTGGAGGCGTTTTAGAACCCGAAAACCATGAAAAGTGGACTTGGGCCGTAAAAGCCCAACTTGCACTTATAATGGCTATTGGGCCATTGTTGGGCCTGAGATTTATAATATGTTTAGAGTTTAATACTGAGATTGAAATGGACTAAAGTCATAATAACTTGTAATGGGGCACTAATGGGCTTTAATGGGCTTAACGGTCATAATGAGACTTTATATGGTAGATTGTCACCAAAAGTCTTATGAAAAGTTTATAAAACTTATACAATGTCAAAATTTACTAAAATGAAATATTTACATATATCTATGACTTATGTATAGTCTCAAACCTAAGACGCATCTCGTCATTATAGGTCTCGCTCGGTCATATGTCAACTGTTCGGTGTTTCGTTCTCGATCAACGAGTAATTGTTATCTCGTCAACTCGTGTATCGACTATTTGACGTTTGTTCATTGATCTACGTGGTATATCTATATCAGGTGAGTTCATTGCATCGCTTTTACTGCTTTATATATGTTTATAAGCCTGCGAGGGGGAATACATGCTCTTGGAAATAAACATATGTGTTTATATATATCCTTTTGAAAGGATACATGTTTTTGAATAAACATGCGATGTTTGGCTATATGATTTGAATGAATACAAGTTGTTGTAAATGAATTTAAGATTTTTGATTAATGCTTTCGAAAGATGAACACAAGCGTTGATTGTATTGATTGGGAACCGCTATTTGCTAAGTGTTCTATTGCCAAAATATGGAAAGTCCCTATAAACCCATGAACCGTTAACTACCTATGATGGGTAGGCGCTGGTACAGATGGATGGATCCATCGGGGATGGCCCCCAACTGGGCAAATCGCACCAGTGGGTTGGAGGTCAGCCAGGTGTGTTGTATTAGAAGTAAGGAGGTATTCGGCAAAATACCAGACTAGGGCATTATTTATACTTAAGGCCTCGGTGTCATGGATTAGTAGAATAGCGTGGACTTTGGGTATTGCATGTGTTGCACTATCGACAGTGGATAAGATTCTTGTGTTCAAAAGCTTTATGGTTTATTTAAAACCCATTATTGTGTATTTAAAAACCTATGAATTCACTCAACCGTTGTGTTGACATTTTAGCATGTATTCTCAGGTGTATAGGTTTAACAACAGCTGGAGCATGGAGCCGCGTGGGATAAAGTACAAGAAAAATAAACAATCTCCACTCGATATATTTGACAAATCCTTATCATTTATTAAGGTTTGTATAAATTGTTGGGACCTATTTCAGTTAACACTCTGATTTAATAAAGTTATTGAATGGTTTATTTTATAAAACGTCTCTTTTGAGGTCCTTTTCTATGACTGTGTGCGATGTGCTATGAAGTAACACCCAAAGTTGATATTCCGATGCGTTGTGAAATTGGGGGTGTTACATGAACCGGTCTAATTCCTCAATAGTCATAGTGGACGTGATATAGGATAATTGCCTAACCATGGTTGAATATATATGTCAGAACAATAAAAGATTCGCAGATGATTACATTAGATGTATCTTGTTCGAATGGTGGAATAACAAAATCTTGGCAATGGAAATTTTTACTCTTGAAATTGAGCAGTCGAAAAGCGGTGGTGATATATATATATATAGGCATCTGATAATGTTCGATTGTTCAGATCTGTGCCACGTGTATTCCACTATCATCATCAAACGATGGAAGATAAAGGGTGACATGACGTGGCAGGCATTTTTCCTAGTATTCAAGGGGATTAGGTGAAAAAAGGGGGATGTATGTGCCCTTGGCGGGAGAATTTGAAACCTATGGGGTATTGCATACTACGATTGCCCACTTAGCAGGTTACTAGTCTAGTAACTACGATCAGAACCCGTGACCACTAGACTGGGGGGACATGATGACGTATAGTCTCTATTCGGGTTGTATAACCTGACCCGTAGGTACTACCCGTATCCATTGGGTATGGATTGTCACTGTGTGGCATGCGCAAGGCCCAGGAGGCCCAATAAATCGTTTTCGTACATCGGATAGTTTCTTAACCAGGTCCTCGTCGCACTACGACAACATCATATAGAATATAACTTATCTTATAGTTATATTCGCCTAAAGGAAGGGGATATGCACTTGCCTCGGTTACGCGATAAGGATCAAGTTATTTTGAGTCATTATCCCTTCCTTAGGCCGCAAGAGTAGGAGAGCCCAGCCAGGACTCTCTCGGGTATAAAAAGAACCCCCAAGGTTCCACAAAGGTACGATGCACACAATACTTTTAACCCTCACATATAATCAAACCGATTACTTACTCTCACGCCGGAGTCTAATCGTGTGACAATCACCCACGAAAAGCCTAACGGTGTCTGTTATTAGTATGCATGGTCCTCAAACAAGATTCACTTTGTACAAGAGCCGGAATCCACAAGACCCCGAATTAAGCCTAATTCGGGTCCAACACGGTCTATCCAACTTTTATATCAACAAGAGGAAAATATCAACCAAGAGTAAGCAAGAAGCTAAGAAAAAGGCAAAATCTACAAATGTAGATAGTGATGATGATGAGAGCTACAAAAAGCACTTGAAGATAGTCAAATTGAAAGACCAGTGCATTGATACAGAGATCTTTGGAAAAAGATCATCAGTCATAAGGTGTAAATGTGCTATAAAACAAGGATTGAAGCTCATGGAATAACTAAAACAGATGGTACATTTAGGATGTTCAGGTTATTAGAAGACATTCTTCATATCCCTAATAGACAAGACATTAAAGATCTTAACAGATTTGTTTAATGAGGAAGTGAAGGTCAAGAAGAAGTGTCACTATTGTGTAGAGAATTGAAGTTTATGTATGAACCACATAATTATGATCAACAAATAATGAAGGATTTAGAGAATCAGGTTCCTACATACAAGAGATATTATTGGTCATATGGTATATATACACTTGATCTAGATGATGTTACATATTATATGCTTCAAGAGAAAATATATCCTTTTGGAAGAAGGTTTTTTGAAAGACTGTTAGAACAACAACTAGAAGTTTCAGAGGAGTCAAATGGTGCTTTAGAGTTGATTAGGCTGATCAAACAGTAACTCAAGGACTTGGAACATTAAGAAGAAGCTAAAAAGGAGCCTTAAGTGTTTGACTATTAGTCACACTACACAAATGGTTCTTAGTTTACCATCTCTAACAAACATAAGAACTAGCTAGTCCATAAGCAAACGGTTTGTGGTAAAGACTTCTCAAATCCATTGATAGCTGGTAGTTTGCTAAAAACTACATGGTCATTAACTCACCATACTTAGAAGTGAAGAGTTAGCTAGTCCTAGGGAAAATGGTTCTAGGTAAAGACTCTATCAAATCTGTTAATGGTTGACAGTTTACCACAAATTGTAGGGTTATCATTACACCTTATTCTTTATGAATAATGTATTGGCTATTCTAGAGTGTATGGCTAACTGGTAAAGAATAAATAAAATCCGTTAATAGCTGATGATTTGCTAAAAATCATGATGCCAATACAGATTGGTTTGTTGTTAACTGTTTTATTGCAGGTGAGAAAATAGAAGCAGAAATGTTGATTTATATGAAGACTTATATTTGAAGATTCCAAAAAGAGGAAGAAGACATATGTGGTGTATGCTTAAGATTAAAGAAAATCACAAAGAAGTTGAGTCTTGATCACTCAAGGGGAAGTCGTTATATATGAAGATAACATTGTTGCTGAAAAGAATGTTCAAAAGACACTAAAGATCACATTTTGAACACAAAGATGAAATTCATGAAGACTTAAAGATTATCATATCAAAAGAAGATCTGCATAGAGTGTTTGGATACATTCAGTTGGTATACAAGTACAAGATTACCAAGTTCAATCCAAGTTTAAAGTGAAGTTTGAAGACATGTATTCTTATACATTCAACACATAGAGAAACAAGAAGACAACTAGTTATCATTCTTGATTAGGGGAGGATTGTTGGGAATGATTGTAAAGTACCAAGTACCGTTAGTACAACTACAAGTACTGTTAGTGTTAGCAAGTACCGTTACTGTTAACGCGGTATATGTCAAGTACCATTAGAGTTAATGTAAGTACTGCTAAGTTGATAATGATGAATATATATTTAGAGAAGATATATTATAGTTATAGTTAGAGTATATCTTATGTGATATACTTAATAGTTTAGAATATTGATAATATATCATGTGTGATATACTTATCATAATAGAATATTCTAAGGTTCCATTAAAAGGAACATAGGTACAATGAGTTTCTACTACCTTTTGCAAAAGTCGATTAATAGAAAATCAAATAGTTAGAGTAATTATGTTCTGCTTTGCTTTATAAGTTAGATTCTGCATATCTTATTTAGTTGAGTAAGAGTTCTCAAGTGCTCTAGTTTGATTACAAGCTATTGTAAATCCTTAACAGGATATAGATCTATTCAAAGGGATCAACACATACTAGTAAAATTCAAGAGAAAACATCATGAATAAGAACTAACAAAGTTCTAAAAATATCAACACATAGAGAAACAAGAAGACAACTAGTTATCATTCTTGATTAGGGGAGGATTGTTGGGAATGATTGTAAAGTACCAAGTACCGTTAATACAAATACAAGTACTGTTAGTGTTAGCAAGTACCGTTAGTGTTAACGCGGTATATGTCAAGTACCATTAGAGTTAATGTAAGTACTGCTAAGTTGATAAAGATGAATATATATTTAGAGAAGATATATTATAGTTATAGTTAGAGTATATCTTATGTGATATACTTAATAGTTTAGAATATTGATAATATATCATGTGTGATATACTTATCGTAATAGAATATTCTAAGGTTCCATTAAAAGGAACATAGGTACGATGAGTTTCTAGTACCTTTTGCAAAAGTCGATTAATAGAAAATCAAATAGTTAGAGTAATTATGTTCTGCTTTGCTTTATAAGTTAGATTTCGCATATCTTATTTAGTTGAGTAAGAGTTCTCAAGTGCTCTAGTTTGATTACAAGCTATTGTATAAATCCTTAACAGGATATAGATCTATTCAAAGGGATCAACACATACTAGTAAAATTCAAGAGAAAACATCATGAATAAGAACTAACAAAGTTCTAAAAATATCAACACATAGAGAAACAAGAAGACAACTGGTTATCATTCTTGATTAGGGGAGGATTGTTGGGAATGATTGTAAAGTACCAAGTACCGTTAGTACAAGTACAAGTACTGTTATTGTTAGCAAGTACCGTTAGTGTTAACGCGGTATATGTCAAGTACCATTAGAGTTAATGTAAGTACTGCTAAGTTGATAAAGATGAATATATATTTAGAGAAGATATATTATAGTTATCGTTAGAATATATCTTATGTGATATACTTAATAGTTTAGAATATTGATAATATATCATGTGTGATATACTTATCGTAATAGAATATTCTAAGGTTCCATTAAAAGGAACATAGGTACGATGAGTTTCTAGTACCTTTTGCAAAAGTCGATTAATAGAAAATCAAATAGTTAGAGTAATTATGTTCTGCTTTGCTTTATAAGTTAGATTTCGCATATCTTATTTAGTTGAGTAAGAGTTCTCAAGTGCTCTAGTTTGATTACAAGCTATTGTATAAATCCTTAACAGGATATAGATCTATTCAAAGGGATCAACACATACTAGTAAAATTCAAGAGAAAACATCATGAATAAGAACTAACAAAGTTCTAAAAATATCAACACATAGAGAAACAAGAAGACAACTGGTTATCATTCTTGATTAGGGGAGGATTGTTGGGAATGATTGTAAAGTACCAAGTACCGTTAGTACAAGTACAAGTACTGTTAGTGTTAGCAAGTACCGTTAGTGTTAACGCGGTATATGTCAAGTACCATTAGAGTTAATGTAAGTACTGCTAAGTTGATAAAGATGAATATATATTTAGAGAAGATATATTATAGTTATCGTTAGAATATATCTTATGTGATATACTTAATAGTTTAGAATATTGATAATATATCATGTGTGATATACTTATCATAATAGAATATTCTAAGGTTCCATTAAAAGGAACATAGGTACGATGAGTTTCTAGTACCTTTTGAAAAAGTCGATTAATAGAAAATCAAATAGTTAGAGTAATTATGTTCTGCTTTGCTTTATAAGTTAGATTCCGCATATCTTATTTAGTTGAGTAAGAGTTCTCAAGTGCTCTAGTTTGATTACAAGCTATTGTATAAATCCTTAACAGGATATAGATCTATTTAAAGGGATCAACACAGACTAGTAAAATTCAAGAGAAAACATCATGAATAAGAACTAACAAAGTTCTGAAAATATCAATACATGGAAGATAATGATCGTCTGTTTAGGCAGATCCCGATAACTACCTAATTGTCACAGGTCAAGTTTTAGAGCCTACAAGTCGAAGCCTTGGGCTCTAATACCATAATTGTAACGACCCACTTTTACAAGGAGGTCGTTACGTCATAATCATGGTGTGTCATCAAAGCATAATAAAGGCATACAGTCATAAAGACATAAATGACCAACGGGAAAGCCGGAATCAAATATTGGCTCCCAATATAAGCTCAACATGAATAAAAGTAGAGGAAGTCTAAAAGACAAAACATGTGTCCCATATAGCATAAGTATGAAAATGCATAGATGAAATGAGTATAAGGGTAGCTATCATCCTAAGCAATACTCTCGATGCCCAACTCTTGTCTTAGGTACTTGCCGTATGAGACATGAAAAGAAAATATGGGTGTGCAATACGCTCAGTGAACGGATATAAGACATGATAAGGATAAATGTAACATGAATAATGAATATGGCGGAAATAACGTGCATGTCCTGAAGAAAACTTGGGAGATAATCTATGAAACATGAAGGATAACTGAATTGTCATAAGTTGTACATGTGATATAAGTAACTGATCTATGACACATGAAATATAATTAAATGTCATGAGTTGTACATGTGATATAAGTAAATGCCCATGAGCTAATTTAAGTCATAACATATCATGCATATAAATATCATCAACGTGTGCATGAATAAATATTTGGGTTGTCTCGTCATGCAATAGAGGGGTGACCTCTAATAATAGTAACATGGGGGGGAGGATCAGCTCCAATATGATGGGTGTAGAGCACACACCAAACCAATCACCATGTATGTGTAAACATGTAAACTTGTAAACAAGGATGCACCCATACGCCCCATAATAAAAATAATGGCCAACTTGTAATATAACATGTAACATGAAGGGACGCCGCGAGAAATCACTCTCGTCACGGAAGAGTCATGACACAGGTACCTCATATGTCATGGTCATGGTAACTGCATAACTAGGTGGTAAATCATGTAAGTCATGGTCATGCATGTATATAGCTTGGGCAAAATGTGGGTCATGAAATAAATGATAATGATAGCATGGCAACATGAAAAGTTTTATAACATGAAACTGGGGAGAACATGTGGCATAAAAAACGGGGAATCCTAATCATGAATAGAATGAATGTCCTTACTGAAGGACGGATTATCCGTACCTTGTGTCTAGCAAGTAGTGAAAGCGATGAATCACGAAATTGGACTAATCCAACTTCTCCTGATCTACATGTTAAAGGACGTGCAAGAGTTGCTTGTTCATGGTATAAATTACTTGTTCATTGTATAAATTACTTGTTCATGGTTTATCGTGTCTTTCCTTGATGTTATGCATTCTTGTTTCCTTGATTAGCGTATTTCATTATTCGTGTATTGTTATACTTGGTATTTCCCTAATTAGTAACTTTCCATAAATAGCAGGTTTCACTATATAGTAACTTTCCAAAAATAGCAGGTTTCTATATATAGTAACTTTCTAAAAATTAGCAGGTTTCTATATATAGTAACTTTCCAAAAACAACAGGTTTCCATAAATAGTAAGTTTCCATAAATAGTAAGTTCCTATAAATAGTACGTTTCCATAAATAGTAAGTTTCCATAAATAGTAATAAGCTAGTTTAATATACGTAGGTAATTTATCTTCTTATAATCGTGTAACGTCTGTTAATCCAATAAGCCTATCTCTTGATAAGCTAATTCATATAAGTCATGGTTGAATAAGTATATTAAATAAGCTAATTCTTATAAGTCGTGAAGTGTTAAGCCAATATTAATTTAGTCTACTTAATAAGCCATTTTTAATAAGTCATGATTAATTAAGCTAAACTTGATAATCAATTTTACTAAGTCGTGTAATAATAAGCTAGTATTTAATAAGCTCATATTAGTCGAAACTGATATAATAATTAAATCAATTTAAATAGACACAAATGAATTAAACCGATTAAATAGGCCGAAATAAGAGTACGAATTTTATTATAGGTTGAATTTATTTAATGAGACGGTTAATAAGCCGAACCAAATAAGCAAATCCAAACACCCCCTTGTGTAGTTCTCGTGGCCTCTCGGTTTTACCGAGTCGAACAAACACCCCCTTGTGTGGTTCCCGTGACCTCTCGGTTGAACCGAGTCAAACAACACCACCAAGCCCTTGTGGCTTACGGTGGCCGAGCAAACAAACACCACCAAGACTCTATGAGTCTCGGCTGCCAAGCAACTGCACCCCCTGCCCCTTGTCGTACAGCCGCCCAGCAGGAATTCCCACCGGCGCCACCATTTGGCGTGCGGCTGCCCATGAGAAATTCACACCGAGCCCTCATGGTTGCCACTGCCTAGTAGGTAGACCCCCCTACGACCCCCTTGTGGTTTGCCGCTGTTTAAACAAAACACCCACCGAGAGTACCCCGTACGGTCCTCGGTTTCCGTGCCACAAACCCAAACCAACATGACTTTGTTCTTGCCTTGATCATTAATTTCATGTGTTCATTTATAGTCAATTTAATTCTATAAATAATTTCTTGAAAATAAATAAAAGGTTAATATTGGGGATTACCGAACAAGATGTGATCTAGGTATAAACAAGCTTTTCTCCTCCCTCTTTTGTTCTTAAAATCCGGCGGCCACAAACCCCCTGTACGGTTTTCTATTTTTTTCTTAAACTTGTGAAATGAAATGTAAAATGAGGGTTTGTTAGTTTATTTGACAAATGGGTCGGGCTTGGGCTATCATTACTTGTAAGGCTGTTTTTAACATAAAGTCCATTTAATTATTTCATACATAACTTGTGTTCTCGTATGTTCATGAACTCGTGAATTTTATTTCCGTGATATAACTTGTCATGTCTTATTTAATATACGTAATACTTGTCCTAAATTAATTATATAATTTTTGTATTATATCTTGTCATGTCGTATTTATTATACTTACATACTTGTCGTGAATTATTAAAATATTAAAAGCTTTAAATTCATGGTATTTTAAGCGTGTTTTACAGTATGTGACTCAAAGAGATTTGACTATTTATTTGAATTAATCTAGTGTTGAGAGAGGTGTTAAGATCATTCTACATCAGTGGACTCTCCTACGGATGTAATGGTCAAGCTCACTTTACTCTTATGCACAATAGCTTAAGATTGTGTGATTTGATCTGCACCTGCTATTCTACTTGTTTAATCCTGCTTTAACTGTTTGATATTGATTAGAATTTGCATTTAATTTATCCGTTTTAGTAGTAGAATCATTAGTAGTTGATTTGCTAATATTGCCTTAACTGTTGTTTGGATTTAACAGTTTGAATTGGAATTTGTTAGCAAGAGGTTAGAAGTTTGTTGGCTTCTTATTTGTCATCCAACTAATAGCCTATACCTGCCATAAAAAGTCAAAGTTTAAAGTCAAAAAGGAAATCTGCAAGAAAAACATATGGGTTACAGTTCAGTCTGAATATGAGATTTTAATCTCTCATAACTTTTTGTTCATTAAGAGTTAGCACTAGTTTCATAGCAATTTGGATAACCAATAGTAGTGAGATTAAATTAGTAGTTGGAAGTTTTCTCAGAAGCTTATTAGATAATCCGATAGGATCCTTGAAATGTAGCTGATTAGAATAAAGTTCCATCGCTAAAAATCAACACTTTTCTGATTTCATGAATTTGACAGTTGTAGCTTATTCACCTTTACAAAAGTTTGTTAAAAGTAGCTTATGATCAGATTTTAGCTCTTAGAAATCACTTTTGAAAAATTCAACTCAATTCAAACTTGGTCAACGTTAGTCAAATAAGCTCATACATCTTAATCCCATTTTTAGCTTAATTTTTAGCCAAATTCAGATTTTCTTGTTCAGGTGTCGTTTTTTACAGCTTATTAATGTTCTTGCAAGTTTGTAGCTATACAGAATAAGTAGACAATTCCTGATACAAGGATTTACCAAGTATAAAAAGTTTATCGTCTCGTCTCGATTCAAATTGACTACGATTGTAGGTGTGACTCAGTTGTTCTTGGTGGAAATGAAATAAAATGGTTATCTATTTTAAACTAAAAGAGAAAATGTAAATGTCGTTGAGTAAAAATTAAAGCTTTAAAATTTAAACTAAAAATTAAGACTTAAAAATAAATTACGAAAAATTAAAACTTTTAAAAATAAATTTGAAAATGTAATAAGAATGAAGACTTGAAATCAAAACTAAATAAAACCAGTTTAAAATAATGCTAAGTTAAAAGGCGGGAAAAATAAGATTTTGAAACTAAAACAATTCGGGAAATCACAATTAAAAACATAAGTCAGAATAACAAATCTTGAACCTAATTCGGAATGAATGATTTAGACCTAATCCGAAATCAAAATCACACACATAACTCGGAATAATGCGTTAAGTACACAATCCGGAATCCGTGATGTGGATGTAATTCGGAATGCCAGTCTTGAACACAAGTCGGAATGTTTGTTTGATCCTAGTTCGGAATCCAGATCCAACACCTAATCTGGAATGCTGGTTCATTATTCAATTCAGAATAACAAACTTCCTAACCTTATTCGAAATGTACTTTCCACACACAATCCGGAATAAGGGTACTTGACCTTATCCGGAATGCATGCCTTTGATATAATCCGGAATACAAATCCCGAACGTAATTCGGAATGAAATGAATTTAGCACAAGTCGGAATAAGAGAAATCTATACCTAATTCGGGATACGAGGGTTTGTACTTAATTTGAGAAAAGTTAAATTTGCATATAAGTCGGAATGTTAGGGTTTATGAACCCGGATAAAGGACAACTTTATGCAAAAAGGAAAATAACTAAAAACCAAATAAGCACTTATCAAAAACTTAACCAAATAAACTTTAAGAAAAAGCTAATAAGCCAAAATTTGAAAACTTTTAAAACACTAAATAATCAAAATATTTAAAATAAACTTTTTATAAAATAAACTATAAAAGATACTTAATTAAAAATAACAAAAATAACACAATAAGCACTAAACACAATAAGCTATAAAAATCAAACACATAAAAATCAATAAGCACAATCAAACAAACACATCAATAAAGCAATAAGCATAAAGATTAAGCAATCTACATGATTAACCAAATCAAAACATAAGATAAAATTAAGAAAGGTAGAATGAGAATGATTATCTGAAAAGCTTGAATTGAAGATGATTAAGATTCAAAATACTAGATTAATGTAAAAGCATGAAAGGAAAGCTAGAGAGAGAAAGTAATATTAAGCTACTCCTAATTACCTTAAAAAAATTAAACTAATAACTACTACTAGCTAACACCTCCTAATGACACATTAGGAGGGTATTTATAGGAGGAGTAAATGTGTTGATGCTTTCTTCTTTCTTCTCGTCTTTTCATCTTTTTAATTCTTCGTCTTTCTCGACGTTGTCTCGGGATTTGTCGATATGAAATGAACTCGTCTTGTAATTTTCTTCTTTTATTAGATTTGGTTCTTCGACTTCGTTAAACTTCCGTCTTTAGACTTTTTCTTCGATAAATCTTCAGAATAGGCCTTGGACTTCCGTTCTTTTTGCACTATTGATCTTTTGACTTCGTCTTTTGTCTTTTTATTCGATAAAAGACCGTGAAAGCCCGTGTTTTCTTTCCTTTTTCGTCTTTTGGTCCTAAAACACAATAAAAACACAAACCACACATAATTTTGACTTTTACGACATTAAATACACGTTTTGGCTTGGTTATTATTATAGTTAAGTGGTAAAAGGATGGGTGTTATCACACCTATCAGATCCCCTACACTTGACCATTGCAATGCCCTCATGCAGTGCATTAGTTACAAAGGAAGGTTTACATTTTCCCTCATAATTAACCCACCTTGGCCTTTATTAAACACAAGACATTTAAAAAGATAGAAAATTACAAAGTGCATGAAGGAAGAAAACAAGTAAAGAGATCAAAGACTTACGTTAGGGCTTTGGTTTGTCATGAATGCATATCACCCTCAAGTTTCGCGTTACCCATACCAATCTTAAAAACGAGATCATTGTTATTATAAGTTAGCAAACTAACATAAACTCATGTGGCTCAATTATTCACTTAGACTCCCCTATTCCTAGGTGTATCTCTTAATTTTTTATTGTTGTCTTGAATGATCACGAGGATGCATTGTTGACTTATTCCAATAGTTTATTAGGCTAAAAATAAAGTAGGACGATTTAATCAATAGTTAGCTAAAGGACAAAATCTTTTAAAACTGCTTCTCGGGACCTCATAAAGTTCATATCTTGGCATAACTCGCTTCATGATTTGAAACCTTTCTAGGACCGATATTTGGCATTGACTTCATACTTTAAATATTGAGAGACGTTCATGAAATAATGGTTTTCTCTTCATAATAGGAATTTCTTCACTTGATGTTTTGAGAGATTCTTCATACTTGGACCACGACTTCTACATTTTTCTCCAATCTTTATTTTGGGATTTTGATATACAACGATCCGCCTCCTTTTAGGACTTGGATCTATTTATCCTCATACCTTGTTAGGGTCTTTTAGGATAGACTTCTCCATGATCTTTAGGGGAGTATTTGCTTTTCGTCGTGTGTCTCGATCCTTCATATTGATTTTTGAAAAATGATTCTTCACATCACTTTGGATCTTAAGAAACAAAATGTCGCCCTCATGCCTTGTTAGGGCCTTTTCGGACTCGCCAATCTTCGCATCCCGCTTCAATAAGTTATGCCTTGGCTATGAACTCTAATTAATACCGAGCAACTTTTAAACGATCTTGTGCAAGAAGCTAAGTAAATTTTCAAATCGTCCAACCTTACTTATTGCAATTATATAATTAACAAGCGATGGGAGAAAAAGCTCATAATTAACTAACATAAATTCATGAAAGAATACCAAACTTATAATTGACTATATCATCTCTCGTTCTCCACAATTTAAAATCTCAAGGAATGAGACTCGTGGATGCTTAGCCTATTAAATCAAAGTTTGGGTTTTCAAGTCATCTATAGGATCTTGCAACTTCTTAGACTTCTTGAAGTTTAGAATTTGCATTTTAAAGTTCCTTTGATAAACGACTTTCTAGGATCAATTATAGTAACTCGCGAAAAGTTCTTGTTCTTAACCCATATGAGTTAAGACTTTCACGTTTTAAAGGTCCCTATATAAAAGCCTAGCAAAACTCGATTTAAACACGTTAAGGATACTAGCTAGAGTAAACTAAAACAAGTAAACTAGGGTTGAGTCAAAAGATTCATGACGGGCCTAATATATCAAAGACATCTAAACTTATTAAAATCATTTATTAAAATTTATTCTAATGAAAGAAAATAACGATAACAAAGGAAAATACTAATAGGCCAAAATAGATCAAAAATTTTAAAAAATGTCGAAAAATCAATTTTCCGGTTAAAATGAGGACATATACAAGGAAAAGCCCACTTAACTTCGATAGAAGTCCCCCTACACTTAATATAAACATTGTCCTAAATGTTTAAGCATGTGGGAGTAAACTCCCCTACACTTAGGACATTGTGCACGTTGTTTAAATCTTGCTAAGGAAGAGACAACTAAAGTGATTCCTATTTTAATATTGAAGAATATAAAATAGTGAATCAAAATAGTTTAGGATAGAACCGGGAAGACGGGAACACGAAATCACGGGTCGTCAAAAGTCATCAAGAATGGATCTTTGAAAGCTCGAATCCCTCCGTATGATTGGAAAGAAAACAGCAAACACATACTAGGGTCTCCCCTAAACTTATTATAAAACAGATAAAAAGGATAGATACTCGGGTTGCCTCCCAAGAAGCGCTTGTTTTTGTTCATGGAGTCGTGAGCCTGACTCGACCTTGATTAGAATTGTAAGAAGCTTGAAAAACATCCACCAGGGTCAAATACATGGTTTTTCTCCATCAAATAGCACAAGCTTAAGGTGAAGAAGACAAGCCAAAGAAGAGTAGGCAAGGTTCCCTTAAGCAAAGATTGAGCATGGTGGTAGAAAGTATGATGAAGTGCAAGCATATCTCCATAAGTTCCAAAAATATTTCCTTTTATTTCATTAGATGGATACTGATATGGCTTAAAAGTTGTGATACCCGATCAAACACCTTTTCCTTTAGGGTAAAATAAGACTTAGACTCGGTAGACCTTGAAGATTCGCCCATAAAACGCACAATCTCATCCGAAGAAGGTGGAAAGAGAGGTGTCAAAACATAGGTACTATGGATATTGGTGTCTTCCGGTTTCTTCTCCTTTGAAACGGGTTTCTTAATATCCGAAGGAGGATAAAGACCATAATCAAAGTCCAAAGGAGGAGAATCATTCTCAGTGGTAAAGTATGTATTGAAAAAGGTAGCAAAATCTTCCTCAAATGAGTAATCATCAAAAGTAGGATCAAGCGTTGTTGGTGGAGGATCTTCATCAAAAGTAGGAACAAGGTCATCATTTGAAGAATCACTCGAAAGAGTATCAACATCACCAAAATCATTATAAGTTGGCATGTCTTTATACTCTGAAGATAAATTATCATAATCATCCACATCGGAAATAGAATCATCATCATAATCATCATAGATCGGTGGAGAATCATAAATTGGTGGGGGATCTAAATTGGAGAGAGAATCATCAGAATTATCCACATGGTCTTGAAAAAGTGGATTATCATAGCAAGTCTCGAAAAGAGGATTGTCATATACAACAAAATCATCAAGCTTTATACTTTCCAAAGTAGTAGTAAGCTCTTCTTGAAGCACATTAATCATTTTCACTGATTCTTTTCCATTTGATTTACTTGTAATCTTCCCCATCTTAAAGACATGTGCATCATTCCCGACCCTTAGGATTAATTCACCTTCGGCAACATCAAGTAAAGCTTTTCCGGTTCTCAACAATGACCGTCAATGTATTAATGGAATACGAGGGTCCATTTCATAACCAACAACAACAAAATCGACCGGAAAATTGAAGGTACCAAATTTAACGAAAACATCCTCGGCAATAACAACGGGGTAAGCGAGAGTTCGATTTGCTAGCTCAAGAGTAATCTTTGTTGGTGTAAGGTCGGGTAATGATAACTTTTTCCAAACACTTAATGGCATCAAATTTATACTTGCCCCGAGATCGGCTAAGGCAGTAAATTCTTCAACTTTGTTAAAAATGCAAGGTAGCACAAAACGACCGGGATATCCAAATATTTCCGGAAGTTCTTTAAGAAGGACAGCAGAACAATTTTTATTTAAGCGTGTGTTGACAAACTCTGCCATCTTTTCCTTCTTATTAAGCAATTCCTTGAATGCTTTCACAAATTTCGGCATTTCAACAAGTACTTCAACAAGGCTAATGTTGAAATTCATTTGGGAGATCGTCTTCAAAAAATAAGTAACTTGAGCATCCTCTTTAGTGAGCAATTTTCACTTGTCTAACCGAGAAGGATAAGGGATATTGGGTTTAGGTGGTGTAGGTGTAGAAGGTGAAGGTTGAGATGTTAAAGGTTGAGAGGTAGAAGGTTTAGAGGTGGAAGGTAGGGATGGTGAAGGGTTTTTCTTGGGTACTTCTTCATTAAGAGGTGGAGACGATATTGTAGAACTAGTACTCGGCGTGGCAGTAGGAGGAATAAATGGGGGTGGATGAGGTGTAGATGGAGTAACTTGGGGAGGGATAGATGGTCCTACTAGAGTTGATCCACTACGTCTAGTAATAGCACTCACATTAGCTCTAGGGTTTGTTTCGGTTGTAGAAGGAAGAGCACCTTGGGGACGAAGGGTTTGAAATATTTGAACGAATTTCCTATCCGTGGAATCTTGCATTTCCTTCATGATTTTCTCATGATCAGTTAATTTTTGTAGAATCAAGTCCATGTGCGGATGAGGTAAATTGAACCCTTGTTGTTGCAAACCTTGGTTTGGGTATTGGTTATATGGTTGAAAACCTTGAGCATTGAAACCTTGGTTTTGAAAGCATTGATTTGGCATTTGATAATTGCCTTGGTTTGCATTGTAGCCCCTCACATTTCCGTTTTGTTGAACATTTGCTCTTGGTGGCTGTAACACCCCCAAATTTACACAATTCAATACATCGGAAGACTCGTTGGTGTTATGGGATAGCACATTACTCACATCATAGACAACGCTTAAAAATCGTGTCGTTTAATAATAAAGCATTTCCATTCATAAATATCAAATTTACATAGGTCCCAAGTTATTGTATTTGATACAGGTTTTACAAAGCATTTGAATGGAAATTATTATTTAAGTGCGGGCCATGAATTCTTGTTGTCTTCCCGAGTATTACCTTCAAGTACCTGAGATAAAATATGTTAAAAAAAGGTCAGCGATAACGCCGAGTGAATTCATAGAGTTTAATGAAATCCATCAATATAACATCGGTATAAAATTATTACCGAAAATCATTTTGTACAAATCTTTGTAATGGGCCATAAAATAGCCAAAGTCATTTTATAAAAATCTTTATAAAAAATCATAATATAGGCTTTTTCCCTCAAAATCATTATACGAACCATTGTCGTAAAAACATCATACAATATGTTTTATAACGTTGTATAGAGTTAAATAAAAACCGTTATATGGATATTGTTATGTAAAACCAAAACTCGAACATAATATCAATAATAAGACCCTGTATTGCTAGTCAGGCAATATATTGTAATTCAATGCGTAAAGCAGTATTTTCGTTATTGGATTATTATAAGTCGCATGACATTGTTACCTTACTACAACAAACAACGGGTAGCTAACCCGAAACTCAATTTGCCCATCTAAGTTAGCGTGTCGTCACCAAAATCACGCTATGGAAATCTTCTCATACATAAATTCGTTTACCAATCAATGTGGCACGACGGGGATCAATCGTCAAGGCGCGAACTGGGGTGATCGTCCCTAAATAGTACTATTATATGCATAAGCGTCTACCAAATCCCGGTAGTTCACAATTCATGCTAATGGGACTTTTAGTGATATAACCTAACTTTAATTATCCATTTCATTTCATTTATCGGGTCATATAATCATTCATCGGGTCATACAATCATTCGTGTCCAAATCAATAAACAAACAATTGGGACAACTAGTGTCCTATTTCATAAAAACTAACATGTTATCTCCCTCGCGGGTTTATAAAACATTTCATAAAAACATTTAAAAGAGTGCGAGGCTATGAACTCACGTCGATGTAGGAAGGCGGTTATCGGCGATTTGGATGTACGGTACGTGCTTCAATCACGGAAACCTAGACAAATAATACTCGTCTTAGACTCTTGTGCAATGACTTTATAAAAATCATAAATATGTATATATATATCATAAATATGTATATATATGTTGATTTTATATATATGATGATGATCAAGTGGGTTTATACCTTCTTATTTACTCATTTTAGTGTTATGTATTGGTAACTTTTATACTAGTTTACTAGTTTTTCTTATTTACATGTTTTAGGTCCAATAAGCCTATTATAAGCCCAATACCTTAAGTTAGTCCATTTTACACTTTCATTATCAGTATTATACTTTACATGTTGGGCCCAAGTGGGTTAAGCCCAATAAGTAAATTTATAAGTGTTTAGCCCATTTAGTTGGATTAATAGTCCAATGAGGCTAACTTAGCCCGTTAATGACCATTATGTTATATAGTTCGGGTTTTATCGGTTTTTACTTGAAATAGGTACTTATATATCAGTATATGACTTTTAAAAAGTTTACATTAGACGGGTCCGACCGTCTAAGTTTTAATTGACGAAAAACGTTAGTTTTACGGTATTAGCCGAAAAGACGTAAAAATCATGTTTATAGTTTTTATAACTTATAAAACTTACCAAACTACCATTTTTATAAAATGTCAATTTATTTATCCTTATAAATATTTATATAAATGTAATATATAAGTTAGTGGGTTTTAATTCACATTTTATACTATATTATTTGAGTGCTTATATAATAGTATTAAACTTTAATTTCACAAAATCTGATTTTTAGTTTCACTTTCACCATTTTTATCATATCTTGAGTTCTATAAAAGAGATAGGAGCTCATTTTTGGATGACATAAACTTCATATTATGTGCTACAAATAACTTAGTTTTAGCTACTGTTCAATCCATTTCTAGCTATCCTTAACAGTCCCTACAAAACAGACTATTCAGATTGGTATACTAATTTTGTTTTGATCATATCTCACTCATTTTGATGATTCCATTGCATGACCAACTCTCACATGTGTACAAGTCCTAATAATTACTTTATATTAATTTATCTATACCATTTTATCAGTTTATCATAAGGTTCTTTACTGTTTTATACAGCCTACTATTTTAAGCAAGATTTTAACATCTTTTCTTGTAGTTTTCAATCTTTTTAACCAAATCTATCCACACCAAATCTCCACATAATATTTTGATCATCATTCATCATCATATACATATACATAAATGAATATAATACAAGATTACATATTCAAAATAAGAAGATGATAGGGATAAATAATCTCTATACCATCAAGATGATGAAAAGATGAGATTTTAATGAACAAGGCTTGGTTCCTTGTTACCAAATCTTCAACTTTAGTAAGGCAACTTCTTGAGTCCTTCAAATGGATGAACACCTCCATGAAATCAGCCCTAAACTCCTTCTTGAAAATCAGCCCAAAGACCTGCATGAAAACTCCCTTTCACATGTTAAGATCACCTCCAATATTCATATCTTCAAAGGATTTTCATCTTTTGCAAGTTAAACACATGATTCATGGTTGAATTTTTGATCAAATGGTGGTTTATGAGGGTATATGGGACGTTCATAGAGAGGTAACAAGAGAGAGTTGTGAGTTGTTTTGCATGTAGAAAAGTGAGGAAGTGGTTTAATGTTGAATGGTTTTGTTAGGTTGCTAGTTTGGTGTAAAGATAAGGACAAGTGTCCTAGTCTTTTCATGTAAAGTTGACACACCTCAAGTGTGTTGGCTAAGCTTTAGCCATCCCATGGTGGGGTGAGGAAAGTGTAAACTTGTCTCATCCCACTAATTTACGGGTACTCCTCGATTCTAGTTTCCTCGATTTGCGTGCCCTCGGGTAGTTTTACGAAAAACGTTTTTATAAATTATGAATCAACGGCTCAAAACGAATCTAATAAAAATTGTCTCATAAAAAACGGAGTTCAAAAACGTAAATACGTAATCCTAGGGTTTCCGGTTTAGTTGTAAAGGACGTTAAATTATACTCGTAAGTCCTAATCTCTTCTCGTAAATTTGTGAGTTTATGAACCAACAAAAATTTAAAATCCCAAAATAATATTCACAGATAAATTTATTTCCTGAAATGTCGGACTGTTACCAAAAACGGTGTATGTAAACGTAAGCACGTAACGTAGAATCCTCCGGCTTAGACGTAGTCGATGCTACTTCAAGATGTAAACCCAAATTTCTTCCCAAAAATAAGTGAGTTCATAATATAACATTAAAATAATGTTTTTAAATAATACTTGAGAATAAAATATCAACCATAAATTGACGGATTGTCACAGTATTTACCCCTAAACAGGATCTTTGTCCTCAAAGATCAATTTATCTTACTACTCGCTTCTTATAGAGTTAAAGCCATGTGAGTATTTCCTCCACATTCGGTCTTTTCTCTCAAGTGTAATTCACTACAATACGTGAGTCTCATCAAACATAACTACAGAAATATGATCAGGCTTAATGTCGACTTACTTTCTCTATCCATGATGTTCATGGGTTTTTGATGAATGCAACTTTTCGCCGATCTAAACATCATTAAGGAATAGTCAGATTTTCACTTGATAGACATTTTATCAAGTTAGATATAAGAAACATAATTCACGCAGCACTTGAAGTCCTAGGGTAGATCCAGCTTATATGCCTTTCATACCAATTTTTACATCATCTCTATGGTCCCATACAACGGGGACTTATTTCCCATGATCCTTCAGATCATCAATTCATTTTTCCAAGGTGAAAATTTTAGGCATCACTTCGCTACCCATCCGGCACTTCAAGATCTACATTTCATATTCACATAACCTCCTGCCCACTACTGGTAGTCAATAATCAGATCCTAATTTACACAATCATTTCAGGTTTCACGGGTCGGGTATTTGGTAAGGTTAGGTTTGTCATCATAGGCAACCTTAAACCTAAAAGACATGTCCAACTCACATTGGGTGTATGTCGGGTGTCTTTATCCCAACTCTTGCTTACAGATGCTCTCATATTTAGATTCTAACAAGATTCGATCTCGATCCTAATACGATAATTATCAATGATAATCTCTCCAAAGGAAAGAGATAATACGGTTTATTACCAAAGGTCAATCATTCAAGCATAAAAAAGCACTTATAGTATTTTGTATCGTTACTTTACCTCGTCCCTTCGATTGGGGTGGTAAACAGTACTCTCATCAAGGTTCGTTCCCAATGACTTCTGAGCAAATCTCTAGAAATTCGATGCGAAGCGAGGATCTTGATAGAGATGATCGATACAGGCACACCATGTTTACACAACTCTCTTAAATACAAAAGAGTCAATTTCTTCATCGAGAATCTATCATTAACAGGAATGATATTAGCAGATTTTGTCAGTCTGTCGACGATGACCCAAAGCGAATCAAATTCAGATGATGACCTTTGCAATAGTTACACGTTTACTAATGTATGAGGCGATGACTGCTTTCATAATTTGCCATCAGTACAACTTCTTTAAGTAATGATACGGCAAATCAAAAATGACATGAATAGAATACTTATACTTACGAGATCAAACATGACTAAATCTCGAAATCCTCCATATTTAGGCAACCACAAGCGGCCTTTAAAACATTTAACGCCATCGGCTTCTCAATTCTAATGGTTCACATTACCCGCGAACCCCTTTTATCATCTATATTATCCTTTTTATAAGTATCAGCTATTTTTAAATTTCTCGGCAATTTATTTTGCACAATCATTACTAAGTAAAACATCCTAATTTATTCTTTATTTTTATATAATGTGTCAATATCTACATTCACCTTTTCCTGATGAAATAATTATCAGGACCGTATTTATTCGAAAATTCTTTCTTCATATTTTCTAAGTTTTAGTCTCGTCTTAACTATCATTTTTATCAGTTTTTCTCAATCTGACGTTTAAAGCGTCGATAAGTATTACTAGTAATTAAATAATAAATATTTAATTTTATGAAACATAAACGTAAAAAGTTTTAAATTTTCTCGGTTCGTCCAATTATAGGAAAATGTTCAAAAGAATAAATTTGAATTTAATTAACACGATTTTTGTTGATTTACCGAAAATAATTTGTGAGATTCGTAAATGTTCGAAAAATCTTTATTATACTTTGGTCAAAATTTTCTTAATTGAAAAGCAAAAATTGTCGTTTCAAATTTCAAGTCATGGTTTATATGATTTTCCTCAATCCTTCTTAAGTTGTCTTGAGGTATACATAAACATTTACCCCTAAACAGGAGTTTAGTTGAATGTTCTGGGTATAAGGGAATAATCCCTCAAAAGTTCTTTTTGATAAAACATTTGTCAAAACATATTTGCAATTTTTTTTTTGGTATAACATTAAGCTTTAATGGCTCTAATCTTTGAAAAGTGAATATAGATCCCATTATCTTATTAATCACACGGTCAGATAGTGTAAATGATTAAGTCTTAAATCTCTTGTTAAATATTTAAGGTGTAGCTTTTTACTACTCGGCCGATTCAGGGCAGTCTATAAATAATTATTAACTCCTTCTTATTCTTATAAACAAACAGATGGTCCTTAGTGATCACAAGCATGAATTTATCAAATTACAGCCTACACACGTGATTCACCAAATTTATGGATGCTACATGTGCATTGGTCAATCCAAACAACATAACATGAAACTCATAATGTTCATCACGAGTTCTGGATGTAGTGATTGGAATAGATAATCTCTTTTCGCGGACGCGAAGTTGATGATAACCATGTCGTGGATCAAATCTTTCAAAACATACGCTAGAACCTTGTAAATGATCGAACAAATCTATCATCTTGGGTAGTGGATATAGATTTTTAATCGTCAATTTACCTAGTTCACGGTAATAAATAAATATAAGAAATAAGAACACCATAGCTCTTCATGATAACGAGCTTGGTAGAATAAAAGCTTTCTCCGACAACTCTCTCAGTTGTACGGTAATTCCTTTAATTCAGATGGTGCTGATGTACAGTGCACATGCCACGGGTGCAGCACCAGGAATATAATCAATACCAAATTCAACTTGCTTTATTGGCGAAAGTCTAGGTAATTCACCAACAAATACTTCCTAAAGTTTCAGATAGCATGAACATCTTTTAATAATTTTACTTTAAGTTCTTTCAAGATTATAATATCTATGACTAATTCGCAACCATTCACGGTATAATTTCAAGTCTAAATGTAGGATATGGTCATCCATCAAGAATTATTTAGATCACTTTTGATAATCAACATCTTATCAATTAGGGGAATTCTACTCGAGTTCCCATCAATTAAGACAATGTCGTCATGTCATAACCAATCAATCCATTCCATTGGCACTATCAACTTTTCAGTTTCATTACCGTTGATAAGATGTGAACTTCTCAAAAGACTAATAATAACTCATAATCCTTCATAAATTCGAGGATATATGGAGACATGACTACCATTAAAAGAGTAAGGTCAACGCATAATCTACGCAAGAGAATTTCAAATCAGATACAGACGAAAACATTAACGAATATGAATATATCCTATGTTTTCATAATTTGAGTACGCATTCGAAAGCTCTTCGGATCTTTACCCATGTCATTCAAATGAAATCTAATCAAAAGAAATGATAGGAACGTCAATACATCCAGTCGAGTATCAACACTCAGTAATCAGATACTTTTCCAAAGAATCTCACTACGAAAGAATTGGACAAGAAGGGAATATCAATTGTCAAATAAGACAAGTTCCACATATGAGTAAATTCGACTCAGAAGAATAAATAGTACGGGCACATATGTAGGTGTCCCTATCAATATGTCCCTATTTTTCACTTCTTGTAGATCTCATAAAATTTAATTATTCACAATCTTCAAAGAAAATTTAGTGTTTATTAATAATTTCATGGTGACTACTAATCAGCCTTGCATGGTCCCTTCCAAATTGTATGTAGGCGCGCAACTATATACAATTTCAAGATTAACGATGCAATACTCAGTTCGTCAAAACTTTGTCATCATGTTTAAAATATATATTCATGTTTAATGCTTAAAAAGAATCAAAAATAAATTTACAAATATTTTCTTTCTTATGAAAACAATTAAGTTTTCCAAGGTGTTTTATAAACAACTTCATTTCGATAACGATAACTTACAAATCTTACTTTGAATAATCCTTATAGTGGTGAAAATTCAATTTTTCTCAAGGGATACTGTTTTATCTTATAAAAACAATGAGTGATCTACAAAAGAGTGATGAAAAGTTGTTCACCAAGAACTAAATACAATATGCTAGGAAATGAGCTTTAGGCAAATAATCATGAGGTTCATGACCTCGATGGCGCTCAGGAATACAAAGAGAATAATCCACAACGTAACTCAATTCGAGATGAGTACTTGTTCAATGGTTGCATCACGAATGCGAGCATTAGGATGAAGCAATAAAAGATAGATAGCATTGATACATGTAGAGTTTACTAATCAAAGGTGGTATTTTCATTAATCACAAACAAGTCAAAATTGTACCGTAACACATTATGTGTCATTATGTCATACAATTCCAAGAACTCATCCTACCAACTGATGTCTCAGTTAAGTTAGGGTTTTTAAAAGATACCACAATGAATACTAATCTACAAGAGTCATTAGGTGTTCCACCTGTCCCAGAAGATCCATTGGTCCCAATTCAGAATAATATTTCTTCGATTTATTTCTTTGACACTGGGCATCCTCGTTAGTGGACAATGGCCTAGGAACAACCCTTAACACAAAATAACAATCATTTAAAACCTTATAATTCAATCACAGGACTTAACGACTTCCTCTTAACAATCTCATATTCCATACGAGTTAAATTTTATTTTATTCAAGTTTTAATCAACTGATACTCAATGCGATATCCTACCTCATTCTCCAATACTTTCAACCTTATTCTTATACCTTAATAGGGCAATAAAAGCTCGATATGATCAACACTTAATTTCCAATCCTATAGCTCTTACAACAACAATTATCAAATGATTCACTAGTATTAAATGACTCACACATTCATTTAGACTTCTCGGAAAGGTACTAGTGGCATGAGGCTTTTGGGTAAAGGTTCCAATGACAGCCTCAAGTGCAACATTCATCCTTTCGATTTCAAATTTAAGAATTAGGTGGCAACAAATCATATGACACCTTTCCAGGTGGTAATGTTTTGTCAAACTCCACTCTATAAGGAAAGATCGTCATGACATCGATATCAGTTTTAATCTCACCAATTCTTCTTCAATATCACAATCAACTAATATCTATATTTCTACGAATATCAATCATTTTGTTGGGATCATAAATATCCATAACTTGGTTTAGATCTAGAATAGCTAGAATTCCTACAGAAATAGCTTAGATTAATTTGCTAGGGGAATTAGGGTTCCTTGTGCTAATCTATGTCGTATAAATACCTCGTATAAATATAGAATAATCATCAAACAATCATGTAATCAAATTACATTATATGTATATATATAATCAAAGTTATATATATATATAATAAAATAACACTTCTCAGTCTGGCCTTGTCGGTAACTCGGGAATTCTTTAGCACCGTTATAGTCAAAAGATTTTTAGACATTTTTAGAAAAATGTTCACAGTTAAAAGATTTTGAAATGTTTTATTCAAAACCTTAGTTTTAAAAATCTTTCGTTCTCTATAACGAGAGCTCTGGTACCAAACTGTAACACCCCCAAATTTACACAATTCAATACAGCGGAAGACTCGTTGGTGTTACGGGATAACACATTACTCACATCATAGACAATGCTTAAAAATCGCGTCGTTTAATAATAAAGCATTTCCATTCATAAATATCAAATTTACATAGGTCCCAAGTCATTGTATTTCATACAGGTTTTACAAAGCATTTGAATGGAAACTATTATTTAAGTGCGGGCCATGAATTCTTGTTGTCTTCCCGAGTATTACCTTCAAGTACCTGAGATAAAACATGTTAAAAGAAAAGGTCAGCGATAACGCCGAGTGAATTCATAGAGTTTAATGAAATCCATCAAAATAACATCGGTATAAAATTATTACCGAAAATCATTTTGTACAAATCTTTGTAATGGGCCATAAAATAGCCAAAGTCATTTTATAAAAATCTTTATAAAAAATCATAATATAGGCTTTTGCCCTCAAAATCATTATACGAACCCTTGTGATAAAAACATCATACAATACGTTTTATAACGTTGTATAGAGTTAAGTAAAAACCATTATATGAATATGGTTATGTAAAACCAAAACACGAACATATTATCAATAATAAGACTCTGTATTGCTAGTCATGCAATATATCGTAATTCAATGCGTAAAGCAGTATTTTCGTTATTGGATTATTATAAGCCGCATGACATTGTTACCTTACTACAACAAACAACGGGTAGCTAACCCGAAACTCAATTTGCCCATCTAAGTTAGCGTGTCGTCACAAAAATCACACTATGGAAATCTTCTCATACATAAATTCGCTTACCAATCAATGTGGCACGACGGGGATCAATCGTCAAGGCGCGAACTGGGGTGATCGTCCCCAAATAGTACTATTATATGTATAAGCGTCTACCAAATCCCGATAGTTCACAATTCATGCTAATGGGACTTTTAGTGACATAACCTAACTTTAATAATCCATTTCATTTCATTTATCGGGTCATATAATCATTCATCGGGTCATACAATCACTCGGGTCCAAATCAATAAACAAACAATTTGGACAACTAGTGTCCTATTTCATAAAAACTAACATGTTATCTCCCTCGCAGGTTTATAAAACATTTCATAAAAACATATAAAAGAGTGCGAGGCTATGAACTCACGTTGATGTGGGAAGGCGGTTATCGGCGATTTGGATGTACGGTACGTGCTTCAATCACGGAAACCTAGACAAATAATACTCGTCTTAGACTCTTGTCCAATGACTTTATAAAAATCATAAATATGTATACATATGATGATTTTATATATATGATGATGATCAAGTGGGTTTATACCATCTTATTTACTCATTTTAGTGTTATGTATTGATAACTTTTATACTAGTTTACTAGTTTTACTTATTTACATGTTTTAGGTCCAATAAGCCTATTATAAGCCCAATACCTTAAGTTAGTCCATTTTACACTTTCATTATCAGTATTATACTTTACATGTTGGGCCCAAGTGGGTTAAGCCCAATAAGTAAATTTATAAGTGTTTAGCCCATTTAGTTGGATTAATAGTCCAATGAGGCTAACATAGCCCGTTAATGTCCATTATGTTATATAGTGCGGGTTTTATCAGCTTTTACTTGTAATAGGTACTTATATATCAGTATATGACTATTAAAAAGTTTACATTAGACGGGTCCGACCGTCTAAGTTTTAATTGACGAAAAACGTTAGTTTTACGGTATTAGCCGAAAAGACGTAAAAATCATGTTTATAGTTTATAACTTATAAAACTTACCAAACTACCATTTTTATAAAATGTCCATTTATTTATCCTTATAAATATTTATATAAATGTAATATATATGTTAGTGGGTTTTAATTCACATTTTATACTATATTATTTGAGTGCTTATATAATAGTATTAAACTTTAATTTCACAAAATCTGATTTTTAGTTTCACTTTCACCATTTTTATCATATCTTGAGTTCTATAAGGAGATAGAAGCTCATTTTTTGATGACATAAACTTCATATTATGTGCTACAAATTACTTAGATTTAGCTACTGTTCAATCCATTTCTAAGTATCCGTAACAGTCCCTACAAAACAGACTATTCAGATTGGTATACTAATTTTGTTTTGATCATATCTCACTCATTTTGATGATTCCATTGCATGAACAACTCTCACATGTGTACAAGTCCTAATACTTACTATATATCAATTTATCTATACCATTTTATCAGTTTATCATAAGGTTCTTTACTGTTTTATACAACCTACTATTTTAAGCAAGATTTTAACATCTTTTCTTGTAGTTTTCAATCTTTTTAACCAAATCTATCCACACTAAATCCCCACATAATATTTTGATCATCATTCATAATCATATACATATACATAAATGAATAAAATACAAGATTACATATTCAAAATAATAATATGATAGGGAGAAATAATCTCTATACCACCAAGATGATGAAAAGATGGGATTTTGATGAACAAGGCTTGGTTCCTTGTTACCAAATCTTCAACTTTAGCAAGGAAACTTCTTGAGTCCTTCAAATGGATGAACACCTCCATGAAATCAGCCCTAAACTCCTTCTTGAAAATCAGCCCAAAGACCTCCATGAAAACTCCCTTTCACATGTTAAGATCACCTCCAATCTTCATATCTTCAAAGGGTTTTCATCTTGTGCAAGTTAAACACATGATTCATGGTTGAATTTTTGATCAAATGGTGGTTTATGAGGGTATATGGGACGTTCATAGAGAGAGAACAAGAGAGAGTTGTGAGTTGTTTTGCATGTAGAAAAGTGAGGAAGTGGTTTAATGTTGAATGGTTTTGTTAGGTTGCTAGTTTGGTGTAAAGATTAGGACAAGTGTCCTAGTCTTTTCATGTAAAGTTGACACACCTCAAGTGTGTTGGCTAAGCTTTAGCCATCCCATGGTGGGGTGAGGCAAGTGTAAACTTGTCTCATCCCACTAATTTACGGGTACTCCTCGATTCTAGTTTCCTCGATTTGCGTGCCCTCATGTCGTTTTACGAAAAACATTTTTATAAATTATGAATCAACTGCACAAAACGAATCTAATAAAAATTGTCTCATCAAAAACGGAGTTCAAAAACGTAAATACGTAATCCTAGGGTTTCAGGTTTAGTCGTAAAGGACGTTAAATTATACTCGTAAGTCCTAATTTCTTCTCGTAAATTTGTGAGTTTATGAACCAACACAAATTTAAAATCCCAAAATAATATTCAGATAAATTTATTTCCTAAAATGTCGGACTGTTACCAAAAATGGTGTATGTAAACGTAAGCACATAACGTAGAATCCTCCGGTTTAGACGTAGTCGATGCTTAATAAGTGTGTAAACACTTATCCTTTTGCCACTAAAATTAAGGAAAAACAAGACCGGATCATGTGTTTATTATCATAAATGTCAGAATTACGCGTGGTTTTGTGTTTTTGTGTTAAAATAGGTACTAATGATGCAAAAGAAGAGAAAACACGGGATTTCACGGTCAAATATCGAAGAAAAGTCAAGAAAGAGTCAAAGACAAAGTCAAAAGATCAAAAGTGTGCCAAAGATCACGAAAACCGGCTAAGTCAACTTAAATTTGAAGAAATGATCAAGAAAGCCGAAACCGAGCTCGATTCTTACAGATTTAATCATCTACGAAGATTTCGAGTCTTGTGGGTCCCACATTTGGGTAAATGGGCCGAAAAGCCCATTAAGGAGTACAATTTACTTACTCTTTGAATATAAGCCTAATTAAGCCCAAAAGTTTTGAATGGAACGGTTTGAAACTTGAATTGGGCTAAAGCCCATTCAAATCTTAACAAAAACTAACGGATGGAAAGTTGCTTCTGGTCAAACACCTCATTCGGTCAACCTCACAACAAAACAAATTTTTATCCCACACGTTTTTCCCCAATCCTCACCCACCGTTTTTAATAAAACATATTATAACTCTCCTTTTCACTCCCCACAATCAACCTTATGCTACACCTCCCCCACACCCGATCATACCCCCTCACTTTTAGCATCCCAAATCCCAAACCGACCACCCACTTAAAACACTTAATAAATAAAACAAGTTTACCCAACCCACCCCTTTTCACTCAACGTTACAAACACACAGTTATCTTCCTTCCCCAAATTTCGCTTCTCCCCTCAAACCCTAAAATCTTTATTCACAAAAATTAACCACAAAAATTTGGGGGTTTTAACTGCAATGTTTAATTCACATTAAAACAAACAAATCCCCCCAATTTTCGGGGAAGATCACTCACTGGTGGTCCTCAATTTTCCACCTCAGCTAAAACAATTCCTCCAATCACAAATCACCAAGCTGGCAATCCGGACTCACGGTTTTATCTCAACCGTTTGATAAGAAAAAAAAAGAGGAGAGAGATGAAGAGAAGATTTGCACGGTCTAGATGGAAGAACTTGGGCACTAAGGAAAGGGTTCCAGGGTTTGCCTATAAAAACCCTTCACTTGTAATTCAATATCAAGCTTTTCTTTAATTTTCAGTTTTATTTAGATCAATTTTAGGAGTAGATTTAAATTAGATTTATTTTTTAAGTAAATTAGATTAGGGAATTTGTATCTTTAATTCTCAGTTTTGTAATGATTTATTTGTATTAATGAAAAAAGTTTGGTTTTATTGATTTCTTCTATCTCATTTAATTTTCTGTCGAAATTAATCTTAATCTTTAATCCTTTTTTTTCTATTCACTGTTCGTGTTATTATAACTAAAAAATATATATATATATATATATATATATATATATATATATATATATATATATATATATATAAAATAAATAAATTTGTCTGAGAGATACTGTTCTTGGTTAGATGTTTGGTTCGAGAGCTCGATGTTGATGACGTTTGATGATTCGAAGATGGTGTTTGTACTCGGTGACAAAGGGGGCACAACGCCCACCTTCGGCTCAAAGGCTATCGACAACTAGGTTCTCATCTCTTTTCATTTTTTATGCTTGTTTATTTTATATCTGCTAGTTGTACTTTGATTTGGTATTTAGTTTTTAATCTGCTTATTGATAGTTTTTATTAAGTTTAAATTGTTAACTGTTTTTGCTTATGGTTTATTAGCTGTTTGTTGGATCTACTCTTTTTCGATTTACTGTCAAGTATGTTTTGATAGCTAGTTGTTTAAAGTTTTATCTGTTCTAGTTTTTTGGGTACTGGTATTTTTGTAGCTTATTTGGTTTTGCTTTATATGATTTGAGTAGCTTATTTGCTTATTTTCAGGAGTGTAATGTTTAATCTACCTTTTTGCTTATTTGGTTTGTTTAATTCATAACTATTTAGCCTTTTAGCTTGTTTGCTTTTATATTTAGCTTATCTGTTTCTTCTTCATATGCTTAGTTCGTTTTTCACCCTTTTGCTTATTTGATGTTTCAGCTTATTTGTTTATAGCTTATTGTTCGTTTTAGCTTAATTGGTTTATACTTCTGCTTTTATATGCCCTTTGTTTTTATTTTCGCTTATTTTTAGCCCTGCTTTATTGGTTTGGTGAATTTTGGTTGGCTATGTTATATTATAGATACTTTTGATTTGTGGGTTTGTTTCTCCTAAATTCCATAAAAATATATTTAGCTAAAAATTATGTCACTGCTGGGTATTGAACCCGTGACCTCTAGCTTAATAGTCAAACGCCTTACCACTTGGCTGAGCTCTCTTTTGTGTATTCATGTGCATCATTTATTTAATATAGGCTTAGGTTTTCTGTCAGTTTATTAAATAGATTAAATTAAGTTTTTAGTTTAATTAGATTTATTTAAAAGTTTTATTTCATTTTCTTTTAACTCAGTTTTGTTAAAAAAATATAAAAAGATAAAAAAAATATTTTTCATTTATTTTAAATAGTTTTTAAATTTAGATATAAATTTAGTTTTATATATTTTAGTTTCGTTTAAGAAATTAGTTTTTTTTACTTGTATAAATTTAAATTTGTCTTTAGTTTTATTTTAAAATATATTTTTAATTATAGTTTTCATTAAAAATAGTTTTCATTTAAAAGTTCAATTTAGTTTAAAATTTTTATTAGATTTAAAATTAGTTTTAAGTTTAAGTTAAAAGTTTTTCAATAGATTTAATTCAAGTTTTATTTACTTTTTCTATTTAAAGTTTAAAATAGATTTTCCTTTAAAGTTTTTAATTAAATAGATTTAGTTTAAAATATAAAAAAAATATCGTTACCAAAAACAAAGTTAAGTATAACGTTAAACCGGTAATCAATTCGAGGGAGTCGAGGAACGATAAATGGACAAATAAAAAGGGTATTCAAAATCTCATTTTCAAAATGGCGCCGCTGCCGCTTCGCTCGTACGATTGACGATTTTTCGTGAAGACGTTTGGATTTTGGGATCCGTTCTTTTTGAACGTTAATTTTCTTGCAACAAAATCAAAAACACAAAAAAATAAAAAATTTAAAAATACAAAAAAATTAAAAAATCACAAAAGCAATTTCTTTCCTAAGAATTGCACCAAAAAAATTAAAAAAGCAAAAAGTAATACTTTTTCCTAAAAGTATTACACCAAAAATATTACGTATTAGTGTTAATTTTTCGTACGATTTCTTTCGATTTTTCTTGTGTATATATTTTTCTAAAAAATACAAAAATATTCTTCTTTATCCTCTATTGTGTTTAATTCTTTTTCTCCACCCCTCTTATTTATAATTCTTCATGGATTTGTCTTACGTTCGGTGTGGGAGACCATGGCTCGGTTTTCCAATATGTCCATGGTGTACTTGTGCGAAGTGTGGTTCCGATATCGACGATACACAATTAGGATTTTGTCCATTGTGCAATTCTAGAAATTCGTACTTCTCCTCTTACACAAATTTCTCCCCTCCTCCCGTCTTTGACAATCCCTATCCTCAACATGCACCGGGTTTTTCTCAATACCCGTGTTGCAATCATTGTGGGGGCCTTCACGATACTTCTTATTGTCAACCGATGAATTATGAGCCACATCCGTGCTATAATTCCGGTTTTCAAAATTTTGAACCCCCACAAAACTCCGTCGTTCATCAACCTTCTTTTAAGGAACAAAGCACTAGTTTGGATGAAATTCTCGAAAGCTTAAAACAAATCAAAATTAGCTTGCATGACGAAAGACAACAAGAGCAAGTATCTACTCTTAGTGTTTCTCCTCCTCCTCTTGTGCGTTCTTACTATTATGATGATGACGATGAGACTACTATTTCTTGGAGTGATCTTTGTGCTCAATGTCCTAGTGCAATTGTAATCCCTTCTCTTAATATCCCAAATACATCTAAGGATCTTGATACATCGAGTGAGATTAGCGATTTTGGGCTCGACAAATTCTTTGATGAAGTTTGTGATGTGCCGACTTTTGCTGAGCTTACGGACACGGTCGTTTCGCTAGTCCATGATCACATACTCACAAATCCAAATGCGATAATTGATTCTTCCAATAAGAGTTCTATATGTAGTGAGTATGATGATTTCGTCTTCGAGCCCGAGATTAAGGAAATTATCGACTGAGAGCTAGCTCTTTTACCTCCACTTCCACCTACAAGTGAGGTCGATTTTTCCAATATCGAGGCCGAACTTGATGAGTTGGAACGTCTTATTTTTAATAATAATGACGAACCAACTCACATGACTACGCATCCAATTCTCGAGGAGTTACCTAATAAACACTCCTCTAATGAGAATTACGTTTACCACATTCGTGAGGATTTAACTTATCAACAAATCCCACAAATGAATGATGGTTTCGTACTTGATCGAGATCTCTTCAAGAGAATTTCTAAAATCCTCAATAAGGGGAACGACAAACCTTTGTTTGACGAGCCTATCTATGATGAAGAAATCGAAGAGATTCACGTTCATGAGGATGAATGCTTTGACCCGGGAGGTGACACTGACCATTCTTTGATTGATACCTTTACGGTTTTGCCTAATAGTGACCATCCTATGTCTTTGGGGGATGACAATTTGTCTCCTTTACCCACCCCACCTCCCGTGGATCACGACCTCACATACTTCTCGTATGTTGAGAGGACTTTTCTCCCATCCAAGACTTATCCTCCTGCCTCTCATTTATTATGTTCATCCGGGACCGAGGACAAGATCTTTGATCCCGGTATTACATTCGAGGCCTCCCCATGGACCATTTAATTCGGGGTCGAGTCAGGCTCGTGACTCGGTTAACAAAAACAAGCGCTTCTCGGGAGGCAACCCGATTATCTATCTTTTATTTATTTATTTTCTACAATAAGTGTAGAGGGGAGCCGTGTAGGTTGTTTGTTTTGTGTGTTGTGATTGTATAGGTACATGTGCTTTGATGATCCACTTTTGGTGCTTTTGACACGACCCGTGTTCCCGTGTTACCCATGTACCCGGTTCCTTCGATAAGTTTTTGCTATTGTGATTCAATCTTGTATATAAATAAAACGAATAAATGTAATCACTTTAGTTGTCCTTTCCTTAGGTCGATTTTAAACAACGTACTCAATGTCCTAAGTGTAGGGGAGTTTATTCTCCCATATTCTTAAACATTGGGGACAATGTTTATATTATGTGTAGGGGGGATTTCTATCGAATTTTTAGTGGCTTTTTCCATGAATTTGACCCCATTTAACCGGAAAATTTTTAAAAAAAAAATTTTCAACGTTTTTCAAATTTTTTATCTATTTTGGCCTTGTAGTATTTTTCTTTTATTTTCTTTTCTTTGCATCATATTTATATTTTCAATTTTTAAGAATAAAATAAATAAATGAATAAAATGGTTTTTACAAGTTTAGATGTCTTTGATATATTAGGCCCGTCGTGAATATTTTGACTCAACCCGAGTTTACTTATCTAAGTTTACTCTAGCTAGTATCCTTAACCATATGGACCTTAATTGCTTTATTAGGCTAAGCATCCACGAGTCTCATTCCTTGAGATTTTAAATTGTGGAGAACGAGAGATGATAGAGTTAATTATAAGTTCGGTATTCTTTCATTAACTTATGTGAGTTAGTTATGAGCTTTTTCTCCCATCACTTGTTAATAAATATGTTTGCAATAAATAAGGTTGTACGATTTAAAAGGTTACTTAGCTTCTAGCACAAGATCGTTTAAAAGTTGCTCGGTATTAATTAGAGTTCATAGCCAAGGCATAACTTATTGAAGCGGGACGCGAATATTGGCTTATCCAAAAAGGCCCTAACAAGGCATGAGGATACCCGAATACAAAAAGGCCCTCACAAGGCATGAGGATTCACTTTTTTTGCTAAAGATCCAAAGATGACGTGAAGATCATTAATCCAAATCAATATGATGGATCAAGATGCACGACGAGAAGCAATTACTCCCCTAAAGATCATGGAGAAGTCTATCCAAAAAGACCCTAACAAGGTATGAGGATAAATAGATCCAAGTCCAAAAAGGAGGTGGATCGTTGTATATCAAAATCCTAAATAAAGAAGAGGATAAATGAAGAAGTCGTGGTCAACGTTTGAAGCATCTTTCACTCCTAATGAAGATGTGTACCAAAATCAAGAGAAGACCATAATTTCAAGATCGTCTCTCAAGATTTGAAGTTTGAAGTACAAGCCAAATATCGGTCCGAGAAAGGTCTCAAATCGTGAAACGAGTTATGCCAAGATATGAACTTTATGAGGTTTCCAGAAACCGTTTTAAAAGATTTTGTCCTTTAGCTAACTATTGATTAAATCGTCCCACTTTATTTTCGGCCTTAATAAATTATTGAAATAAGTCAAAAATGCATCCTCGTGATCATTTAAGACAAAAATAAAATATAAGAGATACACCGTAGGAATAAGGGGGTCTAAGTGATTAATTAAACCACATGAGTAAGTGTTAGTTGTGCTAACTTGTGATATACAATGATCCCGTTTTTAAGCTTGGTATGGGGAACGTGAAACTTGAGGGTGATTAATATTCATGACACTAAAGCCCTAATCTAAGTCTTATATGTCTTTACGAGTTTCTTACATCTAATAATTTCCAATTTTTGTTTCCTTTTAAGTTTTCAAGTTTTTATCATAGTAGTAATAGTATAACTTAATAAAGGCCGAGATGGATTAATTATGAGAAAAATGTAATTTATACTTTAAAATAATGCATTGCATGGGGTCATTGCAATGGTCAAGTGTAGGGGGTTTAATAAGTGTGTAAACACTTATCCTTTTGCCACTAAAATTAAGGAAAAACAAGACCGGATCATGTGTTTATTATCATAAATGTCGGAATTAAGCGTGGTTTTGTGTTTTTGTGTTAAAATAGGTACTAATGATGCAAAAGAAGAGAAAACACAGGATTTCACGGTCAAATGTCGAAGAAAAGTCAAGAAAGAGTCAAAGACAAAGTCAAAAGATCAAAAGTGTGCCAAAGATCACGAAAACCGGCTAAGTCAACTTAAATTTGAAGAAATGATCAAGAAAGCCGAAACCGAGCTCGATTCTTACGGACTTAATCATCTACGAAGATTTCGAGTCTTGTGGGTCCCACATTTGGTTAAATGGGCCTAAAAGCCCATTAAGGAGTACAATTTACTTACTCTTGGAATATAAGCCTAATTAAGCCCAAAAGTTTTGAATGGAACAGTTTGAAACTTGAATTGGGCTAAAGCCCATTCAAATGTTAACAAAAACTAACGGATGGAAAGTTGCTTCTGGTCAAACACCTCATTCGGTCAACCTCACAACAAAACAAATATTTATCCCACACGTTTTTCCCCAATCCTCACCCACCGTTTTTAATAAAACATATTATAACTCTCCTTTTCACTCCCCACAATCAACCTTATGCTACACCTCCCCCACACCCGATCATAGCCCCTCACTTTTACCATCCCAAATCCCAAACCGACCACCCACTTAAAACACTTAATAAATAAAACAAGTTTACCCAACCCACCCCTTTTCACTCAACGTTACAAACACACAGTTATCTTCCTTCCCCAAATTTCGCTTCTCCCCTCAAACCCTAAAATCTTTACTCACAAAAATTAACCACAAAAATTTGGGGGTTTTAACTACAATGTTTAATTCACATTAAAACAAACAAATCCCCCCAATTTTCGGGGAAGATCACTCACTGGTGGTCCTTAATTTTCCACCTCAGCCAAAACAATTCCTCCAATCACAAATCACGAAGCTGGCAATCCGGACTCACGGTTTTATCTCAGCCGTTTGATAAGAAAAAAAAAAGAGGAGAGAGATGAAGAGAAGATTTGAACGGTCTAGATGGAAGAACTTGGGCACCAAGGAAAGGGTTCCAGGGTTTGCCTATAAAAACCCTTCACTTGTAATTCAATAGCAAGCTTTTCTTTAATTTTCAGTTTTATTTAGATCAATTTTAGGAGTAGATTTAAATTAGATTTATTTTTTCAGTAAATTAGATTAGGGAATTTGTATCTTTAATTCTCAGTTTTGTAATGATTTATTTTTATTAATGAAAAAAGTTTGGTTTTATTGATTTCTTCTATCTCATTTAATTTTCTGTCGAAATTAATCTTAATCTTTAACCCTTTTTTTTCTATTCACTGTTCGTGTTATTATAACTAAAAAAAATAAAAAAATAAAAATAAATAAATAAATTTGTCCGAGAGATACTGTTCTTGGTTCGATGTTTGGTTCGAGAGCTCGATGTTGATGACGTTTGATGATTCGAAGATGGTGTTTGTACTCGGTAACAAAGGGGGCACATCGCCCACCTTCGGCTCAAAGGCTATCGACAACTAGGTTCTCATCTCTTTTCATTTTTTTATGCTTGTTTATTTTATATCTGCTAGTTGTACTTTGATTTGGTATTTAGTTTTTAATCTGCTTATTGATAGTTTTTATTAAGTTTAAATTGTTAACTGTTTTTGCTTATGGTTTATTAGCTGTTTGCTGGATCTACTCTTTTTCGATTTACTGTCAAGTATGTTTTGATAGCTAGTTGTTTAAAGTTTTATCTGTTCTAGTTTTTTGGGTACTGGTATTTTTGTAGCTTATTTGGTTTTGCTTTATATGATTTGAGTAGCTTATTTGCTTATTTTCAGGAGTGTAATGTTTAATCTCCCTTTTTGCTTATTTGGTTTGTTTAATTCATAACTATTTAGCCTTTTAGCTTGTTTGCTTTTATATTTAGCTTATCTGTTTCTTCTTCATATGCTTAGTTCGTTTTTCACCCTTTTACTTATTTGATGTTTCATCTTATTTGTTTATAGCTTATTGTTCATTTTAGCTTAATTGGTTTATACTTCTGCTTTTATATGCCCTTTGTTTTTATTTTCGCTTATTTTTAGCCCTGCTTTATTGGTTTGGTGAATTTTGGTTGGCTGTGTTATATTACAGATACTTTTGATTTGTGGGTTTGTTTCTCCTAAATTCCATAAAAATATATTTAGCTAAAAATTATTTCACTGCTGGGTATTGAACCCGTGACCTCTAGCTTAACAGTCAAACGCCTTACCACTTGGCTGAGCTCTCTTTTGTGTATTCATATGCATCATTTATTTAATATAGGCTTGTTTTCTGTCTGTTTATTAAATAGATTAAATTAAGTTTTTAGTTTAATTAGATTTATTTAAAAGTTTTATTTCATTTTCTTTTAACTCAGTTTTGTTAAAAAAATATAAAAACATAAAAAAATATTTTTCATTTATTTTAAATAGTTTTTAAATTTAGATATAAATTTAGTTTTATATATTTTAGTTTCGTTTAAGAAATTAGTTTTTTTTACTTGTATAAATTTAAATTTGTCTTTAGTTTTATTTTAAAATATATTTTTAATTATAGTTTTCATTTAAAAGTTCAATTTAGTTTAAAATTTTTATTAGATTTAAAATTAGTTTTAAGTTTAAGTTAAAAGTTTTTCAATAGTTTTAGTTCAAGTTTTATTTACTTTTTCTATTTAAAGTTTAAAATAGATTTTCCTTTAAAGTTTTTAATTAAATAGATTTAGTTTAAAATATAAAAAAATATCGTTACCAAAAACAAAGTTAAGTCTAACGTTAAACCGGTAATCAATTCGAGTGAGTCGAGGAACGATAAATGGACAAATAAAAAGGGTATTCAAAATCTCAGTTTCAATGCTACTTCAAGATGTAAACCCAAATTTCCTCCCACAAATAAGTGAGTTCATAATATAACATTAAAATAATGTTTTTAAATAATACTTGAGAATAAAATATCAACCATAAATTGACGGATTGTCAAAGTGTAGGGGAGTTTATTCTCCCATATTCTTAAACATTGGGGACAATGTTTATATTATGTGTAGGGGGGATTTCTATCGAAATTTTAGTGGCTTTTTCCATGAATTTGACCCCATTTAACCGGAAAATTTTTAAAAAAAATTTTTTCAACGTTTTTCAAATTTTTTATCTATTTTGGCCTTGTAGTATTTTTCTTTTATTTTCTTTTCTTTGCATCATATTTATATTTTCAATTTTTAAGAATAAAATAAATAAATGAATAAAATGGTTTTTACAAGTTTAGATGTCTTTGATATATTAGGCCCGTCGTGAATATTTTGACTCAACCCGAGTTTACTTATCTAAGTTTACTCTAGCTAGTATCCTTAACCATATGGACCTTAATTGCTTTATTAGGCTAAGCATCCACGAGTCTCATTCCTTGAGATTTTAAATTGTGGAGAACGAGAGATGATAGAGTTAATTATAAGTTCGGTATTCTTTCATTAACTTATGTGAGTTAGTTATGAGCTTTTTCTCCCATCACTTGTTAATAAATATGTTTGCAATAAATAAGGTTGTACGATTTAAAAGGTTACTTAGCTTCTAGCACAAGATCGTTTAAAAGTTGCTCGGTATTAATTAGAGTTCATAGCCAAGGCATAACTTATTGAAGCGGGACGCGAATATTGGCTTATCCAAAAAGGCCCTAACAAGGCATGAGGATACCCGAATCCAAAAAGGCCCTCACAAGGCATGAGGATTCACTTTTTTTGCTAAAGATCCAAAGATGACGTGAAGATCATTAATCCAAATCAATATGATGGATCAAGATGCACGACGAGAAGCAATTACTCCCCTAAAGATCATGGAGAAGTCTATCCAAAAGGACCCTAACAAGGTATGAGGATAAATAGATCCAAGTCCGAAAAGGAGGTGGATCGTTGTATATCAAAATCCTAAATAAAGAAGAGGATAAATGAAGAAGTCGTGGTCAACATTTGAAGCATCTTTCACTCCTAATGAAGATGTGTACCAAAATGAAGAGAAGACCATAATTTCAAGATCGTCTCTCAAGATTTGAAGTTTGAAGTACAAGCCAAATATCGGTCCGAGAAAGGTCTCAAATCGTGAAACGAGTTATGCCAAGATATGAACTTTATGAGGTTTCCAGAAACCGTTTTAAAAGATTTTGTCCTTTAGCTAACTATTGATTAAATCGTCCCACTTTATTTTCGGCCTTAATAAATTATCGAAATAAGTCAAAAATGCATCCTCGTGATCATTTAAGACAAAAATAAAATATAAGAGATACACCGTAGGAATAAGGGGGTCTAAGTGATTAATTAAACCACATGAGTAAGTGTTAGTTGTGCTAACTTGTGATATACAATGATCCCGTTTTTAAGCTTGGTATGGGGAACGTGAAACTTGAGGGTGATTAATATTCATGACACTAAAGCCCTAATCTAAGTCTTATATGTCTTTACGAGTTTCTTACATCTAATAATTTCCAATTTTTGTTTCCTTTTAAGTTTTCAAGTTTTTATCATAGTAGTAATAGTATAACTTAATAAAGGCCGAGATGGATTAATTATGAGAAAAATGTAATTTATACTTTAGAATAATGCATTGCATGGGGTCATTGCAATGGTCAAGTGTAGGGGGTTTAATAAGTGTGTAAACACTTATCCTTTTGCCACTAAAATTAAGGAAAAACAAGACCGGATCATGTGTTTATTATCATATATGTCGGAATTAAGCGTGGTTTTGTGTTTTTGTGTTAAAATAGGTACTAATGATGCAAAAGAAGAGAAAACACGGGATTTCACGGTCAAATGTCGAAGAAAAGTCAAGAAAGAGTCAAAGACAAAGTCAAAAGATCAAAAGTGTGCCAAAGATCACGAAAACCGGCTAAGTCAACTTAAATTTGAAGAAATGATCAAGAAAGCCGAAACCGAGCTCGATTCTTACGGATTTAATCATCTACGAAGATTTCGAGTCTTGTGGGTCCCACATTTGGTTAAATGGGCCTAAAAGCCCATTAAGGAGTACAATTTACTTACTCTTAGAATATAAGCCTAATTAAGCCCAAAAGTTTTGAATGGAACAGTTTGAAACTTGAATTGGGCTAAAGCCCATTCAAATGTTAACAAAAACTAACGGATGGAAAGTTGCTTCTAGTCAAACACCTCATTCGGTCAACCTCACAACAAAACAAATTTTTATCCCACACGTTTTTCCCCAATCCTCACCCACCGTTTTTAATAAAACATATTATAACTCTCCTTTTCACTCCCCACAATCAACCTTATGCTACACCTCCCCCACACCCGATCATAGCCCCTCACTTTTACCATTCCAAATCCCAAACCGACCACCCACTTAAAACACTTAATAAATAAAACAAGTTTACCCAACCCACCCCTTTTCACTCAACGTTACAAACACACAGTTATCTTCCTTCCCCAAATTTCGCTTCTCCCCTCAAACCCTAAAATCTTTACTCACAAAAATTAACCACAAAAATTTGGGGGTTTTAACTACAATGTTTAATTCACATTAAAACAAACAAATCCCCCCAATTTTCGGGGAAGATCACTCACTGGTGGTCCTCAATTTTCCACCTCAGCCAAAACAATTCCTCCAATCACAAATCACGAAGCTGGCAATCCGGACTCACGGTTTTATCTCAGCCGTTTGATAAGAAAAAAAAGAGGAGAGAGATGAAGAGAAGATTTGAACGGTCTAGATGGAAGAACTTGGGCACCAAGGAAAGGGTTCCAGGGTTTGCCTATAAAAACCCTTCACTTGTAATTCAATAGCAAGCTTTTCTTTAATTTTCAGTTTTATTTAGATCAATTTTAGGAGTAGATTTAAATTAGATTTATTTTTTCAGTAAATTAGATTAAGGAATTTGTATCTTTAATTCTCAGTTTTGTAATGATTTATTTTTATTAATGAAAAAAGTTTGGTTTTATTGATTTCTTCTATCTCATTTAATTTTCTGTCGAAATTAATCTTAATCTTTAATCCTTTTTTTTCTATTCACTGTTCGTGTTATTATAACTAAAAAAATAAAAAAAATAAAAAAAATAAATAAATTTGTCCGAGAGATACTGTTCTTGGTTCGTTGTTTGGTTCGAGAGCTCGAAGTTGATGACGTTTGATGATTCGAAGATGGTGTTTGTACTCGGTGACAAAGGGGGCACAGCGCCCACCTTCGGCTCAAAGGCTATCGACAACTAGGTTCTCATCTCTTTTCATTTTTTTATGCTTGTTTATTTTATATCTGCTAGTTGTACTTTGATTTGGTATTTAGTTTTTAATCTGCTTATTGATAGTTTTTATTAAGTTTAAATTGTTAACTGTTTTTGCTTATGGTTTATTAGCTGTTTGCTGGATCTACTCTTTTTCGATTTACTGTCAAGTATGTTTTGATAGCTAGTTGTTTAAAGTTTTATCTGTTCTAGTTTTTTGGGTACTGGTATTTTTGTAGCTTATTTGGTTTTGCTTTATATGATTTGAGTAGCTTATTTGCTTATTTTCAGGAGTGTAATGTTTAATCTCCCTTTTTGCTTATTTGGTTTGTTTAATTCATAACTATTTAGCCTTTTAGCTTGTTTGCTTTTATATTTAGCTTATCTGTTTCTTCTTCATATGCTTAGTTCGTTTTTCACCCTTTTACTTATTTGATGTTTCAGCTTATTTGTTTATAGCTTATTGTTCGTTTTAGCTTAATTGGTTTATACTTCTGCTTTTATATGCCCTTTGTTTTTATTTTCGCTTATTTTTAGCCCTGCTTTATTGGTTTGGTAAATTTTGGTTGGCTGTGTTATATTACAGATACTTTTGATTTATGGGTTTGTTTCTCCTAAATTCCATAAAAATATATTTAGCTAAAAATTATGTCACTGCTGGGTATTGAACCCGTGACCTCTAGCTTAACAGTCAAACGCCTTACCACTTGGCTGAGCTCTCTTTTGTGTATTCATATGCATCATTTATTTAATATAGGCTTGTTTTCTGTCTGTTTATTAAATAGATTAAATTAAGTTTTTAGTTTAATTAGATTTATTTAAAAGTTTTATTTCATTTTCTTTTAACTCAGTTTTGTTAAAAAAATATAAAAAGATAAAAAAATATTTTTAATTTATTTTAAATAGTTTTTAAATTTAGATATAAATTTAGTTTTATATATTTTAGTTTCGTTTAAGAAATTAGTTTTTTTACTTGTATAAATTTAAATTTGTCTTTAGTTTTATTTTAAAATATATTTTTAATTATAGTTTTCATTAAAAATAGTTTTCATTTAAAAGTTCAATTTAGTTTAAAATTTTTATTAGATTCAAAATTAGTTTTAAGTTTAAGTTAAAAGTTTTTCAATAGATTTAGTTCAAGTTTTATTTACTTTTTCTATTTAAAGTTTAAAATAGATTTTCCTTTAAAGTTTTTAATTAAATAGATTTAGTTTAAAATATAAAAAAATATCGTTACCAAAAACAAAGTTAAGTCTAACGTTAAACCGGTAATCAATTCGAGTGAGTCGAGGAACGATAAATGGACAAATAAAAAGGGTATTCAAAATCTCAGTTTCAATGCTACTTCAAGATGTAAACCCAAATTTCTCCCACAAATAAGTGAGTTCATAATATAACATTAAAATAATGTTTTTAAATAATACTTGAGAATAAAATATCAACCATAAATTGACGGATTGTCAAAGTGGCCCTTGGTTGTTATGGGTGGGTGGGTGAGGTCTTTGTTGAAAACCGGGTTGAGCCAAGTAATTCGTCGAATTGTAAGACAAGTGATAAACATCGACATTAGGCTTGAAATGAACTCTCTCGGTGTTGTTGTAAGCATACACTTCCTCGTGAGATTGATCATAAGCTTTATCACAATTAGCATAAGAGTGTGGCCCACCACAGGTTTCACAATATATATTAAGAGCATGGGCATGTTGATTAGGAGGTTGATCTCTTAAAACAAGTTGTTTTACAACTGAAGTAAGTTCCTTATGATGATTGGTCAACTCACTTTCACTAGCACTATCCATAGTAGCCCTAACACTCTTGGTTTGGACTTTGGCCTTGTTCTCAATGATAGCCCAAGCCTCATTCATAGTCTTGACAAGAATATTACCCCCGAGGCACTACTTAGTGAATCTTGGTCACTTAAAGTTAATCCATTATAAAAATTATTAATTTGATTTACCTTTGTAAAACCGTGTTGTGGACACTTTCTTAAAAGTTCCTTAAAACTGTAACACCCCACTTGGATAAGTGGACCGTTACGTGTATTTATGGCGTGTCATCAAAGCATAAGGTAAATGTCCTAAAACATTAACTGACCATAAAGGAAATACCGGAATCAAACATCGGTAATCCAACATAAGCTCAAAACATGAAAAGTAAAATACTGAAAGAAAAGGACTAAACAAAGTCCAAATAAGCAGAATAATGTAAGAAGTGCATAAAGTAAGAAGTCCGGATAGCTTCCATTCAATGCACATGCTCTCAGAATCCTAAGAGCGTCCTGGTGTACCTGCCGTTAGAACATGAAAGAGCTACGGCTGAGCATAACGCTCAGTGGACGGATATAGCATGAATAGGATGTACTGAAAGAAATGGAATTAGAAAACTACAATGAAACTACAAGACTGATATGACATGTGGTACAACTCTGTATAAAATCTGATAACCTTTTCATATATATATTGAAACTGAAATATAACTTATTAATTCTGAAAACATGCATTTTCTGTATTTTAGTTTGCCAAGAGCTTATATAGGTCATGAACTAAGTCAATTGCTGCATGAATACATAGAGGGGTGACCTCGTCATGCTGTAGAGGGGTGACCTCTAAATAACTGTGCTGGGTGGAGGGATCAGCTCTAATGTGAAGGATGTAGAGCACACACCACATTCACCTGCTAAACTGTAACTGTAGCCTAGGATGCATCCATACGCCCCACTAATAATAATACTGATAAAAATGGCCAAGCTGAGCTGAGTGGGACGATGCAGGATATCACTCTCCTGCATGTGAGTCACGACACCGGTGCCTCTAGTGTCGTGGTTACGGTACCTCCGTAACTAGTACATAAACTAATCATGCTTGTATATAATGCTCAGGCAATTTATTCTATTATTAATATGATTACTGATAAGCTTAAACATATACTGGGGAAGACATTTGGCTGCAGATGGGGAATCCTAATCATGCATAGAAAGGAAGTCCTTACTGAAAGGACGGAAAATCCGTACCTCGTCCAATAATGAAAATGAAGATGAAAGCGGAAGAACTACTCCGACTTCACGAGTGCTACATAATAAAGGACGTGAATGAGTTGTCTGTTTAATGTATACTTTACTGATTATTAGTTTACTTTACGTGTTCTTAACTTGTTTTACTTGTTGTTGTCTTGTTATACATGTTCTTGACTTGCTAAATGAGTAACTTTCTAAAAAAATAGTAAGTCTCTATATATAGTAATTTTTCAAAAAATAGCAAGTTTGCATATATAGTAACTTTCCAAAAATAGTAATAAGCTCGATTCTAATAAGCCGTAAATTAATAAACCAATTAATTAAGCCTATAATTTAATAGTAGTCAAAACTACTTAAGCCCGTCATACTAAATTCAATTAATGTAAGATTCTTATAATATCAAAACACAAACTGATAACTAAATCATGCGTTATAAAATGTCATATATATAACTTCAAGTTGCATGTTTTCAACCTATATGAATTACTATGTCGTCTTATCAGTATACCATCTTGAGATTTATTTGCTCCCTTCAATTATAACACTCAAATCTCACGTTGACATCATGCATATAATCGTTAAAAATCATACGTTTACCTTCAATAGTATCTGGCTTAATTCCATACTTTAAAAAACTAATTGAGTTCTCTTTACTCCATTTTAGTTACTAAATCCTTTGTATAAATTTTTGACGTTAAAGCATTACATTTGACAAGTTCTAATAATAGTGGTAAGTATATCAAACCAACTAATACAAAATCTCTTCTTAACATGATATGTATATGCATGCGTAGATAGTAATTGATTTGTAGTTTAAGATATACCTTGGTACGAAATAATAAACCGGAAATCAAACCGAACAGGAACGCCGACAGACACTATAACGATATACCTAAACTGGCTTGCTTCATGACCGACTTCAAATATGAACGACAACCTCCAACACACGGATCCGAAAGAAACACGAACAAGAATGGTGCCGATGTGAACGTGCTTCGATATCGGTAAACGTTGAACAAACTTTGACATTCATGTAATGGCGTTTTTTTTTTATGAGAATGTTATTGAGTCTTGGCAGGAATAAGTGTCCACATATATAAAAAAAACATGAATATCTCGGTCTTTCAAAGTCAATGGGCTTAGAAGAAGAAACTCTTAATTTAAGAAATGATTTAATTGTTGAACAATCATTTTTAAATTGGCATAGCGAAAATGCCGGAAACGATAGAGATGTCATTTGACTTTTCCGTTTTCACTGCCTTTCAAATTTTGACGTTTCATTAATTTTCTTGTATCAATATTTAATCTTTGGTTTTCTATTTTGTATCAATATTTAATTTTTGGTTAAAATTCTTACTGGACCGGGCCTTAGACCATATGTGTATTTGTAAGACTTAAGCCTACTACAAAGCCTGTTTTAATTTTTTTTTTGTCATAACTTGCGTTCTCGTGCGTGTCGTAAATTCATGATTTTTATTTTCATGTTATATGTTGTCATGTCGTGTTTAATATACGTATTTAATTGTCGTGAATAACTTAATTATTAAAACTTTTTATTTAACGGTATTTTCATGCGGGTTTTACAACTCTTCCCCTCTAAAAAAAAATAATTCGTCCTCGAATTAGAGACAGGATAATGCTGTGGTTTTACAATTCTCCCTCTCTAAAAAGGAAAATTAGTCCTCGAATTAAAGGTAATATAAGCTGGTGAAGTTATATAAGCTGGAAGAACACATATGCTGAAAGAACATGAAAGCTAAAATGACATATAAGCTGAAGTGTAATTCTTCCTCTAATTAAAGCCTAATGCTGCTGAAAGGTATAACACGACATGACTAAAGTGAACATGTAACGTGATATGGTTGAAGAGGACATGGAAGGTAACATGATTGAAAGAACTTAACTGGATTTATTGAAGGAAAAGGGAGATGAGAGGTCCGGATGGACTCCTCTGTTTCGAGTGGCCTCCCGCTCGAACGATCCCTTCAAAGGTCTAACATAATAAATAAAATCTTGGTCCTGTTGACCCTGTCCTGCTGATGCTGAATAGTTTCTGGTTCCATATTTAAGATGGATTTTCTAAATCTGATAGACTGAATAACTATAGTATGTATGATATATGAAACGATACGTGTAAATATTCTGAAAAGGTAATATTTATATCTCTGAGAAAGCTGCTGAGAGTATATATAGGGACGAACTACGTGAACAATTGTGAACATGCTAAGTGAGCAATTGTGAACATGGTTCATATTTATATAAGAAGCGCTGGCATGGAATATAGAATATGATAAGTGAATCATACTGTGAACGTGATACTAGAACATATCATGAACGTATGCTGACTGAGGAATGATTGCCAAACGATACGGCCTGAGATGTAAAACGTCTGACTGGTTGTGGCATAGTTGTGCTAAACTTGAGTCTAGTTTCTCAAGCTTTCTGTAACCGTACTCGGTAATAAACTGAGAAACGTGTATCGTGACATGGCACACGAATTTGAACGTGAACAACGTTATGAACGCTAACGTGAGCTTAAATCAGGAGATAGCATAAAAAGATGAACTGAAACAGCATCATACTGCGAATGAGACGTAAACGTGAAAGTGGAAATAAACATGAACTTAAAGTGGACGTAAACATACACTTGATCGTGAACATGTGTTCTGTTTGATATGATGGTCGATAGGATGCCTTGACTTCGTACGATTTACTGCTGAATTTTAAAATTTTTGCAGATCTGCTACTACGTGCTCCTTTCGGATGAAAGAGACGCGCAGGCTGATTACATGGTTGATGATAACCTAGATAGCATCATACTTTCTCTGAGTCTGTGGTAAACTGATTACAATCTCCATGGAGTCTTGTCTCTTTTCGGTCTAGAATTTCCACTTGTAGTGATAGCATGTCGGTGTTCTATCTTGAGCCTGCAGTAGGTCAGGCATCTAGATATGAACATAGCTGCATTAATGTGTGATGCGAATTTTATCAGTGTTTTGTCTGGGATTATGAAACATTCTGGTAGAAATCTTGTTGAATAGTCATAAAAGAATTTCTAGTGATGACTGTCGGCAATTTCTGCGGTAGCAGTCAATTGAGTTCTAGAACTTTTATACTACGTTCATAGTCGTCAGTCGGGACCATCAGGTGATGGCCTTCACCTACGCCGGATTGTCTGAAATTTCTTTCTGCTAAAATAGGGTGGCTCAGAAATGCCACTCAGTTCAGGCGAATTTTATATCTGGAAAGTTGTGTATAAAATTTACTCCTAATGACGCTTTGTGCAACTGTGAGGAGATGAGTCTCGTGTTCTCCTCTAGCATTGGGCAGATCAGACTATGACCAATGAATGTACTGATGATATCGCCTAAGATTTATAGAAAATTTTATTCATGATTTCATAATATAGCTGAAGCATTAGGGAGCTCAAAAGTATAAAATTAAAATTTTGGAGAGACTGTAGTATGTGCAACATTAGTCTGGAAACGTCATGTTCTTTCTCTCACCACTGATGGTAGCATGATCGGAAATTTGTTTCCAGAAAGTGTTTAAGACATCGTAGCAGATCCGATAAACCTGCTATTTATGGAATGAACATTGATTAAGAATGGTGATCTATAAAATATCTTGTGGTCGATACATGGTGTCATGATACCGGCCTTCTTTCTGCTAGACATAACACGGTGCACCTTCTGGTGGTGCGTTAGGGCGAACAAAGCCTCGTTCTGGTAGCTTTTGCAGCAATTGATGCAGCTCATGTAACTTAGCTGAAGCCCTGGAATAAGGAGTTTTGGAAACAGTTTATATTCCTGAGACAAGCTCGACGTTAAATCCTGTCTCATGGTCAGGAAGGAATTTCTGGAATGACATTCTGGAAATTTCTTCTGGAAATGCTGAAAGAAATCTGCTGATCATAACTTTAATGAACTTCAGAAAAAGGTTATAACTGGTGGCTAGATAGTCTTCGTAGCTATGGACTGATAAGTCACGCGCTCGTAGGGCAGGAACAATTTATACTGATTTTTCTGGCAGAAAATGATGAATGTATTGGGATTTAGTAAGACGGATCTCGTCGTTAATTGGAAGGAGCACCTTAATAAACATGGTGGTTCTCTGGAGTCTTTTCTGGCTGGGAGGTAGGTAAATACCTTATTTAAGATAAATCTGACCTATGAATACGTGGAGTAAACATGGCGATTTTCACTGAATGTGTTCGTCTGTAACTTCACAGGATGGACTCTGCGTGTTTAATCTGAATAATAATCTGGTGGTGGTGACTGAGTTTTTTTTTTTAATGATCTGATATATGCGTGACATAATAGAATGAGTATACCCTTTTCTGAAAGATACCCTGAATGACTGAGGGTCTTGCTTGGAACATACTGGAATTAGGGGCTCGGACTCGTACTCTGAGAAGATATTCGTATGACGTGTATCATGACTGGTGCCCTGATATGTGTCTTCCGAAATGATACCTGAGAACTATGTCTTGACTGATGTCTTGGCACGTGTTTTAATAGATGAGTATGAACAAGGCTGGAAAATTTTGGTAACTGCTAAGATTGGCGGACCGGTTAGACTGCTGACCTCTGTATTTCTGGTCACGTCCGTTCCGGAGTTCCGATGGTTACTGACTGATTAATTATCAGTACAGTGGTTGTCACTACAGCTTTGTCTGTCAGTTATGACGGTCATTATCATGACCGTGATTCATGTAACTATTCTGCTGAGTGGCCGGCTGGTTGCCGGTTCCCGCTCTTCTGACAGAAAGATTAGCTGAGTGGTGTGTGACATCTAACTGAGGAAGTAAAAACATAAAATAAAATGGTAGTGTCTGATGGTTGAATTTATTCTTGTCAGAAATTTCAATTTTATAGTATTCGTCCTCGTTCTGCAGTCTTCATAGTATAAACGGCATCAGTAGCTTGAGAAATCTCCAAGGTTCAGCAGCATCAGCATCTGTGTGGTATTCAGAGTGTTACCAGCATCAGCACCTGGTAAAATCTTCAACTCACGAGCAGCATCAGCACCTGGTAGGATATCGACAAGTGGAAACGCCTGAGATGGTTAAGGATCGATTAGCAATATCCATGGAGTAGGGTACCTGGAGTACACCTGGTCTATTGTACATGAAGTACAAAATGAATACTGCACATGGAGCATATTTGAGACGCTGTACGTGGAGTACACATGAAGTACTGTATATGGATTATAACTGAGACACTGTACATGGGGTACATATGGAATACTGTACATGGCACTGGTGGAAATTTTCTGGGAGGATCGATACTGGTGTCGCTTGTCTGACATTATCAAGGGAATAAATTGGTTTAAACGGTAGTAAACTGGACTGAAACGGTTAACATGATAGGCTGATAATTTCTGCGTAGACTTAATGCTGGTTGTATAGAGGCTGAAAAGTATGATTAAACGGAGTTTCATCAACGTTCAGTATAAAGACATGATTGATAAAGACCTGAACATGAATTATCATGAAATAGTATTTCATTGTAATCCTTATGAATCTTAGCATGAAACATTATCATTCTGTTGAAAACATAATCCTTGTAAGGAATCACGCAACTGAATCATCATGTAGATGACATCAACGTGAGGGTATGAAAATTTGACTGTTACAAGGAACATAAAAAGTCAAATTAACTGAGGTGTAATATCAACTGATGTGGACGGCTATGGTTCAGTCCACGGAATTCAAAAAAAAAACATGAGACTAAATATGGGCTATTCTGGTTCGATCCATACTGGTCAAAATTTATAGAATGTCATGATATGACAAATGTGAACAACTATGGTGAACGTTTTATGGCCGGTTCACCAAGTAATATTTGACTGAAAACATGAATTGTCATGGGTAAGGGTAAACGCCTATGGTCAGTTTACCAATACAAAATCTGAACGGGCAAGAGTGAACGCCTATGGTCAGTTCACCAAAACGAAAGCTCGCTAAAAGCACATGTGACTAAATATGGCCAGTTATGTACCAAACTTTTACTTAGTCAAAACTGTAAGAAAACTGACTGATAAATGAAGAAAACTGACTGAATAGTCCATGAGAAACATGAAAGATAACAACGCCAAAATCTGGGAAGTTCCTGGTGACTACCCACTAGTCACAGGTCAAGTTTTAGAGCCTACAGGTCGAACCTTGATCTCTGATACCATAATTGTAACACCCCACTTGGATAAGTGGACCGTTACGTGTATTTATGGCGTGTCATCAAAGCATAAGGTAAATGTCCTAAAACATTAACTGACCATAAAGGAAATACCGGAATCAAACATCGGTAATCCAACATAAGCTCAAAACATGAAAAGTAAAATACTGAAAGAAAAGGACTAAACAAAGTCCAAATAAGCAGAATAATGTAAGAAGTGCATAAAGTAAGAAGTCCGGATAGCTTCCATTCAATGCACATGCTCTCAGAATCCTAAGAGCGTCCTGGTGTACCTGCCGTTAGAACATGAAAGAGCTACGGCTGAGCATAACGCTCAGTGGACGGATATAGCATGAATAGGATGTACTGAAAGAAATGGAATTAGAAAACTACAATGAAACTACAAGACTGATATGACATGTGGTACAACTCTGTATAAAATCTGATAACCTTTTCATATATATATTGAAACTGAAATATAACTTATTAATTCTGAAAACATGCATTTTCTGTATTTTAGTTTGCCAAGAGCTTATATAGGTCATGAACTAAGTCAACTGCTGCATGAATACATAGAGGGGTGACCTCGTCATGCTGTAGAGGGGTGACCTCTAAATAACTGTGCTGGGTGGAGGGATCAGCTCCAATGTGAAGGATGTAGAGCACACACCACATTCACCTGCTAAACTGTAACTGTAGCCTAGGATGCATCCATACGCCCCACTAATAATAATACTGATAAAAATGGCCAAGCTGAGCTGAGTGGGACGATGCAGGATATCACTCTCCTGCATGTGAGTCACGACACCGGTGCCTCTAGTGTCGTGGTTACGGTACCTCCGTAACTAGTACATAAACTAATCATGCTTGTATATAATGCTCAGGCAATTTATTCTATTATTAATATGATTACTGATAAGCTTAAACATATACTGGGGAAGACATTTGGCTGCAGATGGGGAATCCTAATCATGCATAGAAAGGAAGTCCTTACTGAAAGGACGGAAAATCCGTACCTCGTCCAATAATGAAAATGAAGATGAAAGCGGAAGAACTACTCCGACTTCACGAGTGCTACATAATAAAGGACGTGAATGAGTTGTCTGTTTAATGTATACTTTACTGATTATTAGTTTACTTTACGTGTTCTTAACTTGTTTTACTTGTTGTTGTCTTGTTATACATGTTCTTGACTTGCTAAATGAGTAACTTTCTAAAAAAATAGTAAGTCTCTATATATAGTAATTTTTCAAAAAATAGCAAGTTTGCATATATAGTAACTTTCCAAAAATAGTAATAAGCTCGATTCTAATAAGCCGTAAATTAATAAACCAATTAATTAAGCCTATAATTTAATAGTAGTCAAAACTACTTAAGCCCGTCATACTAAATTCAATTAATGTAAGATTCTTATAATATCAAAACACAAACTGATAACTAAATCATGCGTTATAAAATGTCATATATATAACTTCAAGTTGCATGTTTTCAACCTATATGAATTACTATGTCGTCTTATCAGTATACCATCTTGAGATTTATTTGCTCCCTTCAATTATAACACTCAAATCTCACGTTGACATCATGCATATAATCGTTAAAAATCATACGTTTACCTTCAATAGTATCTGGCTTAATTCCATACTTTAAAAAACTAATTGAGTTCTCTTTACTCCATTTTAGTTACTAAATCCTTTGTATAAATTTTTGACGTTAAAGCATTACATTTGACAAGTTCTAATAATAGTGGTAAGTATATCAAACCAACTAATACAAAATCTCTTCTTAACATGATATGTATATGCATGCGTAGATAGTAATTGATTTGTAGTTTAAGATATACCTTGGTACGAAATAATAAACCGGAAATCAAACCGAACAGGAACGCCGACAGACACTATAACGATATACCTAAACTGGCTTGCTTCATGACCGACTTCAAATATGAACGACAACCTCCAACACACGGATCCGAAAGAAACACGAACAAGAATGGTGCCGATGTGAACGTGCTTCGATATCGGTAAACGTTGAACAAACTTTGACATTCATGTAATGGCGTTTTTTTTTTTATGAGAATGTTATTGAGTCTTGGCAGGAATAAGTGTCCACATATATAAAAAAAACATGAATATCTCGGTCTTTCAAAGTCAATGGGCTTAGAAGAAGAAACTCTTAATTTAAGAAATGATTTAATTGTTGAACAATCATTTTTAAATTGGCATAGCGAAAATGCCGGAAACGATAGAGATGTCATTTGACTTTTCCGTTTTCACTGCCTTTCAAATTTTGACGTTTCATTAATTTTCTTGTATCAATATTTAATCTTTGGTTTTCTATTTTGTATCAATATTTAATTTTTGGTTAAAATTCTTACTGGACCGGGCCTTAGACCATATGTGTATTTGTAAGACTTAAGCCTACTACAAAGCCTGTTTTAATTTTTTTTTTGTCATAACTTGCGTTCTCGTGCGTGTCGTAAATTCATGATTTTTATTTTCATGTTATATGTTGTCATGTCGTGTTTAATATACGTATTTAATTGTCGTGAATAACTTAATTATTAAAACTTTTTATTTAACGGTATTTTCATGCGGGTTTTACAAAAACGATCCCAAGATTCACTAAATGTCTCACCGTACTACAGTTCAAAGTTGATAATGTCATTCCGCAAAGCGGTAGTACGTGAGGGTGGGAAAAAGTAATTGATAAACTTGGTCTCAAGTTCCGTCCATGTGACAATACTCTGGCATGGTTCCTTATCAAGCTAAGTCCGGGCTTGTCCCTCGAGGGAGAAAGGAAAGAGGAGCAAACAAATTGCCTCTTGTGAAACCCCATTGTATTTAACAGTATTGGATAAGTGTACGAACCTTTTCATGTGATCGTGTGGATCATCATGAGTGCGACCTAAGAAAGGTGTTGCGGAAACCATTTGAATGAAACCGGACTTGAGCTCGAAGTTGTTGGCGTCAATAGCCGGCTCCACAATCGCATCATCGTTGCCTTCGATGAGTGATTACAAGAGCTCGATCATTAGACGGGTCTCCATTGTATTGACAACGGGAGGCTCTACAACAGGAGGATCAATAGTAGCGGCTTGAATGGACTTCCTTTTGCGTGAACGATTACGCATACACCTACAAAAGAAAATAAAAGCAAAGAAATAGAAAAATAAAGGTTAACGTGAAAAGAAAATATTTTTGGTGCAAAATCTTTGAAAAAGAAATTCTTTATGACTTTTTTAAAATGTTTTTGGATTTTTGAAATTTTTAATTTTTATGGATTTTTTTTGAAAAATTTTGAAATTTATTCAACAAAAATAACGTTCAAAAATGAACGGATCCCAAAATCCAACGCGTCTCTCACAATAAACCGTTAATCTTCACGATGGAAGGTGTGACTTAGTTGTTCTTGGTGGAAAGGAAATAAAATGGTTATCTATTTTAAACTAAAAGAGAAAATGTTAATGTCGTTGAGTAAAAATGAAAGCTTTAAAATTTAAACTAAGAATTAAGACTTAAAAATAAATGACGAGAAATTAAAACTTATAAAAATAAATTTGAAAATGTAATAAGAATGAAGACATGAAATTAAAACTAAATAAAATCAGTATAAAATAATGCTAAGTTAAAAGGCGGGAAAAATAAGATTTTGAAACTAAAACAATTCAAGAAATCACAATTAAAAACATAAGTCGGAATAACAAATCTTGAACCTAATTCGAAATGAATGATTTAGACCTAATCCGGAATCAAAATCCCACACACAATTCGGAATAATGCGTTAAGTACACAATCCGGAATCCATGATGTGGATGTAATTCAGAATGCTAGTCTTGAACACAATTCGGAATGTTTGTTTGATCCTAGTTCAGAATCCAGATCTAACACCAAATCCGGAATGCTGGTTCGTTACTCAATTCAGAATAACAAACTTCATAACCTTATTCGGAATGTACTTTCCACACACAATCCGGAATAAGGGCACTTGACCTTATCCGAAATGCATGTCTTTGATCTAATCCGGAATACAAATCCCCAACGTAATTCAGAATGAAATGAATTTAGCACAAGTCGTAATAAGAGAAATCTATACCTAATTCGAGATACGAGGGTTTGTACTTAATTTGGGAAAAGTTAAATTTGCATATAAGTCGAAATGTTAGGGTTTAGGAACCCGGATAAGGGACAACTTTAAGGAAAAAGGAAAATTGTAAAAACCGCATGCTTTTACCATGAATAGTACCCTTAATATCGTACATATTAGATTAAAACTTTCCTATTATAGCATGATTACGATTACGTGTTAGGATTTTACGTATTACGTGCGTGTTAAACCACGATAAGTATTTACTACGCACGAGCACGTAATAATTATTTGACAATAATTAATCTCGAACATGCGATCATGAAATCACGAACGTAACTAAATCACGAACTATTATTAATTACATATATATATTTATTATGAGCGTAAATAAATATATTAGGTCACGGTAATTATTTATTGAGAACACACAAAACGCGAACACAAATAAACACGAACAAACACGTAAAACACGAACACGAGAATACACTTATTAATTAGACACGGAAAATGATCGGGTTACCCCATGTGGGCCCCATATTCCACGAAATTAGGAAGGAAGATGGGCCAAGCCCATCAAAATTTACTAAAAGGGAGTTAAGGGGAAAAACACTACTCATTTTTCTTTACAGAGGATTTTACAGAAAACCTAAAACTTCTCCTCCTCCTTCTTTTTCTCTTTTGGCCGCCACCCTCAAACACACTAAAGGGGTGTGATTTGATCTTTGATCTTGAAATTATTGCTAGTGTTCGTGTTTGTTCATCGTTCTTTAGATCCACGCATTCGGTAAATCCTTTAATCCTTTTCTTTTGATTTAATCTTTTAAATAATTAAGAACATGTTATGTTTTTTTATAAAAACTAATTAAATCATAGATCTAACATGATATTGGTTTTGGTATAAATAAAAAAGGGTTGTTTAAGGGGTGTTTGTTCTTGGCCACGCCTAAACCGAACCCGAGAGAGTCTCGGTTTAGCCATTTGACCACCACCGAGACCATATGGTCCCGGTTGGTTGGTGTGGGTCACACGTCAGCATCAAGACAATGGTAACCCCGACTTGGTTCGGGGTATGGTGTCGATTTCATGTCCGGTTCATGGTTCTTAGTCAAGATCCGGTTCACGGTGTATGTTTAGATTTTTATTTTTTTTTATGATCTGTTAGGACCATTGGAATAGTTAATTGTAATAGGTAGACTAGGAGGTATGTAGTTCCTCCTTGTCATAGTAGTAGTAGGGGCAAGTCATGCTCCTGGTCTTAGTTAAAGTCAAACTTTATTATTTAGTTATTATTCTGTTAGGATATGCATGAGATATGTTAGGAAAGGATATGCATATCAGTTTTACACATTTTGTTTAATGATGTATTAGGGTTTTCTTGAAGTATAAAAGGAACCTTAGGCAGAAGGGTTACACACACCTTCATCAAACGTAATTCTAGTTATCATTAATATTAGAAATCCTTAGAAAATGATCAAGTCATTATAGTTATTATGTTCTTCTTTATATTATTTGTATTCAGTACTTACATTGTGTATAGAGTCTCTTTGTGAATAGACTTGTGATTACAGAAGTCGTTCACCGTTCCTGACAGGCTACAAGATCCACATCTTGTGGACCCAACAAATGGTATCAGAGCCTGGGAGAGTCTCTGTACAAGAAGAATCAATTTTTCTCATTACTAACATTTTTGTTTAATCATGTCTGCCTCAAGTTCTACTCAAACAGGAGAAGATAGTACTCCTAAAACTCTGCAACCTCAGTAGATCGTTTCTACGGTTTCCAACACAAATGGTAAGTCTCCTCTTCTGAATAAGGACGAGTATGATAGTTGGGAAATGAGGATGGAATGGTGGATCACCAACACTGATCAAGACCATTGGAAGATTATTCTAAATGGGAACAGCAGGAAGCTGACTGGAAGAGACAAGAATGGTAATATTACTCTTCTTGACCCTAAAACTCATGAAGAAATCACAACCATTCAGAAGGAGATCAAAGCAAAAACTATCTTGCTTCAATCCCTTCCTGATGATCACATGGGTGACTTCTACCATTTGGATGATGCTAGAGAGATCTGGAATGGAATAAAAGAAAGGTTTGGTGGGAATGAGGAGTCAAAGAAAATGCAAAGATCCATGCTGAGAGATGAATTCACAGAATTCAAGATCTCAGAAACTAAAGGTATCCATCAAGGGTATGACAGGTTCCAAAAGATATTGAGCCAGTTGAATCAACTTCGGTCGAAACCTGACGATGGTGATATTAATGCAAGATTTTTTAGAGCCTTACCCTACTCATGGAATCAGGTGGTAATCTCTCTCAAAGCAAAAGGTGGGCTTGACTATCTCAATTTTGATGATTTATTTCATAAGCTCAAAACTTTTGAGTCTCATGTGAGGGGATATTCAAGTGATTCTTTTCCCACTCCTGCTAATTCTGCCTTTGTGAGTTCTATGGGATCCAGTCCCATGTCTTATGCTAGAATCCCGAGCAATACTGTGTCTTCTCAACATACTTTTCAGCATACTTCTGCTCCTGAACCAACAGCCAAGTCTAGTAGCATGGTAGAAGCTGTTCTTCATTCTTTTGTTGCTGACGTTGATGCTCAACAACAACTTGCTTTTGATGACTTCAAACAGGTTGATAAACTTGACCTGGATGAAATGGATCTCAAATGGCAGATGGCCATGATCACTCTTAGGGTTCACAAGTTTGAGAAGAAAGTCGGTCGAAAATTTAATTACAACCCTAGAGAGCCAGCAAGGTTTGACAGAAGCAAGGTGTGATGCTATAACTGCGAGCAGCAAGGTCACTTTACAAGGGAATGCCCTAACAAGAATGACCAGGAGAAGAGCAGATATTCAGCTTTTAAGGTTTAGGATGTAACACCCCCAAATTTACACAATTCAATACAGCGGAAGACTCGTTGGTGTTACGGGATATCACATTACTCACATCATAGACAACGCTTAAAAATCGCGTCGTTTAATTATAAAGCATTTCCATTCATAAATATCAAAGTTACATATGTCCCAAGTCATTGTATTTCATACAAGTTTTACAAAGAATTTGAATGGAAATTATTATTTAAGTGCGGGCCATGAATTATTGTTGTCTTCCCGAGAATTACCTTCAAGTACCTGAGACAAAACATGTTAAAAGAAAAGGGTCAGCGATAACGCCGAGTGAATTCATAGAGTTTAATAAAACCATTAATATATCATCGGTACATAATTATGTACAAATCTTTATAATAGGCCACAAATCTTTATAATAGGCCATAAAATAGCCAAAGTCATTTTATACAAATCCTTATCAAAAATCATAATATAGGCATTTGCCTTCAAAATCATTATACGAGCCAATGTCGTAAAAACATCATACAATACGTTTTATAACGTTGTATAAAGTTAAAAAAAACCGTTATATGAATATGGTTATGTGAAACCAAAACACGAACATAAAATTAATAATAAGACTCCGTATTGCTAGTCAGGCAATATATCGTAATTCAGTGCATATAGCAGTATTTCGTTAATTGGATTATTATAAGCCGCATGACATTGTTATCTTACCACAACAAACAACGGGTAGCTAGCCCGAAACTCAATTTGCCCATCTAAATTAGCGTGTCGTCACAATAATCACGCTTGTGTAAATCTTCTCATACATAAATTCGCTTACCAATCAATGTGGCACGACGGGGATCAACCGTCAAGGCGCGAACTGGGGTGATCGTCCCCAAATAGTACTATTATATGCATAAGCGTCTACCAAATCCCGGTAGTTCACAATTCATGCTAATGGGACTTTTAGTGACATAACCGAACTTTAATAATCCATTTCATTTCATTTATCGGGTCATATAATCATTCATCGGGTCATACAATCATTCGGGTCCAAATCAATAAACAAACAATCGGGACAACTAGTGTCCTATTTCATAAAAACTAACATGTTATCTCCCTCGCGGGTTTATCAAACATTTCATAAAAACATTTAAAATAGTGCGAGGCTATGAACTCACGTTGATGTGGGAAGGCGGTTATCGACGATTTGGATGTACGGTACGTGCTTCAATCACGGAAACCTAGACAAATAATACTCGTCTTAGACTTTTGTCCAATGTCTTTACAAAAATAACACTTATGTATACATATGATGATTATATATATATATATATATATATATATATATATATATATATATATATATATATATATATATATATATATATATATATATATATATATATATATATATATATATATATATATATATATATATATATATATATGATCAAGTGGGTTTATACATTCTCATTTACTCATTTTAGTGTTATGTGTTGATAACTTTATACTAGTTTACTAGTTTTACCTATTTACATGTTTTAGGTCCAATAAGCCTATTATAAGTACATTAACTTGTATTAATCCATTTTATACTTTTATTATCAGTATTATACTTTACATGTTGGGCCCAAGTGGGTTAAGCCCAATATGAAAGTTTATAAGTTTTTAGCCCATTTAGTTGTATTATTAGTCCAATAACGCTAACTTAGCCCGTTAATGTCCGTATGTTATATAATTCGGGTTTTATCGGTTTTTACTTGTATTAATTACTTATATATCAGTATATGACTTTTAAAAAGATTACATTAGACGGGTCTGACCGTCTAAGTTTTATTTGACAAAAACGTTAATCTTTCGGTACTAGCCGAAAAGACGTAAAAATCATGTTTATAGTTTTTATAACTTATAAAACTTACCAAACTACCATTTTTATATAATGTCCATTTATTTATCCTTATACATATTTATATAAATTAAATACATAAGTTAGTGGGTTTTAATTTCACATTTTATACTATATTATTTTTAGTGCTTATCTAATACTATTAAACTTTAATTTCACAAAATCTGATTTTTAGTTTCACTTTCACCATTTTTATCATATCTTGAGTTCTGTAAGGAGATAGAAGCTCATTTTTGGATAACATAAACTTCATATTATTTTCTACAAATAAGTTAGCTATAGCTATTGATCAATCCATTTCTATGTATCCTTAACAGTCCCTACAAAGCAGACTATTCAGATTGGTATACTAATTTTGTTTTGATCATATCTCACTCATTTTGATGATTCCATTGAATGGCCAACTCTCACATGTGTATGACATCTAATACTTACTGTAAATTGATTCCACCATGCCATTTTATCAGTTTATCATTTGGTTACTTACTGTTTTTATACAGCCATCATATTTAGCATGATTTTAACCTTGTTACCTTTGGTTTTCCCTCTTTTTACCCATGTTTATCAAATCTATCAACACCAAATCCCCAAATAATATTTTTAATCATCATTCATCATCATATAAATATAGATAAATAAAGAAAATACAAGATTACATAATCAAAATAACAAGAGGATAGGAAGAACAATCTCTATACCACCATTAGTGATGAAAAGATGAGGTTTTTGATGAACAAGACTTGGTTTTGGGTAACCAATCTTATGAGATATCAACACCACTTCTAGGATCACCAAGTATTTGTAGATTCCTCCAAAAATCATCCCTTGTTCTTCATGAAAAATCCTTGAGAAATCAGCCCCAAACTCCCTTGAAAACTCCTTTTTACATGTTAAGATCACCTCCAATCTTCATAACTTCAATGGGTTTTCATCATATGTAAATTATACATATGATTTATGGTTGAATTTTTGATCTAATGGGGTGTTTTTGAGTGATATGGGACGTTCATAGGGAGAGGAGAGAGTTGTGTGTGAGATTCGCATGTAAGAATGAGTAACTAGTTTAGCTTTAGTAGTTTTAAGTTTACAAATGGTTTTGGTCAAAAGTGTAGGACAAGTGTCCTATACTTGTGTGTTAGGTTGCCACCAAAGGGTGGTGTTAGCTCTTCTTGCCACCACTTTTTATGGGGGTGGGCAAGTGTAAACTTGTCTCATCCCATTAATTTACAGGTATTCCTCGATTTGCGTGCCCTAGGGTCGTTTTACGAAAAACGTTTTTATAAATTATGAATCAACGGCACAAAAAGAATCTAATAAAAATTGTCTCATCAAAAACGGAGTTCGAAAACGTAAATACGTAATCCTAAGGTTTCCGGTTTAGTCGTAAAGGACGTTAAATTAAAATCGTAAGTCCTAATCTCTTCTCGTAAATTTGTGAGTTTATGAACCAACTCAAAATTAAAATCCCAAAATAATATTCAGGTATAAATTTATTTCCTGAAATGTCGGACTGTCACCAAAACAGTGTATGTAAACGTAAGCGCGTAACGTAGAATCCTCCGGTTTAGACGTAGTCGATGCTACTTCAAGACGTAAACCCAAATTTCTTCCCAAAAATAAGTGAATTCATATTATAACATTAAAATAATGTTTTCAAATAAATATTGAGAATAAAATATAAACCATAAGTTGACGGATTGTCACAGCATTTACCCCTAAACAGGATCTTTGTCCTCAAAGATCAATTTATCTTATTACTCGCTTCTTATAGAGTTAGAGCCATGTGGGTATTTCCTCCACATTCGGTCTTTTCTCACAAGTGTAATCCATTACAATACGCGAGTTTCATCAAACATAATTACGGGAATAAGATCAGGCTTGATGTTGACTTACTTTCTCTATCCATGATGTTCACGGGTTTTTGATGAATGCAACTTTTCGCCGATCTAAACTTTATCAAGAAGAATTCAGATTTTTACTTGATAGACATTTTATCAAGTTAGACATACGAATTATAATTCACGCAGCCCTTGAAGTCCTAGAGTAGATCCAGCTTATATGCCTTTCAAACCAATTTTTACATCATCTCAATGGTCCCATTCAACGGGGACTTATTTCCCTTGATCTTTCAGATCATCTATTCATTTTTCCAAGGTGAAAATTTTTGGCATCACTTCGCTACCCCCATTCTGCACTTCAAGGTCTACACTTCATATTCACATAACCTCCTGCCCACTACCGGCAGTCATTAATCAGATCCTAATTTCAACAACCATTTCAGGTCTCGCGGGTCGGGTATTTTGTAAGGTTAGGTTCGTCATCATAGGCAACCTTAAACCTAAAAGACATGTCCAACTCACAATGGGTGTATGTCGGATGTCTTCATCCCGAATCCTACTTACAGATGCTCTAATATTTAGATTCTCACAAGATTCTATCTCGATCCTAATACGATAATTATCAATGATAATCTCTCCAAAGGAAAGCGATTATACGGTTTATTACCAAAGGTCAATCATTTAAATATAAAACAAGACTTCTAGTGTTTTGTATCGTTACTTTACCTCGTCCCTTTGATTGGGGTGGTAAACAGTACTTTTCATCAAGGTTCGATCCCAATGACTTCTGAGCAAATATCTAGAAATTTGATGCGAAGCGAGGATCTTGATAGAGATGATCGATACAGGCACACTATGTTTACACAACTCCTTTAAATACAAAAGAGTCATTTTCTTCATCGAGAATCTATCATTAATAGGAATGATATTAGTAGATTTGGTCAGTCTATCGACGATGACCCAAATTGAATCAAATTTAGATGATGACCTTTGCAATAGTTTAGACGTTTACTAATTTATGAGGCGATGTCTGCCTTCATAATTTGCCATCAGTACATCTTCTTCAGATAAAGATACATTAAATCAGAAATGACAGGATAGAACACTTAATCTCATAAGATTTCAACATGACTAAATCTCAAAATCCTCCATGTTTAGGCAACCACAAGTGGCCTTTAAAATATTTAACGCCATCGGCTATTTTTAAGTTTCTCAGGCAATTTATTTTGCACAATCATTACTAAGGAACACATCCTAATTGATTCTTTATTCTTTCTATATTACGTGTCAGTATCTACATTCACCTTCCCCCATGAAATAATATCATGCCCATATTCATTCAAAATTTCTTTCTTCAAATTTTCTATGTTTTAATTTCATCTCAACTATTTTTTTTATCAATTTTACTCAATCCGACGTCTAAAGCGTCGATAATTATTACAAGTAATTAGATAATAAATATTCAATTTTTATGAAACATAAACGTAAAAATTTTAAATTTTCTCGGTTCGTCCAATTACAGAAAAATGTTCAAAAGAATAAATTTGAATTTAATTAACATGATTTTTGTTGATTTACCGAAAATAATTAGTGGATTCGTAAATGTTCGAAAAAAATCTTTGGTTACTCCTTGGTCAAAAATTTTCTTAGTTGAAAAGCAAGAATTGTTGTTCCAAATTCCAAATCATGGTTTATGTGGTTTCCTCAATTCCTCTTAGGTTGTCTTGAGGTATGCACAACCATTTACCCCTAAAAAAAGAGTTTAGTTAAATGTTCTGGGTATAAGGGAATGATTCCTTAAAAATTCTTTTGATAAAACAATTGTCAAAACATTTTTGCACTTTCTTTTTGGTAAAACCCAAAGTCTTAAATGGATCTAATTTTGAAGAGTCAATATAGATTCCGTTTTCTATTAATCGCACGGTCAAATAATGTAAAGGATTAAGCCTTAAATCACATGTTAAATATTCAAGGTAAAGGTTTTCGTTGTTTGGCCAATTCAGGGCAATCTATAAATAATTATTAACTCATTCTTATTCTTAGAAACAAATAAATGGTCCTTAATGATCACAAGCATTGATTTATCAAATTACAGCCTACACACGTGATTCACCGAATTAATGAAGGCTACATGTGCATTGGTCAATCCAAACGACATCACATGAAACTCATAATGCTCATTACAAGTTCTGGATGTAGTGATTGGAATAGATAATCTTTTTCGCGGACGCGAAGTTGATGATAACCATGTCGTGGATCAAATCTTTTAAAACATACGCTAGAACCTTGTAAATGATCGAGCAAATCTATCATCTTGGGTAGTGGATATAGATTTTTGATCATCAATTTACTTAGTTCACGGTAATCAATAAATATAAGGAATGATAACACCATAGCTCTTCACGATGAAAAGCTCGGTAGAATAAAAACCGTCTCCGACAACTCTCTCAGTTGTATGGTAATTCTTTTAATTCAGATGGTGCTGATGTACAGCGCACACGCCACAGGTGCAACACCGGGAATATAATCAATACCATATTCAACTTGCCTTAATGGCGAAAGTCTAGGTAATTTACTAACAAATACCTCCTAAAGTTTCAGATAACAGTAACATCTTTTAATACATTTACTTTAAGTTCTTTCAAGATTTTAATATCTATGACTAGTTCACAACCATTCATGGTATAATTTCAAGTCTAAATGCAGGATATGGTCACCTATCGGGAATTATTTAGATCACTTTTGATAATCAACATCTTATCTTTTAGAGGAATTCTACTCGAGTTTCCATCAATTAAGACAATGTCGTCATGTCATAATCAATCAATCTATTCTACTAGCACTATCAACTTTCCAGTTTCAATACCGTTGATAAGATGTGAACTTCTCAAAAGACTAATATTAACTCATAATCCTTATAAATTCAAGGATACATGGAGACACAACTATCATTAAAAGAGTAAGGTCAACGCATAATCTACGCGAGAGAATTTCAAATCAGATACAGACGAAAACATTAACGAATATGAGTCTATCGCATGTTTTCATGATTTGAGTATGCATTCGAAAGCTCCTCGGATCGTTACCCAGGTCATTCAAATGAAATCAAATCAAAAGAAATGATAGGGACGTCGATACATCCAGTTGGGTATCAACACTCGGTAATCAGATACTTTTTCAAAGAATCTCACTACGGGAGAATTGGACAAGAAAGGGTTGTCAATTGTCAAATAAAACAATTTCCACAGATGAGTAAATTCGACTCAGAAGAATAGATGCTACAGGCACATATGTAGGTGTCCCTAACACTATGTCCCTATTTTTCATTTCTTGCAGATCTCATAAAATTTAATCTTTCACAATCTTCAAAGAAAATGTAGTGTTTATTCATTAGTTTTATGGTGACTACTAATCAGCCTTGCATGGTCCATTCCAAATTGTATGTAGGCGCGCAACTATATACAATTTCAAGATTAACGATGTAATATTCAGTTCGTCAAAATTTTATCATCATGTTTATAATAAAAACATTTTCATGCTTAATTCTTAAATAAGAATCAAAATAAATTTACAAAGATTTTCTTTGTTATGAAAAAAATTAAGTTTTCCAAGGTGTTTTATAAACAACTTCATTTCGATAACAATCACTTATAAATCTCACTTTGAATAATCCTTATAGTGATGAAAATTCAATTTTTCTCAAGGGATACTGTTTTATCTTATAAAAACAATCAGTGATCTGTAAAAGAGTGATGAAGAGTTGTTCACCAAGAACTAACTAGAATATAATAGGAAATGAGCTTAGCCAATTAATCATGAGGTTCATGACCTCGATGGCACTCAAAAAGAATAATCCACCACGTAACTCAATTTGAGATGAGTACTTGTTCAATGGTTGCATCACTAATGTGAACATTAGGAACAAGTAAGAAAAGATAGATAACATAGATACATGTAGAATTTAGCAATCAAGGGTAGTCTTTTCATTAATCACAAACAAGTCAAAATTGTACCGTAACACATTACGTGTCACTATGTCATACAATTCCAAGAACTCATCCTACCAACTGATGTCTCAGTTAAGTTAGGGATTTTTAAAAGATACCACAATGAATACTAATCTACAAGAGTCATTAGGTGTCCCACCTGTCCCGGAAGATCCATCGATCCCAATTTAGAAGAAGATTTCTTCAATTTATTTATTGGACACTAGGCATCCTCGTTAGTGGACAATGGCCTAGGAACAATCGTTAACACGAATCAACAATCATTTGAAACCTTATAATTCAATCACAGGAATTAACGACTTCCTCTTATCAATCTCATATTCCATACAAGTTAAATTTTTACTTTATTCAAGTTTCAATCAACTTATACTCAATGCAATATCCTACCTCATTCTCCAATACTTTCATCCTTATTCTTAGACCTTAATAGGGCAATAAAGGCTCGATATAAGCAACACTTAATTTCCAATCCTATAGCTCCTTCATCAATAGTTATCAAATGAGTCACTAGCATGAGATGACTCACGCATTCAATTTTTCTCGGAAAGGTACTACTTGTGACAATCCGTCAATTTATGGTTGATATTTTATTCTTGAATATTATTTAAAAACATTATTTTAATGTTACAATATGAACTCACATATTTTTGGGAAGAAATTTGGATTTACGTCTTGAAGTAGCGTCGACTACGTTTAAACCGGAGGATTCAACGTTACGTGCCTACGTTTACATACACCGTCCTTGGTGACAGTCCGACATTTCAGAAAATAAATTTATCCATGAATATTATTTTGGAGTTTTAAATTTGTGTTAGTTCATAAACTCACAAATTTACGAGAAGAGATTAGGACTTATGATTTTATTTTAACGTCTTTTACGACTAAACCGGAAACCTTAGGATTACGTATTTACGTTTTCGAACTCCGTTTTTGATGAGACAATTTTTATTGGATTTGTTTTGTGACGTTGATTCATAATTTATAAAAACGTTTTTCGTAAAACGACCTGAGGGCACGCAAATCGAGGAAACTAGAATCGAGGAGTACCCGTAAATAAATGGGGATGAGACAAGTGGGACACTTGCCCCACCCCCACTATAACCATCCAACATACTACACCTCACTACATTTGGTGTCAAAGTGTTAGCTTTGTAACTTACACATGTAAGCTAAAGCTTACATTGTAAGCTACAACTTACAAAAACCATCAACCTAAACCATTTCTTCACTTCCAACACATGCAAACCACTCTCTCATCCCTTTTCTCTCTCAAAAATTCGTCCATATTTAACCACCACCATTAAACACCCTCATTTGATCAATTTAACCACAATATCATGTGTTATTCACACATATGTTGAAGAACCTTTGAAGATATGAAGATTGGAGGTGATCTTACCCTATGAAAAGGAGTTTTCATGGGGTTAAAGGGCTGAATTCATGGAGGTGTTCATCTATCCAAAGTACCCAAGAAGTTTCCTTGCTAAAGTTGAAGATTTGATAACAAGAACCAAGTCTTGTTCATCAAAAACCTCATCTTTTCATCACTAATGGTGGTATAAAGATTGTTCTTCCTATCCTCTTGTTATTTTTGATTATGTATGTACTGATAATATGAGTACAAAAAGGATTAATACAAGTTAAGAACTTATAATAGGCTTATTGGACCTAAAACACGTAAATAGGTAAAACGAGAAAACTAGTATAAATGTTATCGACACATAACTCAAAAATGAGTAAACGAGAATATGTAAACCCACTTGATCATCATATATAAATAATCATCATATGTATACATAATTGATATTTTTATAAAGTCATTGGACAAACGTCTAAGACCGAGTATTATTTGTCTAGGTTTCCGTGATTGAAGCACGTATTGTACGTCCGAATTGCCGACAACCCGCCTTCCCACATCAACGTGAGTTCATAGCCTCGCACTCTTTTAAATGTTTTATAAATGCTTTATAAACCCGCGAGAGAGATAACATGTTAGTTTTTATAAAAGTTTGGACACCATTTGTCCCGATTGTTTGTTTATTGATTTTGGACCCGAATGATTGAATGACCCGATTGTATGACCCGATAAATGATTAATGGACCCGATAGATGAAATCAAATGGATTATTAAAGTTAGGTTATGTCACTAAAAGTCCCATTAGCATGAATTGTGAACTACCGGGAGTTGGTAGACGCTTATGCATTTAATAGTACTATTTGGGGATGATCACCCCAGTTCGCGCCTTGACGGTTGATCCCCGTCGTGCCACATTGATTGGTAAGCGAATTAATGTATGAGAAGATTTCCATAGCGTGACCTTTGTGACGACACGCTACTTTAGATGGGCAAAATTGGTATCGGGTTAGCTACCCGTTGTTCGTTTAGTAAGGTAACAATGTCATGCGGCTTATAATAATCCAAAATCTAACGAAATACTATTAGACGCTTCGAATTACGATGTATTGTCTGACTAGCAATACTGGGTCATACTATTGATATTATGTTTGTATTTTGGTTTTCGTAACCATATTCATATAACGGTTTTTATTTTCATGCAACGTCATAAGACGTATTGTATGATGTTTTTACGACATTGGCGCGTATAATAATTTTTAAGGCAAATGCCTATATTATGATCTTCGATAAGGATTTATATAAAATGACTTTGGCTATTTTATGGCCTATTACAAAGATTTGTATAAACTGATTTTGGCTATTTTACGGCCTATTACAACGATTTGTACGAATTGATTTTTGGTACTAATTTTATACCAAAATTATATTGATGGAATTTATTAAACTCTATGAATTCACTCGGCGTTATCGCTGACCTTTTCTTTTAACATGTTTTATCTCAGGTACTTGAAGGTAATTCTCGGGAAGACGACAAGAATTCATGGCCCGCACTTAAACAATATTTTCCATTCAAATACTTTGTAAAACTTTGTATGAAATAATATGACTTGGGACCGATGTAACTTTGATATTTATGAATGGAAATGATTTATTATTAAACAACGCGATTTTTATGCGTTGTCTATGATTTGAGTAATGTGCTATCCCGTAACACCAACGAGTCTTCCGCTGTATTGAGTTGTATAAATTTGGGGGTGTTACAGTTTGGTACCAGAGCTCTCGTTATAGAGAACGAAAGATTTTTAAAAACTAAGGTTTTGAATAAAACTTTTCAAAATCTTTTAACTACAAACATTTTTCTAAAAATGTCTAAAAATCTTTTGACTATAACGGTGCCGAAGAATTCCCGAGTTACCGACAAGGCCAAGACTGAGAAGTGTTATTTTAATATATATATAACTTGGATTATATATATATATATGATGTAATTTTATTACATGATTGTTTGATGATTATTTTGATTTTTATACGAGGTATTTATACGACGTAGATTGTCACAAGTAACCCTAAATCCCCTAGTAAATTAATCGAAGCTATTCTCGTAGGACTTCTAGCTATCCTAGATCTAAACCAAGTTGTGGATATTTATGATCCCAACAAATGGTTGATATTCGTAGAAATGTAGATATTAGTTGATTGTGAAATTGAAAGAAGAATTGGCGAGATTAAATCTGATATCGATGTCATGACGATCTTTCCTTATAGAGTGGAGTTTGACAAAACGTTATCACCTGGAAAGATGTCATCTGATTCGTTGTAACCCAATTCTTAAATTGAAATCGAAAGGGTGAATGTTGCACTTGAGGCTGTCATTGGAACCATTACCCAAAGGCCTCATGCACTAGTACCTTTCCGAGAAGTCTAGTAGAATGACCAAGTCATTTCATACTAGTGACTTATTTGATAATTGTTGTTATAAGAGTTATAGGATTGGAAATTAAGTGTTGATTTATATTGAGATTGTATTGCCTTTACAAGGCCGAAGAATAAGATTTAAAGTATTGGAGATTGAGGTAGGATATTGAATTGAGTATAAAATTGGTTGAAATTTGAATAAAGTAAAAATTTAACCCGTATGGAATATGAGATTGTTAATAGAAGTCGTTAAGTTTTGTGATTGAATTATAAGGAGTTAATTATTTGTTGATTCGTGTTAAGGGTTGTTCCTAGACCATTGTCCGCTAACGAGGATGCCCAGTGTCCAAGAAATAAATTGAAGAAATCTTCTTCTGAATTGAGACCGATGGATCTTCCGGGACATATGGAAAACCTAATGACTCTTGTAGATTAGTATTCATTGTGGTATCTTTTAAAAATCCCTAACTTAACTGAGACATCAGTTGGTAGGATGAGTTCTGAGAATTGTATGACATAGTGACACGTAATGTGTTACGGTACAATTTTGACTTGTTTGTGATTAACGAAAAGACTACCTTTGATTGCTAAATTCTACATGTATCGATGTTATCTATCCTTTATTGCTTCATCCTAATGTTCGCAATAGTGATGCAACCATTGAACAAGTACTCATCTCGATTTGAGTTACGTTGTGGATTATTCTCTTTGTATTCCTGAGTGCCATCGAGTTCATGAACCTCATGATTATTTGGCTAAGCTCATTTCCTATCATATCGTAGTTAATTCTTGGTGAACAAGCTTTCATCACTCTTTTGCAGATCACACATTGTTTTTATAAAGTTAAAACCGTATCCTTGAGAAAAATTGAATTCTCATCATCAAAAGGATTATTCAAAATGAGACTTATGAATGATTGATATCAAAATGAAGTCGTTTATGAAACACTTTGGAAACTTAATTGTTTTCATAACAAGGAAAATCTTTGTAAATTTATTTTGATTCTTATTTAAGAATTAAGCATGTAAATGTTTTTATTATAAACATGATGATAAAATTTTGACGAACTGAGTATTGCATCGTTAATCTTGAAATTGTATATAGTTGCGCGCCTACATACAATTTGGAATGGACTATGCAAGACTGATTAGTAGTCACCATAAAACTAATGAATAAACACTACATTTTCTTTGAGGATTGTGAAAGATTAAATTTTAATGAGATCTGCAAGAAGTGAAAAATAAGGACATAATGTTAGGGACACCTACATATGTGCCTATAACACCTATTCTTCTGAGTTGAATTTACTCATCTGTGGAATTTGTCTTATTTGACAATTGATATTCCGTTCTTGTCCAATTCTCCCGTAGTGAGATTCTTAGGAATAGTATCTGATTTCCGAGTGTTGATACCCGACTGGATGTATCGACGTTCTTATCATTTCTCTTGATTTGATTTCATTTGAATGACCTGGGTAACGATCCGAGGAGCTTTCGAATGTGTACTCGAATCATGAAAACATGGGATATATTCATATTCGTTAAATGTTTTCGTCTGAATCTGATTTGAAATTCTCTCGCGTAGATTATGCGTTGACCTTACTCTTTAGATGGTAGTTGTGTCTCCATATATCCTTGAATTTGTGAAGGATTATGAGTTATTATTAGTCTTTTGAGAACTTCACATCTTATCGACGGTAATAAAACTGGAAAGTTGATAGTGCCAGTATAATGGATTGATTGATTATGACATGACGATATTGTCTTAATTGATGGGAACTCGAGTAGAATTCCCCTGAAGAGATAAGATGTTGATTATCAAAAGTGATATAAATAATTATTGGTAGATGATGATATCCTATATTTGGAATTAAAATTATACCGTGAATGGTTATGAACTAGTCATAGATATTATAATCTAGAAAGAACCTAATATGAAATTATTAAAAGATGTTTTCGTTATCTGAAACTTTAGAAAGTATTTGTTGATGAATTACCTAGACTTTCGCCATTAAGGCAAGTTGAATTTGGTATTTGGTTATATTCTCGGTGCTGCACCTATGGCTTATGCACTGTACGTCAGCACCATCTGAATTTAAGGAATTACCGTACAACTGAGAGAGTTGTCGGAGAAAGATTTTATTATACCAAGCCTGTCATCCTGAAGAGCTATGGTTTTATCTTTCCTTATATTTGTAAGATTACTGTGAACTGAGTAAATTGACAATAGAAAACGATATCCATAACTCGAAATGGAAGAATTGTTCGATCATTTACAAGGTTCTAGCAAATTTGATCCATAGCATGGTTATCATCAACTTCGCATCTGCGAAAGAGATTATTAATTCCAATCACTACATCCGGTACTTGTAATGAACATTATGAGTTCCACGTGATGTCGTTTGGATTGACAATGCACATGTAGTATTCATAATTATGATGAATCACGTGTGTAGGCTGTAATTTGATAAATTCATGCTCGTGATCATTAAGGACTACATGTTTGTTTATCAGAATAAGAATGAGTTAATAATTATTTATAGACTGCCCTGAATTGGCCGAACAGTGTAAACCTGAACCTTGAATAATTAACACGTGATTAAAGACCTGAACCTTTACATGATTTGACTATGTGATTAAAAGGATAATGGAATATAAATTGACTCTTCAAAAATTAAGAGCCCTTTTAAGACTTTGGATTTTACCAAAAAGAAATGGAATTATGTTTTGACAAATGTTTTAACAAAGGATTTTAAGGGATTATTCCCTTATACACAAACCATTTAACTAAACTTCTGTTTAGGGGTAAATGTTTGTGTATATCTCCAGATAACTTAAAAAGGATTGAGGAAAACCATTTAAACCATAACTTGAAATTTGAAACGATACATTTTGCTTTTCAAACTAAGAAAACTTTGACCAAAGTATAATCAAAGATTTTTCAAACATTTACGAATCTTATTAAATATTTTCGATAAATCAACAAAAATCTTGTTAATTAAATTCAAATTATTTTTGAACATTTTATATAATTGGTCGAACTAAGAAATTTATAACTTTTACGTTTACGCTTCACAAAAATTAACTAATAATTATTTAATTAATTATAATAATTATCGACGCTTTAGACGACGGATTGAGTAAAACGGATAAAAATGATAGATGAGACGAAACTGAAACATAAAAGATATGAAGAAAGAATTTTGAATAAATACGGTTATGATATTTATTTCATGAGGAAAGTGAACGAAATTTTTGACGCATAATATAGAAAGAATATCTGAGTGAACTGTGGACATGATAATTATAACATCATGAGAAGTGAATATAGATACTGACATATTATATAAAAAGGATAAAGAATCAATTAAGATGTATTTCTTGATAATGAAGGTACAAAATAATTTGTCGAACGATATAAAAACAAACAATGTTTATAAAAAGAGGATAATATAGATAATAAAAGTGGTTCGCGGCTAGTGTGAACCATTAGAGTTGAGAAGCCGATAGCGTTAAATGTTTTAAAGACCACATGTGATTGTCTAAAATATGAAGGATTGTGAGATATAGTTATGTTGGAATTTGTAAGTATAAGTATTCTATTTTTGTCATTTATGACTAAAAGTATCTCTGTCTGAAGAAGTTGTACTGATGGCAATTATGAAGGCAGACATCGCCTCATACATTAGTAAACGTCTAGCTATTGCAAAGGTCATCATCTGAATTTGATTCGATTTGGGTCATCGTCGACAGACTGACCAAATCTGCTAATATCATTCTCATTAATGATAAATACAAAAGAGTTGTGTAAACATAGCGTGCCCGTATCGATCATCTATATCAAGATCCTCGCTTCGCATCGAATTTCTAGAGATTTTCTCAGAAATCAATAAGAACGAACCTTGATGAGAGTACTATGTACCATCCCAAATCGAAGGGACGAGGTAAAGTAACGATACAAAGTAATGTAAGTGCTGTTTTATGTTTGAATGATTGACCTTTGGTAATAGACCGTATAATCGTTTTCCTTTGGAAAGATTATCGTTGATAATTATTGTATTAGGATTGAGATCGAATCTTGTTAGGATCTAAATCTTAGAGAATCTGTAAGCAGGAATTGAGATGAAGACATCCGACATACACCCATTGTGAGTTGGACATGTCTCTTAGGTTTAAGGTTTCCTATGATGGCGAACCTATCCTTGCAAAATACCCGACCCGCGAAATCTGAAATGATTGTTGAAATAGGGATTTGATTATTGACTGCCGGTAGTGGGCAAGAGGTTATGTGAATGTGAAATGTAGATCTTGAAGTGCCAAATGGGTAGCGAAGCTATGCCACAATTTTTAACCTTGGAAAAAAATGAATTCATGATCTGACAAATCATGGGATATAAGTCCCCGTTGTATGGGACCATTGAGATGATGTAAAAGTTGGGATTGAAAGGCATATAAGCTGGATCTACCCTAGGACTTCAAAGAAATGCGTGAATTATGTTTCGTAAATCGAACTTGATGGAATATCTATCCAGTGAAAATCTGAATTCTTCTTAGTAAAGCTTAGATCGGCGAAAAGTTGCATTCATCAAAAACCCGTGAACATCATGGATAGAGAAAGTAAGTCAACATTAAGCCTGATCTTATTTCCGTAGTTATGTTTGATGAAACTCGCGTATTATAATGGATTGCACTTATGAGAAAAGACCGAATGTGGAGGAAATACCCACATGACTTTAACTCTATAAGAAACGAGTAGTAAGGTAAGATGATTTTTGAGGACAAAGATCCTGTTTAGGGGTAAATGCTGTGACAATCCGTCAATTTATGGTTGATATTTTATTCTTGAATATTATTTAAAAACATTATTTTAATGTTACAATATGAACTCACATATTTTTGGGAAGAAATTTGGATTTACGTCTTGAAGTAGCGTCGACTACGTTTAAACCGGAGGATTCAACGTTACGTGCCTACGTTTACATACACCGTCCTTGGTGACAGTCCGACATTTCAGAAAATAAATTTATCCATGAATATTATTTTGGAGTTTTAAATTTGTGTTAGTTCATAAACTCACAAATTTACGAGAAGAGATTAGGACTTATGATTTTATTTTAACGTCTTTTACGACTAAACCGGAAACCTTAGGATTACGTATTTACGTTTTCGAACTCCGTTTTTGAGGAGACAATTTTTATTGGATTCGTTTTGTGACGTTGATTCATAATTTATAAAAACGTTTTTCGTAAAACGACCCGAGGGCACGCAAATCGAGGAAACTAGAATCGAGGAGTACCCGTAAATAAATGGGGATGAGACAAGTGGGACACTTGCCCCACCCCCACTATAACCATCCAACATACTACACCTCACTATATTTGGTGTCAAAGTGTTAGCTTTGTAACTTACACATGTAAGCTAAAGCTTACATTGTAAGCTACAACTTACAAAAACCATCAACCTAAACCATTTCTTCACTTCCAACACATGCAAACCACTCTCTCATCCCTTTTCTCTCTCAAAAATTCGTCCATATTCAACCACCACCATTAAACACCCTCATTTGATCAATTTAACCACAATATCATGTGTTATTCACACATATGTTGAAGAACCTTTGAAGATATGAAGATTGGAGGTGATCTTACCCTATGAAAAGGAGTTTTCGTGGGGTTAAAGGGCTGAATTCATGGAGGTGTTCATCTATCCAAAGTACCCAAGAAGTTTCCTTGCTAAAGTTGAAGATTTGATAACAAGAACCAAGTCTTGTTCATCAAAAACCTCATCTTTTCATCACTAATGGTGGTATAAAGATTGTTCTTCCTATCCTCTTGTTATTTTTGATTATGTAATCTTGTATTTATTTCACTTATGTATATGTATATGATGATGAATGATGATAAAAATGTTATGTGGGGATTTTTTGTTGATAAACATGATTAAAAAGGTGAAAAACTATAAAGAACAAGGCTAAAATCTTGCTTAAAAGTGTTGGCTGTATAAAAAAGTAAAGAAACATATCATGAACTGATAAAATGATGAAGTAGAATCCATTTACAGTAAGCTAAATGTCTTGTACACATGTGAGAGTTGGCCATGCAATGGAATCATTGTAATGAGTGAGATATGATCAAAACAAGTTTAGGGTATAAATCTGAGGTTACTGTTTTGGACGATTTTTAGAAAATATTTAGAAGATGATTCAACAGTAGCTATAGAAGAGTTAAATGTAGCAAATATCATGTAGTTTATGTGATAAAAATTTGAGCTTCTAATTCATTATAGAACTCTAGATATGTTAAAAATGGTGAACATGAAGTTAAAAATCAGATTTTTGGAAATAATGTTTATTATTATTATATAAGCACTCACATTATAATGTATAAAATGTAAAAATATAAACCCACTAACTTATAAAACTTATTTATATAAATGTATAAAAGGTTAATTAAATGGGTAAATTATATAAATTGTGGTAAAATAATATTTATAAGTAATAAAAACTATAAACTTGATTTTTACGACTTTTTCGGCTATCGCCGTGAAATTAACGTTTTTCGCCAAATAAAACTTAGACGACCAAACCCGTCTAATGTAAAGTTTATAAAAGTCATATACTGATGTTTAAGTAACTAATACAAGTAAAAACCGATAAAACCCGAACTATAAGAAATACGGACGTTAACGGACTAAATTAACGTTATTGGACTAATAATACAACAAAAATGGACTAGAACACTTATAGACCTATTATTGGACTTAACCCATTTGGGCCCGACTTGAAAGTGTATGTACTGATAATATGAGTACAAAAAGGATTAATACAAGTTAAGAACTTATAATAGGCTTATTGGACCTAAAACACGTAAATAGGTAAAACGAGAAAACTAGTATAAATGTTATCGACACATAACTCAAAAATGAGTAAACGAGAATATGTAAACCCACTTGATCATCATATATAAATAATCATCATATGTATACATAATTGATATTTTTATAAAGTCATTGGACAAACGTCTAAGACCGAGTATTATTTGTCTAGGTTTCCGTGATTGAAGCACGTACTGTACGTCCGAATTGCCGACAACCCGCCTTCCCACATCAACGTGAGTTCATAGCCTCACACTCTTTTAAATGTTTTATAAATGCTTTATAAACCCGCGAGGGAGATAACATGTTAGTTTTTATAAAAGTTTGGACACCATTTGTCCCGATTGTTTGTTTATTGATTTTGGGCCCGAATGATTGAATGACCCGATTGTATGACCCGATAAATGATTAATGGACCCGATAGATGAAATCAAATGGATTATTAGAGTTAGGTTATGTCACTAAAAGTCCCATTAGCATGAATTGTGAACTACCGGGAGTTGGTAGACGCTTATGCATTTAATAGTACTATTTGGGGACGATCACCCCAGTTCGCGCCTTGACGGTTGATCCCCGTCGTGCCACATTGATTGGTAAGCGAATTAATGTATGAGAAGATTTCCATAGCGTGACCTTTGTGACGACACGCTACTTTAGATGGGCAAAATTGGTATCGGGTTAGCTACCCGTTGTTGGTTTAGTAAGGTAACAATGTCATGCGGCTTATAATAATCCAAAATCTAACGAAATACTATTAGACGCTTCGAATTACGATGTATTGCCTGACTAGCAATACTGGGTCATACTATTGATATTATGTTTGTATTTTGGTTTTCGTAACCATATTCATATAACGGTTTTTATTTTCATGCAACGTCATAAGACGTATTGTATGATGTTTTTACGACATTGGCTCGTATAATAATTTTTAAGGCAAATGCCTATATTAAGATTTTCGATAAGGATTTATATAAAATGACTTTGGCTATTTTATGGCCTATTACAAAGATTTGTATAAACTGATTTTGGCTATTTTACGGCCTATTACAACGATTTGTACGAATTGATTTTTGGTACTAATTTTATACCAAAATTATATTGATGGAATTTATTAAACTCTATGAATTCACTCGGCGTTATTGCTGACCTTTTCTTTTAACATGTTTTATCTCAGGTACTTGAAGGTAATTCTCGGGAAGACGACAAGAATTCATGGCCCGCACTTAAACAATATTTTCCATTCAAATACTTTGTAAAACTTTGTATGAAATAATATGACTTGGGACCGATGTAACTTTGATATTTATGAATGGAAATGATTTATTATTAAACAACGCGATTTTTATGCGTTGTCTATGATTTGAGTAATGTGTTATCCCGTAACACCAACGAGTCTTCCGCTGTATTGAGTTGTATAAATTTGGGGGTGTTACACTACTGGCATGAGGCTTTTTGGTAATGGTTCCAATGACAGCCTCAAGTGCAACATTCACCCTTTCGATTTCAAGTTTAAGAATTGGGTGACAACGAATCAGATGACACCTTTCCAAGTGGTAACGTTTTGTCAAACTCCACTCTATAAGGAAAGATCGTCATGACATCGATATCAGTTTTAATCTCGCCAATTCTTAATATCACAATCAACTAATATCTATATTCCTATGAATATCAACCATTTTGTTGGGATCATAAATATGCACAACTTGGTTTAGATCTTGAATAGCTAGAATTCCTACAGAAATAGCTTCGATTTATTTGCTTGGGGAGTTAGGTTTTCTTGTGACAATCTACGTCGTATAAATACCTCGTATAAATATCAAAATAATCATCAAACAATCATGTAATAAAATTACATCATATATATATATATATAATCCAAGTTATATATATATATATATATATATATTAAAATAACACTTCTCAGTCTGGCCTTGTCGGTAACTTGGGAATTCTTCAGCACCGTTATAGTCAAAAGTTTTTTAGACATTTTTAGAAAAATGTTTATAGTTAAAAGATTTTAAAATGTTTTATTCAAAACCTTGGTTTTAAAAATCTTTCGTTCTCTATAACGAGAGCTCTAGTACCAAACTGTAACACCCCAAATTTACACAATTCAATACAGCGGAAGACTTGTTGGTCTTACGGGATAGCACATTACTCACATCATAGACAACGCTTAAAAATCGCGTCGTTTAATAATAAAGCATTTCCATTCATAAATATCAAATTTACATAGATCCCAAGTCATTGTATTTCATACAAGTTTTACAAAGAATTTGAATGGAAATTATTATTTAATTGCGGGCCATGAATTATTGTTGTCTTCCCGACAATTACCTTCAAGTACCTGAGACAAAACATGTTAAAAGAAAAGGGTCAGCGATAACGCCGAGTGAATTCATAGAATTTAATAAAACCATTAATATATCATCGGTACATAATTATGTACAAATCTTTATAATAGGCCATAAAATAGCCAAAGTCATTTTATACAAATCCTTATCAAAAATCATAATATAGGCATTTGCCTTCAAAATCATTATACGAGCCAATGTCGTAAAAATATCATACAATACGTTTTATAACGTTGTATAAAGTTAAATAAAAACCGTTATATGAATATGGTTATGTGAAACCAAAACACGAACATAAAATCAATAATAAGACCCTGTATTGCTAGTCAGGCAATATATCGTAATTCAGTGCATATAGCAGTATTTCGTTAATTGGATTATTATAAGTCGCATGACATTGTTATCTTTTTTTGGTAATGGGTTTCCCCGGTAAATAGATTAACCAAAAAAACAGTGAAGTACAAATGGAATGTGGCTAAAGTACCACATTAACCTTCAAGCTACAAACAGCTTGAATAAACACCTAAATCTTGTGCTTATGACAGGACATAACCACTTACAAACATCTAGTATACATCGAAACAAACCAAACTAGCTAACAGCTGACGTGAAGGAGTTTCCACCTGCATTTGTTATAGAGAATAAATTGGTTGTTTCATCATATACCACTTCAACCTCGTCATCTTCATCATCATGATCCAAAACAGAGTAAGAATTTGATGTAGATAAACTAGCACCGGACGATGACGTAGCAATAGACTTCAACTTGGGCAAAGAACCAGTCTTCGCACTAGTCACCCCCTTCTTCAGGGTACTAATTGTAGCTTTAGGCACAAATTTGACATTCGGTTGAACCGATGGACTAGTAAACTTACCACCCTTAATAGAATTTGGCATATTCGTCTTTTTCTTTCTTTTGGTCACCGTTTGGAAACCATCATTATTCTCATCAACAGGAATAGCAACAGAAGTAGCTGGACCAGTACTAGCAGTAGGAACTATAGGAGAAACAAACACCTTATTAGAGCATTTATCAAGAGAGTGACCAAAAGTCTGACACTCAGCACATCTAGGAGGTCTCTATTCATATTCAATACGGATAGTTTCCTTTGTAAAACCCTCCCCCGAAAGAGAAGGGACACCAATTGTTACAACATCCATAAACTCAGCCTCAGTATTAACCTCAATTAAGCATCTGGCAAAACTACTCCGACCCCATGACTCCTTACACATAGAACTAGTATAGGAATCTAGCATTACAGGTTTACCAATGAAAGAAGCAATCAAACTAATTCCATCTTCTTCAAACACTTGAATAGGCACATCATGTAATTTTACCCAAACAGGAATACGAGTCAATTCTTCTTTGATCAACCTAGTATCAATCGACCATTTTTTGAGAATGATAGGAGATTTACGAATCAACCACGGTCCCTCTTCTAACACAGCTTCCAACCCAGCAAGTGACTTGAATTTGAAGAAGAAAAAACCCTTAGAATTCATCATGATCCGTGTCAACCCATGTTTCACCCAGTAGTTTCTAACAAAATAATCTACCACGGGGAAAGCCATTCTCTTTCCAATAAAGTAACCATATAGAGTATGTTTGATAGGTGTGTAAACACCCATCCTTTTACCACTTAATTCTGGCTAAAACGAGACCAAAACACGTATTTAATATCATTTGTTTGGAATTATGCGTGGTTTTTGTGTTTATTGTGTTTTCAGAGCCAACCGGATGAATATTAAAGAAAACATGGGATTGCACGGGTTTTACCGAAGAAAAGGACTCAAGATAAAGTCTATTGTCCAAGAGATGCAAAAGATTTGAAGTCACTGGGCCTATTCGAAGATTTATCGAAGAAAAGGACCAAAGATGGAAGATTTTCATAAGTCGAAGAAACTCAAGTCTATTAAACAAACAAATTAAAAGACGAGTTAAATTTAATCGACGACAAATCCCGAATCAGAATCGAAAACGTCAACTTTTCTGAAAAGACGAGAAGACAAGAAGAAAGGGAGAAAGCCCACTCACCAACCAAAGGACAAGGCTATATAAAGCCCATCCCCTCACACTTTCCTGGAGTTAGTTTTTAGTTTTTAGTTTTTTCTCTCCTTCTTTTTCTCTCCCTTCTAGTTCGTCCCCTCACCAACACCATTAGGGTGTTTGGTGATTTTGATCTTTGATTTTCTAATCTTGTAATTTTCATCTTTGTTTTATCTTGTTAAAACAATAATCATTCAATACAAGTTCTTGTTTAATCTTTCCATTTTATCTTATTCATCATCATCTTTTATTTCAAGTTTTCAAGTTTTTATTTGATTGATTTGATCTTCAAAAGTTGTTGGGATTTGTGTTTTTGTTAATGGGATTTGTAGTTTATGGTTAGTAGATGCTTTGTGTTTAATTTTATTTAAGATTTGGTGAAAAACTTGGTGATTTTTGGATTAAAATTTGTTTCCTTGTTCTTCGGGGTAAGTTACTGTATCTGGGTTTCCCAGACTTCCGGATGAACAAGAAAGTTCCGGATGAAGGTTATTTCCAGAAGTTCCGAATGAGTTTGTCTTTAAGAAGTTCCGAATGAGCTAATAACTTCCGGATGAACATAAGTTCCGTATGAGTTAAAAGTTCCGAATGAGTTTTTGTTTAAAAAGTTCCGAATGAGTCTCTTGTCTAAAAGTTCCGGATGAATTAAAAAGTTCCGGATGAACACTTAAGTTCCGAATCAACTTCTTTGTCAAAAGTTCCGAATGAATTTCTAAGTTCCGAATAAACCTCAAGTTCCGAATGAACCTAAAGTTCCGAATGAATGCTATGTTCCGGATGAACCTAAGTTCCGAATGAAGCAAAACTTCCGGATGAACCAAAATTCCGAACGAAGTTCCGAATCAAGGTGTTCCGAGTGAAAACTTCCGAATGAGAAAAGTTCCGAATCAAGGTTAAAACTTCCGAATCAATTTTCTGTTAGTGTTACTGTTTTAATGTTTAACTGTTTCTTTACTTTTATTTCACAATTTATATTTTATATTTTAACTATAATTTTAATTTTAATTTTAATTTTAATCTTAATTTCAATTTTAATTCACGTTTTTATTAATTGTCATTAAAGTAATTGTCTTTGATTTAAGTTTTAATTTTAAGTACGTTTTAACATTTAGTATATTAGAAAACCAAACCCTTTTATTTGGTAACCAAGAACAATCATTGCACTTAAGGCTGAGATCAATTCGAGAGGACTGTGAGATTAATTGAACCCACACAAAAACCTTGTATCAAATGGCGCCGCTGCCGGCTCTTCTCGTTAAGATCAAAAGTTTTTTGTGAGAACTTGGATTTTGGGATCCGTTCCCCCGTGAACGTTACTTTTTCATAAAAATTTTCAAAAAGATCCTAAAAAATATAAAATTATCAAAAATACAAAAAAATTAAAAAACATAAAAACCAAAAATATTTTTGCTTTGTTTTTCTTTGTTCGTTCTTTTGCAGGTGTATGCGCACTCGATCCACGTCTTATCAAGAGCCCGAGCCTCTCGATCACTTAGACATGGCTGGTGTACAAAACAACAACAACATACCACCTCCAAACAACAATAATAACAACAACAACCCACCTTTCAACAACATGAACAATAACAACAACAATGAGCCCCTTCCGGATAATCGCCCGATGATTGAATTGCTGCAAGCTCATGTAGATGGCAACACGGATCCAATTGTCATACCTCCAATTGCCGCCAACAACTTTGAGCTAAAATCAGGTTTTATCCAGATGGTCTCCGCTCAACCATTCTTGGGACATACCATTGATGATCCACACGACCATATCAAGAGATTCTTGCAACTTACTAACGCAGTCAAGTTCAATGGTGTTCCACAAGAGGTTATAAGGTTACAACTTATTCCCTTTTCTTTAGAGGGACAAGCCCGGCATTGGCTTGCTAAGGAACCGCCACAGAGTATTCTCTCGTGGACGGATTTATAAACAAAGTTTATCAATTACTTTTTCCCACCCTCCCGTACTACCGCTTTGCGGAATGAGATCATAAATTTTGAACAAAAGTACGATGAGTCGTTCAGTGAATCTTGGGATCGTTTTAAAGATCTTTTAAGAAAATGCCCACAACATGGTTTTACCAAAGTACATCAAATCAATACTTTTTACAATGGTTTAAGCATGAGTGACCAAGATTCACTGAACAGTGCTTCGTGGGGTAATCTTTTGGCTAAGACTTCCAATGCTGCTTGGGACATCATTGAGAATAAATCTCGTGTGCAAACCAAGAGTGTTCGGAACAATGTCGCTAGTGCTAGCACTAGTGACAGCGACAAGCGACTGGACAAAATCACTACGCTTCTTGAATCGCTTGTCACCCACACCGTTAACAACAACAACAGCAGCAACGCTAAAAACGCTCAAGTTAACGCTGTCAGCCAACCTTGTGAGATATGCGGTGGTCCTCACTCTTACACCACTTGTACCGCCACCCAAGATTACCCTGCAGAGAATGTGAATGCAGCATATGGCACCTATCCTCAACCCGCTTATCAAGCAAGACCTCAAGGTGACCGTAATTTGCTTAGCTACAGTTCTAACAATTATCTTTCCCCACCTGGTTTTCCTCCTACCAACCCAAACCAACAACCAAACCTCAATCGCCCTCCTCAACAACAACAACAACCTCGACAACCATACATCCCACCTCACAAGCAGCAACAACCACCTCAACGTAACAACCAAGTTTACCAACAACCTGCTTATCAACCACCCGCATACAATGCTCCTCCCAACCAATCCACCGCTCTACACCAAGAAGTGTAGACCTACATGAGGACAAATGATGTGATCGTGGAAAATCTTCAGCGTGAAGGGATCAATTTGAAAGCAGACTTGGTCAAGCAAGGCAACGATTTGAGAGCCGACATGAGAAGTACGTTGGATAGCCAAACAAATGACTTGAGGAACATGATGGCTAGTTTCTTCCAAGGTAATCAACCCTCTTCTTCGGGTACTCTTCCGAGTAACACTGTTGCGAATCCAAGAGGGGAGATGAAAGCAATCACTACTCGAAGTGGTAAAGGTACCAAGGAACCCGAGCTTCCTATACCTCCACCGGTGGTTGTGACTAAGGAGAACGAGTCACCTGCTCCTATTCCTCATCCTTCTCCTTCCCCAATTTCTCCACCTCTTCCTTCTACCCCTCCTCCACCCAAGGATGTGAGTGATCCTATTCTTCCAAAGCCTTCATCTTCTTCCAATATACCTTATCCATCTAGGTTGAGGAAAGAGAAGCTCAAAAGCAAGGACGATATTCAGGTTTCGAATTTCCTTAAAATGTTCAAACAACTGAATTTCAATATCTCCTTCGCTGAGGCTCTCGCTCACATTCCTAAATACGCAAAAATGTTTAAAGATCTTCTGAGCGATAAGGAAAAGCTCCTCGATATTGCCAACACCCAACTTAATGAGAATTGCTCTACAGTGCTCTTAAGGAAATTGCCAACTAAGCTTGGTGATTCGGGTCGTTTTCTTATCCCTTGCAATTTCCCGGGAGTAGAGAACTGCATGGCCCTAGCCGATCTAGGTGCCAGTATTAATCTTATGCCTCTAAGCGTTTGGAAGCAATTATCTCTCCCAGAGCTAGTCCCCATCAAAATGACTTTGGAATTAGCTAACCGTACGGTTGCTTATCCAGTGGGGATAGCCGAAGACGTCATTGTAGGAGTCGACAAATTCACCTTTCCTGCTGATTTTGTTGTCGTCGACTACGAGATGGACCCTCGTGTGCCACTAATTGTTGGTCGTCCATTCTTGAGGACCGGTCGCACTCTCATTGATGCTGAAGCCGGTGAGCTTATCATGAGAGTGGGTGACGATAAAGTAGTCTTCAACATGGGAAAGTTGTCTAAACAGCCTTATTCATATGAGAGTGTTAATTGTATTGACGTTCTTGATGAGGCTTGTGAAGAACACTTTAATGATGCTTGTAAAAGTATTCCTAACTCTCTTCCCAATGTTGAGACCGTGTCCTCTATTGATTCATCGTTGTCTCTATTTGGAGATAGTGATTTATTTTGGAACAATCTTGAAGACACCATGGGAGATGTGCATTTAGCTACTAATGATTCTCCTATCGATGGGGATGAAGACATGAATTTCTTTGACAATCTTCTCAACGAAGACAATCCTTCTCCTCCATCTCCCACGGTCATTGCTATCGATACTTCGACTTCGAATACGCCTCCCGTCGAAAATTCTCTGGATTTGGAACTTAAGGAGTTGCCGCCCCATCTTGAGTATGTATTCCTTGAAGAAGAGAAGAAGTCGCCAGTCATCATTGCTAAGGACCTAATGGAAGAAGAAAAATCCCGACTTATCACCGTCTTAAAAGATCATAAGAAGGCTATTGCTTGGAAAATCTCGGATATTCGTGGAATTGATCCTCACTTCTGCACCAACAAAATTCTCATGGAGGACGACTTCAAGCCCACAATTCAAAGCCAACGAAGGGTGAATCCAAAAATCCATGAAGTCATCAAAACAGAGGTTATCAAACTTCTTGATGCGGGTATGATTTACCCTATTTCGGATTCACCATGGGTTAGTCCAATCCATTGAGTGCCCAAGAAGGGCGGAATAACCGTTGTTCCCAATGAACACAACGAGTTAATTTCCACTCGTCTCGTTACTGGGTGGAGAGTTTGTATAGACTACCGCAAACTCAATGATGCCACGAGAAAGGATCATTTCCCTCTACCTTTTATGGACTAAATGCTTGAACGTTTAGCGGGTAATGAATATTACTGCTTTCTTGATGGTTTCTCGGGTTATTTCCAAATACCCATCGATCCCCAAGATCAAGAGAAGACAACATTCACTTGTCCCTATGGCACATTTGCTTATAAAAGAATGTCTTTTGGCTTATGTAATGCGCCCGGGACTTTCCAAAGGTGCATGTTAGCTATCTTCCACGACATGGTTGAACAAACCATGGAAGTCTTCATGGATGATTTCTCGGTCTTCGGGGATTCCTTCTCTTCTTGCCTTGCCAATTTGGAACGTATGCTTAAGCGGTGCGAAGACACTCGCCTTGTTCTGAATTGGGAAAAATGCCATTTTATGGTAAAAGAAGGCATCGTGCTGGGACACAAGTTTTCCAAAGCCGATCTTGAAGTAGACCGTGCTAAAGTTGATGTTATCGCCAAGTTGCCTCCACCTTCAACCGTGAAGGGTGTGAGAAGTTTTCTGGGTCATGCGGGCTTCTACCGTCGATTCATCAAAGATTTTTCTCAAATCGCTCGCCCGATGACCCACCTCTTGGAAAAAGATACTCCTTTTATCTTTTCCAAAGAGTGTCTCGAAGCCTTCAACTCACTGAAGGATAAGCTAACTAAGGCACCCGTCTTAGTTACCCCTAATTAGGAGCTGCCTTTTGAGTTGATGTGCGATGCTAGTGATTTTGCTATTGGAGCGGTTCTGGGACAAAGAGTGAACAAACACTTCCAACCGATCCATTACGCTAGCAAGAAAATGACTGGGGCACAATTGCATTACACGACAACCGAAAAAGAGCTTTTAGCTGTTGTCTATGCCTTTGAAAAATTTCTCCCTTATCTTGTCCTTTCCACCACAATTGTGTATACCGATCATTCCGCGCTGAAGTACTTGTTGACAAAGCAAGATTCCAAACCAAGACTTCTTCGCTGGGTTTTGCTGCTCCAGGAATTTAAAATCGAAATTCGCGATAAAAAAGGAGCAGAAAACCTAGCCGCGGATCATCTCAGTAGACTTGAGGATCCTTACCAAGGGGATCATCCGAACAAAAAAATCAATGATTCTTTTCCCTTGGAGACCTTAATGTCTATAAACTCGAAATCGAATGAGACCCCGTGGTTTGTGGACTTTGCAAACTACTTGGCGGGTGGAATTCTCAAGGAAGGGTTGACGTCCCAACAAAAGAAAAAGTTCTTCAACGACATCAAGACTTACTTTTGGGACGAACCTTACCTATTCAAACAATGTGCCGACCTGATTATCCGCCGATGTGTTGATGGACCGGCAGCGTCAGAAATCCTTGATGCTTGCCACAAAGGACCCACCGGTGGTCACTTTGGTCCCAACTACACCGCTAAAAAAGTGTTTGATTCGGGATTTTATTGGCCCTCCATATATCGTGACGCTCACGATATGGTTAAAAGATGTGATGTTTGCCAAAAACAAGGCACGATCACACATAAAGACGAGATGCCTCAGAATTTCATTCAAGAGTGTGAAATTTTTGATGTTTGGGGTATCGACTTTATGGGGCCATTCCCTTCTTCTAAAGGAAACAAATACATCCTTGTAGCCGTTGATTACGTTTCAAAGTGGGTTGAAGCCAAAGCTTTACCTACTAATGACGCAAGGGTGGTTTGTAACTTTTTGAAAGCTCTATTCGCTAGATTCGGTGTGCCTCGCGCCATTATTAGTGATCGTGGGACTCATTTTTGCAATGACCAATCGCAAGAGTCATGGCTAAGTACGGTGTAAATCATCGTCTTTCCACAGCCTACAACCCACAAACTAATGGCAAGGCTGAAATATCCAACCGAGGACTTAAGCGAATTCTGGAAAGAACCGTGGGAGAGCATCGTGCCTCATGGGCTGATAAACTTGATGATGCTTTGTGGGCTTTCCGTACTGCTTACAAGACCCCGATCGGCTGTACGCCTTATCGTCTTGTGTACGGTAAAGCATGCCACCTCCCCATTGAGTTGGAGTACAAGGCTTATTGGGCCTTGAAGTGGGCTAATTTTGATATCAACAAAGCCGGTGACCTACGCAAGATCCAACTCAATGAGCTCAATGAACTCTGTAATGAGGCTTATGAAAATTCTTTGATCTATAAGGAAAGAACTAAGCTCATTCACGACTCCAAGATCAAAAACCGAGAGTTCCATGTTGGAGACAAAGTCTTACTTTTTATCTCTCGGTTGAAAATCTTCTCGGGAAAGCTCAAATCTCGTTGGTCCGGTCCATTCACCATTGCCCAAATTTTTCCATATGGTACTCTCGATCTCGCTCAACCTAATGGACCTAATTTTAAGGTGAATGGCCAACGAGTGAAGTTGTACTTTGGTGAGGACACCTCTCAGGAGGTGATTCCATCCCTCACCACGTTCCCCATGAACTAACTTTGGGTCCAGTCAGGCTCGTGACTCGGTTATAAAAAAACAAGCGCTCCTCGGGAGGCAGCCCGAGTATCTATCCTTTTATGTTTTAACCTCCTAAGTGTAGGGGGACCTCTATAGGGTGTTTGTCTTTGTATGGTGATGTGATTACAGGGATAAGTGCACTCTTGGAAACTTTGAAGAACTGTGCTCCCGTGTTATCCGAAATCCGGTTCTATCTCTCAACTATCATGATTCAATTTTCTTCATACTCACATTTGAAATTGATCACTTTAGTCGTCTCTTCCTTAACTTGAGTTAACCAACGTGCACAATGTCATAAGTGTAGGGGAGACTTTTCCCACATGCTTAAACATTGAGGACAATGTTTATCTTAAGTGTAGGGGGGACTTCTATCGAAGTTTTAAGTGGACTTTTGGAAAATCATATTTTTCAACATTTTTCAAATTTTTTATTAACTTTGGCCATTTAGTCGTAATTTTTAAAATTTTTATCGTTGCTTTTCATATGTATATATTCCGCAATAAAGTCAAATTTTAATAAAGTGGTGTAGCTAGTTTAGAAATCTTTGACATATTAGGCCCGTTGCGTTTATTTTGACTCAACCCGAATAGACTTATCCAAGTTTATTCTATCCTTAACCATGTAGACCTTAATTGGTTTATTAGGCTAAGTGTCCACGAGTCTCATTTTTTGAGATTTTAAATTGTGGAGAACGAGAAATGATAGAGTAAATTATAAGTCGGTATTCTTGCGCAAGCTCACTTGGTGTAATTATTTGCCTTTTCTCCCATCACTTGCTAATAATTTATCTGCAATAAGTAAGGTCGTATGATTTGAAAGGTTACTTAGCTTCTAGCCCAAGATCATTTAAAAGTTGCTCGGTAATGATAAGAGTTCATAGCCAAGGCATAACTTATGAAGCAGGGCGCGAAGATTGGCGAGTCCGAAAAGGCCCTAACAAGGCATGAGGATTCCATTTTATTGCTGAAGATCCAAAGTGATGTGAAAAGCATTATTCCTAAATCAATATGAAGGATCAAGACTCACGACGAAAAGCAATCAACTCCCATAAAGATCATGGAGAAGTCTATCCTAAAAGACCCTAACAAGGTATGAGGATAAATAGATCCAAGTCCGAAAAGGAGGCGGATCGTTGTATCTCAAAACCCCAAATAGAGATTGAAGAAATAATCATGAAGTCGTGGTCAACAAAGTTGGAGTACCTCTCAAAAGTCTCCAAGTGAAGAAACTCTATGAACGATGAGAAGACCATTATCTCAAGCACGTCTCTAAAGATAAGAAGTATGAAGTACATGCCAAATATCGGCCCGAGAAAGGTCTCAAATCGTGAACCAAGTTATGCCAAGATATGAACTTTTTGATTTCCCGAGAAGCAGTTTTACGAGATTTTGTCCTTTAGCTAACTATTGATCAAATCGTCCTACTTTGCTTTCAGCCTTAATAAACTATCGAAATAAGTCCAAAAATGCATCTTCATGATCATTCTAAGACAAAAATAAAATATAAGAGATACACCTAGGAATAAGGGAGTTTAAGCATATAATTAAGCCATGTGTGTAAGTGTTTGATTTACTAACTTATAATAACAATGATCTCGTTTCTAAGCTTAGTTTGGGGAACGTGAAACTTGAGGGTGATAAATCTTCACAGCACCAAAGCCCTAATGTAAGTCATTGATCTCTTTGCAAGTTATTTCCATGTAGCTATTTTCAAGTGAGAATGGTTTTCTATCCTTTTGTTTTCGTTTATGTTTTAATTCCTTTTAGTACTTTAATTTTTGTTAAGTAGTATTTTAATAAGTCCAACGTTGATTAATTATGAGAAAAGTGTAAAATTGCTTTATCACTAAGCATTGCATGAGGGCATGGCAATGGATAAGTGTAGGGGATTTGATAGGTGTGTAAACACCCATCCTTTTACCACTTAATTCTGGCTAAAACGAGACCAAAACACGTATTTAATATCATTTGTTTTGGAATTATGCGTGGTTTTTGTGTTTATTGTGTTTTCAGAGCCAACCGGATGAATATTAAAGAAAACATGGGATTGCACGGGTTTTACCGAAGAAAAGGACTCAAGATAAAGTCTATTGTCCAAGAGATGCAAAAGATTTGAAGTCACTGGGCCTATTCGAAGATTTATCGAAGAAAAGGACCAAAGATGGAAGATTTTCATAAGTCGAAGAAACTCAAGTCTATTAAACGAAGAAATTAAAAGACGAGTTAAATTTAATCGACGACAAATCCCGAATTAGAATCGAAAACGTCAACTTTTCTGAAAAGACGAGAAGACAAGAAGAACGGGAGAAAGCCCACTCACCAACCAAAGAACAAGGCTATATAAAGCCCATCCCCTCACACTTTCCTGGAGTTAGTTTTTAGTTTTTAGTTTTTTCTCTCCTTCTTTTTCTCTCCCTTCTAGTTCGTCCCATCACCAACACCATTAGGGTGTTTGGTGATTTTGATCTTTGATTTTCTAATCTTGTAATTTTCATCTTTGTTTTATCTTGTTAAAACATTAATCATTCAATACAAGTTCTTGTTTAATCTTTCCATTTTATCTTATTCATCATCATCTTTTATTACAAGTTTTCAAGTTTTTATTTGATTGATTTGATCTTCAAAAGTTGTTGGGATTTGTGTTTTTGTTAATGGGATTTGTAGTTTATGGTTAGTAGATGCTTTGTGTTTAGTTTTATTTAAGATTTGGTGAAAAACTTGGTGATTTTTGGATTAAAATTTGTTTCCTTGTTCTTCGGGGTAAGTTACTGTATCTGGGTTTCCCAAACTTCCGGATGAACAAGAAAGTTCCGGATGAAGGTTATTTCCAGAAGTTCCGAATGAGTTTGTCTTTAAGAAGTTCCGAATGAGCTAATAACTTCCGGATGAACATAAGTTCCGTATGAGTTAAAAGTTCCGAATGAGTTTTTGTTTAAAAAGTTCCGAATGAGTCTCTTGTCTAAAAGTTCTGGATGAATTAAAAAGTTCCGGATGAACACTTAAGTTCCGAATCAACTTCTTTGTCAAAAGTTCCGAATGAGTTTCTAAGTTCCGAATAAACCTCAAGTTCCGAAAGAACCTAAAGTTCTGAATGAATGCTAAGTTCCGGATGAACCTATGTTCCGAATGAAGCAAAACTTCCGGATGAACCAAACTTCCGAAGGAAGTTCCGAATCAAGGTGTTCCGAGTGAAAACTTCCGAATGAGCAAAGTTCTGAATCAAGGTTAAAATTTCCGAATCAATTTTCTGTTAGTGTTACTGTTTTACTGTTTAACTGTTTCTTTACTTTTATTTCACAATTTATATTTTATATTTTAACTATAATTTTAATTTTAATTTTAATTTTAATCTTAATTTCAATTTTAATTCATGTTTTTATTAATTGTCATTAAAGTAATTGTCTTTGATTTAAGTTTTAATTTTAAGTATGTTTTAACATTTAGTATATTAGAAAACCAAACCCTTTTATTTGGTAACCAAGAACAATCATTCCACTTAAGGCTGAGATCAATTCGAGAGGACTGTGAGATTAATTGAACCGACACAAAAACCTTGTATCAATGTTCAAGAAGATTACTGACCTTCTGAACCACTTTACAAGGAATAGAGACATTGACACCTTCAAAAACATCTTCTGACACCAAGTGACGGAAACTACTAGTATCTGCGCACTGCTCCTTTTCTTTTGCACTAGTATCATGACTGCAAGTAGAAGCAAGCGTATCCATTTTATTAGAAAAATCAGCGGTAATATCCTCAATCGACTGTATACTTGTACCATCCAGACCAGTAGGCACATCATCAACCTTCGACAAGACAGTCTTACTCACACTGACACCTTCTTCACTAGATATAGACACCGACATACTAACAAAATCATCTTTTTGTTGCGAACCTAGCCCACCATGCTTTCGAACCACAAAGCCCTCACCAGCAACCGATGATCCCTCACGCTCATGCAAATCCAATTGAAAAACCATATGAGAAGACATAGTAACAACCTCATCTTGCTGCACATCGAATGATGGGTATGAAACCCTAACCGGTTGCGTGTATGAGGAAACCCTATGATCAATCCCCTCCTTCGCAAGCAAACCGAATTCATAAGTGCACAACATATTAAATAATTCTTGGGATCGAGCACTAGACACCAAGGACCAAACTTCATATTCATTCATCTTCAAGCTGCGCATAAACTCACGCGCTTCGCTAGCAGTTTACAGTTGCACCCCAAACACCTTCCTAATCACATCCATGTTACAGGACTGCATACTGTTGAGTAACTCAGCCTTTTCTCCCAAATCCATCTTAGAGTAATCGTTAGACATACCCTGCTCTTAATTCACCAAAAGAAACCCTAAAAACTACCCTAAAAAATAAAAGACGCAACACAGAAATCATTCAATAGTCAGCCGACCAACCAATAATAAAAAACAATAAGTTCGACCAACTAATAATCGAATGTCAGCCGACCACTTGAATTGAATGGCAGCAGTCACAAATTAAATAACCAATGGTAGCCGACACAAAGAATTCAAGGTCCACCAACACCTAAACACACGATACTATAACCAATACTAACAAATAGAATAACCTAAAAAAGACCCCACCAAAACTAAACCCTGAACAAGCAATTAATTGAAAACCATTAATCAATACGCAACTAGGAATGAAAAAGTAAAGACAACATGACGACAAGAATTATAAAAAACGAGACCACTAACAGCTATCAACCACTTGGTCATATAAAAAAACGTGTATAAACACACGAGTTAATATATGATTGCATGATTTAAACTACCAGAATTGAATCGTATAGAAGAAGCGATTTTCTGCCGCCATAGGTGTTTTTTAGGGTTTTTTACGGGTAGCTAGCCCGAAACTCAGTTTGCCCATCTAAATTAGCGTGTCATCACAATAATCACGACTGTGTAAATCTTCTCATACATAAATTCGCTTACCAATCAATGTGGCACGACGGGGATCAACCGTCAAGGCGCGAACTGGGGTGATCGTCCCCAAATAGTACTATTATATGCATAAGCGTCTACCAAATCCCGGTAGTTCACAATTCATGCTAATGGTACTTTTAGTGACATAACCTAACTTTAATAATCCATTTCATTTCATTTATCGGGTCATATAATCATTCATCGGGTCATACAATCATTCGGGTCTAAATCAATAAACAAACAATCGGGACAACTAGTGTCCTATTTCATAAAAAATAACATGTTATCTCCCTCACGGGTTTATCAAACATTTCATAAAAACATTTAAAATAGTGCGAGGCTATGAACTCACGTTGATGTGGGAAGGCGGTTATCGACGATTTGGATGTACGGTACGTGCTTCAATCACGGAAACTTAGACAAATAATACTCGTCTTAGACTTTTGTCCAATGTCTTTACAAAAATAACACTTATGTATACATATGATGATTATATATATATATATATATATATATATATATATATATATATATGATGATGATCAAGTGGGTTTATACATTCTCATTTACTCATTTTAGTGTTATGTGTTGATAACTTTATACTAGTTTACTAGTTTTACCTATTTACATGTTTTAGGTCTAATAAGCCTATTATAAGTACATTAACTTGTATTAATCCATTTTATACATTTATTATCAGTATTATACTTTACATGTTTGGCCCAAGTGGGTTAAGCCCAATATGAAAGTTTATAAGTGTTTAGCCCATTTAGTTGTATTATTAGTCCAATAACGCTAACTTAGCCCGTTAATGTCCGTATGTTATATAGTTCGGGTTTTATCGGTTTTTACTTGTATTAAGTACTTATATATCAGTATATGACTTTTAAAAAGATTACATTAGACGGGTCCGACCGTCTAAGTTTTATTTGACAAAAACGTTAATCTTTCGGTACTAGCCGAAAAGACGTAAAAATCATGTTTATAGTTTTTATAACTTATAAAACTTACCAAACTACCATTTTTATATAATGTCCATTTATTTATCCTTATACATATTTATATAAATGAAATACATAAGTTAGTGGGTTTTAATTTCACATTTTATACTATATTATTTTGAGTGCTTATCTAATACTATTAAACTTTAATTTCACAAAATCTGATTTTTAGTTTCACTTTCGCCATTTTTATCATATCTTGAGTTCTATAAGGAGATAGAAGCTCATTTTTGGATGACATAAACTTCACATTATTTTCTACAAATAAGTTAGCTATAGATACTTCTCAATCCATGTCTAGGTATCCTTAACAGTCTCTACAAAACAGACTATTCAGATTGGTATACTAATTTTGTTTTGATCATATCTCACTCTTTTTGATGATTCCATTGCATGGCCAACTCTCATATGTGTATGACATCTAATAATTACTGTAAATTGATTCCACCATGCCATTTTATCAGTTTATCATTTGGTTACTTACTGTTTATATACAGCCATCATATTTAGCATGATTTTAACCTTGTTACCTATGGTTTTCCATCTTTTTACCTATGTTTATCAAATCTATCAACACCAAATCCCCAAATAATATTTTTAATCATCATTCATCATCATATAAATATACATAAATAAAGAAAATATAAGATTACATAATCAAAATAACAAGAGGATAGGAAGAACAATCTCTATACCACCATTAGTGATGAAAAGATGAGGTTTTTTATGAACAAGACTTGGTTTTGGGTAACCAATCTTATGAGATATCAACACCACTTCTAGGATCACCAAGTATTTGTAGATTCCTCCAAAAATCATCCCTTTTTCTTCATGAAAAATCCTTGAGAAATCAGCCCCAAACTCCCTTGAAAACACCTTTTTACATGTTATGATCACCTCCAATCTTCATAACTTCAATGGGTTTTCATCATATGTAAATTATACATATGATTTATGGTTGAATTTTTGATCTAATGGGGTGTTTTTGAGTGATATGGGACGTTCATAGGGAGAGGAGAGACTTGTGTGTGAGATTTGCATGTAAGAATGAGTAACTAGTTTAGCTTTAGTGGTTTTAAGTTTACAAATGGTTTTGGTCAAAAGTGTAGGATAAGTGTCCTATACTTGTGTGTTAGGTTGCCACCAAAGGATGGTGTTAGCTCTTCTTGCCAGCACTTGTTATGGGGGTGGGCAAGTGTAAACTTGTCTCATCCCATTAATTTACGGGTATTCCTCGATTCTAGTTTCCTCGATTTGCGTGCGCTCGGGTCGTTTTACGAAAAACGTTTTTATAAATTATGAATCAACGGCACAAAAAGAATCTAATAAAAATTGTATCATCAAAAACGGAGTTCGAAAACGTAAATACGTAATCCTAAGGTTTTCGGTTTAGTCGTAAAGGACGTTAAATTAAAATCGTAAGTCCTAATCTCTTCTCGTAAATTTGTGAGTTTATGAACCAACTCAAAATTAAAATCCCAAAATAATATTCACGGATAAATTTATTTCCTGAAATGTCGGACTGTCACCAAAACGGTGTATGTAAACGTAAGCACGTAACGTAGAATCCTCCGGTTTAGACGTAGTCGATGCTATTTCAAGACGTAAACCCAAATTTCTTCCCAAAAATAAGTGAGTTCATATTATAACATTAAAATAATGTTTTCAAATAAATATTGAGAATAAAATATAAACCATAAGTTGACGGATTGTCACATAGGAGGTAAAGGATGACAAGAAGGCATTGGTGTCTGTTGACTCTATGGTCAACTGGAATGATCATCAGACTACTACACTGGAATCAGTTAAGCCCTCTACTGACGTGTTTGCAATGATTGCTAAGAATCTATCTGATGCAGAGGAAGCAGACGAGTTTGCTCTTATGGGCATCTCACCTCAGGTACAACATTGTCCTTTTGGTTGCCATGATAAATATTCAGAATTGTTGTCCCAATATAATGACTTAAATGATCAGAATGATAAGTATTTTTTAGAGGTTCAAGCCTATAAGGCTTCTTTAAACACACTGGTACAACAAAAGAAGTGGATTCAAGATACTCAACGTGAGTATGAGGATAAAATTAGGATACTGAACATTGATTTAGAAAACACAACAAATATGCTTAAATGCACAGAAAAGGTAAAAGATGACAGTATCAAAGAAAAACAAGAGATGAAAGAAAGATTAGATACTACACTTTTAAGATTTGACAAATGGCAAAAGGCACATAAAAATCTTTCGAAATTAATCAATAGTAGCATGTCTGGTAGGACTAAAAGAGGGTTAGGATTTGATAAATATATTGATTCAGAAGATGTGTTTGATTTATCTTTTTCGAGTGTCTTTGATCCCGACAAAGAGGAAGAGGGAGAACCTAGTTACAATAAGTTTAAACCAGCAGCAGAAATGCATGCTGTCCCTCCACCTATTACTGGAACTTTCATGCCCACTTCTAGGAATAATGACTTGGATGAATCACAGATGTATGAGTCACCAAAAAGTTCTACTAATTCAAATGACGTTGTCTCGTGTACTTTCAGTGACAAAGCCAGTGACTCTGCATCAAGTGTTTCAAGTGAAGAGTCGAGACCTACAAGTTCCAAGTCGAATGATCATGCTGCTACTAGTGCTAGGAAGTGTGAAGAGAGAGTTGCTTTTAATTCAACTGTGTCTAGTCCTGGTTTATTGAGTCCTAGGAATATTGATTCTCCTAGAATTGTGTGTAATAAAGTTAGCAGTATGAAACAATGTCATTCTAATAAAAGGTCGTTTAAAACATGTTTTGTTTGTGGGAGTGCATTTCATTTGATTAAAGATTGTGATCTTTATGACAAACATTCTTCTGTTCATCAAGCATTTCCTGCTCCTGGTCCACCAGGAGTTGTTCCATATTCTCCTAGAAGACTAAACCCAAGTGCTCAATCGTTTTCTTCTTCTAGAAGGACCTCTCCATTAGTTTCTGATCATTGGAGAATTATTGGATTAACATCTACTAGACCAACCAGTAACTATTTTTAGAATTTTAATCCAAATTATACACATAATTTTGACCACATGTATTTTGGATTGGGACACTTAGGAACTGCTGTTAAGCCCTCAGCAGGTTGTTCTTGGTCAAACAATAATACCAATTTGATGAATAGGCAACCAATGAACAACGGTGGATCTCATCAATCTTCTTGGCTATCTACTAAAGATCCACAAGGCAGGCTCAAACCTGAAAAGATTTGGGACCCCTTAAGACACTAACTTTTGCATCTTTATTATCCTGCTGTTGTAGGTTACTCCATACCAAGATCCTACTCTAGGAATTGTTGATAGTGGGTGCTCTCGGAGCATGACCGGAAATAAAAGTCTTCTATCTAACTTTGTACCATTTCAAGGCGGAAAGGTCTACTTTGGAGGAGGTGATGGCAGGATCACTGGCAAAGGAACGATTCAGACGCCCAATCTTAATTTTGAGCAGGTCTACTATGTGGAAGCACTTCAACACTTCAACTTGATATCTGTCTCTCAGATTTGTGACAAGAAGCATTTTGTCCTCTTTACGGATACTGATGCACTTGTGCTATCCAAAGACTTTAAACTTCCAAATGACTCACATGTTCTACTCAGAATCCCTAGAAGACACAATCTCTATAGTATCAAGCTGAATGAAGTCAACCCTACTGGTCAACTAGCATGTTTGGTTGTTAAAGCCTCAGAAGATGAAGCCACTCAATGGCACAGAAGGATGGGACATGTGAACTTCAAGACCATTCACAAACTAGCAAATATGAACCTGGTCTCTGGTTTACCTCCCAAGTCATTTAGAAATGATATTAATTGTCTTGCTTGCAGCAAAGGCAAACAACATAAAGCATCCTTCAAGGCCATTACTGCTCTCAGCCTTATAACTGAACCATTGCAGCTACTACACATGGATTTATTTGGTCCTACCTCTATTAGGAGCATTGACCACAAACAATTCTGTCTGGTGGTAACTAATGGATATAACAGGTTTACGTGGGTTTTCTTCATGGCTGCCAAGAGTGAGACCTACTCTATACTAAAGATTTCCTTAGACTTATAGAGAATCAGTTGTCCAAGAAGGTTAAAGGTATTCGATGTGATAATGGAACCAAATTCAAAAATGCAAACCTCATAGCACTTTGTAATTCTAAAGGCATCAAAAGAGATTATAGTGCAACAAGAACTCCTCAACAGAATGGCGTGGCATAAAGAAAGAACAAGACTCTAATAGAAGCAGCAAGAACAATGCTTGCCGATTCCAAGCTTCCAACCATGTTCTAGACAGAAGCTGTTAATACTGCAAGTTATGTTTTGAATAGAGTTTCTATTACAAATCCTCACAAGAAGACTCCTTATGAGCTCCTAACAGCCAAAGTTCCAAATATTGCTCATTTGAAGCCATTTGGGTGTCCTGTCACCATTCTAAATACTAGTGACTATTTGGGGAAATTTAATGGCAAGGCAGATGAAGGATACATTGTGGGATATTCAGCTCACTCTCGGGCTTATCGTGTCTACAATCTCCAAACCAAGCGTGTAACTGAAACTATAAATCTCAGGTATTTTGAGGAGAAGTCAAACATCCAAGGCAAGGGTCCTGAATGGTATTTTGATCTTGATTATCTTAGTGATTCATTAGGATATTTTCGTTTCAAAACTAACCATGATGCAGGTCCACAAGTGTTTGCAACTTCTAGTACAGGTGCTCACTCTAGTCTTTCCGACTCAGAAGACGAGGATGATATTTTTATTGTTCCATCCTATTCCACCACAGTCTCTCCTACTCCTCCTAGTGATGCAACTCCATTGGATGTATTGGATTCAAAAGTAGCTCTTGACACATTACTCAAACAACAACAAGAAGCTACTACAGCAGCGGCTCAAGGTGGCTTTGAGTTTCCCTTGAATACACCTACTGACAAAGCTGCTCCTAGTACTCCAACTGTTACTCCTAGTGCTAGTTTAACACCTATTGGTAGTCCGACTAGTGATTCTACTTCACATACTAGATTCTCAAGTCCTTCTGACTTGGGGAACCATCAAAAGAAGTCTTCTACCAAGATGGATGATATTCATAAACAACCAATAGATGGCATTTTCAACGTTGCTTCATATGATGATTACTTTGTTGGGGATCTTAGTAACTTGGCACCAGAAGTGGAGGTAGCTTCCCATCCATTGTTGCAATCACACAAAGATCATCCTACTACTTAAATCATTGAAGATCCTGGTTCTTCTTTCAAGACACACAGAATGCATAAAAAGGCCACGTCTGATCATCATGCTCTTGTGAGCTATATTGAAGATCAAAAGCGTAATAATCATACGGACTTTCAACACTATTTGTTTGCTTGTTTTCTTTCACAGGTGGAACCTAGATCAGTCTCTCATGCTCTTGAGGATCAAAGTTGGGTGGAGGGCATGCAGGAGGAAATGCAGAATTTTTTGTTTCAGAATGTTTGGATCCTAGTTGACTTACCGGATGGAAAGACAGCCATTGGTACCAAATGGATTCTCAAAAACAAGAAAGATGCACGGGGTATTGTGGTGAGAAATAAGGTGAGGTTGGTTGCACAGGGTCATACACAACTAGAAGGCAATGACTACACTGAAGTTTTTGCTCCTGTTGCTCAGATTGAGGCCATTCGTCTGTTTTTGGCTTTTGCTTCCTATATGGGTTTTACAGTTTTCAGATGGATGTCAAGAGTGCATTTCTCTATGGCAATATTGATGAGGAATTTTATGTCACTTAACCTAAGGGCTTTGTAGATCCACTTCATCCCAAGAAAGTTTACAAGGTGGTCAAGGCTCTTTATGGACTTCATCAGGCTCCTAGAGCTTGGTATGAGCGTCTCTCAACTTTCTTGTTGAAACATGGCTATAGAAGAGGCACAATTGAGAAAAAACTATTTATTAAGAGGAACACCAAGGACATTATCCTTGTTCAGGTGTATGTGGACGATATTATTTTTGGTTCTACTAAAAAGGAATGGTGTGATGAGTTTGAACAACTGATGAAGGGTGAATTTCAGATGAGTGCTATGGGAGAGCTTACATTTTTCCTTGGTCTTCAAGTCAAGCAACAGTCGGATGGGATCTTCATAAGTCAAGATAAGTATGTTCATGAGATCCTTCAGAGGTTTGATATGGATCCTCTTAGACCAGCAGCAACACCTTATGAAGTAGCTAAAGTCAAACTCAAGAATGAGCCAGATCCTCCGGTAAATGTTCACATGTACAGGTCTATGATTGGCTCACTCATGTATTTGACTACATCACGTCCGGATATCATGTTTGCAGTAAGTGCTTGTTCTAGACATCAGGTGGCTCCAACGGTTTCTAACTTGAATGCAGTCAAGAAGATTTTCAAGTACATGAAGTCTCAACCCAAGTTAGGCTTGTGGTATCCTATAGAATCACCTTTTCTTCTTGAAGCATATAGTGATAGTGACTATGCAGGTGCTAATAATGACAGGAAATCTACTACTCGTGGTTGTTAGTTTTTAGGTCGAAGACTTATTTCATGGCAATGCAAGAAACAGACGATCGTAGCTACTTCTTCAACAGAAGCTGAATACGTTGCTGCTGCTAGCTGTTGTGGACAATTGTTGTGGATCCAAAATTAGATGCTGGATTATGGGTTCAATTTTATGAACATCAAAATTTTCATTGACAACCAAAGTACTATCTGCATTGTGAAGAATCTTGTTTTTCATCAACGTACAAATCATATTGAAATTCGGCACCATTTTATACGGGATTCTAATGAGAAGAAGTTGATACAGGTTCTTAAGGTTCATACGGATGATAATGTTGCTGATCTGTTGACTAAAGCCTTTGATGGTCCTCGATTCAACCACTTGGTGGTTCACATTGGGATGGTCAATCCTTGAGACATAGGATTGAGGGGAGGCTAAGCCTAAGGGGAGGCTTAGTGTACATATTTATTTACACATACTAACATATTGGTATATTTTAACAACAGAATGAATGGGTTATTGTGGTGTGTGTTACTCCTAGTGGAGGTTTTTGCTCACTTCTGATGGTTGTCTTCATTAATTACTGGCTTCTAGTTCTTAATGGTTAGCATCTATTCGTTCATGGTTGGCTTCTAGTGGATAAAAATCCTTCTTTGTCAAGTGATGGTTGGATTCTAGTCTTGGTTTGGGACACTGTTCAATTTGTTGACTTCTGTTGACCACCTTATGCTTCTAGTATTGACCATTGTGCGCTTTGACTTTTAGTCAACGCATGCAAATTCTGGTATATATCCTCTTATTTAACTTTGGTAAATTGGGATTTGCAAATAATGTTATAAGGGGCAAGTGGTTACTTTTCATTAACTGCCTAATTTGAAAGGGCAACCCCCATTATTAGGGGTCAATGAACAGTTACTAAGACCATTATTTATGGTCAATTAACCATCTTGACTCATTCATCACAATCATAACACACACACATCCGCTCCTACTCTCTCAAACCCTAACAAATCATCTTCCATTCCTTCTAATCATCATCAATGGCTGCTTTGGTCTACCAACCCACTCACAATAAGGTCGCTTATCTTGGACATGGTCCTCAACGTGATGGCTTCACAGACATTCTGGATTTTATTGAGGCTTCTAACCTCATGTATGCTTTTACTGTGTGCCCTATTGTTTATGATAGTGTAATCCGTCAGTTTTGGGGTTCTACTACTCTTGTGGCTTTGGTTGGTCGTCCACGTGAACTCCATGCTACCATTGATGGCCGTTCTTATGTGGTTACTAAAGCTTCTATTAGGAGTTCCCTTCATCTTCAAGATGAAGGTGGTGTTGTTTCCATCCCCAATGCTAAGGTTTTGGAGGGGATGGCTGCTATTGGGTATAATCATGGGGGGAAGTTTAACTTACAAAAGAATCGGTTATCCCCCCAATGGAAGCTTCTAGTGTACTTTTTAATTCATTGTTTAAGCCCCAAGTCTGGGAGTTGGGATGATTTTCCTACTCCTTTGGCTACTGGTCTAATCTGCATAGCATAGGGTAGGGTCTTTAATTTCTCTCGCTATTTGTTTCATGGGATGGTTAGCAATCTGTCTAGTACTGGTTCTAGGAAGAAATTTTTTATTTATCCTAGGTCTTTACAGCAGATACTTGTTTGTTTACCTCGTGATAGGGAGGAGTATGAGCCTTCTAAGCTTCCTGCTAAAGTATACTATAACATGGCTCATGGGTTTAGAGGGGAGTGGAGGCCCCTTACTGATGCAATGTTGGGCCTTGCTCAAGGTCCTCCTGATGTTGTTCCTCCATTTGACCAAGCCGAGGAGGAACCTCAATTAGGTGATGACCCAATGGAGGAGGAGCATCCTACTGGTGGTGCACCTAATGTGGTTGTGGAAGAGCCGGTTGAGGAGGTGGTGGTTGAAAGGCCATCCACTTCCAAGGCTGCTCCCTCTTCGATGCCTCATTCATCTCCATTTGTAGATACCCCCACTCCTAGTCCTGTCCCTCTTTCTTCTGATAATCCTTCTGGTTCTCGTGCTCATGATGATGATCCCTTTGTTGCTTCTGGTTCCAATGACTCCTTCCCAGATCCAAGTCCTCTTGGTGGAAAAGCGGAGGAGCCCATTACACTTACTTCTTTGCTTGATCTCATGCACTGGTACCATGAACGGATTCTTTCTTTGGAGGCGGATTTGAATCAACATCGTAAGCTTACCAGGGAATTTGTTCTTCCCATGGCTGACCGGATTAAAGACTTGGAGACACAGCAGAGGCGAAGGAAGAAGCATGTGGTTCAATCTGATTCTGATGAGGAGGTTGAAGATCTTGTGGAGGATGGTTTGAATTTGTTGGTGAAGGCTGCCTTTGCGGATAAGTTATATGATGATCTACCGATTCCTCCTACTTCCTCAAGCATTCCTTCTCCTACTGATGTCCCTACACCAAAGGAAGATGTTGCTGGTACTACTGCTGGTTCCACTGCTGGATCATCTCATGATCCAAAAGGGAAAGCCCCCATGACTGATGCCCCCTCACCCCCTCGCAAGCGTACACGCAGACAACTTGAGGAGGATAGGTTGAGTGAGGAGCCTGCACAAAGGCTGCAAGAAGAGATTGACCAAGCTGCTCAGGCTGAGGAGGAAGCTCTTCAGAAGCAGAGACGTGAACAGTTGCAGCATGATGCTATGCATTGGGATGATAGCGATTGGATGCGGGTGCTTACTATTCTTACCTCAGATTATTCCCAGTTTACTGATCTCTTGGGTTCTGATGTGAATGAGCATAATTGTATTCCTCGAGCTATGGTGTTAATGCGCAAGCAACAGTTAGCGCTTGCCACTCAACTTCGTGAAAAACGTAAGAACAGGCCTTTGACGAAAACCGAGGAGAAAAAGTTGATGCAGAGGTATGTGAAGTATCAGTCGGCTGCTTATTTCAATGTTGGTTGGACATGGGAACGGGTTCGGGCATTGTCTTTTGATGAGCTTAAGGCGCTATATGAACGAATGATCAAGCATCAGAGCACACCTGTTCCGGAGCATTTCATCTATCGTCCTCCTTCACGAGTGGTTCCTACTTCTCAACCTGCTGTTGCTCCTGGTTCTACATCTGATGCTCCTCTTGGTTCTGCTGCTATTCCATCGGTTGTTGATGTTTCTACTGTTGGTACCACCCCTACACCTTCGATTTCTCCTCCTGTTTCATCTCTAGGTTCTACTACCACCACCACCTATGCTACCACTACCACCACCACTACTACTCCTGCTATGGCATCACCATCACCACCCGTGACTGTACCTCAACCTATTCCTTCTTCTGGTGCAGCTCTTGTTGGTCCTTAGGATGGGAAAGGTATTGATTCTACTTCTGCTGATCCTACTCCTGCTGCACATGTAATGGTAAAGGTTGAACCCTCGCCTGCTGCTCCCACTCCTCGCCGTTCCATCCGCAAGCAATTGGCTAGACATGCTAGACGTGGCAAGTCTGTTCCCTATGAGAAACGTGCTCTAGAAAATCTTATTGATGTAGCTTCCGATAGTGACTCAGAATTGCCATTGGGTAATGGATCTATTACAGGTTGGACGGTTAAGCCTTCCACGACTCTACCTGGTACTGTTTCCCATAGGATTACCATTAGTGATGGTTATGTTCGGTATGCTTCGGGTTTGCAAGGTATTTTGTCTTGGGCAGATCGTAAAGATCTTATGGCATTGTATGGGTTTGTGGATGCTGGTATGCCTGTTCATCCTAGTTAAGTGCCCTCCTGGCCTGGTCTGCGAATATGGGCTGATTTGAAAATGATGCTTGATTCCCCTCCTCATGCTCCCCTTTCTGGTGTCTGATCAGCCAACATGGGTTATCACGAGATGGAAGTTATATGCTGGCTGTGGTGTGCATGTCTTGGATTTGGAGTCTGGTGTTATGGTGTTCATGCTTACAGATTTGGATTATCCGTTGACGATTGCTTCGATGGAGGCCATGCTTGCTTGTCACTTGCAGATTTCTAATGCCCCTTCCGGGAATGAGTCTTCTATGGCAACTACACTGTTGGAAGGGATCCATGCTCGATTGCAAGCTGATAAGGTGGCTGCTTCTGGTCTGTGATGTGGTTGGTTTGTAAGTTTTTCTGTTTTTGTGTTTTATGTTCATCTGTTAATACTGCAATTCTTTTCACCAATATGTAAAGTGATTGGTAACTTTCATTCATTATGGTTAAAAAAAAGAAAGAAAAAAAATATACTTTTTATATAATATCTGCTTATACTTTAAACAAATCATGGATTTTACACTTGTGAATAATATACCATCTGTTATATTGTTTCAAAACTTTGGGTTCCTGTTGCTGATTCACACTTGTGTTGGTTGATTGTTTCATCTGGTGTTGGACTTGGTCCTCACAACAAATGGTCCTCAACTCACCATGTCTAACCGACAAGAAAGAGTTGATTCACCTTGAGGGTACGGCTCCTGGTGTGATTCTCAAATCCGTTGATGGTTTCCAGGTTACCCAAAACTGGATGGTTTTCACTTGCCATGGTCCTAGACTGAAAAGTGGCTAATCCAAGGGGGTACGGCTCTTGGTAAAGATTTTATCAAATCCGTTGATAGCTGTAATAGCTTGCTTAAAGCTATTGGGTTTTCAACTCACCGATGCTTCATTGCTAAGAGTTGGCGAGTCCAGAAGGGTACGGCTTCTGGTAAAGACATATCAAATCCGTTGACGGCTGTGATGGTTTGCCTAAAATCATCAGGGTACCCCCACTCACCATTGATTCACGTTCTAAGAGTTGTGTTGGGTTCTGGTCTCCCAGGGTGATGCTTATTCCACCAGAAAGACTGGCTAGCCCAAGAGCGAGCAGCTACTTGGTAAAGGCTCATCAAATCTGCTCATGTTGCTATAAAGATTCAACATGATGCTGATTTGTTTCAATCTTTGGAGAAGCTTCTAGTGTTCCATGTTGCGGCGGTTCTTATGTTTCTTATCTTGCTGATGCTGCTGTTTCTTTTGCTGTTTCAATCCTCAAGCTTTATTGAACGTTTTACCAGGAAACTTGAACTCAACAGGTCAAATTCAAGTTTAGGGGAGGATTGTTAGGACCATTGGAATAGTTAACTGTAATAGGTAGACTAGGAGGTATGTAGTTCCTCCTGGTCATAGTAGTAGTAGGAGCAAGTCGTGCTCCTGGTCTTAGTTAAAGTCAAACTTTATTATTTAGTTATTATTCTGTTAGGATATGCATGAGATATGTTAGGAAAGGATATGCATATCAGTTTTACACGTTTTGTTTAATGATGTATTAGGGTTTCCTTGTAGTATAAAAGGAACCTTAGGCAGAAGGGTTACACACACCTTCATCAAACCTAATTCTAGTTATCATTAATATTAGAAATCCTTAGAAAAGGATCAAGTCATTATAGTTATTCTGTTCTTCTTTATAGTATTTGTATTCCGCACTTACATTGTGTATAGAGTCTCTTTGTGAATAGACTTGTGATTACAGAAGTCGTTCACCGTTCCTGACAGGCTGCAAGATCCACATCTAGTGGACCCAACATGATCTTATGTTAAAATTAAATTAATAACATGACATGATTAATTTAATAACATGACTTAGGTTATATTAATTATTAAAATCATGAAATTATTAACCTAAGTATTTTTATATTTTAGACTTATAAATTAATTAATTATTTAAAAACCATGGTTATAGTTAATTAATTAAAATGACTTAGGTTATATTATTAATAAATAATAATACATGTTTTAACCTAAGTATTTAACTTTATATAATTAAAAACATGTTATACTTTAATTAAATATTTTAACCTATAGTTTATTTTAATTACATGAAATAATTAATAAACTATACCTTATATCATATGACTTAGAAAATAATCATGAAAACACTTAGGCTTATATACTTAGCTTCTTTAACCAGCTTATTTCTAATTATGGAAACTTTCTATTTTTAGAAACTTAATTAAATAAGGCAGCTAATCTATTTATGGAAACTTGCTATTTTAAGAAACTTATTTATTTCAGGCAACTAATCTATTTATGGAAGCTTATTTAATTAAGGCAGCTGATCTATTTATGGAAACTTCCTATGTTTAGAAACTTATCTATTTTAAGCAGTAATTCTGTTTTTGGAAACTTTCTATTTTTGGAAACTTTCTATTTTTGGTAACTTTCTATTTTTGGAAACTTTCTATTTTTGGAAACTTTCTATTTTTGGAAGCTTTCTATTTTAGGAAACCTGCTATTTTTGGAAAGTTACTTATTATTACATAGTAAGTATAATAATACATGAAATACCAGAAATACTTAATCAGAGTAAACAGAATATAAGATAAACACTGTTTAAGGCTTTAAAACAGTAGAACATGATAAGAACACATAAAATAAGCTAAGACATGACATAAAACCAGTTACGTATTTAGTAAGCAGATACTTATTCATGTATGTATTTATGTAGCATTAGTGATACGGAAGTAGGATTCCTCTTAGTTCAACTTCTTCGTTCACTGGACATAAGGTACGGATTCCCGTCCTTTCAGTATGGACATTCTTTCCTTATTAGGATTTCCCGTATGCAGCCAACTGTTTTCCGCAGTATATGTTTTATATGTTTTTGAATTGCTTATGTTTAATTAGAATACCTAAAGCCATATACATGCATGACCAGTTTCACCTAGTTATAGAGGTACCATAACCATAACATTAGAGGCACTGATGTTATGACTTTACCACGGCAGAGTGATTGCTCGTGGCGTCCCTTCAGCTTTTGGCAATTTATATTATATTTATCATGTGGGGCGTATGGGTGCATCCTAGTTACATATTTCAGTCAGGATTTCATGGTGAATGTGGTGTGTGCCTTGTATCTTTCACAAGGAGCTGATCCCTCCTACCCAGAGCCAGTGTATTAAATTAGAGGCAGTCCCTCTAATTTGCATGATGAGGTCACCCCTCCAAATATTCATGCACGGTATATTTTCATGACCTATATTGGCTAATGGTAAAATATATTAAACAGTTTTCATAAGATAAACATAAGGTTTTTCAAACTATAAAACCAGTTTTATGAACATGTTCCAGGTTTTCCAGGACTTATACTTTTCTGCTGCTATTAAGTCTTTATTATGCTTAGTCATTCATACTATGTCTATATCCGTGCACTGAGCGTTTTGCTCAACCGTTATTTTCCTTTCCAAGTCCCGAAGCGGCAGGTACCCTAGGGAAGACTCAAGCATTTGGAGGACGTGCATAGGATAGAAGCTGCTAGAGACTTCTTTTCCTTTTTGCCTTCATATACTTATGCTTGTTTAGTCTTTCATTCATTTCTTTTGGCTTTATTATGTTTTGGGCTTATGTTTGGGAACTGATGTTTGATTCCGGTTTTCCCTATGGTCATGTATGTTTTAGTACATTTACCTTGCATGCTTTGATGACACGCCATAATTACGCGTGACATTCCATTTATTAAAATGGGGTGTTACAATTATGGTATCAGATCCAAGGTTTCGACCTGTAGGCTCTAAAACTCGACCTGTGACTAGTGGGTAGTCACCAGGAGCTTCCTAAGCCAACGTTTGTTATTCCACGTATTGATGTTTTCAGCGCATTGTTGTTTTAACCATGATGTTTTCAGCACCTTGAGGTTTTAACCTTGATGTTTTCAGCGATATTGTTTTACTAATATGGATGGACAACCGTCATTCATATTTAGTTATGTGTAATTGTTTCATGCATAATGTTCCTCGTGAACTGTGGGTATGTGGACTGAACCCCAGTAGTTCATAATTAGTCACATAAGTAATGGTTGTTGCATGGATTATGACTAAGTAATGGTTGGTACAGGACTGGCCCTATTTAGTCGCATGTGATTTTATCGAAACTTTTAACTTTGGGACCGACCCATTGGCGTCCCCTCGCACATATAAAGGTTTTTATAAACTACAATACACATTCATGCATTGTTTTTCATGCATAAAATTTTTCTCATGATTTTTGGCATAAAATTTTTTTATGTCCCCTCATAAGTTACTATGTTTTTATGTCAAGTTTGTTTTCATACTGTCATGGTTAAACTCAGTTTCATGCTGATTATGTTATACACTCCTCCATGTTAAATCGTTTCGTGTTTCTTCATGATAATTCCGTCTTCATGTGGATTACGTCTTACGCCTCATTTGTTATTATGCCTTCATGCAAGACATAGTTGGATTCATTGAATTCTGCTTTCATGATAGTCATGGTTAGTTTTCATTGATCATGCTTTCAGGCAAATCATCTTAAATTTTGTATGACCACACTTTAACGTTTCTCAATGCAACCAGAATGAGGTATATACTGGCATTGCCAGGTTATCATGATGGTTTTCCTAACCGTTTAACCGATATACTCTCCTTAAATCATGATAAATGATCGACCCCATACCGATCATTGCATGTGCATTCCACGTGTAGTCCACGTACCGTATTTCATGTGTATTACACGTACCTTAATCCATGTGTATTTCGCTTGCAATACTTCACGAGTATTCGCTAGTCGATTCTGAATCACCCCAGGCGTATTTTCAATTTGCTGATATTCTACAAGATTGTTGATGCCGCTCATAACTGGGAGATGTTACTAAAGGTTGATGCTGCTGACGTTCGAAGACGCTACGAGATGCAGATGCTGTTCACAACCTGGAGATCCTACACGACGAAGACAAAAGGCGTCAGAGCAAAGCAATCGAACGAGAAGATGCTTCACCATAAGACGATTTTCATCAATCATTGTCCTTAATTCTTAGTTACATGTCACACGTCATTCGGCTGTCATTTCAGCCATATGAGTGCAAACCAGTACCAGCCGACCACTCAGCTGAATTGTTACATGAATCACGGTCATGAGAATGACCGTCATGGAACTGACAGACAAGACGATAGTAACCACTACTATGACGGAACTATCCTAGAAATCGTAACCGAGGCTCCGACCGCGGACGTGATCAGACATACAAAGGATCAGTAGTCCAACCGATCCGCCAAGTCTGGCATAATAACCTAATATTGTAGTTCTATTGAATTACGTCTCGAGACACATATCAAGACATCAGTCAAGACACATATCTCACGTATACTTTCTGAAGACACATGTCAAGACATCAGTCAAGACACATGCCTCACGTATACTTCCTGAAGACACATGTCAAGACACCAGTCAAGACATATGTCATGCTTATAGTTCCAAGACACGAGTCAAGACACATGAATCACGTCCAACTATGGGACATTTCGAAGAAATTCAGGGTACCCTCCAAGGGTATATCCATTTTTTTGTGCCATGTATTAATCAGGCCACAAGAATTTCAATACCATTATCGGTGCATCAGTGAGAACTGTCGCGTTGCTGATGTCACTTTTATTTCTTTCACCATATTTCTTATGATTCATGACCATGAAGTACGCCTTTCGTATTCCCACGTATACGAAGGATTTCCTTCAGCTTAATGATGAGATCCAAGCTGCTAACGCATTTCCTCAGACAGACACGAGATGAACTTTATCCTAATTATGGATTATGAACATCACACCATGCTACAATTCATAATTATGTACAGTAATGTTCAGGCTCCTAAATACATTCAGCTTGATTTTCCATCAGGAAAATCGATACAAATTATCTATGCTTACAAGCATGTGCGTTGTTAGGCATGGTCGTTAAAGTTTTCTACCTGTCAGTAAGATACGACTACTTAAGTCCTTTTACGCATAGCCAATTGATTATTCCAAAATCTTCCCATATATTCCAGAAGAACCTTCAAGGAGAAGGACGGTACCATGATATTATGTGTCGACTACTGTCGGCTTAAACAAATCACCATTCATGACCGTTATTCTCCTCCACGTATTGACAACATGTCCAATCGACCTTATAGTGTTAATCACTTTTCCAAGATTAAACTCATGATCATGCTGCCAACAGTGACGAAGGAAAGAGCAGGACATGTCCATGACTGCTATTCGTACACGAACCGGTCATGCTAGATGTATGATTTTGAATTAGTCTCATCAATGCTCCAACGACATTATAAGAATAAGTTTCCATGAACTCATAGCAAATTGATCAGTGTTTTCATTGAGGATAACCTGATTTCCTTTAAACCTAGAAGAAGAACAGGAAGACCATATCTGCACTATGTTGCAACTTCTATGACAAGAGAAATTTCACCCGAGAAATATTTCCAATATCAATTCTAGTTGATTATAGTGACACGCTGGATCACATGGAATTGCATGGTTAATCTTACCATGAGTCAGCTTATGCGTAAAGGAGTGAACCCTACACTACATTAGGTGTTATAGAAAATCCTATGCTAGGAGAAGTCTAGATTCAGAAACTCAGAGTTTCGCAAACTCCTATGTATCAAGTCCTACGAAGCAAGATACAGTTATGTTCATATCTAAGAACCTGATATACCAATGGGTTAAGATAGGACACCAACAAACTGGGATGTTTTCATCATCTGAAATTGTGAATTGAAATGGGACAATATCTCCACGGATTTTGGTTACCAGATTAACGCAAACTCAGAAGAAGCATGATGCTATCTGGGTTATTGCAAACAGTTTCATCAAGTCTGCAGAATCCTTACATCCGCAAGGATTGCAGAACCAACAGATTGATCGGACATGTTCCAGCCAAGGCTCATCCGACCACTTGGTAATCCCTCAGCTATCGGGTCAGACAAAGATTCGCAATTGTACTCCTAAATTACTTCACGTCTTCATTCTGATTCCACGACTTGCTTTCGCGCTCACGTTCATGACATTATTCACGTTCATGATCGTATCTGGGCTTACGATTTTACGTTCATTTCATTTTGGGAAGTTTTGCAAGAACTTGAGAGACCAGACCCAAGTTTAGTATAACTCTCCATCATCAGATAGACGTTTCACGTCATATTCTACGTCTCACGTTGTAGCGTTTGGGGTTGCCGCCATTATATTCTATGATCACGATATGTTTCACATGTCATGTTGATAGGTGTGTAAACACCCATCCTTTTTACCACTTAATTACAATAATAACCGGGCCAAAACATGTATTTATGTCTTTTATGTCGGAATTATGCGTGGTTTGTGTTTTTGTTGTGATTTAGGACGAAAAGGTGAAAAGTGGAGAAAACAATGGCATTCACGGGCTTTTATTGAAGAAAAAGATGAAAGACGAAGTCAAGAAGTCAAGAGTGAAAAAAGAACGGAAGTCCAAGACCAATTCTGAAGATTTATCGAAGAAAAAGTCAAAAGACTGAAGTTTACTAAAAGCCGAAGAACTCAAGTCTTATTTATTGAAGAATTAAAAGACGAGTCTAAAGAAATCCCGAGCCAAAAGTCATTAAATTCCAAGATTTAAGAAGATTAAAAGGCTTAAGGACTAATGGTGCAATTAACAAAAGATTAAGAAGAGAAGGACCTAATGATGCAATTAAGAAGAAATGAAGGAGGGGAGGAAGCTTCCTAAGCACTCCTTAATCCTCCCCTATAAATAGATTAGGAAGTTAATCATTTCATTTTGTTGGCTAATAGTGACAATTAGTTCTTCCACTTTTAATTACCTTGTCCATTTAATTACTTGTCAAATTTAATTACCTTGTCTTGCACCTTAATTACCTTTAATTTCAAGTAAGTGTTCTTTTAATTCTTGTTAATCTTTATCTTTATTGTTTGATCTCCGTCTTCCTTTCTTTAATCTTGATCTTTAAGTTTATTGTTCATGTTCATGTTCTTGATTTTTATTAATTTATTTAAGTGGGTTTTGATTATTATGATAAGTTTTGTTAGTTTGATTGTTTTGGATTGATTGTTTATGATTAATACATGTTTTGTTATTAGTTTGATTTAATCTTGTGGTTGATTTTGATTAAGTTTGTTTATATTTGTGTTATTTCTTTTTCCCTGTTCTTCGCATCTTGCTGTTACTGATCTTTTCCCAGGAAAGTTCCGCATCAAGCCCAGCCAAAAGTTATTCCGAGTGAAGGTTGTTGTGGGAAAATATTCCGTATTAAAGTCGTCCATCCGGAATAATTAAATATTCCGGATCAAAGTTCTCTATTCGGAATCTTCAACATTCCGGATCAAGGTTTTAGCCAAGGTGGTTCATCCGGAATATCCAATATTCCGGATAAGGGAATTATTCCAGATAGGCAGAACATTCCGGATAGACCAAACATTCCGGATCAACAAGAATATTCCGGATCAAGGAGATATTCCGGATAAAGAGCTTCTATCCGGAATAAGTGGCATATTTCGAGTAAGGTGTTCTATTCGGAATATTATTCCGGATCAAGGATTATTCCGGATCAACAGCAACATTCCGAATCAAGACCATTATTCCGAATAGAGGTGTTTATTCCGGATAGGTGACATATTCCGAGTAAGCAATTTATTCCGGATCAAAGACTTTGGTTGATATTCCGAGTAAAGAAAAACATTCCGAACGAAGGTGACATTCTGGATGAGTGTTTATTCCGAATGAGGGTATTATTCCGGATGAGCTAATTTTCAGGTTTCTTTAATTTCAGTTTTTTTTAAGTTTCTGCTTTTTAATTTCAAGCTTTACTTTTCCCGCCTTTTTCCTTAGACGCACTTTAAGTTTATTTTCCTTAGATTTATTTTAGCCTTGCCTTAGTTTAAGTTTTAGTTTTAGTTGCGTTTTAAGTTTGCCTTAGTTAGATTTAAGTTTGCGTTATTTACTTTTAGTGCCTTTTAGTTTCTGTCACTCTTTTAAATACTTGCCATTTACATTAAATTAGATTTAGATTTACTTTTAAGTCATTTACTTTAATTGTTTTGCACATTTTATTTAAAAACAACCAAAAATATTTGTTTCAACAAAAACAATAGAGTCATACATAGAACCTGGATCAATTCATTAAGATACCGAGAACAACAATTGAACCTAGCAAAAAATCCCCTACACTTGACCATTGCAATGTCCTCATGCAATGCATTAGTTAAAAAGCACGTTTACACTTTTCATCATAATCAATCCACCTTGGCCTTTATTAAAGAGATAGAAAATTATAAACATTCAAAGTAATGAAATCAAAAGCATACCTTGGGTTTTGGAAATGTCATGAATAATCATCATCCTCAAGTTTTCACTTTCTCCAAACCAAGCTTAAAAACAAGATCATTGTTATTATAAGTTAGCAAACTAACACGAACTCATGTGGGCCAATTATTCACTTAGACTCCCTTATTCCTAGGTGTATCTCTTATATTTTATTTATTATCTTGAATGATCACGAGGATGCATTGTTGACTTATTTCGATAGTTGTTTAGGCCAAAAATAAAGTGAACGATTTAAACAATAGTTACCTAAAGGACAAAATCTTTTAAACTGCTTCTCGGGACCTCATAAAGTTCATATCTTGGCATAACTCGCTTCGTGATTTGAGACCTTTCTCGGACCGATATTTGGCAGCGACTTCATACTTCAAACCTTGAGAGACGTTCATGAAATAATGGCCTTCTCCTCATATACGAATTTCTTCACTTGATGTTTTGAGAGATTCATACTTGGACCACGACTTCTTCATTTTTCTCTAATCTTTATTTTGGACTTTGATATACAACGACCCGCCTCCTTTTTGGACTTGGCTTTATTTATCCTCATACCTTGCTAGGGTCTTTTCGGATAGACTTCTCAATGACTTTTGGGGAGTTTTTGCTTTTCGTCGTGTGTCTCGATCCTTCATATTGATTTTCGATAAATGATTCTTCACATCACTTTGGATCTTTAGCAACAAAATGTAGCCCTCATGTCTTGTTATGACCTTTTTGGACTCGCCAATCTTCGCATACCGCTTCAATAAGTTATGCCTTGGCTATGAACTCTAATCCATACCGAGCAACTTTTAAACGATCTTGGGCTAGAAGCTAAGTAACGTTTCAAATCGTACAACCTTATTTATTGCAGGTAAATTTATTAACAAGCGATGGGAGAATAAGCTTATAATTAACTCGCATAAATTCACGAAAGAATACCAAACTTATAATTGACTCTATCATCTCTCATCCTCCACAGTTCAAAATCTCAAGTAATGAGACTCGTGGATGCTTAGCCTATTAAATCAAAGTTTTGGGTTTTCGAGTCGCCTATAGGATCTTGCAAACTCTTAGACTTTTTCAAGTTTAGAAATCACGTTTTAAAGTTCCCTTGATAAACGACTCTCTAGGATCAATTATAGGAACTTGCTAAATGTTCTTGTTCTTAACCCGTGAGAGTTAAGACTTTCGCGTTTTATAGCTCCCTATATAAAAGCCTAGCAAAACTTGACTTAAACACGTTAAGGATACTAGCTAGAGTAAACTTAGATAAGTAAACTCAGGTTGAGTCAAAAGATTCACAACGTTTGAAAATTAAAACCACTTTATTAAAAATTTATTCTAGCAAAGAAAGAAAATAACTATACAAAGGGAAAAACTAATAGGCCAAAATAGATCAAAAATTTTGAAAAATGTCGAAAAATTGATTTTCCGGTTAAAATGAGGACAAATTCAAGGAAAAGGCCACTTAACTTCGATAGAAGTCCCCCTACACTTAACATAAACATTGTCCTCAATGTTTAATCATGTGGGAGTAAACTCCCCTACACTTAGGACATTGTACACTTTGTTTAAATCTTGCTAAGGAAAAGACAACTAAGGAGATTCCTATTTTAATATTGAGAAAATATAAAATAGTGAATCGAAAAGAGTTTAGGATAGAACCGGGAAAATGGAACACGGAAGCACGGGTCGTCAAAAATCATCAAGAGTGGATCATTGAGCGCTCGAATCCCTGATTATAAGAAGAGGGGAGAGAATAAACACCAACGGGTCTCCCCTACACTTAAGATAAAGAAAGCGAAAAGATAGATACATGGGTTGCCTCCCAAGAAGCGCTTGATTTTTGATTACCGAGTCGTGAGCCTGACTCGACCTTGATTATCATAGGAAGTAGCATGAAACATATCCACCGGGACCAAAGACATAGTTTTCGTCCATCATATAGCACAAGCTTAAGGCGAACAAGGCAAGCCAAAGAAGAGTAGGCAAGGTTCCCTTAAGCAGCGATGGAGCACGGTGGAAGCAAGGGTGAAGTGGTGCAAGCAGATTTCCATAAGTTCCAAAGATATTTACTTTTATTTCATCAGATGGATACTGAGATGGCTGCAGAATATGGATACCGGGGTCGAACACCTTTTCCTTTAAGGGAAAATAGCACTCAGGCTCAGCAGAGTGTGAAGAAGATCCGCGAAGAAGATGCACAACCTCGTCCTCAGAAGGTGGAAAAGAGGTGTTAAATCATATGTGCTGCGGATGTCGATGTCGACCGGTTTCTTCTCCTTTGAAAGAATTTTCTTCAAATCCAAAGTAGGATCAAGACGATAATCTTAAGAATCTAAAGGAGGAGCATCACTCTCATGAGGGAAGTAAGTGTTAAGAAAAGCAGAGAAATCTTCCTCAAATGAGTAATCATCCAATGTAGGATTAAGTGATGGCGGAGGATCTTCATCATGCGAAGAATCACTCGAAAGAGTATCGGCCTCATCAAAATCATCGTATGTGGGCAGGTCGGGATACTCGGAAGTACAACCATCAAAATCATCCGAATCTGAGCTAGAATCATCATCATCATAAGCATCAAAGATCGGTGGAGAATCATAAATGGGAGAAGGTTTCATATTGGATAGAGAATCATCCACATCATCTTCAAAAAGTGGATTAGCAATGCACGAATCGAATAGAGGATTGTTGTAGACGACAAAATCATCAAGCACATTAATCATATTCGCAGATTCTCGTCCAAAGGATTTGCTTGTAAGCTTTCACATTTTAAAAACTTGTGAATCATTCCCGACTCTTAAGATTAACTCACCTTCGGCAACATCAACTAGAGCTCGTTCAGTTCTCAAGAATGGCCGACCAAGTATTAAAGGAATACGAGGGTCCATTTCATAATCAACAACGACAAAGTCGACCGGGAAAGTAAATGTGCCAACTTTAATGAACACGTCTTCGGCAATACCAACGGGGGAAGCGAGAGTGCGATTTGCCAGTTCAAGAGTCATCTTTGTTGGAGTGAGGTCGGGTAATGATAGTGTTTTCCAAACACTCAAAGGCATAAGATTAATACTGGCCCCGAGATCAGCTAGGGCAGTAAATTCTTCGGTTTTTTTGAAAATGCAAGGCAACACAAAACGACCGGGATCTCCAAGCTTTTCCGGATGTTCTTTAAGAATAACTGCAGAGCAGTTTTCATTTAAGCGTGTGTTGGCGAGCTCAATCATGTTCTCCTTCTTGTTAAGCGATTCCTTAAATGCTTTAACAAATTTCGGCATGTGGACAAGTGCTTCAACAAAGCTTATGTTGATGTTCATTTGAGAGAGCATCTTCACATAGCTTGACACTTGACAGTCATTCTTGGTTAGCTCGTTGGTCTTGCCTAAGCGAGAAGGATAAGGGATATTGGGTTTGGGTGGTGAAGGTGAAGGTGGTAAAGGTTAAGATGTTGAAGGGTTCTTCTTGGGAACATCGTCATGACGAGGCGGAGACGGTAATGGTGCACTAATACTAGGTGTAGGAGGAGTAGGGATAAATGGTGGTGGAGGAGGTGTAGATGATGGGGGCGGGATCGGTGGTCCAACTATGGTGACTCCACTACGGGTAGTAATAGCACTCACATTTGCTCGCGGATTGGTGACGGTGTTTGAAGGTAGAGAACTTGCAGTAGAAGGTTGAGCGGCGGGTAAGAAACTAGCAAGCATATTCTTTAAATCATTCGTTTGATTGCTGAAGGAGGATTGAATATTATCTCGAAGATCGGATCTAATCTCATTTCCTTGCTTGGTGATATCTCCTTTCAAATTTATAATTTGGCTCTACAGATTCTTGATTTGCTCACTTTGGGTTCTCATTATGGCTTCAACATCCGGATTGATGGGTGGGGTTTGTTGAGTGGGTGGGTGATAAGGATTAGAAGATCTTGGTGGGATTTGGTTGCTTCTATTGTAGTTGTTGGCGGGGTTTTGGTTTTGAGGAGAAAAACCGGGTGAAAGGTAGTTGTTAGATCGGTAACTCAACAAATTTCTATCCCCTTGAGGTCGAGCTTGGTAATTTTCCGGTGAATAATTACCATAAGCTGCATACACATTTTCCGGATTTCCTTGTGTAGAAGGACAATCGGTGTATGAGTGTGGACCGCCGCATGTTTCACAAGGATTAGCAACCGCTTTAACTTGTTGTTGTTGTTGGTTTGAAGCGAGAAGCAAGATACTTTTGTTCATTTTAGTCATCATGCGGGTGAATTCGGTCGTATCAGGGTTTGCTGAAGTAGAAGAAACATTTACTCTCGGGTTGTTCCTTGAAGAAGCGGAGGAATCCCAGTTTTTGTGGTGAGTAGTCATGTTCTCAATAAGCTCTCTACACTCCTCGGGTCTCCTTTTCATAAATGTGCCACCGGCGGCTGCATTAATCGTATCACGATCTCGAAAAGTCAAACCGTTGTAGAAAGTATCAATTAAGGTCACAGGCAGCATGTTGTGGTTTGGACAACGATCAATCAAGACATTATATCTTTCCCAAGCATCAAAAAGAGATTCATCAGGATCTTGCATGAAACCGCTGATTTGATTGCGAAGGCTCGTGACCATGGATGGTGGAAAGTAGCGCGATAAAAAGCGTTGAGTCATGTCATCCCAAGTGTGAATAGAATTCTTCGGGAGACGATCAAACCATTTCTCGGCGTGGTGTGATAAAATATGTGGGAAGAGTTGTAGGCGAAGTTCATCTATTGTGGCACCGGGGCACTTCATGCTTTGAGTGATTGTAATGAACTTGTCGAGGTGTTTGTTGGCATCATCATCAGGCATTCCTCTAAAAGGATTTGTTTGCACTTGCTGAATCATGTGGTGCTTCAACGAAAACTCCGGAGCCGTGATTTGCATCAGCGCAATTGGTCCTCCTCGTCCAAACATGGTAGGTTGACAAAGCTCCTCCATTGTCCGCAGATCGGGATGGGGAAGAACATTGTGGTTATTGTTGAGGTGCGGTGGATTCTTGTTGTTGTTAACACCTGACATAACTAAATCTTCTCGAGTCTCGGGCTCCTGATAGTTAGAAGATCTAGTACGCATACACCTACAAAGGCAAAAGAAAAGAATACCAAACCAATAGAAAATATATATACACAATAAAAATAAAATCTTTTTGGATTTTTGAAAATTTTAATTTTTATGGATTTTTAACAATTTTTAATTTTTATGGTTTTTTTTTAAATTTTTTAGCAAGAAAAATAACGCTCCCAAATGAACGGATCCCAAAAAAGCAACGCGTCTCTCACAGAAAACCGTTAATCTTTACGAAAAGAGCCGGCAGCGGCGCCATTTTAATGAACAGATTTTGCTAGGTTCAGTTGTTGTTCTCGGTATCTTAACGAATTGATCCAGGTTCTATGTATGACTCTATTGTTTTTGGTGAAACAAATATTTTTGGTTGTTTTTAAATAAAATGTGCAAAACAATTAAAGTAAATGACTTAAAAGTAAATCTAAATCAAATTTAATGTAAATGGCAAGTATTTAAAAGCGTGACGGAAACTAAAAGGCACTAAAAATAAATAACGCAAACTTAAATCTAACTAAGGCAAACTTAAAACACAACTAAAACTAAAACATAAACTAAGACAAGGCTAAAATAAATCTAAGGCAAATAAACTTAAAGTGCGTCTAAGGAAAAAGGCGGGAAATGTAAAGCTTGAAATTAAAAAGCAGAAACTTAAAAAAAAACTAAAATTAAAGAAACCTGAAAATTAGCTCATCCGGAATAATACCCTCATTCGGAATAAACACTCATCCGGAATGTCACCTTCGTTCGGAATGTTTTTCTTTACTCAGAATATCAACCAAAGTCTTTGATCCGGAATAAATTGCTTACTCGGAATATGTCACCTATCCGGAATAAACACCTCTATTCGGAATAATGGTCTTGATATGGAATGTTGCTGTTGATCCGGAATAATCCTTGATCCGGAATAATATTCCGAATAGAACACCTTACTCGGAACATGTCACTTATTCCGGATAGAAGCTCTTTATCCGGAATATCTCCTTGATCCGGAATATTCTTGCTGATCCGGAATGTTTGGTCTATCCGGAATGTTCTGCCTATCCGGAATAATTCCCTTATCCGGAATATTGGATATTCCGGATGAACCACCTTGGCTAAAACCTTGATCTGGAATGTTGAAGATTCCGAATAGAGCACTTTGATCCGGAATATTTAATTATTCCGGATGGACGACTTTGATACGGAATATTTTCCCACAACAACCTTCACTCGGAATAACTTTTGGTTGGGCTTGATTCGGAACTTTCCTGGGAAAAGATCAGTAACAGCAAGATGCGAAGAACAGGGAACAAGAAATAACACAAATCTAAACAAACTTAATCAAAATCAACCACAAGATGAAATCAAACTAATAACAAAACATGTATTAATCATAAACAATCAATCTAAAACAATCAAACTAACAGAACTAATCATAATTATCAAAACCCACTTAAATAAATCAATAAAAATCAAGAACATGAACATGAACAATAAACTTAAAGATCAAGATTAAAGAAAGGAAGAAGGAGATCAAACAATAAAGATAAAGATTAACAAGAATTAAAAGAACACTTACTTGAATGGACAAGGTAATTAAAAGTGGAAGAACTAATTGTCACTATTAGCCAACAAAATGAAATGGTTAACTTCCTAATCTATTTATAGGGGAGGATTAAGGAGTGCTTAGGAAGCTTCCTCCCCTCCTTCATTTCTTCTTAATTGCATCATTAGGTCACTCTCTTCTTAATCTTTTGTTAATTGCACCATTAGTCCTTAAGCCTTTTAATCTTCTTAAATCTTGGACTTTAATGAGTTTTGGCTCGGGATTTCTTTAGACTCGTCTTTTAATTCTTCAATAAATAAAACTTGAGTTCTTCGGCTTTTAGTAAACTTCCGTCTTTTGACTTTTTTCTTCGATAAATCTTCAGAATTGGTCTTGGAATTCCGTTCTTTTTGCACTCTTGACTTCTTGACTTCGTCTTTCATCTTTTTCTTCAATAAAAGCCCGTGAATGCCCGTGTTTTCTCCACTTTTCACCTTTTCGTCCTAAATCACAACAAAAACACAAACCACGCATAATTCCGACATAAAAGACATAAAATACACGTGTTGGCCCGGTTATTATTGTAATTAAGTGGTAAAAAGGATGGGTGTTTACACACCTATCACATGTTCATTCCACGTTCCTAATATCATGATCAAGATATGTTACATGTATCATGGATCATGATATGTTTACTCATACTACACTCAACTTATCTCCACGTAGCACGTTCAAAATTTTTCACGTATCACGTTCAAAATTTTTCACGTATCACGTTCAAAAAATTTCACGTACTACATTTTTTTATGTCTCGCGCATCGTTTTTAATTATCAGTTAAGTCAGATTGTCTTGCATCGTAACGTTTCAGTTACCCTAGCACCTTAACTCTTATTTTCCTCGATCGAATTTAGGGGATCTACCTTCCGTTGATAACCAAGAATTTCTTCGTATTCCAAGTCAAGGTCAGGAGGACCAAGATTTATCATTAGTGTCAAGATCTTATGAAGGAACCGTTCCAAGAGGGAGGCCACTTAGAAACGGACAAGTTCATCCAGACTTTTATCTGTTTTCTCTCATCAGTTAGATATGTCCTTTCAGTCACGTCACGTTCCATGTCCTTTCAAGACATGTCACGTTCCACGTTCCTTCTACCATGTCACCTGTACGTTCATTAATCTTACATACCCTCTCAGTTTGATTCAGGTATGTTTCTCTTTCAGTTACGTTATCTATAATTCGGGGACGAATTATTCTTTTTAGGGGGAAGATTTGTAAAACCCGCATGATTTTACCATGAATAGTACCCTTAAGATCGTACGTACTAGATTAAAACATTCCTATTATAGCATGATTACGATTACGTGTTAGGATTTTACGTATTACGTACGTGTTAAAACACGATAAGTATTTACTACGCACGAGCACGTAATAATTATTTGACAATAATTAATCTCGAACATGCGATCATGCAATCACGAACGTAATTAAATCACGAACTATTATTAATTACATATATATATTTATTACGAGCGTAAATAAATATATTAGGTCACGGAAAAATGTTTGTCCCACATCGCCAAAAACATGAAGTGAAATCAAGTTTATAAAGAAATCTTGGTTTCTACCCTTCTATATTCATTTGTGGGTTTTTACTCCAAAGACTACGTGCGCGCGTGGGGAGGGGAAAGAGGGGGGGGGGGGGGGGGGGCAGAAAGTGAGATTTCTAAAAAAACGGGTTCGAAGCTACTGAACTAAACATGAAGTGAAATCATGTTTGTAGAGAAATCTTGGTTTCTAGCCTTCAATATTCATTTGTGGGTTTTTACTCCAATAAATACGAGCGAGCGTGGGGGGGGGGGGGGGGGGGGGGGGGCAGAAAGTGAGATTTCTAAAAAAAACGGGTTCAAAGCTACTGAACTGGTGCATGAGCGCGCGACTTGCGGACACGAATGCAGCTCCGAAATTCGCTTGGGTGCGGGAAGATTTCGGTATCTATTTTGCTACGAAATTGAATTTTTTCCAGAAAATTTGGTAATCTATTTTAAGAATAGATTTAGAAAAAATTTGTGTTTATAATTGATTTGCAAATAGTCTTATAGGAATAATAGATTTGTAAGGATATTTTATATGGAACATAATATTTTGTCTTGGTGACCAAGGAAAATTTACACTATATAATAAATCTGTCTCATTCAGCTTTATCATGAGAAAAACACAGGGTTTTCCAGCTCCATTACCGAATATATTTCCAGAAGTCCTTCAGTCAGAAACACTCGATCCTTTTCGAGATCTTTCAGGCAAGTGTGTCTAGTCCGGCTGTACAACAGCTTTGGACGTTGTACCCTGGGAAACAGACGACGAATCTGTTTTAAGGGAAGCGTGTTAAACACGTGCCTCGTCTCAGTTTTACTTCTTTCTTCATTACTATTATTTATTTTTGTCTCTTATTGTATGTTAATCTTATTATTGTAATTGGGTTTATTGAATAAAAGTATACACCATTTCCTACAATCATAAAACAGATTCTGTTTAACAGAATTAAAACTTTTATTAAATCAGATTAATAATTTTATCATATTTATTTATAAACTGTTTCTGTCGAAACCAAGATTGAGTTTCACTGGAAATCTCAGTTTTAAATTTACAAATTTTAATTATCAGTTAACGTTTTTTTAAGCAGTTGTTCTAATCATTTTATTGAAACCAAGATTGTGTTCCTGTTAAACTAGTATATTTGTTAATTGCATCTGATTCATTGAAACCAAGATTGAGTTTATTTGAAGCAGATCCATTATAAGTATACATAGATCATGACTAAATGTCTTATATACATATTTATAACAATTGTCTAACTGTTTGTGTTTTGATCATGTTTGATCTTTCAGAATGTCTACAAGTACTCCTAAAACTCTTGCAACTAGTACTGTGAATGTAACTGGTGCGCCAGTTACCCACACCATTTCTAATCATGCTAAAAAACTAGAAAAAATCAATGGGCAGAATTTTTAGAGGTGGCAATAGAAGATGTTTTCCTATCTCACAACTTTGAACCTTGCAAGGTTCTTAAAAGAGACTGAACCTCATGTGAAATCTCCTCGGGAAGGTCAACCCGCTAATCAACAAGTTGTGCAAGCAGTTGAAGCATGGAAACATTCAGACTTTTTGTGTCACAATTATGTTTTGAATGGCTTGATGGAATCTTTGTACAACGTGTACTGCAAGACTAAGACTGCCAAAGAATTATGGGAGTCTTTGGAACGCAAGTACAAAACTGAGGATGCTGGTACAAAGAAGTTTGTGATAGCTCATTTTTGGATTACAAGATGGTTGATTTAAAGAATGTGGTAACTCAGGTTCAAGATCTGCAGGTTTTGCGACACGACATTTATGCTGAGGGTTTGACTTTGAGTGAAACTTTTCAAGTTGTTGCTATCATTGAAAAGTTACCTCCAAGGTAGAATTTAAAAACTACTTGAAGCATAAGCGAAATGAGATGAATGTTAAAGACTTGGTTGTTCTTCTTCGTATTGAAGAGGACAACAAGCTGGCTCCAAAAAAACACTTATATACCTGATTCTGCCAAGGCAAATATGGTTGAGCATGGTTCATCTTCTTCAAAGTCTAAAGGAAAAAGCTTTGGCAAAGGGAATAATGACAAGAAGAGCAAAGGGAAGTCTGGGTACCTTGATCCTAAAGCTAGAATTACGAAGCAGAAGTTCCAACAAAATTGTTTCAACTATGACTAGCCAGGTCATCGTGCTACTAATTGCAAATCGCCAAAGCGGGTGACTCCACGCGAGGCTAATATGGTGAATGATAATGTGGACATGATTGCTATGATGTATGATGTCGTTGCCATGATCTTTGAAGTTAACATGGTAGGTTCTAATAATAGTGATTGGTGGGTTGATATTGGGGCAACCCGTCATGTGTGTGCTGACAAGAGTATGTTTCACTCTTTCAAAGTGGTTGACAATGGAGAGAAGCTATACATGGGCAACTCTGCGACTGCTGATATCAAGGGCGAAGGACAAGTTATTTTGAAGATGACATCCGAGAAAAGCTCAAGTTGACTAAAGTCTTGTATGTTCCAGAGATTCGCAAGAATCTTGTGTTCGGATGGCTTTTGAATAAGGTTGGGTTTCCTCTTGTTTTTTAGTCTGATAAAGTTGTTCTTTCTAAGAATCAAATGTATGTTGGTAAGGGGTATGCCCTGAATGGTGTGTTTAAGCTCAATGGAATAGTTGTTAAGAATGCTATCAATAAAATGAATTCTTCTGCTTACTTGATTGAGTCTTTTAATGTGTGGCATGGCCGTCTTGGACATGTTAATTTTAATTCAATGCGTCGATTGATTAAATTAAATGGCATACCAAATTTTCATATTGATTCAAATTATAAGTGTGAAACTTGTGACAGAGCCAAACTTACAAGATCATCTTTCAAATCGGTTGAACGAAAAACCGAACGACTTGGTATGATACACACAGACATATGTGATTTCAAATCACTACCCACAAATGGTGGAAATAAGTACTTCATCACGTTTATTGATGATTGCACAAAGTACTGCTACGTTTACTTGTTGAAAAGTAAAAATGAAGCTATAGACAAGTTTTTTCTATACAAAACCGAAGTTGAGAATTAACTTGGTAGGAAAATCAAGGTTGTACGAAGTGATAGAGGAGGAGGATATGTGTCTCCTTTTGTTGATCTATGTGTGAAACATGGAATTAAACACGAGTTTACTGCTCCTTATTCACCTCAGCAAAACGGTATTGCCGAAAGGAAGAACCGTACCTTGAAAGAAATTGTTAATGTCATGTTGTTAAGTTCTGGTTTGAGCCGGGACATGTGGGGGGGAAGCGATTCTAACAGCTACTTATCTTTTAAACAAGATACCTCGTAAGGATAAAGAGGAAACCCCATATGAACTGTGGATGGGAAGAAAACCATCATACCAGTACTTACGAGTGTGGGGGTGTCTAGCCAAGGTAGTTGTGTCGACACCTAAGGCCCAAACGATTAGACCTAAATCTGTGGATTGTATATTTATTGGATATGCTAAGAATGGCAGTGTGTATCATTTCATTGTACATGATTCAAAAAATCCAGATATACACAAGAACACAATTATGAAATCAAGGAATGTGTCGTTCTTTGAAAACATATTTCTTTGTTTAAAGAAGGAAAAGGGAAGCACATCTAGAATAGATGATGCAGTTGTCCAAGATAAGAGAGAACGAGATGATAATGATCTCCAAGATGAGACACAAGATCAACCCGAGGAAGAAGAGGTTGAACCTAGAAGAAGCAAATGGGCGAGAACCGAGAAATCATTTGGACCTAATTTTGTCTCTTTTATGGTAGAAAATGAACCCACTTCTTATCAAGAAGCTGAATTCCTCGGAAGGGCCTCGATGGAAAGAAGCGATTAACAGTGAAATAGATTCTATTTAAAAAATCTTACTTGGAAGCTTGTGGATTTACCTTCTGGTTATATACCACTAGCCTATAATTGCATCTTCAAAAAGAAGAAGAAAGCTGATTGCACTATTGACAAGTACAAAGCAAGATTGGTGATCAAAGGATTTAGACAACGCGAAGGTCTAAATTACTTTGATACTTATTCGCTTATTACGCGAATAACTTTTATTAGGATGATTCTTGCTATTGCCGCATTAAGAAATTTAGAAGTTCACCAAATGGATGTGAAAACGGCTTTTCTAAATGGATATTTAGAAGAAGAAATATACATGAACCAACCTGAGGGTTTCATGGCTCCTAGACAAGAGAAAAAAAATTGTAGGCTTTTTAAGTCATTGTATGGCTCAAAGCAAGCTCAAAGACAATGGCATTAAAAGTTTGATCACGCCATGCTAGAGGGTGGATTTAAAATTAATGAATGCGACAAGTGTGTTTAAGTGAAAAACACGAATAGTGGATATGTAATCTTGTGTCTTTATGTTGATGATATGCTTATCATTGGAAGTAACGACAAGATGACCAAGTCTACGAAAGAAATGTTGAAATCAATGTTTAACATGAATGATATGGGTTTGACTGATGTGATCCTTGGAATAAAGATCATACGAACTCAGAGTGGACTTGAATTAAGTCAAGCACATTACGTGGAAAAAATTCTCAATACTCATAATGCGGGGGATCCGGCCTAGCTAAAACTCCAATTGACACCAGCTTACATCTATCTAAAAATAGAGGTGCAGGTGTTGCCCAATTTAGAGTATACAAGAATTATTGGCATGTTAATGTATTTGATGACATGTACCCGACCTGACATAGCATTAGTTGTTAGCAGTCTAAGTAGATATAAGCAATCCAGTGATGCACATTGGAAATCTATGACAAGGGTACTTCATTATTTGAGATACAGTCGTGATTATGGACTGAATTATGCTAGATATCCATCTATTATTGAACGATACAGTGATGCAAATTGGATATATGACATAAAGGATTCTAGATCAACCAATGGATATTTGTTTACACTGGGAGGGTCACTATATCTTGGAAGTCTTCCGAGCAAACTGTAATAGCTAAGTCCACGATGGAATCCGAATTTATCGCGTTAGATAAATGTGGAGAAGAGGCAGAATGGCTACATCAATTTGTAGAGGACATACCCAGGTGGCCTAAACCGGTAAGGGCCATTAGTATACATTGTGATAGTCAATCGGCAATTGGTAGAGCTCAAAGCACATTGTATGATGGAAAGTCTAGACATATCCATCGTCGACATAATTTGGTATGACTATGTGAAGTCAAAGGATAACATCGCGGATCCGCTTACGAAAGGCATAAGCAGAGACTTAGCTAGTAAGTCATCGAAAGGAATGAGACTAAATCCCTTGAAGGAATGAGTTTCTATGAAGGAAAACCTAAACCAGTTTACTAGAGATCTCAAGATATGGGTTCAATAGGACAGCCTAATCATAGAAATGTGGGGGAATTAAAGTTAATGTGGGGGAGTTAATTAAATAAAGTAACTTTCTTAGTCCATTTCTAGAACAATGTGACTTATTGAGAGGTTAAACATATTGCTTAATGATTCAGGATGAAATCATAAAGAATAATGATTCAAGATGAAATCATAAAACATATGTTTTTAATGAATCAAGATGAAATCACTTATGTGAGAGAGAAGTGGGGTCGCTTCAAAGGAAATTGTGGGGGCGCAATTTCTAAGAGCTCTTGCAAAACCAGGAGAATGTTCATGACCATAACGAACACGACTATGAGGAAATGACAAGGTCAGGGAGAGTCTTGTGTGAGTGTGTATTGTCGTCTACGTAAACAGAGGCTGAGTTCAAGGACATCCCGTCTACTCAGATCTAGGAGACTAAGTGCATCTCATAAGGGAAGGTTCAAAGGATCACACCTACTTATCCTATGCAGGACTTAACCGAAGAAATTTTGCCGAAACTTTTGTGTGTTTTCAATGGATTCCCATTCATTTGGGAGATTGTTGGAAAATTGTTTATAAAATAGGTTTTTTGTAATACTTTGGACATATTTTAATATATGTGTATGTCATATATATTCGTAGTACTTAGTAGCTTTGCGTTCTCCTCGAAGAGAGCTTCGTAACGAGCTAAAGTATGTCCAATATGGAGTTAATATGAATGAGATATGGTGTCTGAAAGTGACTCACATGAAACACAAACTTTGGAAAAATGTTTGTCCCACGTCGCCAAAAAGCATGAAGTGAAATCATGTTTATAAAGAAATCTTGGTTTCTAACCTTTAATATTCATTTGTAGGTTTTTACTCCCACACCCGCACGCGCGTGAGTTTGGGGGGTTGCAGAAAGTGAGATTTCCAGGCAAAAACAGATTCGAAACTACAGAACTTGTGCATGAGCGCACGACCTGCAGACACGAATTGTAACACCTCATTTGGATAAATGGACCGTTACATGAATTTATGGCGTGTCATCAAAGCATGCAAGGTAAATGTCTTAAAACATAAAATGACCATAAAGACAAATATCAGAATCAAACATCGGTAGTCCAACATAAGCTCACACACATGAGATAAGTACTGAAAGGAAAAGACTAAAAAATTTCCAAAAGAGATAAAGTAGTGTATGGAAATGCATAAGGTAAAAAAGTTTGGATAGCTTCCATCCAAATACACATACTCTCAAGATCCTAAGCGCGTCCCTGTGTACCTGCTGTTTGGGAATATGGAAAGGAAACGGTTGAGCAAGACGCCCAGTGAACGGATATATAACATAGTATGAATGACATAAGCATAATAAATACTGATTAGCAGCGGATGATTATAAACCTAGTTTTATACTTTGAAAAGCTTATGATTAACTTATGAAAACTATATTTTAAATTTTGCCAAAAGCCCATATAAGTCATGTGGTATCAACGTGCATGAATACTTAGAGGGGTGACCTCATCATGCAATTAGAGGGGTCGTCTCTAATTATACTGGTCTGGGTAGGAGGGATCAACTCCAATGTGAAGGATGCAAGGCACACATATATTCACCATGAAAATCCTGACTAAAAACATGTAACTAGTATCCACCCATACGCCCCACATGATAATATAAATTAATGGTCAAACTGAAGGGACGCCAAGAGAAATCACTCCATTGTGGGGAAGTCATAACACTGGTTCCTCAAGTGTTATGGTTATGGTACCTCCATAACTAGATGAATTGGCATGCATGTATATAGCTCAGGCATTGAAAATATAACATAAGCATTCAAAACATATAAAATAACTGGGGAAAACAGATGGCTGCAAAACAAGGAATCCTAATCAAACATACGAAGGAATGTCTATCTGAAGGACGGAATATCCGTACCTTATGTCCAGTAGTGAAGCTAGAATGAAAGTTGTTAGCCTCAAAATATTGAGTCAAACAAGAATGCTTGGTCATATGTTTATTATGTATCGTATATTAGAACGTTGTAATAGGTAGTAGGTTAGTCGTGTATTACGGGCTTAACTTTAAGCTAAGGTTCATTCATAAGTAACCAAAGCCCAAAAGGAAAGCCCGACCCATTATCACACAACCCATCATGCCACATGTAGGCAAAGCTATATAAACCTCTCCTTGCATGTAAGGAGAGGTTGGATGCTCATTTTATTTCTCAATCTAACATTTCACAAGTTTTCACACACTTCTCTCTCTTTTCTCTCTCTAGTTTCTCTCTCTAGAATTCATCTTTTATCTACCTTTCTTTCTTGTTTAATCATCACGTAATCTATGGGACAACAATTGGTATCAATCGCCATGGGGTAGTTTTTGTGATTCGTTGTTGCTATTATGTTGGGTTCGTGTGATTTACACCTAACATTATCCCGAATTTAAGTATTTTCTTGTTTTTCGTTGTGTTTCGTGTTCTAAATCATACTTTAGATTATCTACATACTTGTGGTAAGATTTTGGTTACTTTGGTTTGGATTGAAACACGAATTCCCAGGTAAATATCTCATCTTTCTTGTTGCCTAAAGTCTCGAACTTTGTTATTGATTACGATCTGGATATTACGATCGCATAAACCTGGGGTTTCTACTTGCGATCTAATAGTCCGATCATGGTTGCGATCACTGACCACGATCACGGTTGCGATCACTGACCACGATCACGTGTTACGATCCATCACTATGATCCATCACTACGATCCATCACTGTGATACATCACTACGATCCATCACTATGATCCATCACTATGATCCATCACTACGATCCATCACTACGATCCAAGACCACGATCAGGACCACGATCCAAGACCACGATCCAAGACCACGATCCAAGACCACGATCTAAGACCACGATCAAGACCACGATCTAGGACTGTGATAGAGATCTAAATTTTGTTAGAGTATTTTTTTGACTTAGCCACTATCTAGACTAGTTCCGGAACATAGTTTACACGAAGACTACAATAAAAACAAATTAAGAGTTAAAATTTTTAGGTCAAGTAAAATCAATTTTTTTCCATACTAGTTTTAGGCTATTTCTAGCTCGATTTAAAAATTTGGTGATTACAATTTTTTTAGGTCTACGGTTTTGTCAGACTGAGGAATTTATTCTCGGACTGTGAAAAATCACAATTTTCGGAATTTCAACTACAAAACAATCACAACAGAACTACTTATGATCCACATTCCATTCATCATTTAAGAGAATATTGATATGGATTCTACTACAGAATATCGTGTGACGAACAACAACATAATTGTGGCGGGTAACAAAGAGAGACCACCAATGCTTGTGGCCGGTCGATATGCTCAATGGCAATCACGTTTTCTTCGCTATCTTGATACAAGACCTAATGGTGATGCATTGAGGCAATGTATTAACAATGGACCATATGTTTTCTCCGATATCATTGTTCCTCATACACCAGCCACAGACACTACTGCAGAAATACCCGCAACCACAAGAAAAGAAACTTTATCTGATCTTACACCAGAGAAGCGTTCTTGGTATGATGCAGAAAAAGAAGTGATCTATATGATTCTAAGTGGAATTGAAGATGATATTTATTCCACGGTTAATGCATGTCCTACGACACAGGAAATGTGGACGACTATTGAACACTTGCAACAAGGAGAATCACTCAACAAGCAAGATGTTAAAACAAACTTGTTTTGGAATTTTGGTAAGTTTACTGCATTGGAGGGAGAATCAATTGAGTCTTATTATTCAAGTTTCTACAAGATGATGAACGATATGACAAGAAACAACTTGGAGGTCTCCACCATGCAATTCAATGTGCAATTTCTTCAGCAACTTCAACCAGAGTGGACACGTTTTGTTACTTTGGTGAAACAACAGAAGCAGATAGACAAGGTAAACTATCACACTCTCTTTGATCTCTTGAATCAATTTCAGCATGAGGCAAATGAAATTCGAGCTGAACGAGTTGCAAAGACGGCTAATCCACTTGCTCTAGTGTCTACCACTCAAGATCATCGATCTCGTACTCCAAAGTCATATTGCATTCTATCATCCTCACCATGATATTCCACATCATCCAAGTCTTCATCCTCCAAAAGATCACGCGACAAAGAACCAAGAGCACCATCACCACCATCTGAGTCATCATCTGAAGAGGATAGTGATGAAGATCAAGCTCAGATAAATCAGGAAATGAAACAACAAATTGCTTTCATTATAAAGACCTACCAGAAAATCTTCAAACCCACCAACAACAATCTTCGAACATCATCCAACACAAAGAACCAATATGTTGAGAATCCTCCAAGGTATGACACACTTCGACGTGCTGAAAGTCCTTCTAGGTATGATCGACGTAATCCAACACATGTTGAGGGTTCTGTAAGGTATGATCGACAAACTGCCAAGTATGATACTCAGAGGATTGCCGCTCCTACTGGGAACAGGGAAACTGTTGGAACGCAAGTGGTTTAACAAAGTGGGATTCAGTGTTATAATTGCCAAGGTTATGGGCATATGGCAAAGGAATGGAGAAAGCCGAAACGGGTTAGGGACTCTAGCTATCATAAAGAGAAAATTTTGTTATGCAAGAAGATGGAAGCAGGGGACAAATTGTTGGTTGAGGAAGGAGAAATGCTTGATGACACTGATGATGAAGCGTCTGACCAAGAATTAGAATCACATTACTCGTGCATGGCAAAGGTTGAAGAAGTTCTCAACGTCACTGAAGATGACAATGGCCCTATTTTTGACACTGAGCCACTCGATAAGGTACACACCACTGACAAATATAATGTGTTTGGAGATATTCATGAGCATAGTGAGCTACCCAATGCCATTAATGACACATGTATGATGGAAAAGGTTGATAGTAATACCACACCTGATTCATCAGACATGTGTAATAATGAGTCTGACGACGATCAACATGCAAATGAATATGATGAAGAGGAACGTTTTGCGCTTGCTAATTTGATTGTTGTAAATTACACCTCTTGTTTAGGGTAAAGGCGTAAAAGCGGTAAGTATTGAACAAATGACTTTAGGAAAAATCAAGTGTTAATGACCCTTATGAATTCAAAGTTCGTTTCCCAAGGAGGTATATGTGTGTGAAAAACTTGTTAAATGTTTGTGATTAATGATTTGTTTAGAAGAGGATGAGAAAAGAAGATGACGAAGACGTAAAAATAAAAATAAATACTACTAGAAAGTTAAAACCACAAAAATAAAAATTAATTCTAAAAATTACCAAAAATTCACCAAAAATCAAAATAAATAAACTAAGAGTTTACCAATGATCAAAACTTTTTCAAACCTTTTAAATAATTAAATATTCAATTTTTAAATGCTAATTAAAGCCCTAAAAATCAAATAAATTATCAAAAAGCCCAAATAAAGATTATTCAATTGGTAAACCTCTAAAATGACCTAAAAAGATTAAAAACTATTTTTTAGAAATTTTAAAACTAATAAAAACTATTTAAAATGATTTAAAAACTATTAAAACTTAAAATAATTATAAAAATGAATCTAAAAGAGACAAAATTATTCTAAAAGTTGCTAAATTCCTATTTTAATGTATTAAACCTGAGAAAAATGTAAAAAGTTGAAAAATGTGAAATTTGAAAAATAATAATAAAATAATATTAAAAATCCAAAAATTATAAAATATTCTAAAAACTTACAAACTATTATATTTTAACCTAGATAATCAGAAAATCAAAGTGAAATTACCAGAATACCCCTATTGGGCCCTCAAAAGGGCCAAAACCAAAAACAGTCAACACAATTGGGCTTTTCGGCCCAAAAAGTCAAACTTGGCCCAATTGACTTGAAAAAGCCCTATCTGACTTAAAATTCAATTCTAAGAACAAAACTCTAAAGGCCCAAAAGCTGAATATGAGCTTATCACAGCTTATTAAGCACAAAGCTTATTCTTATTGGGCTTTTCAGCCCATTAAGCAATAAGCTATTGCAATAAGCTATTGCCATAAGCTCTAATTTGACACACAACCTTCTTTTGGGATGCTTATGAGATCTGTAAAAAGAAATTTTGAAAAAGCTCACTCAATAAGCCAGAAATAAGCAAGGTATTATTTCACAAAACGACAAAATAGTCGTTTTTGAGAAATAAGGCACCTCAGGACTTGATTCAACTTGCAAAAGATCACAAATGGACTCAATAAGACAAATCAATCAACAAAAATCCAATAAGCACAACCAATAAGCCAGAATAAGCACAAATGAACTTATGAAAAAGTCAATGAAGTTGGTTTTCTAGTCAAACCCTAAAGTCAACCCACCAAATGCTCCAGTATGAACAAATGGGTCAAAATATGAGCACCTATTACAAAAACAAAGTTCTTGCTGGTTAAAATAAGCTATTATAGCTTATTGATAAGCTGAACCCAATTTTACACTATCAGTGGCAACTAGCAGGGGAAGGGAGTTCCCACTGCTTTGACTATTTGACCAAGCTTATTTGAGAGTTCTGGTTGGATTCAATTGGAAACAAAGGCACCCTTATGATCAGTGAATTAAAAGGAGTCAATAGCAACAAGAAAATCACAATTTGGTTCACACAATAAGCAACAATAAGCCAAACAGTCACCGGATATACACCAGATATGGAAATAAGCAGTTAAGCACTTAATAAGCAGATTTAGCATGAATAATCCAACCAAACTTAACAGGATGCATACACAAGCTATATAAACTAAGAATAAACACAAAGCAACAAGAATCAAACACTGAATCAAAGTAAACAACAAGATCAAAGCATGAAAAGTTTTAGATGAACAATAAACAATATGCAGACAAGTTTTGCTGATCTATTTGACACTTGATCCAATTTCAAGCCTCAAATCCTTCTTCCCTGGTGTGATTAACTAAGGTTTAGCACTTGTTAGCCCTAGCCTAAGCTTAGATCTAGGTGTCCTCAAAATCCTAGCCAATTTTACCAAGTATTTAAGATTTTATAGCCAATCTATGAATCTATGTGTTCAAAACCCTCAAACCTGCAAACATATGAACAATAGCACCTAACAAACAGATACCAACACTTGCAATCACAAAACAAGCACTTAGCAAACCACAAATCCAAATCATGCAGTAGACCTAAACACTCCTTAATCTACCACTTAACAAAGAAACTTATGATTTTAACTAATAACCTACTGATTTTAATGATAAAAAACACTTACTAGGTATCAACTAACACAATCAAACTCAAAAATTACCAGCACAAACACAAATACTCAAAATCCAAGTACCAAATCAAAATCAGTCATAAACATGAAATTTTGAGAGGAATCTTAACAAGGGATTATACCTGCCTTCCACAACATCCTAGGAAGGCCAGCTATGCTCCTTGGACCTTGTTCAACAACTAGAACAAGACCAAGGTACTTCAACAACGGAGATGCAAACTGCCTTGGTTGATGGTTCAAAGTAGAACCTCAAGGACTTGATGTCTTCAACACAAGCTGCAAACAAACTCAACCAAAGGCTTAGAACCCTTCTCAGGCTTGGTGTCAACAAGCCTGAAGGAGCTCACGGTTTATGGCTAAGGGTTAGTACACAAATATAAGCCAAAATCAGAAACTAGGATTTTAAGGCCTTTGAACCTTGAAAACCTTTCACACCTAGACGTGCCTTAACCACAAGGTTAAGGAAGGTCTAATCAATCAAATGGAACTCAGAATTAGGCTCTCACAGGTTGAGGAGTCTTTATATAGGCAAATGCCAAGGCTAGCACTATTCACAAACCATAGAAGTGAAATTCCCTAAATGCCCTAGGTCCTTCTAGACGTTTTGATGGAATGAGCTATTCAAATTCATCCTGGACGTTCATTTTAGCTTTGATATGAAGCAAAGAGTCTAGGCTGTTGATTTGGCCACGTCATTTTACTTGGAGGCCAAGTTGTGTTTTCATTGGTTAAGGAGGTTGAGTGTGGGGTCCAGGGAGTAGTGGGAGTAAGGGTTTTGTGTGTGGGATGGGATTCTGCATGTGTGAATCACACGTGGGTGTGGGTAATTTGGATTTACCCTTTGGTTTAAGTGGAGTAAAAACTGGGTGGATGAAGGGTGAATAGTAGTAGTTTTGATCCGAAATTGGGGAAGTGGAAAGTGTTTGGCGCAAATTCGTTTCAAATGTTTCAATAGCACACCTTTAGTCCTTGTATTTTGGGATTTTTGGTAAAACGTGTTTTTAGCCATAGAAACTTGATTTCCCTTTGTATTTAACTTTCATATTTTGGCAGTTTTGGCACAAACTTTCCAAAAAAGTTTATAAGGGTTATTTTTGCCACTTTTGCATATTTGAAGGACTGATCTTGGACATTCTTGATCTTCAAAGGTCTTTAATGTATCTTTGGCTTGATGAGGGACCATATTTGACAATTTGAAATTTTTAAGGGACTAATCTTGCCATTTCTTCAAAGTTGAAGGACCTTTTGTGTAATTTTGACTAACTTAAGGGACCAAACTTGTAATTATGAATATACAAGGGTTTTAAGTGTCATTTCTTCAATAAATGAGGATCAATCTTGTTTTTCTTCAAGTCTTCAAGGGTATTTGTTGAATTCTACATGATTAGGGTCCGGTTCTTTGTACGGCTTCGTTTCTCGTGTCTGTTTTTCCTTGTATCTTGTGATCTTTTTTATCTTTTTCACGATATCCATACCAATAACACACAAGTAAACCAACACAAGCATATATATGGTATTGATAGTAGTAAAATCACACTCTTTTAGGAAAAAGAGCGTAAAATAGGGCAAGTAGGCACGACGATTTAGGAAAACCGTGTGTGAATGACCCTAAAAGTGAGTTCGTTCTCGAGGAGGCTAGTGTGTTGTGTAATGAATTGATTTATGTTTGTGATTATATTGAGAAGAAAAGAAAATAGAAATAAGAAAGAAATGACGGTTACGAAGACGGATCGAGCTAAGACGAAAAGGCGTTCACGTAAAACCGTAAAAACTACAAAATTAAAATTTTAACACCTAAAAATTAATCAAAAGCTAAAAGTAAGTCTAAAATAATATAAATAAGAATAAAAATCCAATAAAAATATTTTAAAACCTTTTATTAATTAAATATTCAATTTTAAATGCTAATTAAAGCCCTAAAATTAAATATAATTAATCAAAATGTCCAAAATATTATTTTATTAAACAAATAACTTACTTATATTATCTAAAGACTAAAAATTATTTTTCCTAATTTTTAAAAACTATTTTTCTATTTTTAAATCACTAAAAACTATTTTTAAACTAGAATAATTATAAAGAATAATAAAATAATGCTAAAAATAATTTACCAATTTTAAAAATCCTAATTTACTCTAATGAACAGAAGAAAAATGAAAAAGTTTGAAAAATATTAAATTTTTCACTAAAAGACAAAAACAGTTTAAATTAAAACCCTAATTAACTTAAATTAATTCTAAAAATGATTAAAAGGTGAACAGTAAAATATTTTTTAACTAAAAATCTTAAAATGTTTTTCTTAATAAAAGAAAAATGTTAGAAATGAATAATAACAACTTTTACCACTAAATTCCAAAAACAGAATATTAAAAAGTATTAAAAATAGCTAATAATTGTGAAAAATAGCAAATGAACAGTAATAAAAATTCTATTTAAACAGAAAAATCAGAAATAAAATTAGAAAAATTTAGAAACAGGTTTCAAATCCTAATTCTAATTTTAGTGCACTAAAGACAAAAAATTAAACTTTCTGAAAGTGACACTTTGGGACTTTTGTCCTTTTGCTTAGCAGTGCTAACTTTTGCACAAGTAGGGGGAATGATGTTCCCACTGCTAGTGTATTTTTTTGATCAAATAAGCTATGAGCTTAGGAAAGCTCTTTGGATTGGGTTTCTTTGGACAGCAAGGCACCCCCACACCAATTGGGTTGTGGGGAGTCAGATAATGCACAAAAGATCACAAGTTACTTCACAAAATTTCACACAAAAGGGCACAAGAAGTTACTGATTAAGCTAGCACAGGTCTGGGGGTATTTTGCTGATTTTATATGCACAAAAGTGAGATTCAAGGCCTCATAACTTGCACATAACCCAACCAAATGACATATAAGTGATAGCAAACCCTAGATGGACCTATAACCTATCAGACTACAAGATTTGATGCACAAATTCCAACAAAAACAGTCACCTAGGACACTTACTGGTTTTGACCATTTTTCCAACTTTTATAGCATGCAACTTTGTTCAAAATCCTACCAAACTGAAAGACAAGTAACAATAACACCTATTAACCACCTAAGAAGTGTATTTAAACAGGTTTTAACGCAAAATCTCCCCAAGAAGTTCAGTTAATATGCAAAACCAAACACTCCATTAAATTCAGAAATCAAGATTTTATACACCAAATCAATTTCAATCCTATCAAATCTGATTTCAAATGCCTCTAACATACATACAACCACTAATATAGCAATATCCAACCAATAAACAGGTCTTTAAACAACTAGCATACAATCACACAAATCACAACTTGAAAACTAAAAATTGAATAACAAAGGAAATAAGGACACAAGGGACTACCTTGTGGGACCCACATCCAGGTCCCACAATGGCTGCTTTGCCATCTCCAAACAGGCCCGGGCCTGTGCAGATCTCTTGGACAACAAACAAGCAATGAAACCTGCTAAGAAAAAGCAATACACAATATGGTATTCTGATTTTGGAACCTTTTTAAACCTTTTCACAAAATGTGAACCTTTTAACCAATGAATATGTTTTGAAACAAGTATAAAACTCAGAAATCCAAATCCAAGTCCACTTTCACTTCCTTGAAAGCTTGGATTTCTGAAATTTTAACTAACTAAAAACCTTTTTGAAACCTCAAACACACAAAGTGTTTACTAAATATTTATGGAACTCAGAATTCTAGCATAAACAAACACCAACTTTTATCAATCATAAAAGGAATTATATTTTCTAAAAAACACCAACTTTATATTGCATAAAAAGGAATTACAAGATTTTTTTGCTAAAATTCTGGAACAACTGAAATATGGACACAAACCGTCCATATTTATACTACTCTAAGGATTTTACTAGAAGCTAATAAAATAATACAGAAAAAGGGAAAACCCTAAACCCTAAATGCAAAATTTCTAGTCTTGCCCTTTGAGGTCTTGGTCAAATCGTCCATGTGATGGCCAGTGGTGTAGAATTGATCTCAGCCTTTGAATGAGTCCTTAGGGACCACGTTTTGGTCTTGGGACGTTGGATTTCTGTTATGATTCGAAATTTGCTAAAAATGGAGCAGCAGGGGAACACTGGTGGGACCTATTGGGTCACGGGGTGGATGTGATAGATGGTGGGTTTTGTTTAATGGGTGTTTAATCATGTTTCTAGAACATCTTAGGGGAAAACCCTTTGATTTGAAGCAATTAGGATCTGGAAAACTAGGGTTTATGGGGTGGATTAAGAACATGGTTTAATCTGATTTGGGGATAAATATTTTTTAAATTTTGTGTTAAGTGGGAAAAAGGGGAGGTTTGACTAGGGTTTTGACCAGGTTTATTAATAAACCTGGGTTATGGGCTTTGGACGGGTTGGGTCGGGTGAAGGGTTTGGTAAATGGGTGGGTTTAGTGAGGTGTCATGGTGTAATTGGATGTGTGGGTTTGGTTGTCTGGGCAGAATAGGTCCCCCAAGGTTCTTCTTCTTTTCATTTTGTATTAAACAGCAACACTTCTATTTCCCTTTATAATATCTTTGGCAGTTTGACACTTTTGGCACAAATACTTTATAAACTTGAAACAAGGACTTCAAATGTATAACTTGCATTCTTCAAGGGCCATTCTTGTAATATCTTCAAACATGGAGGACCTTTGTTGCCAAATGATGATTTCTTCAAGGTCTTATCTTGCCACATCTTCAAAAATGAGGGACCAATGTTGACAATCTTCAATACTTCAAGGACTATTTTGGAAATTCCAGATTCGGGTCCGGTTCATTGTGCGGCTTCGTTTCCCGTGTTCATTTTGAATGATTCTTGTGATCTTTTTGTCTTTTCCTCAATATCCGTACCTAAAATACACAAGCAACAAGCACGAGCATATATTTGGCAGTTTTAGTGATATTTAATGCATTTTAAGCCCGATTTGGACGATGAGACTATGTATAAAAGCAGTCTCATCACTCCCCCATACTAAACCATTACCGTGCCCTCACGCAATGCTAGAATAAAGTATCGTAGCACCTCCAAAATTCATTTTTATTCACTTTATTGAATGATAAACTAGCTACACTACTACTATTACTACTACTTGCGTTTTAGACATAATGTATGATTTTCATCGCAAAATGGGACGTTTAGGTTCATAGAATAAGAACACGTGAATGCTTCGTTAGAAATAATTTCATCGTCCTCGATTTTCACCCTAATTCCATGCCAAGCGTTGATGACGTATAGTCCCCAGCCGGGTCAGGAACCCGGCTCACGGGTACTACCCATATCCGGCCCATCACAGATGGGTGGGATAATGTCATTCAGGCTTATGGGCTTGGATGAACAGTGACCGCACACATGTGTGCGGCCCACGGCCCGGTGCGGCCGGCATAGGGTTAGACAGAATCATATTCTGTCTAGGAATAGGTTTACCCCAAAAGGGAAGGATATTCACTACTATAATTAGAAGATAACAATCATTCTAATTCTGATAGTTATCCTTTCCTTGGGGCCGAAGTATCAGTGGCAGCCCTCTAGGGTTCCACTGCCTATAAAAGGAACCCCCAAGGGTTCCACAAAGGTATTACGCTCTATACTCTCAATTCACATAAACCCTAACCGATTACTTACTCTCACGCCGGAGTCTAATCGTGGGAAACACTCCCACGGTAAGCCTAACGCGTGTTGGTTAGTGTGCAGGATCCCAACCAAACGATTCACTTGGTGCAGGAGCCGGAGCCCAGCCAACCCGAATTAAGCCTAATTCGGGTCTAGAAAGGATCACCCAACTTTTGCATCAACAAGCGTGCAACGAGATCATTGTCATTATAAGTTAGTAATGCTAACACTACTCATATGCCCTAATTACGTACTTATCCTCCCATTATTCCTAAGTTGTATCTCTTATATTTTATGTTGTCTTGAATGTTTCACGAGGATACATTGTTTGACTTATGCGATAATAGAGATTTAGGTCTAAAAATAGAGTCCTAATGGTGTAACTAAGACCATCAAATCAATAACCCCTCCTAATAGACAACAAAGTCAAAAAATTAAGTTGACAAGAAGAATCGATAAACACGGTTTTATAACGGTTTTGAACATGAGACTTATTACCAAGACTTTTATACGCCCCCTAACGGAAGGGCCTTATTATCTTTGGTTTACCTCCATCTTTTATTCAAATTCGCCATGAAACTTTTATTATGACTTCGGTCTTGCCTTGCCTTTTATTATCCGCCTCATCGGTGGTTTTATTAGCAAAAGACGTATATCCTCACGCTAAAGCGAATTTTGGATCTTTAAAGCTTCGAAGATTAAGGCTTGATTCACTTTCACATTTGCATAGATTTTAGGCCTTGTGGGGCTTCAAATTGTTTGCTTGATTTAGGTGAGCACTTGAAATCTTATTATTGGGTGAAGCTTTCTATTATTAGGGTGCCAATACTTCAAAACCGTGACGCTGGTGATACCTTAATGTCTTCCCAATTTAATTACACGGAAGCTACTAGAAAAGACTAGAAACCCAACAATCCTAACTAAACCGCTAAGTCAATATTTATTAAGCAAAAAATATTTACAAGCGAAGGGAGAATAAGCAAACAACGAGAACACATGAGTTTTTAAAGAATACGAGTACTCTACGTTTAGCATAGTAACTTATAATTAACTCTATCATTTCTCGTCCTCATTTAAGAGACTTAGCCTAATGTGTAGTTAAGGAATCAAAGCTAAGTGCTCAACACGCACGGTCGAGTCAAAAATTACTCTTATTCTCGCCATCGGAAAACCTACATTCGTGTCTTCGAACACTTATAAAATATGAGAAAAATTTTAAAATTTGACCATTTTTAGCCTTATTTTGCAACAAAAACGATAATCAAAAAGATAAACTTTGGAAAGCGTGAAGGTTTGGCAAGGCAAGTATCTATTCACCCCCCCCCCCATACTAAAGTTAAACATTGTCCTCAATGTTTCGAGTCTAGGGGTGCAAACACCCCCATACTAGAGACGTAGTCGAATGCCTAATCTAGCATGGAAAGGGTGTAACCGTTAAATTAATAGCCGTTTATGAAGTGTGCTAAAAACCTAAGTTTAGAACATCAAAGGATATATCATTTGGATATTGAGAAAGTCTTCAAAGCAAACGATCGAGTGCTCCCATAAAACGAACACGAGAGGCTCCAATCGTGAAGATCATGATCTAAAAACCACAATGCACAAACAACCACGGAACAAAGGTTGGAAGGGCACAAATCCCCTCACATTAACTAATTAGAAAGCAATAATATGTACATGGATAAGCATGGGTCTCCCCCACGAGGCACCTTGTTTTTGATAACCGAGTCAAAAGCTCGACTCGAATCCCCATAAATGTGATCATTTAGGGATATCATGGTATGGTCAATTTTTAGTGTGGCTTACATGATAAACAAGGCCCAAAAACAACCGGTATAAAGGACTAAGTCCTTTGATGGTGTAAAATACCGGGATCGAAGATGGCGTTCTCATTTTCATTGGAAAAACAAATCAACGCCACTTCATCGTGTGCCAACACAAACCCAAAGGGTTTCAAGAAAATAGGAGAGAAGAAATAGAAGGGTGGGACAATGGGTAAGTCATGAAAACATTGAGCTACTCGAGGTAGACTCGCACTAATCAAATAGAAAGATTTTCCATTTATTGCATCGGTGGAAGACCGAGATTTCCCTTTATAAGCAATTCCGGGATCAAATATCTCGTCCTCGGTGGAGAAAGGGGAGGGAACATAAGGGGCTTCCCCCACACTAAGTCCACACAAAGCATCGTCAACAAGAGAAGACGAGCTTGTAGCACTCAATACACGTGGTGATGACGGAGTTAGAGTTGTAGAAAAATCTTTTAAATTCAATTCAAAATCTTTTCCTTTTTCATCTTTTAAACTCTCCTTGTGAAAACCCGATTTAATTATGTCAAAAATATTTTGTGTTTCTAAAGAAATATTAGTCATACTAAAAATTCTCACATTTGAAAACCGTTTTGGTAAAGGTGGTGGTATGTTTTCAAAACGTTTGTCAACAAAGAAAACCTCCCCATCGGGATCAACGTATTCATCATCCGAAGAATCATTCGAGATTGGAATCGTAGGCTTAACACTCTTAACCTCCACCGGCGGAGGGGACGGAACTTCATTTTTCTCAACAACTTCTAAAACTCTTTTTGAAATCTTTTTGCAAATGTTTTTGATGGGATTGACATTGTACAAAGACGTGATAGAGTACACATGAGAAAGTGTGGAGTTTTGAGTTGCATTAATGACGAGTTCTTCCTCATTGAAACGAAGAGTGATTTTCCTTGCATGCACATCGATAAGTGCTCTTGAGGTATCCAAAAATGATCGACCTAAAATTAGAGGAACTTTAGGATCGATAGGATTGTCAACAACAATAAAGTCTACGGGATAGTAGAACTTTCCAACTATTACAAAGACGTCCTCGGCAACTCCACAAGCTAGAATCGTAGAATGATCGGCCATCTCGATTGACATTCTTGAAGGAGTGAGATTGGGAAGATTGAGAGATTTAAAAATCTCAAGAGGCATCAAATTAATACTAGCACCAAGATCGGCCAGGGCGTAGCATTCTTCCATGTCTTGTATAGCACATGGGATTAAAAACTTGTCGGGATCACCGACTTTTTGAGGTATGCGGCTAAGAAAAACCGATGAACAACTAGACGATTTTTGCAATTTCTCTTTGTTATTCAACATACTTTTGAAGTTCGCGGCAAATCGAGGCATCATGACTAAGGCGTCGGCAAAACTTATATTAAAATGCAAGTCACGAAACATTTTCATAAAAATTTCAAATTGATAGTTATTTCGTTCTTGTGCCTTTTCCTTGTCTCGTCTTGAAGGGTATGGTAAGGGTGGTGTGGGCATAGGAATCGGCCTTGGAATCTCGGGTTCCATGATTGGTATAGGTTCAACCGTAGGTGTGGTTTGAGCGGTACTTCGTGGGCTTTGAATTTGCTCCTTTTCTACCAACACCTCGCGATCTTTCTCTTTTTCCTTCTCCATAGAAGTACTTGGACGAGAAATGGGTTCTTTGAAAGTTTTACCACTACGAGTAATAATAACATTAAATTCTCCTTTCAGGTTCACGATGGTATCACTAGGAAGACCACCCGAAGAAGAGGGTTTACACATGATAGCTTCCAACATTTTTCCCATTCGGTCTTCAAACTTAGATTGCCTAGCATCCGCTTTTAACAATTCTTGCTTAATCTCATGTTGACCTTGCTCCATTTTTTGTTGATTTTGTTGGAGTCTTTGAACATTTCCTTCCATTTTATTAGCATGAGTTTTAAGTTCATTAGCAAGTTCGTTTTTAAGCTCGTTTTTCAACTCGGATCTTAAGCTAACCATTTCACGTTGCATATTGTCAAACTTAGCATCGTTTGCCTTAGCATAATTCAAAAATTCTCCTTGAAGATTTTTGGTGTGATCATTTTGAAAACCTTGAGTGGTAGTTTGAAAATCACGGTTTTGGTTTTGATTTGAAATTTGCCCATTTCCACTTTGATAATTACCCTTGTTGTAATTACGTTGATTGCCTTGATAATTACCACCTTGATTGTTGTTTCGTTAGTTATTAGCATTTTGATTTGGTGGAGCTTGATTTTGGCGGGAACCTTGACCGTTTTGGTTATAAGTTCTCGTGGCTACATAAGCACTCGAAGTGTTACCATCCGCGGTAATGCACTCGGAAAGATCATGAGCTCCACCACACGACAAACAACTATTAGTAACCGCTTTAACCGAAGCGGAATTTGAAGCTTCTTGATTTTTCCAATGAGTCATAAGGTTTGTAAATCTATCAAAAAACCTATTTTCTTCATTTGCTTCATCATGTAAAGCATTAATGCTACGAGACGATGACGAGCCCAATTTGGCAACACTCGGTGTGTTATGAGGGCTATAAACCTTAGATCTATTCTCAATTATGACCGAAGCTTCTTCAACTGTTTTACACAAAAAATTACCACCCGCGGCGGCATTTAAATAATCTCTTTCATGATCATTAAGTCCATTGTAAAACGTGTCAATTTGATGTAAGTCGGAAAAACCGTGATGAGGACATTCATGTAACATCTCCTTAAACCAATTCCAAGCCGTTGAAAAACTTTCATTTGATTCTTGTGAAAATTTAGAAATCTCGTTTTTCAAATGCGTAGTCTTAGAGGGCGGAAAAAATTGGTTCACGAACTTTGAAACGAGATCCTTCCACGTCAATAGAGAATTGGGTGGCTCTTTCTCTAACCAAATTTTAGCGGGCCCCGCTAAGGAATACGGAAAAAGCATCATCTTAATCGAGTCATTCGAGATATCCTTGAATTTGCACGTGGCGGTAAGACGATTGAATTGGCGGATATGGTTGTGGGGATTGTCCTTCTCATCACCACGGAATTTGTTGTTTTGGATCATCGACAACAAACCCGTTTTCACCTCAAAATTCTCCGCAAGGATAGCGGGAATCACAATAGCTTCTCCATAACCCTCGGTGGGTGCTTAAAGTAACTCCATCATAGTTCGATTCGCCATGGTTGGTGCTTCTCGTACAATGGGTTCGTCAATAGGAGACTCCTCACTAGAATGAGTTGGAGTGGGAGTTTTGTTCTTTCGTCTACGTGCACGTTTTGCTTAATTACGAGTTCGCATAAACGTCACGTACAACGAGGAGACGAGCAAAGAAGATTCTTTTTGTTGTTTTGTATTTTTTCAATTTTTTTTTTGTGGTTTTTGATGGTATTAACTTTTTGGAAATTGGTGAATGTATTAAGTAGACACAAATCTACAAATCTCCTCCTTAATCAAATCTCTTGATTAAAGAAGCCTCAAGGAATGAAAACGATCACGTGAAGTGAACGCCTTCGATGACTTTAGAACGATGGTGGAACACCAAATCGTTCAAGAGGGTTTAATCAATAGAAACCAAGAAAATATATATGATATGTAATAATACTTTGGGCGGCAAAATCCTCGATTAGCTTTCAAAATCAAATACGCACAAGAAAGCGGAGGAAATGAGGCGGCGCGAAGCAATTAAGAGCCTTTTTCCTTTAGGTCGTGAAATACAACCGCCTTATACCCACCTTATAGTTTGTATTTTTCAAAATCGAGCTTCTCGAAAGTATTTATCTATTTTTGCCTTTTTTCTTTGGTTTGAGATTCGAATACAATGATTGGGTAATGACCTCCCAAGTCAAGGTTGTGATTTCTCACGTATTTGGAGTACTTGTGAATTTATTGTTCTACGTATACAATATAGTAATGGTATTCACACAAAAACCGAAAAAGGATAATACGTATTAGTAGAGTGCTACTAATACAAATACTAATTATGGTTAGTATAAAAACAACAATTGTTCAATCAAAACACAACACGCCTCCCCGACAGCGGCGCCAAAAATTGATAGTAGTAAAATCACACTCTTTTAGGAAAAAGAGCGTAAAATAGGGCAAGTAGGCACGACGATTTAGGAAAACCGTGTGTGAATGACCCTAAAAGTGAGTTCGTTCTCGAGGAGGCTAGTGTGTTGTGTAATGAATTGATTTATGTTTGTGATTATATTGAGAAGAAAAGAAAATAGAAATAAGAAAGAAATGACGGTTACGAAGACGGATCGAGCTAAGACGAAAAGGCGTTCACGTAAAACCGTAAAAACTACAAAATTAAAATTTTAACACCTAAAAATTAATCAAAAGCTAAAAGTAAGTCTAAAATAATATAAATAAGAATAAAAATCCAATAAAAATATTTTAAAACCTTTTATTAATTAAATATTCAATTTTAAATGCTAATTAAAGCCCTAAAATTAAATATAATTAATCAAAATGTCCAAAATATTATTTTATTGAACAAATAACTTACTTGTATTATCTAAAGACTAAAAAGTATTTTTCCTAATTTCTAAAAACTATTTTTCTGTTTTTAAATCACTAAAAACTATTTTTATACTAGAATAATTATAAAAAATAATAAAATAATGCTAAAAATAATTTAACAATTTTAAAAATCCTAATTTACTCTAATGAACAGAAGAAAAATGAAAAAGTTTGAAAAATATTAAATTTTTCACTAAAAGACAAAAACAGTTTAAATTAAAACCCTAATTAACTTAAATTAATTCTAAAAAATGATTAAAAGGTGAACAGTAAAATATTTTTTAACTAAAAATCTTAAAATGTTTTTCTTAATAAAAGAAAAATGTTAGAAATGAAAAATAACAACTTTTACCACTAAATTCCAAAAACAAAATATTAAAAAGTATTAAAAATAGCTAATAATTGTGAAAAATAGCAAATGAACAGTAATAAAAATTCTATTTAAACAGAAAAATCAGAAATAAAATTAGAAAAATTTAGAAACTGGTTTCAAATCCTAATTCTAATTTTAGTGCACTAAAGACAAAAAATTAAACTTTCTGAAAGTGACACTTTGGGACTTTTGTCCTTTTGCTTAGCAGTGCTAACTTTTGCACAAGCAGGGGGAATGATGTTCCCACTGCTAGTGTATTTTTTTGATCAAATAAGCTATGAGCTTAGGAAAGCTCTTTGGATTGGGTTTCTTTGGACAGCAAGGCACCCCCACACCAATTGGGTTGTGGGGAGTCAGATAATGCACAAAAGATCACAAGTTACTTCACAAAATTTCACACAAAAGGGCACACAAAGTTACTGATTAAGCTAGCACAGGTCTGGGGGTATTTTGCTGATTTTATATGCATAAAAGTGAGATTCAAGGCCTCATAACTTGCACATAACCCAACCAAATGACATATAAGTGATAGCAAACCCTAGATGGACCTATAACCTATCAGACTGCAAGCTTTGCTGCACAAATTCCAACAAAAACAGTCACCCAGGACACTTACTGGTTTTGACCATTTTTCCAACTTTTATAGCATGCAACTTTGTTCAAAATCCTACCAAACTAAAAGACAAGTAACAATAACACCTATTAACCACCTAAGAAGTGTATTTAAACAGGTTTTAACACAAAATCTCCCCAATAAGTTCAGTTAATATGCAAAACCAAACACTCCATTAAATTCAGAAATCAAGATTTTATACACCAAATCAATTTCAATCCTATCAAATCTGATTTCAACTGCCTCTAAAATGCATACAACCACTAATATAGCAATATCCAACCAATAAACAGGTCTTTAAACAACTAGCATACAATCACACAAATCACAACTTGAAAACTAAAAATTGAATAACAAAGGAAATAAGGACACAAGGGACTACCTTGTGGGACCCACATCCAGGTCCCAAAATGGCTGCTTTGCCATCTCCAAACAGGCCCGGGCCTGTGCAGATCTCTTGGACAACAAGCAAGCAATGAAACCTGCTAAGAAAAAGCAATACACAAAATGGTATTTCTGATTTTGGAACCTTTTTAAACCTTTTCCCAAAAATTTAACCTTTTAACCAATGAATATGTTTTGAAACAAGTATAAAACTCAGAAATCCAAATCCAAGTCCACTTTCACTTCCTTGAAAGCTTGGATTTCTTAAATTTTAACCAACTAAAAACCTTTTTGAAACCTCAAACACACAAAGTGTTTACAAAATATTTATGGAACTCAGAATTCTAGCATAAACAAACACCAACTTTTATCAATCATAAAAGGAATTATATTTTCTAAAAAACACCAACTTTATATTGCATAAAAAGGAATTACAAGATTTTTTTGCTAAAATTCTGGAACAACTGAAATATGGACACAAACCATCCATATTTATACTACTCTAAGGATTTTACTAGAAGCTAATAAAATAATACAGAAAAAAGGGAAACCCATAAACCCTAAATGCAAAATTTCCAGTCTTGCCCTTTGAGGTCTTGGTCAAATCGTCCATGTGATGGCCAGTGGTGTAGAATTGATCTCAGCCTTTCAATGAGTCCTTAGGGACCACGTTTTGGTCTTGGGACGTTGGATTTCTGTTGTGATTCGAAATTTGCTAAAAATGGAGGAGCAGGGGAACACTAGTGGGACCTATTGGGTCACGGGGTGGATGTGATAGATGGTGGGTTTTGTTTAATGGGTGTTTAATCATGTTTCTGGAACATCTTAGGGAAAAACCCTTTGATTTGAAGCAATTAGGATCTGGAAAACTAGGGTTTATGCGGTGGATTAAGAACATGGTTTAATCTGATTTGGGGATAAATACTTTTAAAATTTTGTGTTACGTGGGAAAAAGGGGAGGTTTGGCTGGGGTTTTGACCAGGTTTATTAATAAACCTGGGTTGTGGGCTTTGGACGGGTTGGGTCGGGTGAAGGGTTTGGTAAATGGGTGGGTTTAGTGAGGTGTCATGGTGTAATTGGATGTGTTGGTTTGGTTGTCTGGGCAGAATAGGTCCCCCAAGGTTCTTCTTCTTTTCATTTTGTATTAAACAGCAACACTTTTATTTCCCTCTATAATATCTTTGGCAGTTTGACACTTTTTGCACAAATACTTTATAAACTTGAAACAAGGACTTCAAATGTATAACTTGCATTCTTCAAGGGCCATTCTTGTAATATCTTCAAACATGGAGGACCTTTGTTGCCAAATGATGATTTCTTCAAGGTCTTATCTTGCCACATCTTCTAAAATGAGGGACCAATGTTGACAATCTTCAATACTTCAAGGACTATTTTGGAAATTCTAGATTCGGGTCCGGTTCATTGTGCGCTTCGTTTCCCGTGTTCGTTTTTGAATGATTCTTGTGATCTTTTTGTCTTTTCCTCAATATCTGTACCTAAAATACACAAGCAACAAACACGAGCATATATTTGGCAGTTTTAATGATATTTAATGCATTTTAAGCCCGATTTGGACGATGAGACTATGTATAAAAGCAGTCTCATCAGGTATATTATGACATTTTTATGCATTTAAAGCCCGAAAAGAACGATGAGATCATGTATAAATGCCATCTCATCACTCCCCCATACTAAGCCGTTGTCGTGCCCTCACGCAATGCTAGAATAAAGTATCTAAGCATCACCAAAGTTCAATTTTATTAACCTTTATTGAAGAGTAAAAGACTTGCAACATACTACGAAGATGTGTAAAGACATAATATATGATTTTCATCACGAAAGGTGACTTTTAGGGTTAAAGAATAGAAACAAGCAAATGTCCCTTAGAGTAAATTTCGTCATCCTTGATTGTCCTACATTCCATGCTAAGTGCAAAAACGAGATCATTATTGGTACAAGTCACAATGCTAACACTACTCATACGTCCAAATTGTGTAATACTTTTTCTCCCCGCAATCCTAGTTATTATAAAAGAAAATGGGTTACTAGCATTTTTTATCTATTTGTCATGGATTACAAGTGATTCATATTGACTTATTTGAGTAGTTATTAGTCCAAAAGCAAAGTAGCACGATTTGATCAATAGTTAGCCGAAGGACAAAATCTTTTAAAACGGCTTCTCGTGTTTCTCCTTAAGTTCATATCTTGGCATAACTCGTTTCACGATTTGAGACCTTTCTCGAACCGATATTTCGCATGTACTTCATACTTCAAATCTTGGGAAGACGTTCTTGAAATTATGGTCTTCTCTTCATATATTTGGAATTTCTTCACTTGACGTTTTTGAGAGATTCTTCATATTGGACCACGACTTCATCATTTTTCTTCAATCTTTACTTTGGATTTTGATATACAACGATCCGCCTCCTTTTCGGACTTGGATATATTTATCCTCATACCTTGTTAGGGTCTTTTTGGATGATCTCCAATCTTCGCGTCCCGCTTCAATAAGTTATGCCTTGGCTATGAACTCTATTCAACCCCGAGCAACTTTTAAACGATCTTGCGCTAGAGGCTAAGTAACCTTTAAAATCGTACGACCTTACTTATTGCAATTATGATTTATTCCTAATGCATTGATTTTATGGGAAGAAAAAGTCACAATTAAAAACATATGAGTTTTTGAAAGAACATTTTCATGTTCTACGTTTAGCATGATCACTTGTCTAACTCTATCATTTCTTATTCTTCACTATATAAAGACCTCTAATTAAAGAGACTCGTGAATACTTAGCCATGCAAGTCAAAATTAAGCCAAATTTGGATTAGCTTTCATTAAGACTATATCAAATCAATGTTTTGGGTTTTCAAGCCACCTGTAGGATCTTGCACTTTCTTGGACTTGTTCAAGTTTAGAGAAGGCGTTTTATAGTTCCCTTGATAAGTGACTTTCTAGGATCAATTATAGGAACTTGCGAAAAGTTCTTGTTCTTAACCCGTATGAATTAAGACTTTCGCGTTTTAAAACTCCCTATATAAAAGTCTAGAAAAACATGAAATGAGCGGGTTAAGGAATGTAAATGGCTCCAAATGCCCATCAAGTAAAAAATTAACTCTTATTCTACCCAACGGAAAATATACATTCGTGTCTTAAAAACACTTATGAAAACTAAGAAAATTTTAAAATTTGGCCATTTTTAGCCTTATTAGCAACAAAACATTAAAAGTTGGAAAGCGTGAGGGCGTAGCAAAGCAAGTATCTATTCACCCCCCCATACTAAAAGTAAACATTGTCCTCAATTTTTTGAGTCTAAAGGTGGAGCACCCCCATACTAGAGACGAAGAATCGAATGCTTAGGATCTAGCATGGAAATGGTGATCAACAATATATCTAAAGCCGTTTATTAAGTATGCTAAAAGAGAATTGTTAGAACAATAAAGGATATGTCATGGATTCGTGAAAAAATTCTTCAAACGAACGATGGAGGCTCACGTAAACGAACACGGGAGTCTTCAATCATTGATGATGATGATGATCTAGATAACACAATCACAAACAACCACGAGACAACGAGTTGAAAGGGTACAAGTCCCCTTATTAGTGAATATTAAGCATAAAGGATAAGCATGGGATCTCCCCCACGAGGCACCTCGTTTTTGATTACCGAGTCATGAGCTCGACTCGATCCCCTCAATGCTAATTATCATCGGGAAGGTGACTTGGTCGAGGGAAACCATTGAAGGAATTTCCCCACCAAAGTAGTGCTTAAGCCTATGTCCATTCACCTTGAAATTAGGACCATCATCTTGAGCTAGCTCAATGGTCCCATACGGAAACACTTGTGTAATGGTGAACGGACCTGACCAACGAGATTTCAATTTCCCGGAAAATATCTTAAGACGAGAGTTAAAAAGCAACACTTGATCACCAACGTTAAAAACCCGGTTTTTAATCTTTGAATCATGAAACTTTTTAGTCTTTTCTTTAAAAATTAATGAATTTTCATAAGCATTATCTCTTAATTCATCCAATTCATTCAATTGTATTTTCCGGTGATCTCCCGCGGTCTTCAAGTCAAAGTTTGCATGCTTAAGGGCCCAATATGCCTTATGCTCCAATTCAATGGGCAAATGACAATTCTTCCCATAGACTAACTTATAAGGAGTGCAACCGATAGGTGTCTTATAAGCGGTCCTAAAGGCCCATAAAGCGTCATCGAGTTTGTCGGACCATGAAGCACGGTTTTCTCCAATTGACCTCTCTAAAATCCTCTTCAAAGCTCGGTTCGAAACCTCGACTTGCCCACTCGTTTGCGGGTGATAAGCCGTAGAAAGACGATGAGTACCTCCATAATTCTTTAGAACCTTTTCGAATTGGTCATTACAAAAATTGGTTCCACGATCGCTTATAATAGCACGAGGGGTTCCGAACCGAGGGAATAATTGCTTCAAAAACTTAACTACCACTCGAGCATCATTAGTGGGCAAAGCCTTAGCTTCCACCCACTTAGAAAGGTAGTCCACCGCGACGAGGATATATTTGTTGCCATGAGATGATGGGAACGGCCCCATAAAGTCTATTCCCCATATGTCGAAAATCTCACACACTTGAATTCTGTTTTGCGGCATTTCGTCACGTTGAGATGATTTTCCTTGACGTTGGCACGAATCACACGACTTCACAAGTGCGTGTGCATCACGATAGATAGAAGGCCAAAAGAAGCCGGCATCGAACACTTTCTTAGCCGTGAGATTAGCACCGTTGTGACCACCCGTGGGTCCCTCATGACAAGCTCTAAGGATATTAGAAGCTTCGGCACCAAAAACACAACGTCGAACGAGTTGATCCGCACAAATTCGAAAGAGATAAGGGTCGTCCCAAAAATAGAACTTGACGTCACGAAAGAATTTTCGTTTTTGTTGTGTCGTCATACCCTTGATTATGAAATTGCCCGCATGGTAATTTCCAATGTCGGCAAACCATGGGGTGGTGTCTTTAGAATCCACTACACCGAGAGTCTCGAGAGGAAATGTTTCGGTAATTTCCTTTTTCTCGAAAACATCTTTGTGAGGATCTTCTAGACGAGAGAGATGATCGGCCGCTAGATTCACGGCTCCTTTTTTGTCAAGCACGGTGACATCAAATTCTTGGAGGAGGAGCATCCAACGAAGCAATCTCGGCTTAGCATCTTGCTTAGCTAAGAGATACTTGATAGCCGAATGGTCGGTATACACGATGCTTTTAGTCAAGACGAGATAAGGTCGGAATTTCTCAAAAGCATAGACCACGGCAAGGAATTCCTTTTCCGTTGTGGTGTACTTTAATTGAGCCTCGGTCATCGTCTTACTAGCATAGTGGATAGGACGGAAATGTTTGTCATAACGTTGCCCTAAGACGACCCCTATAGCTTAATCACTTGCATCACACATGATTTCAAAGGGTAATTCCCAATTAGGAGCAACAAGAATGGGAGCTTCGGTAAGTTTCCTTTTGATAGTTTCGAAATCCTTAACAGAATCCTCATTGAAGTTAAAAGGAGCATCCTTCTCGAGAAGGTGTGTCATAGGTCGAGAGATTTTAGAATAGTCCTTGATGAAACGATGATAAAAGCCCGCGTGGCCTAGGAAACTCCTAACTCCTTTAACGGCTTTGGGATGAGGTAACTTGGCGATGACGTCTACCTTAGCTTTATTGACCTCAATCCCCGCCTTTGACACCTTATGTCCTAAGACGATTCCTTGTTTACACATAAAATGACATTTTTCCCAATTAAGCACAAGATTCGTTTCTTCACAACGTTTTAACATTTGCTCGAGATTAGATAAACATGACGTGAACGAATTGCCAAACACCGAGAAGTCATCCATAAACACTTCCATCGACTTCTCGATCATATCGTGAAAAATTACCATCATACACCGTTGAAACGTTACCGGTGCATTACAAAGTCCGAAAGGCATCCTACGATAAGCGAACGTCCCATAAGAACACGTAAACGTAGTCTTCTCTTGATCACGAGGGTCGATAGGGATTTGAAAGTAACCGGAAAAACCATCTAAAAAGCAATAGAATTCATTTCCCGCAAGTCGCTCCAACATTTGATCCATGAAGGTAAAAGGAAAGTGGTCTTTACGAGTGGCGTCATTTAACTTTCGGTAGTCAATACACACCCTCCAACCGGTCACAACACGAGTGGGAATTAACTCGTTGTTTTCATTAGGCACAACGGTCATTCCTCCATTTTTAGGGACACAATGGATTGGGATCACCCATGGGCTATCTGATATCGGATAAATCATTCCCGCGTCAAGGAATTTAAGGACCTCCTTTTTAATGACATCGTGAATTTTGGGATTCACCCTTCTTTGACTTTGAATTGCGGGTTTGTAGTCCTCCTCCATTAAAATCTTGTGAGTACAAAATTTTTGGTCAATACCCTTAATGTCGGATATTTTCCACGCAATTGCCCCTTTATGAGCCTTAAGAACTTTCAAGAGCTCGGTTTTTTCATTAATAGCAAGATCTTTTGTAATAATAACCGGCAACTTGTCATCACCTTCCAAGAATGCGTATTCAAGGTGAGAAGGAAGATCTTTCAATTCAAGGATAGGTGGTTCCTCGATTGAAGATTTTGGTTCAACACTCATAACTTCCATCGACGGAACAAATGGTGGAATAGAAGTATCATCACTAACCAACACCTCATCTTCATTGTCGATTTCATTTGAAGTGAGATCGCGTCCTTGGAATGGAGTGAGATTTGGTGTGGAATTAGCAAGAATCGGATCCAAAATAGTGGGATTGCCACTTGACGAACTATCGGAAAAACCTAACACTTCTTGTGAAAACTCATCGCAAACCACATCAATGATGTCAATGTGATTGATGGTAGCGATTGCATAAACATGAGAAGGTTTCGAGTTTTGAGTAACGTTTATAAAAAGTTCCTCTTCGTTGAATCTCAAAGTGATAGTTCTTGCATGAACATCGATAAGCGATCTCGAAGTGTCTAAAAATGAACGACCTAAAATTAGGGGAACTTGAGGATCCGCGGGGATGTCAACTACTATAAAATCAACGGGATAGTAGAACTTCCCCACTTTCACGAAAACATCTTCGGCTACTCCACATGCCATAATCGTAGAATGATCGGCCATCTCGATAGACATGTTCGAAGGAATGAGAGCCGGAAGCGAAAGCGATTTCCAAATGGAAAATGGCATCAAATTAATGCTCGCACCAAGATCGGCCAAGGCGAGGCATTCTTTCATATCTTGTATGTCACAAGGAATGAGAAACTTTCCGGGATCACCAACTTTTTCTGGTATGCGGTTAAGATAAACCGAAGAACAATTAGCAAGCTTTGAAAGCTTTTCCTTATCGCTCATCATACTTTTAAAAGTGGAAGCGAAACGAGGCATATACAATAACGCGTCGGCTAAACTCACATCAAAATGCACTTGTTGAAACATTTTTATAAAAAGCTCGATTTGTTGTTTGTTACGTTCTTGCAACTTTTCTTTGTTTCGTCTCGAAGGGTAGGGTAAGGGTGGTGTGGGTTGGTCATTAGGCAACGGCCTTGGAAACTCGGGTTCCACAATAGGTATTGGTTCAACCGTAGGTGTGGTTTGAGCGGTACTTCGTGGGATTGTAATGTGCTCCTTTTCTACCATCACCTCGGGTTCTTTCTCGATTTCCTTCTCCGTAGAAGTACTTGGACGAGAGATTGGTTCCTTGAAAGTTTTACCACTTCGTGTAGTTATAACCTTCATTTCTCCCTTCGGGTTTGCAATGGTATCACTAGGAAGACCACCCGAGGAAGAGGGTTTACACATGATTGCTTCAAACATCTTAGCCATTCGGTCCTCAAATTTTGATTGCCTAGCATCCGCTTTTAATAACTCTTGCTTAATCTCATGTTGTCCTAATTCCATCTTTTGTTGGTTTTGTTGAAGACGTTGGACATTTCCTTCCATTTTGTTTGCATGAGTTTTAAGTTCATTAGCAAGTTCATTTTTAAGCTCGTTTTTCAACTCGGATCTTAAGCTAATCATCTCACGTTGCATGTTATCAAATTTAGCATCATTTGCTTTAGCATAATCCAAAAATTCTCCTTGCAAATTTTTAGTGTGAGCATTTTGAAAACCTTGTGTAGTGTTTTGAAAATCACGGTTTTGGTTTTGATTAGAAATTTGTCCATACCCATTTTGATAATTCCCTTTGTTGTAATTGCGTGAATTGCCTTGGTAATTACCTTGGTTGTTGTTTCGATAATTATTAGCATTTTGGTTTGGTGGAGCTTGATTTTGGAGGGAACCTTGACCGTTTTGGTTGTAAGTTCCCGTTGCTACATAAGCACTCGAAGTGTTACCATCCGCGGTAATGCACTCGGAAAGATCATGAGCTCCACCACAAGACAAACAACTCTTAGCAACCGCTTTAACCGAAGCGAAATTTGAAGCTTCTTGAGCTTTCCAATGGGACATAAGATTAGCAAATCTATCAAAAAAACGATTTTCCTCATTAGCTTCATCATGTAAGGCATTAATGCTACGAGACGATTGTGACGATGAAGACGAACCCAAATTGGCAACACTCGGTGTGTTACGAGGGCTATAAACCTTAGATCTATTCTAGATGATTTGTAAAGCCTCATTTGTCGTCTTGCACAAAAAATTACCAGCCTCGGCGGCATTCAAATAATCTCGTTCATGATCATAAAGCCCATTTTAAAAAGTATCAACTTGATGTAATTCCGTGAAATCATGGTGTGGACATTCATGTAACATTTCTTTAAAGTGTTCCCATGCCATTGAAAAACTTTCATTATTTCTTTGCACAAATCGTGAAATCTCATTTTTCAAATGTGTTGTTTTAGATGGTGGAAAAAACTTGTTCACAAACTTAGAAACAAGATCGGCCCATGTCAAAATCGAATTTGGTGGTTCTTTCTCAAGACAAATTTTTGCGGGTCCATCTAACGAGTATGGAAACAACATCATCTTAATGGCGTCATGTGGAACATCCTTAAACTTGCTAGTGGCGGTGAGACGGTTAAAATTCCTAATGTGATAGTGCGGGTTGTCTTTCTCATGACCTCTAAACTTATTTGCTTGCAACATCGACATTAAACACGTCTTAATCTCGAAATTCTCCGCAAGGATGGCGGGAATCACAATGGCCTCTCCAAAACCCTCGGTGGGTGCTTGTAGCAACTCCATCATAGTACGATTAGCCATGACGACTTCTTGTTCTACAATAGGTTCAACAATTGGAGGTTCTTCTACAATCAACGTCTCTTGATTGGCTTGCTTTTGAAGACGTTTACGAGCTCGTTTTGCTTGATTACGAGTGATCATAAACTTCACGAAGAATGGGAGGTGAGAAATGAAGATTCTTTTTTTGTGTTTTGTGAATTTTCAATTTTTTTGTGTTTTTGATGATATTTAATTTTTTTGGATTTTGGTTGTATCTTCGTAGACAATAATCTACAAAATCTCTCCTCGAATCAAACTCTTGATTAAAGAAGCCTCAAAGGAATGAAAAGGATCACGTGGAGTGAACGCCTTCGAATGACTTTAGAACTTTGGTGAAAACCAAATTGTTCAAGAGGGTTTAATCACAAAGAAACCAAGCAAATATATTATACGTAATAATACTTTGGGCGGCAAAACCCTCGATTAGCCTTCAATCTCAAAATACTAACAAGCAAGCGGGGAAACGAGGCGGCGCGAAGCACTTAAGAGCCTTTTTCCTTAGGGTATATTTTATAATACCCGCCTTATACCCACCTTATAGTTTGTATTTCTCAAAATCGAGCTTCACGAAAGTATTTATCTATTTTTGCCTTTTTCTTTTTGTTTGAGATTCGAATACAATAATTGAGTGATGATATCCCAATTAAGGTTGTGTTTTCACACTTTTGGAGATATTGTTTATTTGTTGCGATACTTAATACAATATAGTAATAATATTTTTACAAGAAAAACCAAGAAAATCGATAATACGTATTAGTAGAGTTCTACTAATACAAATACTATTTATGGTTAATATTAAAAACAACAATACAAATTAATCACGACACACCTCCCCGACAGCGGCGCCAAAATGATTGTGGTAAATTACACCTCTTGTTTAGGGAAAAAGGCGTAAAAGCGGTAAGTATTGAACAAATGACTTTAGGAAAAATCAAGTGTTAATAACCCTTATGAATTCAAAGTTCGTTTCCCAAGGAGGTATATGTGTGTGAAAAACTTGTTAAATGTTTGTGATTAATGATTGGTTTAGAAGGGGATGAGAAAAGAAGATGACGAAGACGTAAAAATAAAAATAAATACTACTAGAAAGTTAAAACGTAGAACCTTAAAAACCACAAAAATAAAAATTAATTCTAAAAATTACCAAAAATTCACCAAAAATCAAAATAAATAAACTAAGAGTTTACCAATGATCAAAACTTTTTCAAACCTTTTAAATAATTAAATATTCAATTTTTAAATGCTAATTAAAGCCCTAAAAATCAAATAAATTATCAAAAAGCCCAAATAAAGATTTTTCAATTGGTAAACCTCTAAAATGACCTAAAAAGATTAAAAACTATTTTTTAGAAATTTTAAAACTAATAAAAACTATTTAAAATGATTTAAAAACTATTAAAACCTAAAATAATTATAAAAATTAATCTAAAAGAGATAAAATTATTCTAAAAGTTGAAAAATGTGAAATTTGAAAAATAATAATAAAATAATATTAAAATAATATTAAAAATCCAAAAATTTAAAAAAATTCTAAAAACTTGCAAACTAGTATATTTTAACCTAAATAATCAGAAAATCAAAGTGAAATTACCAGAATACCCCTATTGGGCCCTCAAATGGGCCAAAACCAAAAACAGTCAACACAATTGGGCTTTTGGGCCCAAAAAGTCAAACTTGGCCCAATTGACTTGGAAAAGCCCTATCTGACTTAAAATTCAATTCTAAGAACAAAACTCTAAAGGCCCAAAAGTTGAATATGAGCTTACCACAACTTATTAAGCACAAAGCTTATTCTTATTGGGCTTTTCAGCCCATTAAGCAATAAGCTAATGCCATAAGCTCTAATTTGACACACAACCTTCTTTTGGGATGCTTATGAGATCTGTAAAAAGAAATTTTGAAAAAGCTCACTCAATAAGCCAGAAATAAGCAAGGTATTATTTCACAAAACGACAAAATAGTCGTTTTTGAGAAATAAGGCACCTCAGGACTTGATTCAACTTGCAAAAGATCACAAATGGACTCAATAAGCCAAATCAATCAACAAAAATCCAATAAGCACAACCAATAAGCCAGAATAAGCACAAATGAACTTATGAAAAAGTCAATGAAGTTGGTTTTCTAGTCAAACCCTAAAGTCAACCCACCAAATGCTCCAGTATGAACAAATGGGTCAAAATATGAGCACCTATTACAAAAACAAAGTTGTTTCTGGTTAAAATAAGCTATTATAGCTTATTGATAAGCTGAACCCAATTTTACACTATCAGTGGCAACTAGCAGGGGAAAGGAGTTCCCACTGCTTTGACTATTTGACCAAGCTTATTTGAGAGTTCTGGTTGGATTCAATTGGAAACAAAGGCACCCTTATGATCAGTGAATCACAAGGAGTCAATAGCAACAAGAAAATCACAATTTGGTTCACACAATAAGCCACAATAAGCCAAACAGTCACCAGATATGGAAATAAGCAGTTAAGCACTTAATAAGCAGATTTAGCATGAATAAGCCAACCAAACATAACATGATGCATACACAAGCTATATCAACTAAGAATAAACACAAAGCAACAAGAATCAAACACTGAATCAAAGTAAACAACAAGATCAAAGCATGAAAAGTTTCTGATGAACAATAAACAATATGAAGACAAGTTTTGCTGATCTATTTGACACTTGATCCATTTTCAAGCCTCAAATCCTTCTTCCCTGGTGTGATTAACTAAGGTTTAGCACTTGTTAGCCCTAGCCTAAGCTTAGATCTAGGTGTCCTCAAAATCCTAGCCAATTTTACCAAGTATTTAAGATTTTATAGCCAATCTATGAATCTATGTGTTCAAAACCCTCAAACCTGCAAACATATGAACAATAGCACCTAACAAACAGATACCAACACTTGCAATAACAAAACAAGCACTTAGCAAACCACAAATCCAAATCATGCAGTAGACCCAAACACTCCTTAATCTACCACTTAACAAAGAAACTTGTGATTTTAACTAATAACCTACTGATTTTAATGATCAAAAACACTTACTAGGTAGCAACTAACACAATCAAACTCAAAAATTACCAGCACAAACACAAATACTCAAAATCAAAGTACCAAATCAAAATCAGTCATAAACATGAAATTTTGAGAGGAATCTTAACAAGGGATTATACCTGCCTTCCACAACATCCTAGGAAGGCCAGCTATGCTCCTTGGACCTTGTTCAACAACTAGAACAAGACCAAGGTACTTCAACAAAGGAGATGCAAACTGCCTTGGTTGATGGTTGAAAGTAGAACCTCAATGACTTGATGTCTTCAACACAAGCAGCAAACAAACTCAACCAAAGGCTTAGAACCCTTCTCAGGCTTGGTGTCAACAAGCTTGAAGGAGCTCAAGGCTTATGGCTAAGGGTTAGTACACAAATGTAAGCCAAAATTAGAAACTAGGATTTCAAGGCCTTTGAACCTTGAAAACCTTTCAAACCTCGACGTGCCTTAACCACAAGGTTAAGGAAGGTCTAATCAATCAAATGGAACTCAGAATTAGGCTACTCAAACACCAACTTTAAACCAAATCAAAAAGAGATTTCAAAATTTCAGAAATTCAAATTTTATTTAAACTTAAAAAGGAATTACAAAGATAATAGCCTAAAACTGGAACAAAGCTCTCTCACAGGTTGAGGAGTCTTTATATAGGCAAATGCCAAGGATAGAACTATTCACAAACCCTAGAAGTGAAATTCCCTAAATGCCCTAGGTCCTTCTAGACGTTTTGATGGAATGAGCTGTTCAAATTCATCCTGGACGTTCATTTCAGCTTTGATATGAAGCAAAGAGTCTAGGCTGTTGATTTGGCCACGTCATTTTACTTGGAGGCCAAGTTGTGTTTTCATTGGTTAAGGAGGTTGAGTGTGGGGTCTAGGGAGTAGTGGGAGTGAGGGTTTTGTGTGTGGGATGGGATTCTGCATGTGTGAATCACACGTGGGTGTGGGTAATTTGGATTTACCCTTTGGTTTAAGTGGAGTAAAAACTGGGTGGATGAAGGGTGAATAGTAGTAGTTTTGATCCGAAATTGGGGGAGTGGAAAGTGTTTGGCGCAAATTCGTTTCAAATGTTTCAATAGCACACCTTTAGTCCTTGTATTTTGGGATTTTTGGTAAAACGTGTTTTCAGCCATAGAAACTTGATTTCCCTTTGTATTGAACTTTCATATTTTGGCAGTTTTGGCACAAACTTTCCAAAAAAGTTTATAAGGGTTATTTTTGCCACTTTTGCATATTTGAAGGACTGATCTTGGACATTCTTGATCTTCAAAGGTCTTTAATGTATCTTTGGCTTGATGAGGGACCATATTTGACAATTTGAAATTGTTGAGGGACTAATCTTGCCATTTCTTCAAAGTTGAAGGACCTTTTGTGTAATTTTGACAAACTTAAGGGACCAAACTTGTAATTATGAATTTACAAGGGTTTTAAGTGTCATTTCTTCAATAAATGAGGATCAATCTTGTTTGTCTTCAAGTCTTCAAGGGTATTTGTTGAATTCTTCATGATTAGGGACCGGTTCTTTGTACGGCTTCGTTTCTCGTGTCCGTTTTTTTTGTATCTTGTGATCTTTTGTCTTTTTAACGATATCCATACCTATAATACACAAGTAAACCAACACAAGCATATATATGGTATATTATGACATTTTTATGCATTTAAAGCCCGAAAAGAACGATGAGATCATGTATAAATGCCATCTCATTATAATTTAATTGCCACTTTACAAAAAGATGTTAAAGAAACTAAAAAGAGTCAAAAGCAATTAAAGAAGGCAAACGCAGCGCTCACTCAAAACATTGAAGAATTCAAAGCCGCTCTAATTAAATCTAATGAGACCCTTGAAAGTTATAGAGCTGAGCTTCTTCAAAAGACCAAAGAGCTTGAGGGTCACAAGGGTAGTGCGTTAAAAAGTCAAAAGGACGATCTTGAAAATAAATACAACGGAACTCTTGAGTTATTAACCAAAGAGAAACGTCAATTTAATGTTTTATTAATGGATGAACGTCAAAAAACGTACCTTCCTACCACCAAATTTAACGAACTTGAACAACGGATTTTGATGGATAACACCGAGTCTGCTAAAATTCTTGATGTTAAGAAACAAGAGGTTGAAAAGTTAAAAAAAAATTCAAAAGTCGACATAAAAAAGATACTAAAAAAGTAACGGAACTAGAAAAATAAGTCGAATTTTTGAAGAAACTTGTGTATAAAACGTATGACTCTATTCAAACCGTAAGAATGATAGCACCTCCGTCTATGTTTAAGGGTCAAGCTAGCTTTGCAAGTCCTGATTATCTTGCCCAAGCTTAAGCTGCGAACCTGCTCCTTTATATGGATGTGTACGAATGGACCGATCCTGAATATCCTCTTGGTTATGATGAGACATCCCTTTAGGAAGAGGATAGTATGTAACACTCCCAAATTTCGGATAACAGCGAAAGGGTCATTGGAAGTATTACTTCATAGCACAACACACAAGTTACAGAAAACGACTCAAAAGAGACGTTTGAAAAAGTTTAATCCATTCTATATTTAAATCAGAGTTTACAAACAGAAACAGGTCCCAACAATAATGTAATACTAAAAAAAATTTAAAAACTTTATCGAATGATTTTTAGTATTTTATTGCCTTCAAAATATCCCGTGTGACTCCATGCTCCAGTTGCTATTAAATCTATGTACCTGAGATAAACATGCTAAAAACATCAACACAAAGGTTGAGTGAATTCATAGGTTTGCAAGTAAAAGTAGTGGACCACAAGATTTCAAGTATTCAGTTTACAAAAGTCAGATAGCATCAGTTATCGCATTTAGATCATGAAACCGAACATTAACATCCGTTATTCCATTCAAGTTTCAAATACAGTGCGTCCAGTCGGTTTTCCGTTAAACCCGGACGGAGAGGTCAATCCCAATAGATCTATTCACAGCATTCACGTTTACTCGACCAGTACAGTCGGTCAAAGTAATTAACGGTTCATGACTAAAAGGGATAAAATAAGCATACAATTCAAGTACTTGCGTCCATTCGTAAAAAGTAGCATGTATCCCCCTCGCGGGTTTCATAAAATAATAAAGTATTAAAAGCGAGGCTATGAACTCACCTTAATTATTACAGAGTGATTTTAAGAAGCGAGCACAATAAATATCACTAAAAGCAACCCTCGAACATAAACTAGCATAATAATCCTTCCAACTTGATCTTAATAACTACTCTAAAATAAAAAGATGACAAATTATCAATTTTAGTTGCATGATGCTCGGCAAAAACTAGTAAAAAGAGAAGTATGTTGTTTTTTTTTTTTTTTGTATAATATGTGTTGATAATGTTGTGAATGTGATATGAAAAAAATTTATTTGGTAAGTGTATAAGAGAAAAGACACGTGTGGTCTTTGGTGTCTCAATATGACACGCCACATGATGGTGATGGGTGATGTTGTGCGTTTCATTTTATAAGATTTAATTAACAATTAGTTTAAAGCGAGTATTATTGAACCCGATATTTTTAGCGTTATGCATTTTGAAAGATGCGTGTAAAACACGAAAAATAAACGCGTAATATATAATAAAAATGATGACATTCGGAGAACATTTATATTTAGATATATAAATGAAGGCTTATTATTTAATAAAAGTTAACACGTTATATAAACCAGTGACACTTAAAAGTTTATCATAAATTTACGAAAAATGTTCATAAAATGAGAAATTAAAACGTTGACAATAGAAAATATTTCTATGTCATAACAAGGATATTTACGGTCGACGACGGACATATACTCTGCCGATAAATAAAAAAAATGACAGTATTTGATACGTTAAGCCATAACCTTTCTGGTTAGCCGAGAATTCAATATTTATTTATTTATTTATTTATTTATTTATTTATTTATTTATTTATTTATTTATTTATTTATTTATTTATTTATTTATTTATTTTTACAAACCTGATAAATAAAAGTCGAGTTATAAATACTGATCCAAAAATTACGAATTGCTACATTATCCACCCGTTAAAGAAAACTCTGTCCCAGAGTTTGAATTACATTATCGTTGACGCCTTATTCAGAGAAAAATAAAGGAATATATATGAATGCCTATAACTTATATTTCGTAGGAATTTGTTTTTATCACGCTTTTAGGGTGACTACTCCTCAACATGGCATGGTCTTTCCTGAATTATACATAGGTGATCAGGCTATGTGTAATTGAGGACTAACAATGTAATGCTCATTTTTGTCAAACTAGCCTTTATATATATATTTTTTTTTCTATTAAATGTATTAACTATATTGTTTGTCAAATGATAGAAATAATTTTAAAACTATCAATAGTACAAAAGTATAGTAGTTTGTAATATTTTTTTTTTTTTCGAAATAGTTTATAAGTTGATAATAAGATAGTTTATAAGAAGAAAATAAGTGGCTTATAAGTTAATGGTATTCAGATTTATAAGATGATATCGTGATGGCTCGTAGAATAGCAACACACTTCATAAATAGTTTATAAGAATATAGCGGGATAGTTAACAAGCTGGTATTAATTCAAAGAGTAAACCCGCGACGTCATCACGATACATAAGTTTACACAAATAACCAAGTATTCATACGATATACCATAATTTACAGAAAAGTACTACTTCATAACTATTTTAAGAAAATAAACAACACATAGAGACTTCGACTAGGTCTCCATATGCTAGGCATGAACGTCTCTCGCTATCTTTGTAGATAAGCACATATGTTCTCTACCATGTTCCTTTAGTTCGTAGACCCCTTATTCTTGGGATATTCATTCTGGTAATGTCCTTGTTCTCCACATCCATAGCATGTCACTAGTGCAGGGGTCTTTCTTCTACAGTCATTGGCTTTATGGCCTATCTCTTGACAACTTCGGCATCTAACAGTGCATGATCCGGTGTGATGCAACTTGCATCGGTTGCATAACGGTTTGTTTCCAGCGTAACCAACACCTTTTCTTTCAGCTAGGGCAACGACATAAGCTCTAGCATCCTCTTGGCATCCATTCTGTTGTTGGCAACGATTGTTGTGTTCATCATCTTTCAGATGGTCTTCCCATTTTCTCTTGTTATTCTCAGCATCCTTAACATCTCTTGCATTCACCTTCTGGGCCATTAAGGTGCGAGCCATGCGAACAGCTTCATGAATGTTGATAGGTTGAGATGAGGTAACATCTCCTTGGATGTTCTCAGTGAGTCCACGGATGTATTGTTCAACCTTCTTATATTCAGGCTCAATCATGGTAGGACATAATAGTTCCAACTCTTGAAAACGATTTGTATAAGTATCAATATCATACCCGATCACCTTCAAGTTCCATAACTCTTGTTCCAATTTCTGCACTTCACTTCGAGGACAGAACTCCTGAGTCACAAGTCTCCTGAATTCAGCCCATGTCGTATCATAAGCTCTATCAATCCCCATAGATTGAATATAGTAATTCCACCATGTTAGAGCTTGTCCTTCCAAGATTTCAAGTATTCAGTTTACAAAAGTCAGATAGCATCAGTTATCGCATTTAGCTCATGAAACCGAACATTAACATCCGTTATTCCGTTCAAGTTTCAAATACAGTGCGTCCAGTCGGTTTTCCGTTAAACCCGGACGGAGAGGTCAATCCCAATAAATCTATTCACAGCATTCACGTTTACTCGACCAGTACAGTCGGTCAAACTAATTAACGGTTCATGACTAAAAGGGATAAAATAAGCATACAATTCAAGTACTTGCGTCCATTCGTAAAAAGTAGCATGTATCCCCCTCGCGGGTTTCATAAAATAATAAAGTATTAAAAGCGAGGCTATGAACTCACCTTAATTATTACAGAGTGATTTTAAGAAGCGAGCACAATAAATATCACTAAAAGCAACCCTCGAACATAAACTAGCATAATAATCCTTCCAACTTGATCTTAATAACTACTCTAAAATAAAAAGATGACAAATTATCAATTTTAGTTGCATGATGCTCGGCAAAAACTAGTAAAAAGAGAAGTATGTTGTTTTTTTTTTTTTTTTTTTGTATAATATGTGTTGATAATGTTGTGAATGTGATATGAAAAAAATTTATTTGGTAAGTGTATAAGAGAAAAGACACGTGTGGTCTTTGGTGTCTCAATATGACACGCCACATGATGGTGATGGGTGATGTTGTGCGTTTCATTTTATAAGATTTAATTAACAATTGGTTTAAAGCGAGTATTATTGAACCCGATATTTTTAGCGTTATGCATTTTGAAAGATGCGTGTAAAACACGAAAAATAAACGCGTAATATATAATAAAAATGATGACATTCGGAGAACATTTATATTTAGATATATAAATGAAGGCTTATTATTTAATAAAAGTTAACACGTTATATAAACCAGTGACACTTAAAAGTTTATCATAAATTTACGAAAAATGTTCATAAAATGAGAAATTAAAACGATGACAATAGAAAATATTTCTATGTCATAACAAGGATATTTACGGTCGACGACGGACATATACTCTGCCGATAAATAAAAAAAATGACAGTATTTGATACGTTAAGCCATAACCTTTCTGGTTAGCCGAGAATTCAATATTTATTTATTTATTTATTTATTTATTTATTTATTTATTTATTTATTTATTTATTTATTTATTTATTTATTTATTTATTTATTTATTTTTACAAACCTGATAAATAAAAGTCGAGTTATAAATACTGATCCAAAAATTACGAATTGCTACATAGTAGATCACCGGTCAATAAAGAGTTTGTGAAACCATACAATTATTATGACAATAGTCTATATGGTCTTTTCACTACACAAAAACAAAAGTCTTGTGAGGAATTGTTTTTAGAATGCAAACAAAGAAGAATTCAATGGAAGAAAGCTTTTGCTACTAAGAAAACTAACGTTTCTAAGTTCATCAACTACTTGCCTCTTTATGCTTCTAAAAGCAAGAGTAGGCAAACATTCATTGATAATATTAAATCCATTGTTGACAATGAATGGAAACAACGAGAAAATGACGAGTGGAAAAAACCAATTCCTCAAGAAATAACTGTGCTTAACAAAAAAATCTTAATACCGAACACGACCACATTAAAAGAAATATTCAAGATTAATTCGGTCTGAAATGTTTGATGATTTTAAAAATGTTGACTCTACTGAGAAAGAAATTGACGATCTTCAAATGGTAAAATCCGTTTTTCAGATGAATATGATTTACTCTTAGAAGAATGTCTCTCCAAAGATATTTTGTGTGTTACTCTTCAATCTTGTGTTGATATCGATGAATATTCTGATGTTGCATGCAAATATCTTGATAAGGTGAAAGAGTGTGAGCGTCTTCAAGTTGATCTTTCGAAACGTAAAGAAAATGTTGATAAAAAGGCTTTTGAGTTACTTCAACACAAAACTGATTTCCTTCAAAAACATTGTCATTCTCTTGAACTTGTTGTGCATGAAGACATCAGAAAAGGTCCAACTGACAATAAATTGCAAGAAAAACATTCCCAAATGTATCGAGAAATGAATGAAAAAAGTTTGGAAATTAAAGAGTTGAAAGCTCAGTTACAAGACAGGGAAATAGCGATTGCAGAGTTGAAGAAACTCGTTGCTAACATGGGTGGGAAAATTGTGGAACCTAGTGTTAAGAAACCTGTTGTAAGACAACCAAACGCGCACAAAGTGACTAGACCCTCTATCTTGGGAAAACCATCTGTTTTCTCTAATTTTACATTTGCAAAACCTGCGTTTGCCCCCAAGACGGATGGGAAGGATAGGTTACCACAGAATACTCCCAAAACACATATTCGATCACCAAGCATTAAGAACACAAATGTGATTAAACCAGGGATGTATAGATTGCCCACTAAATCCATACACAACAAAGAAAGTCAATCACCTCAGACTTCTAGAAACACTAATAGACGTGTGTCTTTTACTACAGGAGTAATCCCCACTGATAGTGTTAGACGGTCTCAGCTTAAGAGCACTCGCATGAATGAAAAGGTTTGGCAAAACAAAAGTCAAGGGAAGATGAAGACAGTAGAAGACCACCCTATAATTTTCAATGTTTCTAAGAATAAAACGTTTGTAATCGCGTGTAATGACGATTTGAATGATTCGACTTTGAATGCTTTGAATGTTAAGTTTGTTTGTGTGAAATGTGGAAAGTGTGCTAATGCTAATCATGTTATGTGTGTTTCGAATAATATCAAAAGCGTAGATACTAGAACTAAGAAGCAAACTGTGATGCCTATTAGTGCTAGAAAACCCAAACGCAAAGTGAACCATTCGGGTGTACCCCCCTGCGAAAAGTATTGCATCAGACTCCACCACTAAGACTACTAGAAGCAGAATTAGGGAATTATATGAGTCTGCTAGCAAGTCGTGGAAATGGTGGTTTGCTAATCAATGTCCTCCAGGAAATAAATAGATGCGTAAAGTTAGAACAGAAAATGTGACAACGAGTGTTAGTACGCCTTTAAATGTTGCTAAGGACACTAATGATTATGAAATCACAACTAATATGGTATCCAATTTAGCAAATGCTCCATCGTGTTCTAACTCATCTGCAGGTGATACAAATAATTCTCTTCATACTGGACTCCGGATGCACGAAGCACATGACGGGGAATCTCAAGCTTCTAATTAACTTCGTGGAGAAGTGCCTGGGTACGGTCCGATTCGAAAATGATCAATTTGCACCGATCCTAGGATATGGAGATTTGGTTCAGGGGAATATCATGATAAAAAGGGTATACTACGTCGAAGGGCTCAATCACAATCTTTTCTCGTTTGGTCAATTCTGTGATGCAGATTTGGAAGTTGCTTTCAGAAAGAAGACATGTTTTGTTCATGATTATGATGGGAATGATTTACTCACCGGTTCACGGAGTACTAATCTTTACACACTTTCACTACAAGACACAACTTCATCAACTCCAATTTGCTTAATGGCTAAAGCTTCAACGACTTAGGCATGGTTATGGCATCAACGTCTTTCTCATCTCAACTTTGATACCATCAACTTGCTTTCCAAGAAAGATATTGTGAGAGGTCTTCCAAGTTTGAAATTCATCAAGGATCATCTTTGTTCTTCTTGTGAACTTTGCAAAGCTAAACAGAGTAGTTTCAAGACAAAGACTACACCAAGCTCAAAAGGACGGTTAGATCTTCTTCATATCGATTTGTGTAGACCCATGTGTGTTCAAAGCATCAATGGGAAGAAATACGTTATGGTAATTTTCGATGACTACTCAAGGTACACATGGACTCACTTCTTGAGGTCCAAGGATGAACCACCTGAGGTTCTCATTAACTTCCTTAAGTTGATACAACGTGGTCTTCAAGCTCAAGTAAAAGTGGTACATACTGACAGAGGCACAAAATTCTTGAATTCAACTCTAAAGAATTATATTGACGCCAAAGGGATTGAACATGAAACATCTATTGCTCGAACACCTGAACAAAATGGTGTATTTGAAAGACGAAACCACACTTTCGTTGAGGCTGCTAGAACTCTATTGATAGGTGTGTAAACACCCATCCTTTTACCACTTATTTCTTACTAAAACAAGACCAAAACTCGTGTTTAATATCATTTGTTTGGAATTATGCGTGGTTTTTGTGTTTATTGTGTTGACAGAGTCAACCGGATGAATATTGAAGAAAACATGGGATTGCACGGGTTTTATAAAGGACAAAGACTAAAGACGAAGTCTATTGTCCAAGAGATGCAAAAGATTTGAAGTCAATGGGCCTATTTGAAGATTTATCGAAGAAAAGGACCAAAGATGGAAGATTTACATATGTCAAAGAAACTCAAGTCTATTAAACGAAGAAATTAAAAGACGAGTTGAATTTAATCGTCGACAAATCCCGAATAAGAATCGAAAACGTCAACTTTTCTGAAAAGACGAGAAGACAGGAAGAAAGGGAGAAAGCCCACTCACCAACCAACCACTTAGCCTATATAAGGGAATCACCCTCACAAAATTTGGCACCTAGTTTTTAGTTTCTTTCAGTTACTCTTTTCCTAGTTCGTAGGAAGAACCATCTCCCTTAAGGAGTGGTTTTCATCTTCTTTGATTTTTTCTTGAATGGTGTAAGTGTAATCCTTTCATTTTGTTTATTGAATCTTCATCATCAATACAAGTTTTCATTTAATCTTTTCATTCCTCTTGTTCATCATCATCTTTTTATTCAAAGTTCTTAAGTTCTTATTTAGTTGAGTTTTGATCTTAAAAAGCTGTTGATTTTGTGTTTTTATGATTGGGATTTGATTCTTATGGTTAATAGATAGTCGTTGGTTAGTTTGGTTAAAACCTTTTTGTTTATTTGGTTCGATTGGGTTAAAATTTGCGTTCCCCTGTTCTTGCGCCTGCTTCTGTTCTTCATTCCAGTTTATTCCGAATAGTTGTTAACTTTTTCCCTTATTCGGAATGTTTTCTTATTTCGGATAGTCGGCTTCATTTCACCCTTATTCGGAATATTTATATATTCCGGATGGTCTTCTGGCCTTTTCTCTTATTCGGAATATTTAGTCATTCCGCATAGCCATCATTATTCCGAGTAAGGTTTTATTCCGTATAGACCATTATTCCGCAGAGCTCCATTATCCCGCATCGTATGATTATTCTGGGTAGAGTTGTTTATTCCGCATAAGACTTATTATTCTGCATGATCTCATTATTCCGAGTAGGCATTTATTCCGCATAGGGATTCTTATTCCGAATAGACTAGTATTCCGAGTAGTGTTTTATTCCGCATAGCTTTAAATATTCCGCATGGTCATAATTCCGGATAGCACCATATTTTCAGTAAGTTTGTTTTATTGTTTTGTCATTTAACTGTTTAATTTAAATCTATGTTTTATTTAAGTAATTGTTTTGGTTTAAATCTTTATTTACTTCATGCATTTACCTTTTTAGTAGAATAGAAAACCAAACCCACTTTTTGTCACCAAGAACAAATCATTCCACTTAGAACCGTGATCAATTCGAGGAGATTTCGAGAACTTAATCTGAACCCATTGAAAAACATTTTATTAAATGGCCCCGCTGCCAGCTCTTCTCGTGAACGTTAATTTTTCATAAAAAATTTCAAAAAAATTTTCATAAAAATTTTCAAAAACCCTAAAAATATAAAATTTTCAAAGATACAAAAAAATTAAAAAACCATACAAACCAAAAATATTTCTGCTTTGTTTGCTTTGTTAGTTCTTTTGTAGGTGCATGCGTACATGATCAATGTCTTATCAAGAGCCCGAGCCACTCGAAGACTTAGACATGGCCGGTGTACAAAACAACAACAATAACCCACCTCAAAACAATAATAATAACAATAACAATCCACCTTTCAACAACAATAATAACAACAACAATGAGCCTCTACCGGATAATCGCCCGATGATTGAACTTCTGCAAGCACGTGTAGATGGTAACGATGATCCAATTGTTATACCCGCGATTGCAGCCAACAACTTTGAGCTCAAATCCGGCTTTATCCAGATGGTCTCTGCTCAACCATTCTTGGGGCGTACCATTGATGATCCACATGACCACATCAAGAGATTCTTGCAACTCACTAATACGGTCAAATTCAATGGTGTTCCACAAGAGGTAATCCGTTTACAACTTTTTCCCTTTTCTTTAGAGGGACAAGCCCGGAATTGGCTTGCTAAGGAACCGCCACAAAGTATTCTTATGTGGACGGATTTCGAGACCAAATTTATCAACTACTTTTTCCCACCCTCTCGTACTACCGCTTTGCGGAATGAAATCATTAATTTTGAACAAAATTACGATGAGTCTTTTAGTGAATCTTGGGATCGTTTCAAAGATCTTTTAAGAAAATGCCCACAACATGGTTTTACCAATGTGCATCAAATTAACACTTTTTATAATGGGTTAAGAATGAATGACCAAGATTCACTAAACAGTGCCTCGGGGGGTAATATTTTGGTTAAGACTTCCAATGCCGCTTGGGATATTATTGAGAATAAGTCTCGTGTGCAAACCAAGAGTGTGCGGACCAATGCCGCTAGTGCTAGTACTAGTGACAGCGACAAGCGAATTGACAAAATCACTGCGCTTCATGAATCACTTGCTACCCAAACCGCTAGCAACACCAATAGCATCAATGCTAAAAACGCTCAAGTCAATGCTGTAAGCCAACCATGTGAAATATGCGGGGGTCCTCACTCTTACACCACTTGTACCGCCACCCAAGACTACCCTTATGAGAATGTGAATGCAGCATACGGTACCTATCCTCCGGCCGCTTATCAAGCTCGTCCTCAAGGAGACCGCAACTTGCTTAGCTACCGTTCGAACAACTATCTCTCACCGCCCGGTTTTCCTCCTAACAACCCAAACCAACAACAAAACCTCAATCGCCCTCCTCAACAACAACAACAACCTCGTGGACCATACATACCACCTCACAAACAACCATATTCACCTCAAAGAAACTACCAAGTTTACCAACAACCTGCTTAACAACCACCCGCTTACCATGCACCCCCTCCCAACCAACCCACCGCATTACCTCAAGATATTGGAACCTACATGAGGACTAATGATGTGATCGTGGACAATCTCCAACGGGAAGTGCTCAACTTAAAAGCACACCTGGTGAAACAAGGGAACAATCTAAGAGCTGATATGAGAAACACTTTGGATAGTCAAACGAATGACTTAAAGAACATGATGGCTAGTTTCTTCCAAGGTAATCAACCCTCTTCTTCGGGTACCCTTCCGAGTAACACCATTGCGAATCCAAGAGGGGAGATGAAAGCAATCACCACTCGCAGTGGCAAAGGTACCAAGGAACCCGAGCTTCCTATACCTCCACCGGTGATTGTGACTAAGGACAACGAGTCACCTGCTCCTATTCCCCAACCTTCTACTTCCCCAATTTCTCCACCTCTTACTTCTACCCCTCCTCCACCCAAGGATGTGAGTGATCCTTCGATTCCAAAGCCTTCCTCTTCTTCCGATATACCTTATCCATCTAGGTTGAGGAAAGAGAAGCTCAAAAGCAAGGACGATATTCAAGTTTCGAACTTTCTTAAAATGTTTAAACAACTGAATTTCAACATCTCCTTCGCTGAGGCTCTCGCTCACATGCGTAAGTACGCAAAAATGTTCAAAGATCTTCTTAGCGACAAGGAGAAGCTTCTTGATATTGCTAACACCCAACTTAATGAGAATTGCTCTGCAGTGCTCTTAAGGAAATTGCCAACCAAGCTTGGTGATCCGGGTCGCTTCTTAATCCCTTGTAACTTCCCGGGAGTAGAGAATTGCATGGCCCTAGTCGATCTAGGTGCCAGTATTAACTTAATGCCTTTAAGTGTTTGGAAGCAATTATCTCTCCCTGAGCTAGTCCCCACCAAAATGACTTTGGAATTAGCTAACCGTACGGTTGCTTATCCAGTGGGGATAGCAGAAGACGTCTTTGTAGGAGTCGACAAATTCACTTTTCCTGCCGATTTCGTTGTCGTTGACTACGATATGGACCCTCGTGTGCCATTAATTGTTGGTCGTCCATTCTTGAGGACCGGTCGCACTCTCATCGATGTTGAAGCCGGTGAGCTTATCATGAGAGTGGGTGACGATAAAATCGTTTTCAACATGGGAAAGTTGTCTAAACAGCCTTATTCTAACGAGAGTGGTAATTGTATTGACGTTCTTGATGAGGCTTGTGAAGAACACTTCAAATATGCTTGCAAAAGTATTCCTACCTCTCTTCCTAATGTTGAGACCATTTCCTCTATTGATTCATCACTATCTCTATTTGGAGAAAGTGATTTACTTTGGAAAGATTCTGAAGCCACCATGGGAGATGTGAACTTAGCTAATGACGATTCTACCACCAATTGGGATGAAGATCTCCGCCTCATTGAGAACCTTCTTAAAGAAGACAATCTTTATCCACCATCTCCCACGGTTATTGCTATCGATGCTCCGACTTTGAAAACGCCTCCCATCGAAAATCCTCCGGATTTAGAACTTAAGGAGTTGCCACCCCATCTCGAGTATGTGTTCCTTGAGGATAAGAAGAAGTCGCCCGTCATCATCGCGAATGACTTGAAATAAGAAGAGAAATCTCGCCTCACCGCCGTGCTTAAAGATCATAAGAAGGCAATTGCTTGGAAAATTTCCGACATCCGCGGAATTGATCCGAACCTTTGTACTCACAAGATTCTCATAGAAGATGACTTTAAACCCGTAATCCATAGCCAAAGAAGGGTTAATCCTCGCATTCATGACGTCATCAAATAAGAGGTTATCAAACTTCTTGATGCCGGCTTGATTTACCCTATTTCGGATTCGCCTTGGGTAAGTCTCGTCCATTGTGTGCCCAAGAAGGGCGGAACAACAGTTGTTTCCAATGAACTCAACGAGTTGATTCCCACTCGTCTCATTACTGGGTGGAGAGTTTGTATTGACTATCGCAAGCTCAATGATGCCACGAGAAAAGACCACTTTCCTCTTCCTTTCATGGATCAAATGCTCGAGCGTCTAGCTGGTAATGACTATTACTGCTTCTTAGACGGTTTCTCCGGGTATTTTCAAATTCCCATCGATCCCAAGGACCAAGGAAAGACCACATTCACTTGTCCCTACGGAACATTTGCTTACAAACGCATGCCTTTTGGTTTATGAAATGCTCCTGGGACTTTCCAAAGGTATATGATGGCTATCTTCCATGACATGGTGGAAGACACTATGGAAGTATTCATGGATGATTTCTCGGTTTATGGCGATTCATTCTCTGCTTGCCTAGCCAATTTAGAAAGTATGCTAAAGCGGTGTGAAGACACTCGCCTTGCTCTTAATTGGGAAAAATGCCATTTCATGGTAAAAGAGGGCATCGTGCTAGGACACAAGATCTACAAAGCCGGTCTTGAAGTAGACCGTGCTAAAGTCGATGTTATTTCTAAGTTGCCTCCACCTTCAACCGTGACGGGTGTGAGAAGTTTCCTCGGTCATGCGGGCTTCTACCGTCGATTCATCAAAGATTTTTCTCAAATCGCTCGCCCGATGACCCACCTCTTGGAAAAAGATACTACTTTTATCTTTTCCAAAGAGTGTCTTGAAGCCTTCAACTTGCTTAAGGATAAGCTAACTAAGGCACCCGTCTTGGTTACCCCTAATTGGGAGCTCCCCTTCGAGTTGATGTGCGATGCTAGCGACTTTGCTATTGGTGCGGTTTTGGGCCAAAGAGTGAATAAAAACTTCCAACCAATCCACTATGCTAGCAAGACAATGACGGGGGCTCAATTGCATTACACGACAACCGAAAAAGAGCTTTTAGCTGTTGTCTATGCCTTTGAAAAGTTCCGCCCATATCTTGTCCTTTCTACCATAATCGTGTACACCGATCATTTCGCGTTGAAGTACTTGTTAACTAAACAAGATTCCAAACCAAGACTTCTTCGCTGGGTTTTGCTACTCCAAGAATTTAAAATCGAAATTCGCGATAAAAAAGGAGCTGAAAACCTAGCCGCGGATCATCTTAGTAGACTTGAGGATCCTTACCAAGGGGATCATCCGAACAAAGAAATAAATGATTCTTTTCCCTTGGAGACCTTAATGTCTATCAACTCGACTGCTGATGAAACCCCGTGGTTTGCGGACATTGCAAACTACATGGCGGGTGGAATTCTCGTTGACATGTTAACATCCCAGAAAAAGAAGAAGTTCTTTAACGACATTAAGACTTACTTTTGGGATGACCCGTATCTATTCAAGCAATGTGCTGACTTGATTATTCGCCGATGTGTTGATGGACCGGCAGCTTTAGAAATCCTTGATGCTTGCCACAAAAGACCCACTGGTGGTCACTTTGGTCCCAACTACACCGCCAAAAAAGTGTTTGACTCGGGATTTTATTGGCGCACCATTTACCGTGATGCTCACGAAATGGTTAAACGATGTGATGCTTGCCAAAAACAAGGCAAGATCACACATAAAGACGAGATGCCTCAGAATTTCATATAAGAATGTGAAATCTTTGATGTTTGGGGTATCGACTTTATGGGGCCATTCCCTTCCTCTAAAGGAAACAAATACATCCTTGTAATCGTTGACTACGTTTCAAAGTGGGTTGAAGCCAAAGCTTTACCTACTAATGACACAAGGGTGGTTTGTAACTTTTTGAAATCGTTGTTCGCTAGATGCGGTGTGCCTCGTGCCATTATTAGTGATCGCGAGACTCATTTTTCCAATGACCAATTCGTAAGAGTCATGGCTAAGTATGGAGTAAATCATCGTCTTTCCACCGCCTACCACCCACAAACTAATGGCCAGGCTGAAATATCCAACCGAGGATTAAAGCGAATTCTGGAAAGAACCGTGGGAGAGCATCGTGCCTCATGGGCTGATAAACTTGATGATGCTTTGTGGGCTTTTCGTACCGCTTACAAGACTCCGATTGGTTGTACACCATATCGTCTCGTGTACGGGAAAGCGTGCCACCTCCCCATTGAGTTGGAGCATAAGGCTTACTAGGCCTTGAAGTGGACCAATTTTGATATCAACAAAGCCGGTGACCTACGCAAGATCCAACTCAATGAGCTCAATGAACTCCGTAATGAGGCTTATGAAAATTCTTTGATCTATAAGGAAAAGACAAAGCTCATTCACGACTCTAAGATTAAGAACCGAGAGTTCCAAGTTGGAGACAAAGTTTTACTTTTTAACTCTCGATTGAAAATCTTTTCGGGCAAGCTGAAATCTCGTTGGTCCAGCCCATTCACCATTGCCCAAATTTTTCCATATGGTACTCTCGAGCTCGCTCAACCTAATGGACCTAATTTTAAGGTGAATGGCCAACGAGTAAAGTTATACTTTGGTGAGGACATCTCTCAGGAGATGATTCCATCTCTCACCACGTTCCCCATGAACTAATTTTGGGTCGAGTCAGGCTCGTGACTCGGTTATAAAAAACAAGCGCTCCTCGGGAGGCAACCCGAGTATTTATCCCTTTTCGTTTTAACCTCCTAAGTGTAGGGGGACCTATATAGGTGCTTATGTTTGTGTGGTGATGTGATTACAGGGATAACTGCACTTTTGGAACCTTTGAAGAACCGTGCTCCCGTGTTATCCGAAATCCGGTTCTATCTCTCAACTATCGTGATTCAATTTTCTTCATACTCACATTTGAAATTGATCACTTTAGTCATCTCTTTCTTAGCTTGATTAAACCAATGTGCACAATGTCATAAGTGTAGGGAGACTTTTTCCACATGCTTAAACATTGAGGACAATGTTTATCTTAAGCGTAGGGGGACTTCTATCGAAGTTTTAAGTGGACTTTTCCATGAAAATGCCTTCATTTAACCAGAAAATCATCTTTTTCAACATTTTTCAAATTTTTAATTAATTTGGCCATTTAGTCGTGATTTTTAAATATTTATCTTTGCTTTCATATGTTTATATCCCGCAATAAAGTCAAAAATATTAATAAGTGGTGTAGCTAGTTTTGAAATCTTTGACATATTAGGCCCGTTGCGATTATTTTGACTCAACCCGAATAGATTTATCCAAGTTTATTCTAGCTAGTATCCTTAACCATATAGACCTTAATTGGTTTATTAGGCTAAGCATCCACGAGTCTCATTACTTGAGATTTTAAATTGTGGAGAACGAGACACGATAGAGTCAATTATAAGTCGGCATTCTTGCACAAGCTCACTTGGTGTAATTATTTGCCTATTCTCCCATCACTTGCTAATAATTTACCTGCAATAAGTAAGGTCGTACGATTTGAAAAGATACTTAGCTTCTAGCCCAAGATCGTTTAAAAGTTGCTCGGTAATGATAAGAGTTCATAGCCAAGGCATAACTTATGAAGCGGGGCTCGAAGATTGGCGAGTCCGAAAAGGCCCTAACAAGGCATGAGGATTCCATGCTGAAGATCCAAAGTGATGTGAAAAGCATTATTCCCAAAATCAATAAGAAGGATCAAGACTCACGACGAAAATCAATCAACTCCCATAAAGATCATGGAGAAGTCTTTCCGAAAAGACCCTAACAAGGTATGAGGATAAATAGATCCATGTCCGAAAAGGAGGCGGATCGTTGTATCTCAAAATCCCAATTAGAGACTGAAGAAATAATCATGAAGTCGTGGTCAACAAAGTTGGAGTACCCCTCAAAAGTCTCCAAGTGAAGAAACTCTATAACGATGAGAAGACCATTATCTCAAGAACGTCTCTCGAAGATGTGAAGTATGAAGTACATGCCAAATATCGGCCCGAGAAAGGTCTCAAATCGTGAACCAAGTTATGCCAAGATATGAACTTTTTGATATCCCGAGAAGCAGTTTTAAGAGATTTTGTCCTTTAGCTAACTATTGATCAAATCGTCCTACTTTGCTTTCAGCCTAAATAAACTATCGAAATAAGTCCAAAAATGCATCTTCATGATCATTCTAAGACAAAAATAAAATATAAGAGTTACAACTAGGAATAAGGGAGTTTAAGCATATAATTAAGCCATGTGTGTAAGTGTTTGATTGCTAACTTATAATAACAATGATCTCGTTTTTAAGCTTAATTTGGGGAACGTGAAACTTGAGGATGATAAATCTTCGCAGCACTAAAGCCCTAATGTAAGTCCTTGATCTCTTTGCAAGTTATTTCCATATAGCTATTTTCAAGTGAAAATGGTTTTCTATCCTTTTGTTTCCTTTAAAGTTTTAATTTCTCTTAGTACTTTAATTTTTGTTTAGTAGTATTTTAATAAGGCCAAGGTTGATTGATTATGAGAAGAGTGTAAAATTGCTTTATCACTAAGCATTGCATGAGGGCATGGCAATGGTTAAGTGTAGGGGATTTGATAGGTGTGTAAGCACCCATCCTTTTACCACTTATTTCTTACTAAAACAAGACCAAAACGCTTGTTTAATATCATTTGTTTGGAATTATGCGTGGTTTTTGTGTTTATTGTGTTGACAGAGTCAACCGGATGAATATTGAAGAAAACATGGGATTGCACGGGTTTTATCAGGGAAAAAGACTAAAGACGAAGTCTATTGTCCAAGAGATGCAAAAGATTTGAAGTCAATGGGCCTATTTGAAGATTTATCGAAGAAAAGGACAAAAGATGGAAGATTTACATATGTCGAAGAAACTCAAGTCTATTAAACGAAGAAATTAAAAGACGAGTTGAATTTAATCGTCGACAAATCCCGAATCAGAATCGAAAACCTCAACTTTTCTGAAAAGACGAGAATACAAGAAGAAAGGGAGAAAGCCCACTCAGCAACCAACCACTTAGCCTATATAAGGGAATCACCCTAACAAAATTTGGCACCTAGTTTTTAGTTTTTCTTTCAGTTACTCTTTTCCAAGTTCGTAGGAAGAACCATCTCCCTTAAGGAGTGGTTTTCATCTTCTTTGATTTTTTCTTGAATGGTGTAAGTGTAATCCTTTCATTTTGTTTATTGAATCTTAATCATCAATAAAAGTTTTCATTTAATCTTTTCATTCCTCTTATTCATCATCATCTTTTTATTCAAAGTTCTTAAGTTCTTATTTAGTTAAGTTTTGATCTTAAAAAGTTGTTGATTTTGTGTTTTTATGATTGGGATTTGATTCTTATGGTTAATAGATAGTCGTTGGTTAGTTTGGTTAAAACCTTTTCGTTTATTTGGTTCGATTGGGTTAAAATTTGCGTTCCCCTGTTCTTGCGCCTGCTTCTGTTCTTCATTCCAGTTTATTCTGAATAGTTGTTAACTTTTTCCCTTATTCGGAATGTTTTATTATTCCGGATAGTCGGCTTCATTTCACCCTTATTCGGAATATTTATATATTCCGGATGGTCTTCTGGCCTTTTCTCTTATTCGGAATATTTAGTCATTCCGCATAGCCATCATTATTCCGAGTAAGGTTTTATTCCGTATAGACCATTATTCCGCATAGCTCCATTATTCCGCATAGTATGATTATTCCGGGTAGAGTTGTTTGTTCCGCATAAGACTTATTATTCCGCATGATCTCATTATTCCGAGTAGGCATTTATTCCGGATAGGGATTCTTATTCCGAATAGACTAGTATTCCGAGTAGTGTTTTATTCCGCATAGACTTCATTATTCCGCATAGATTTAAATATTCCGCATGGTCATTATTCCGGATAGCACCATATTTTCAGTAAGTTTGTTTTATTGTTTTGTCATTTAACTGTATAATTTAAATCTATGTTTTATTTAAGTAATTGTTTTGGTTTAAATCTTTATTTACTTCATGCATTTACCTTTTTAGTAGAATAGAAAACCAAACCCACTTTTTGTCACCAAGAACAAATCATTCCACTTAGAACCATGATCAATTCGAGGAGATTCCGAGAACTTAATCTGAACCCATTGAAAAACATTATTATCCGCTTCAAAACTACCATTACACTTTTGGGCCGAAGTCGTGTCAATTGCATGTTACATACAAAACCGATCTCTAATTATCCCAAGACACGAAAAGAAACCATATCACATAATTCATGATCGAAAACCTTCACTCTAACACCTTCACATTTTTTGATGTGCGTGCTACATTATTCGAGATGGTGAAAATCTGGACAAGATGAAAGAGAAAGGTGATGCATGCATTCTAGTGGGATATGCAACTCAGTCTAAGGGATATAGAGTGTACAACAAGAGAACAAAATTGATAGTCGAGTTTATTCATATCAAATTTGATGAATTACAAGAAATGGCACTTGAACAAAGCAGTTTAAGTCCCGATCCACAACGACAAACGACTTTCGTTCACAATCGCACGGAACTCGGAACTCAAGACCACAGCAATGAACCGTCAAGTTTAAAGCTGGTTCCAGGAAATGTTCCAAGAGCAGATATGACAGTCAACACGACACTTGAAGAGTTGGAAATGTTATATGGACCAATGTATGATGAATATTTCACAGGGGAGAAACATGTTGTATCGAAGTCTTCCGCTGTCACTCATGATAAGAATGATGATACCGATCATCGTCAACAAAAGGATACAACTTTATCTACTTCAAAACGGGTTGCTGCAGATTTACCTCCTCAGAATATCACATCAACAACCGCTCCTACAACATCTACAACAACTGTCATTGCTCTAGAGAACACAAATCAAGCAGACAATGCATTATCTGACGAAGACGAATTTATCAACCCATTCGGTACACCGGTACACGAAATTGGAGTGTCTTCTACTCACCATGTTGATCCGTCTAATATGCATACGTTCTATCAACGACATCCTTCAACACATCATTGGACCCGAGATCATCCTTTGGTTCAAGTAATTGGAAACCCTTCACAGCCCATTCGTACAAGACGACAGCTTAACACCGATGGCGATGTTTGTATGTTCGCACTCGCAGTGAGTTCAGTTGAACTGAAAAACATCAAAGAAGCCATGGCTGATCCTGCTTGGATTGAATCGATGACGGATGAACTTCAACAATTTGAAAGACTTAAAGTCTGGGAACTTGTTGACAGACCATACGATGTAATACCATTAAATCTTCGATGGATCTAGAAAAACAAGATGGATGAAGAGAACACGATCATCAAGAACAAATCTAGGCTAGTGGCTAAATGGTATGGTCAGAAAGAGGGTATTGATTTTGAAGAGTCATTTGCACCAGTAGCTCGTTTGGAAGCGGTCAGGATTTTCCTTGCTTATGTTGCACATAAGGGATTCATTGTCTATCAAATGGACGTAAAGACGGCGTTTCTTAACGGTCCTTTGAAGGAAGAAGTCTATGTCACGCAACCGGAAGGATTCGTCAATCCTCATTATCCTAACAAGGTGTATCGTCTCCACAAATCACTTTATAGACTCAAGCAAGCTCCAAGGGCGTGGTACGACAAGCTCTCAAAATTACTGGCATCCAAAGGTTTCTCAAAAAGTTCAATTGATCTAACTTTGTTCACTTATAAATACGGGGATGACATTTTGCTTGTGCAAATTTATGTTGATGACATTATTTTCGGGTCTACAAGCCCAAAACTTTCAAAATGGTTTGAAAAAGTCATGCATAGCAAATTTGAAATGTCAATGATGGGCGAACTAAAATTCTTTCTAGGAATTCAAGTTCACCAATCCCCAAGTGGTATCTTTATAAACCAAGCTAAGTATTGTCAAGAGATAATAAAAAAGCATGGTATGATCTCATGTGACCCCTTTGGGACACAATTATCAACCAAATCCCTAGATGCTGATTTGGAGGGAGATGCCATAGATAAAACGAAATATCGTTCCATGATCGGCTCCCTCATGTACTTAACAGCAATCCGACCAGATATATCACATGCTACTTGTTTTTGTGCACGATATCAAGCACAACCCACTGAAAAGCACCTCAAGGAGGTTAAACGGATCTTTCGGTACCTAAAGAATACCATTCATTTGGGACTCTGGTATCCGAGGGAAACCGGTTTCTTTCTAACGGCCTATTCAGATTTTGATCACGCAGGGTGTCTTGATACATGTAAAAGTACTTCTGGTCATGCACAATTTCTAGGTCATTGTAGGATGGTCTTCCAAGGAGCAGGATTGCACGTCACTGTCATCAGCCGAAGCAGAGTATGTGTCTCTATCTGCGTGTTATGCTCAAGTTCTATGGATGAGAACACAACTCACGGATTATGGCTTCCACTTTGATAAAGTACCTATGTACTGTGACTCAAATTCCGCCATAGCCATCTCCTACAATCCGGTACATCATTCCCGCACGAAGCACATTGATGTCAGATATCACTTCATTAAGGAACAATTTGAAAGGGGTATCGTTGAACTATACTTGTTGGAACTGATTACCAATTAGCTGACTTGTTTACAAAAGCTCTTTCGAAAGAGAGGTTTGCGTATATAGTTAGGCAAATTGGTATGAGATGTTTGACTCCCGTAGAACTGGAGATTCTGGCAAAGAAGCCTGCTTGATATCTATCAAACATCTACCTGTAAATATCTTTGTAAAAGCAATATACAAAAATATAAAACATATAAAAACAAAACACAAAATTAAAAATATTCTAAAATCCAAAAAAAAAAAATTCTTCTTGACATGTCTTTTAGTATCGATAATATGGACATACCTAGAAATGTCTCTCAATAACGACACGGGTGTGTACATAAAGTTCGAATGAAAGTTGTAAATATTTTTCAAAACATGTCATTTCTTTTAATAAAGGAAATTCTATTTTTGACAATATTTCAAAACAACGGCTAGAGCAATCTATCACGGGTTGAGCTTGTCACAAAACATTCCACGTTTAGAGCAATATTCATGGGGGAGTGTACGATTTAGTGCCCTTACCCTCAGCAAAAGAAGTTAAATCTTCTTACACTTGAGTGCATTTGTCAAGATATTCAATGTCTATGTACTTAAGTTTATGCTTTAGAAAAACATCTTCGCCAAAAAGAAAGAGGATTTTTCAAAAAGCGTCGAACACAATTTTTTCGAGAATTTCTCAATGATTATTGAAAATCTTTCAAAAATTGTGTGTTCAACAACTCCCATCCTCAAAAAGCGAAATGCGGATCAAACCCTCACAATGAAAATTCAATTGGATCAATTGTTGAGGGGGAGCATTTCAACTTCATGCAAAAGATTAACAAATCTTTCTCCCGGAGACTTTCAAGACTATTTTTCAAAATATATTTTAATCAAATTTGGTATCTCTAATATCAAAAGATTTTATATATTAGAGATAGGGGAGAAAATGTGATTAAAATGTGATCTTATATTAGACTCAAGCCCTATAACTCTTACCTACATGTGCAAAACACTTTCAATTATCGACGCACATATGAAGGGGGAGCATTTCTAAAACGACAAAAACTATAAAGGTGTTAAATGTTTTTTAAACACCTTGTTAGATATTTGAAGTGGTTTTTATGGTTACGATCAAATACCCACAACATCTTTAATTCACGACGTTATTGGTGTCACAAGGGTAGTTAGGTTTAAGTCCTATGATCCAACCAGAACCGGAGGGATCTTCCCAGGGACAATCCAATAGTTTATTAGAAGTCCCTAGAAAAGATGGAGTAGAATGTGAACGTAGCTGAATGCCGACTAAGTAATGATGCTAGCACTGAAACAATCACAACAAGGTGCTAGTAATTATGTCTTGGTAAGCATTGAAGGGGTTGAAGAATGAAAAAGAAATGTAAGGATAAAGGGTGTAAAGAAAGAAGCCCTCCATACAATTTAGGCAGAAACCGGGTCAACACATCATGAAGAAACTCATCATGGACCCAGTGATGTGAAGCACAAACCTTTCTTAGCTACTCAGGCTTCTCTCAAAAGAAGTTTGTTTTATTGTCACGGAGAACAACATGACTCCTATTAGCTTTCTCATTCCGAGATAGTTGATATTGAATAGGTGGCATCTGCTCCAGCCTCCGACCATTAAAAGTGCACAAATCAAGTCTAGAGCCAAGAGATTATCAAATCTCGTTAGGACACACGGATGGCGAACAAGAGAGTCCTACGCCATATCCTTGTGAAATTGCTAGAACACTCAAAGTGATACTACTTAGTATTCACAACGATGAGTGGAAATCCTTCCAGTGTTAACATCAAACAGAACTACGGTAGGTCATGTGTAAGATTCTTTATGAACTAAACATATGTAGAACTAAAAAGCAACAGTGGTTTGATTCTGAATTGATTCAAACTCGTTTCAGGTTTCTACGCAATATCTTTATGGTCTTTCCAGAACATTCAGAGTGATATTCATTAATATTCACAGTGACGATTGGAAATCCTTCTAGCGTCAACATCAAACAACGTTACGGTAGGTGACTTGTGAGATTCTTATGAATCAAGCTTGTGTCAACTGGAAAGCAACAATGGTAAGATTCTTTACGAATCACACTTGTTCCAATAATTTGAATTGACATCTTTAATCAAGCAGATATCTATCCAATTGATTCACTCTTTATGTTCGTAGTCTTGCTTTGAGACGGTCAAGTAAAGAGAACGGGTAGTACAGCCGTGAAACCCTGTCAAGGAGATTCTTAACAGAATCTACCTATCATATGTACGGTATTTAATATCGTATAACGGTCTTCACTGACCGGAGGTAAAATGCTACCGATTTAGGACGAATGTCAAAGCCATTCAGTCCGTATCTATGTTTTGTCTCAAGAAGGTGGCGTCACGATGTACTCAGCAAAGTGAAAGATTCAAAACCACATACTCATGCCAATAGACATATTCAACAATTAATAGCGTGAGCATGAGGATGAAGACACAAGATTGCAAGATGGCAAAGACAAGTCAAGAATAATTTGAAGATCTCAAGATCAAAATACAAAGTCTAAAGACAACGACAAAGGCTCAAAGATCACAACATGAAGGAAAAAGACTACTATTGCACGTTCAAGACTCATTTATGGCGATACTAGTAATCTCTACAAATTAATGACAAAGGGCAATGACCTCTCATAAAGGGTAATGACCTCTCATTGGGGGAGATTGTTAGCCTCAAAATATTGAGTCAAACAAGAATGCTCGGTCATATGTTTATTATGTACCGTATATTAGAACGTTGTAGTAGGTAGTAGGTTAGTCGTGTATTACGGGCTTAACTTTAAGCTAAGGTTCATTCATAAGTAAACAAAGCCCAAAAGGAAAGCCTGGCCCATTATCATATAGCCCATCATGCCACATGTAGGCAAGGATATATAAACATCTCCTTGCTTGTAAGGAGAGGTTGGATGGTCATTCTATTTTCTCAATCTAACATTTCACAAGTTTTCACACACTTCTCACTTTTTTCTCTCTCTAGAATTCATCTTTTATCTACCTTTCTTTCTTGTTTAATCATCACGTAATCTATGGGACAACAAAAGTTGAACGATATACTCCGACCACACGGATTCTACATAAATAAGGGATGTGTATGACTTGTCTGATTACTGTGTGTGTTACCGGTTTCGTGTGTTCATAGCTTATTTTATATGTACTTGTCATGTGTTGCTGTTTTAAGTGTTATCTTGTATTTATTCATGATTTACATGCATTCTGATTATGTATTTCATGTATTGTTGTATTACTATACTTGTAGTGTCATAATAATTAAATTTCTAAAAATAGAAGGTTTCCAAAAATAGTAAGTTTCTAAAAATAGAATGTTTCCAAAAATAGAAAGTTTCCTGAAATAGAAATAAGCTTGATTTATAAGTCCAAAATATAAGCTAGTGATTAATAATGATAATTTATAAGCCATGATAATATATTAGTAAAGTTTATTAAATCAAATACTTAAGCTAAATATGATAATTAATTAATATTGAAATGCATGGTTTATTAATTAATAACATGTCGTGTTTAATTTAATGAAACTTTACCTTATACAATGGATTAAATTAAAGCATGGTTTTTAATTCAATTAAGCCCAAATAAATACTTAGGTTAATTTTCATGATCAATTTAAATAAATTAATATAACCTAAGTTAATAGTTAATTTATTTATACATGTAACTAAATTAATTATATTAACCAATTAAGTTTTATAACAACAAAAGTACCCGAGCCCCGAAACCCGAGACCACACAAACAGAACCAACACCAACACAGTCGGCGGTAGGTGGTTTGGCCGGTGGCTAAGCAGCCTGCGGCAGCAGCCGTTGGTTGCCACTGTTGGCCCACGGTTCACACCGGCTGAGCCGGTGTTCCCCCTGTCGTGACATGTGTACCCACCAGCTTAGCCGGTTCCCACTTTTATCACCAAGGTTCCCCCGTGGGGGCCTTGGTTGCTGCTGCCCGAGAACAAACACCATCAAACCCTTAGGGGTTTCGGCTGGTGGACAGAAAATGGCACCGAGAGCCATGAGGCTCTCGGTTGTGTGTTGCCGAACCAAAAACAAAACCAAACCCCAACCTTTTCTTGTTTTGATCTTTTCTATAACATGGTTAACTAATGTTTTCAAAAGATTTATGAACACATGATCATAATAAAAATAAAAGATCAAAAAGATTAAGGTTGTGATCTATACCAATTGCGTGAATGAATAAAGGATTGAATCAAGAACACTTACACGTAATTATCCAAGATCAAAATCAACAAATCCACCCCCTTGTCCTTGTTGGTGGCCGCGGCTAATAGAAGGAGAAGGAGAAGGACTAGGGTTTCTTTGATTTTTCTAAAAAATGGTATAATGAAAATCCCTGGGAGTTAATTGTTTACTGGTTGGATTATTAACGGGTCGGGCCATAAAGCCCTTGTTCCCTTCTTCTTGACGTGGCTAAACAAAACCCAAAAACCAAAACCATATGTTTTTCATGACTTAATATTATTCGTGAATGTTCGTGTTTTAATGTCGTGTATTAAATATTATACGTAATGTTTATTGTAATGTTTATCGTGTATTAATAAAATACATAATACTTGTAATTTAATGTTCATAACACGTGTCGTATATTATTACTGGAAAGTTTTAAATTAGTCGTGTTTTCATGTATTTACTGTTCATGGTATTTTATGCGGGTTTTACAACTCTTCGTCTCTAAAAAGAATAATTCGTCCCCGAATTAGAGATAACATAAACTGAAAGAAAACGTACCCGAATCTGGAAATGAGGGTAAGAAGTCCGGATAGACTCCACCGTCTCCCAAGTGGCTTCCCGCTCAGGATGGTCCCTCCAAAGGATTTTGACGAATGGAATCGTCTTCCTCCTCATGACTCACTTTGACGCTCAAGAACTCTTTCGTGTTCCTCGACATAAGAAAGATCCTCACGAATCTGCTCGAGTGAATACTTAACCATATGTAGGGGATGATAATTATACCCTCTGAGTAAGGACACATGAAACACGTTGTGGACATGAGATAGTTGAGGAGGTAACGCAGACAATACGATACCTCACCGACACGTTCGAGGATATCAAATGGTCTGATGAAACGAGGACTGAGTTTCCCCTTGATTCCAAAACGCTTGAACCCACGTGCTGGTGATACCTTGAGGAAGACATGACTACCCGCGTTGTATTACCAATCTCTATGGTTCTTGTCAGCATAGCTCTTTTGACAAGCACGAGCTTCATGCAACCTCGCCTTGGCGATTGCAACCTTATCATTGGTCACCTCTATCATCTCTTGACCCTCAAGAATTCGCTCACCAACCTGATCCCAGTAGATTGGGGCGAGAAATTTCCTGCCATACAACATCTCAAATGGTGCACACTTGATACTGGCGTGCCAACACTTGTTGTATGCAAACTCCACCATGTAGATATAATCGTCCCAACTTCCTGTCCATTCTAAAACAGAAGCTCGCAGCATGTCCTCTAGTGTCTGAATGATACACTCCGACTGTCCATCTGTCCGAGGATGAAATGTCATGCTAAGCTTAAGTCTGGTGCCTCAAGCTTTGTACAAACTCTTCCAGAACCGATATGTAAAACGAGGATCTCTTTCTGAGATGATACTAGATGGAGTACCATGTAGTCTCATGATCTCCTTTTGATAGATATCTGCCAATCTGCTAACTAGTTATTCCTTGCAGATTGGTAGGAAATGTGTAGATTTGGTCAGTCTATCAACAATAACCCAATTGGCGTCATGCTCCCTCTGGGTCTGTGGAAGTCCAGTGACCAAGTCCATGGAGATTTTGTCCCACTTCCACTCTAGTATGTCTAATGGTTGTAGTAAACCACTAGCTTGTTGATGCTCAATCTTAACCTGCTGGCAGGTAAGACATTTGGAGAAAAAGGTAGCAACATCCTGCTTTATACCACTCTACCAGAAATGCTGCTTGATGTCATGGTACATCTTGGTGGAACAAGGATGAATGGAGAATGGAGAGCTTTGAGCTTCGGTCAACAAAGCCTCCCGGAGTGTAATGTCATTAGGAAAACATAATCTAGTGCCCTGCCATAAGATACCGTCATCAACTACACGAAACTCCGTCTGCTGGTCGTTGTTCTGAAAAATCGCCTAAATTTCACTGTCATCTTTTTGATCTTCCTTGATCCTAGAGAGTAAGTCTGGCTCAACTCTAAGATTATCCTAGTAACCATGTTGTCCATGTACCATAAACTCGATGTCTTGTCGTTCTAAGTCCCGTATAATTTTTCTTCTATCTTATTGCCGTTAATCATGCGCTACTTCCTGCTGAGTGCATCTTCCACTACATTCGCCTTGTCGGGATGGTACTGAAGATTGATGTCGTAGTCGTTCAGCAACTCTAATCACCTTCTTTGCCTCATGTTCAACTCTCGTTGGGTGAAGATATATTTAAGGCTCTTGTGATCTGTGAAGATATCACATGATTCACCATACAAGTAATGCCTCCAAATCTTTAGTGCAAAGACAACTTTTGCAAGCTACAAGTCATGGGTAGGATAGTTTTCCTCATAAGGCTTAAGCTGTCGTGAGGCGTAAGCAATCACTTTCATATGTTGCATGAGAACGCAACCAAGACCTTTCCCTGAAGCATCACTATAGATCTGAAATCCACCTGTGCCAGATGGGAGAGTAAGAATAGGTGCATATACCAACATCTGCTTGATTTCTTCAAATCTCTTCTCCCTCTCATCACTCCAGACGAATTTCTCCCCTCTTCGCATCAACTTAGTCAAGGGCAAGGCTAAACGTGAAAAATTCTCCACGAACCTGCGGTAATAACCAGCTAAGCCTAGAAAACTACGTACCTCTATTACCGACGTCCATCTTGGCCATTTTGTGATAGCCTCAACCTTCGTAGGATCCATAGTTATCCATTCTGCGGATACGATGTGGCCCAAAAATTCCACCTTGCTCATCCAGAATTCACACTTGGAGAACTTGGCATACAACTGCTTTTGGCGAAGTATCTGTAGTACTGTACGAAGATGCTCTTCGTGTTCCTCCTTGGATTTGAGAAAATCAGAATATCATCAATGAAGACGATAACAATCTTGTCCAGAAACTCATGGAAGACACGGTTCATCAGATCTATGAGGACTGCTGGAGCATTGGTGAGTCCAAAAGGCATGACTACAAACTCGTAGTAACCCTAGCGTGTACGGAAAGCAGTCTTGGAGATATCCTGCTCTTTCACCCGTAGCTGATGGTAGCCATATATCAGATCGATCTTAGAGAAATGTTTGGCGCCTTGCAGTTGGTAAAATAGATCATCTATACGTGGCAAAGGATATCGGTTTCTGATTGTGATCTTATTCATCCCACGTTAATCAATGCATAATCACATGTTGCCATCCTTCTTTTTCACGAACAAGACCTGTGCACCCCATGGAGATACACGAGGGCGGATGAAACCTCGCTCTAAAAGTTCCTGCAGCTGCTCTTTTAACTCCTTGAGCTCAATGGGAGCCATGCGGTAAGGAGCCTTCGAGATTGGTTCAGCTCCTGGAATGAGCTCAATACCAAACTCTACTTCACGAGCAGGTGGTATGCCTGCAAGCTCTTCAAGAAATACATCGGGGAATTCTGACACGATAGGTTGATCCAGAATAGATGGAGTTTCAGCAGCAATATCATGAACAACAACCAAGAAATCCTCGCAGCCATGTAACAGTAAGGCACGTGCTTGTAAGGCTAAAATGATTTGTATAGACTTTCCTGGTATGGAACCATTATGAATGTACTCTGGTGCTGTAAAACCCGCATATAAATACCATGAACAGTACATCACGTAAACTTACGAACCAATTAAAACTTTCCATTTATGTTATGTACACGTGATACTCGTGTTTTGCTGTGGGTTCAGATTAATTCTCGGAATCTTCTCGAATTGATCATGGTTCAAAGTGGAATAGTTGTTCTTGGTGACAAATAGGGGGTTTGGTTTTCTATTCTACGGAAAAGGAATAAAAAGAGCAAAGTCGTGAAAATAAGCTAAGACAATAGACAAATGAAAATTAAGTTAAAAGAAATAAAGATGAGTTCAAAGTTTAACAACAAACGAAAAGTGATTAAAAAAGTAACTCAAAAAAAACTTAGAAAATTAAAGTGAGAAAAGCTGGAAGAAATGCTCATTCGGAATAAATAAAAATTCAATCCTTGATTCGGAATGTGATGGTTGATGCGGAATATTGAAATTGATTCGGAATGTGATGGTTGATGCGGAATTGAAGTTGATCCGGAATCAAAGGGTTGATGCGGAATATTGAAGTTGATCCGGAATCAGAGGGTTGATCCGGAATAATTGATTATTCCGGATGAAAGGTTTTGATCCGGAATATTAATAAAAAATAAACAGTGCTTGACTCGGAATATAACAACTGATCCGGAATATCCGGTTGATCCGGAATATCCAGTTGATCCGGAATACTAGGGTTGATCCGAAATAATTGAATATTCCGGATGAAAGACTTGACTCGGAATAAGGATTATTCCGAATGGAAGACACTGATCCGGAATATAAAATATTCCGGATGAATAAACTTGATACAGAATAAAAATGCTGGTCCGGAATAACAAGTCAAAATCACTAATGCGGAATCTGGGAATGATGAAGAACAGTAAAGAAACAGAGAAGACGATTTTTAACAAAATCAATCAAAATAAACCTAAATATTTAAGCCAAACTAACCAATAATCATCTACTAACCATAAACATCAAATCCCAACAATAAAAACACAAAACCCACTAACTTTTGAAGATCAAATCAACCAAATAAAACTTGAAAACTTTAAATCAATAAGAACAAGATGAACAAGATTAATGGAAATATTAAGTTGATTGATTAATGTAGAGTAAACAAAAGAAAACATTAAGCACTTACAAGATTAAAGATTGAATCAAGAAAAATAAAAATCACCAACACCTTAGTGATGTTCGCTTCTTCCCTACGAAGCAAAAAGAAAGAAAGAACAAATATAAAAACTGGCTCAAAATGTGTAAAGGATCCCTTTATATAGGCCAAGTGGTTGGTTGGTGAGTGGTCATTCTTCTTTCTTTTCGTCTTCTCGTCTTTTCAGTAAAGTCAACGTTTTCGATTCTGATTCGGGATTTATCGACGAATAAATTCAACTCGTCTTTTAATTTCTTGGATTAATAGACTTGAGTTCTTCGACATATGTAAGTCTTCCGTCTTTGGTCCTTTTCTTCGATAAATCTTCAAATAGGCCCATTGACTTCGAATCTTTTGCATCTCTTGGACAATAGACTTCGTCTTGAGTCTTTTTCTTCGATAAAACTCGTGCAATCCCATGTTTTCTTCAATATTTATCCGGTTGGCTCTGAAAACACAACAAACACACAAACCACGCATAATTCCAAACAAATGATATTAAATACGTGTTTTGGTCTTGTTTTAGCAAGAAATAAATGGTAAAAGGATGGGTGTTTTCACACCTATCAAATCCCCTACACTTAACCATTGTCATGCCCTCGTGCAATGCTTAGTGACAAAGCAAATTTACACTTTTCTCATAATCAATCAACCTTGGCCTTATTAACATACTAAACAAAAATTAAAGTACTAAGAGAAATTAAAACATTAAAGTAAACAAAAGGATAGAAAACCATTTTCACTTGAAAATAGCTATATGGAAATAACTTGCAAAGAGATCTAAGACTTACATTAGGGCTTCTGTGCTGCGAAGATTTATCACCCTCAAGTTTCACGTTCCCCAAACTAAGCTAAAAAACGAGATCATTGTTATTATAAGTTAGCAAATAAAACACTTACACACATGGCTTAATTATATGCTTAAACTCCCTTATTCCTAGGTGTATCTCTTATATTTTATTTTTGTCTTAGAATGATCATGAAGATGCATTTTTGGACTTATTGCGATAGTTTATTTAGGCTGAAAGCAAAGTAGGACGATTTGATTAATAGTTAGCTAAAGGACAAAATCTCTTAAAACTGCTTCTCGGGATATCAAAAAGTTCATATCTTGGCATAAATCGCTTCACGATTTGAGACCTTTCCCGGGCCGATATTTGGCATGTACTTCATACTTCATATCTTGAGAGACGTTCTTGAGATAATGGTCTTCTCTTCGTTAATAGAGTTTCTTCACTTGGAGACATTTGAGGGATACTCTAACTTCGTTGACCACGACTTCATCATTATTTCTTCAATCGTTAATTGGGATTTTGAGATACAATGATCCGCCTCCTTTTCGGACTTGGATCTATTTATCCTCATACCTTGTTAGGGTCTTTTCGGATAGACTTCTCCATGATCTTTATGGAGCTGATTGCTTTTCGTCGTGAGTCTTGATCCTTCATATTGATTTTGGGAATAATGCTTTTCCCATCACCTTGGATCTTTAGCAATAAGATTGAATCCTCATGCCTTGTTAGGGCCTTTTCGGACTCGCCAATCTTCGCGCCCTGCTTCATAAGTTATGCCTTGGCTATGAACTCTTATCATTACCGAGCAACTTTTAAACGATCTTGGGCTAGAAGCTAAGTAACTTTTCAAATCGTACGACCTTACTTATTGCAGATAAATTATTAGCAAGTGATGGGAGAATAGGCAGATAATGACACCAAGTGAGCATGTGCAAGAATACCAACTTATAATTGACTCTATCATTTCTCGTTCTCCACAATTTAAAATCTCAAGTAGTGATGCTTAGCCTAATAAACCAATTAAGGTCTACATGGTTAAGGATACTAGCTAGAATAATCTTGAATAAGTCTATTCGGGTTGAGTCAAAATAATCGCAACGGGCCTAATATGTCAAAGATTTCAAAACTAGCTACACCACTTTATTAATATTTTTGACTTTATTGCGGGATATATACATATGAAAGCAACGATAAAAATTTAAAAATTACGACTAAATGGCCAAAGTTAATTAAAAATTTGAAAAATGTTGAAAAAGATGATTTTCCGGTTAAATGAAGGCATTTTCATGGAAAAGTCCACTTAAAACTTCGATAGAAGGCCCCCTACACTTAAGATAAACATTGTCCTCAATGTTTAAGCATGTGGAAAAAGTCTCCCCTACACTTATGACATTGTGTACGTTGGTTAAATCAAGTTAAGGAAGAGACGACTAAAGTGATCAATTTCAAATGTGAGTATGAAGAAAATTGAATCACGATAGTTGAGAGATAGAACCGGATTTCGGATAACACGAGAGCACGGTTCTTCAATGATTCCAAAAGTGAACTTATCCCTGTAATCACATCACCACACAAACACAAACAGCCTATAGAGGTCCCCCTACACTTAGGAGGTTAAAACGGAAAAGGATAGATACTCGGGTTGCCTCCCGAGGAGCGCTTGTTTTTTATAGCCGAGTCACGAGCTTGACTCGACCCAAAATTAGTTCATGGGAAACATGATGAGGGATGGAATCATCTCATGAGAGATGTCCTCACCAAAGTACAACTTCACTCGTTGGCCATTCACCTTAAAATTAGGTCCATTAGGTTGAGGGAGCTCGAGAGTACCATATGGAAAAATTTGGGCAATGGTGAATGGGCCGGACCAACGATATTTTAGCTTGCCCGAAAAGATTTTCAACCGAGAGTTAAAGAGTAAAACTTTGTCTCCAGCTTGGAACTCTCGGTTTTTAATCTTAGAATCAGGAATGAGCTTAGTCTTTTCTTTATAGATCAAAGAATTTTCATAAGTCTCATTCCGGAGTTCATTGAGCTCATTGAGTTGGATCTTACGTAGGTCACCGGCTTTGTTGATGTCGAAATTAGCCCACTTCAAGGCCCAGTAAGCCTTGTGCTCCAACTCAATGGGGAGGTGGCATGCTTTCCCATACACAAGACGATATGGTGTATAACCAATCGGAGTCTTGTATGCGGTACGAAAAGCCCACAGAGCATCATCAAGTTTATCGGCCTATGAGGCACGATGCTCTCCCACGGTTCGTTCAAGAATTCGCTTTAATCCTCGGTTAGAGATTTCAGCCTGGCCATTAGTTTGTGGGTGGTATGCGGTGGAATGACGATGATTTACCCCATACTTAGCCATGACTTTTGCGAATTGGTCATTGCAAAAATGAGTCCCGCGATCACTAATAATGGCACGAGGCACACTGAATCTAGCGAATAGCAATTTCAAAAAGTTACAAACCACCCTTGCGTCATTAGTGGGTAAAGCTTTGGCTTCAACCCATTTAGAAACGTAGTCAACGGCTACAAGGATGTAATTGTTTCCTTTAGATGAAGGGAATGTCCCCATAAAGTCGATACCCCATACATCAAAGATTTCACATTCTTGTATGAAATTTTGAGGCATCTCATCTTTATGTGTGATCTTGCCTTGTTTTTGGCAAGCATCACAATGTTTAACCATCTCGTGAGCATCACGATAAATGGTGGGCCAATAAAATCCCGAGTCAAACACTTTTTTGGCGGTGTAGTTAGGACCAAAGTGACCACCGGTGGGTCCTTTGTGGCAAGCTTCGAGAATGTCAAAAGCTGCCGGTCCATCAACACATCGGCGAATAATCAAATCAGCGCATTGTTTGAAGAGATACGGGTCATCCCAAAAGTAAGTCTTAATGTCTTTGAAGAACTTTTTCTTTTGCTGGGATGTTAACCTGTCAATGAGAATTCCACCCGCCAAGTAGTTTGCATTGTCCGCAAACCACGGGGTCTCATCTTGATTCGAATTGATAGACATTAAGGCCTCAAGGGGAAAAGAGTCATTGATCTCTTTGTTCGGATGATCCCCTTGATAAGGATCCTCAAGTCTGCTAAGATGATCCGCGGCTAGGTTTTCACCTCCCTTCTTATCACTAATTTCGATTTTAAATTCTTGAAGTAGCAAAACCCAGCGAAGAAGTCTTGGGAATCTTGTTTAGTTAACAAGTATTTCAACGCGGAATGATCGGTATAAACAATTGTGGTAGAAAGGACAAGATAGGGGCGGAACTTTTCAAAAGCATACACTACAGCTAAAAGCTCCTTTTCGGTAGTGGTATAATGCAATTGAGCCCCTGTCATTGTCTTGCTAGCGTAATGGATTGGTTGGAAGTGTTTGTTCACTCTTTGGCCCAAAACCGCTCCAGTAGTAAAGTCGTTGGCATCGCTCATCAACTCGAAAGGCAGCTCCCAATTAGGGGTAACCAATACCGGTGCCTTAGTAAGCTTATCCTTAAGAAGGTTGAAGGCTTCAATACACTCGTTGAAAAAGATAAAAGGAGTATCTTTTTCCAAGAGGTGGGTCATCGGGCGAGCGATTTTAGAAAAATCTTTGATGAATCGACGGTAGAAGCCCGCATGACCAAGGAAACTTCTCACACCCTTCACGGTTGAAGGTGGAGGCAATTTAGCAATAACATCGACTTTAGCACGGTCCACTTGAAGACCGGCTTTGGAAATCTTGTGTCCTAGCATGATGCCCTCTTTTACCATGAAATGGCATTTTTCCCAATTAAGAACAAGGCGAGTGTCTTCACACCGCTTAAGCATACGTTCTAAATTGGCAAGGCAAGCAGAGAAAGAATCGTCATAAACCGAGAAATCATCCATGAATACTTCCATAGTTTCTTCAACCATGTCATGGAAGATAGCCATCATACACCTTTGGAACATCCCAGGAGCATTGCATAAACCGAAAGGCATGCGTTTGTAAGCAAATGTTCTGTAGGGACAAGTGAATGTGGTCTTCTCTTGGTCTTTGGGATCGATGGGGATTTGAAAATACCCGGAGAAACCGTCTAAGAAGCAGTAATAGTCATTACCCGCTAGACTCTCGAGCATTTGATCCATGAAAGGAAGAGGAAAGTAATCTTTTCTCGTGGCATCATTGAGCTTGCGATAGTCGATACAAACTCTCCACCCAGTAACGAGACGAGTGGGAATCAACTCGTTGTGTTCATTGGGAACAACGGTTATTCCGCCCTTCTTGGGCACACAATGGACGGGACTCACCCATGGCGAATCCGAAATAGGGTAAATCAAGCGGGCATCAAGAAGTTTGATAACCTCTTGTTTGATGAGGTCATGAATGTGAGCATTAACCCTTCTTTGGCTCTGGATTGCGGGTTTAAAGTCATCCTCCATGAGAATCCTGTGAGTACAAAAGTTTGGATCAATCCCGCGGATATCGGAAATTTTCCAAGCAATTGCCTTCTTATGATCTTTAAGCACGGCGATGAGGCGAGATTTCTCTTCTTCTTTCAAGTCCTTCGCGATGATGACGGGCGACTTCTTCTTTTCTTCAAGGAACACGTACTCGAGATGGGACGGTAACTCCTTAAGCTCTAAATCCGGAGGATTTTTGATGGGAGGCGTATTAAAAGTCGGTTCATTGATAACAATAGCCTTGGGAGATGGTGGAGAAATATGGTCCTCTTTGAGAAGTTTCTCAATGAGAAGAATGTCTTCATCCCAATCGGTGGGAGAATCATCATTTTCTAAGTTCACATCTCCCATGGTTGCTTCAAAATCTTTCCAAATGAAATCACTTTCTCCAAATAGAGTTAGTGATGAATCAATAGAGGAAACGGTCTCAACATTGGGAGGAGAGGTAGGAATACTTTTGCAAGCATCTTTGAAGTGTTCTTCAGAAGCCTCATCAAGAACGTCGATACAATTAACACTCTCGTATGAATAAGGCTGTTTAGAAAGCTTTCCCATGTTGAAGACGATTTTATCGTCACCCACTCTCATGATAAGCTCACCCGCTTCAACATCTATGAGAGTGCGACCGGTTCTCAAGAATGGACGCCCAACGATTAATGGCACACGAGGGTCCATATCGTAGTCGACTACGACGAAATCGGCAGGAAAAGTGAATTTGTCGACTCCTACAAAAACGTCTTCGGCTATCCCCACTGGATAAGCAACCGTACGGTTAGCTAATTCCAAAGTCATTTTGGTGGGGACTAGCTCAGGGAGAGATAATTGCTTCCAAACACTTAAAGGCATTAAGTTAATACTGGCACCTAGATCGGCTAGGGCCATGCAGTTCTCTACTCCCGGGAAGTTGCAAGGGATTAAGAAGCGACCCGGATCACCAAGTTTAGTTGGCAATTTCCTTAAGAGAACTGCAGAGCAATTCTCATTAAGTTGGGTGTTAGCGATATCAAGAAGCTTCTCCTTGTCTCTAAGAAGATCTTTGAACATTTTCGCATATTTAGGCATATGAGCGAGAGCCTCAGCGAAGGAGATGTTGAAATTCAACTGTTTAAACATTTTGAGAAAGTTTGAAACCTGAATATCGTCCTTGCTTTTGAGATTCTCTTTCCTCAACCTTGAGGGATAAGGTATATCGGAAGAAGAGGAAGTGTTTGGGATCGAAGGATCACTCACATCCTTGGGTGGAGGAGGGGTAGAAGTAAGAGGTGGAGGAATTGGGGAAGTGGAAGATTGAGAAATAGGAATAGGGGACTCGTTTTCCTTAGTCACAATCACCGGTGGAGGTATATAAAGCTCGGGTTCCTTGGTACCTTTTCCACTGCGAGTGGTGATTGCTTTCATCTCCCTCTTGGATTCGCAATGGTGTTACTCGGAAGAGTACCCGAAGAAGAGGATTGATTACCTTGGAAGAAACCAGCCATCATGTTCCTTAAGTCATTCGTTTGACTTGCCAAAGTGTTTCGCATATCAGCTCGAAGATCGTTCCCTTGTTTCACCATGTCTGCTTTCAAGTTGAGCACTTCCCGCTGGAGATTTTCCACGATCACATCATTATTCCTCATGTAGGTTTCAACATATTGGTGTAATGCGGTGGGTTGGTTGGGAGGAGGAGCATGGTAGGCGGGTGGTTGATAAGCAGGTTGTTGGTAAACTTGGTTGTTTCTTTGAGGTGGATATGGTTGTCTTTGAGGTGTTTGGTATGGTGCACGAGGTTGTTGTTGAGGAGGGCGATTGAGGTTTTGTTGTTGGTTTGTGTTGTAAGGAGGAAAACCGGGCGGGGAAAGAAAGTTGTTTGAGCGGTAGCTAAGCAAGTTGCGGTCTCCTTGAGGACGAGCTTGATAAGCGGCCGGAGGATAGGTACCGTATGCTACGTTAACATTCTCAGAAGGATAGTCTTGGGTGGAGGTAAAGTAGTGTAAGAGTGAGGACCCCCGCATATTTCACATGGTTGGCTTACAGCATTGACTTGAGCGTTTTTAGCGTTGATGCTATTGGTGTTGCTAGCGGTTTGGGTAGCAAGCGATTCAAGAAGCAACGTAATTGTGTCAAGTCTCTTGTCGTTGTCACTAGTACTAGCACTAGCGGCATTGGTCTGAACACTCTTGGTTTGCACTCTAGACTTGTTCTCGATAATATCCCAAGCGGCATTAGAACTCTTAACCAAAATATTACCCCCCGAGGCACTATTTAGTGAATCTTTGTCATTCATGCTTAAACCATTGTAAAAAGTATTAATTTGGTGCACTTTGGTAAAACCATGTTGTGGGCACTTTCTTAAAATTTCTTTAAAACGGTCCCAAGATTCACTAAAAGTCTCATCGTACTTTTGTTCAAAGTTAATAATTTCATTCCGCAAAGCGGTAGTACGAGAGGGTGGGAAAAAGTAGTTTATGAATTTGGTCTCCAAATCCGTCCACGTCAGAATACTTTGTGGCGGTTCCTTTGCAAGCCAATGTCGGGCTTGTCCCTCTAAGGAGAAAGGAAAAAGTTGTAAACGGATTACCTCTTGTGGAAGACCATTGAAGTTGACCGTATTCGTGAGTTGCAGGAACCTTTTGATGTGGTCATGAGGATCATCAATGGTACGCCCCAAGAATGGTTGAGCAGAGACCATCTGCATAAATCCGGATTTGAGCTCAAAGATGTTGGCTGCAATCACGGGTATGACAATTGGATCGTTGTTGCCCACTACATGTGCTTGCAAAAGTTCAATCATAGGGCGATTGTCCGGTAGAGGTTCATTGTTGTTGTTATTATTGTTGTTTTGAGGTGGATTGTTATTGTTGTTGTGTACACCGGCCATGTCTAAGTCTTCGAGAGGCTCGGGCTCTTGATAAGACGTTGCTCGTGTATGCATGCACCTGCAAAAGAACTAACAAAGCAAACAAGAAATATTTTTGGTTTTTTTATGTTTTTTTTTTTTTTTTTTTTTTTTTTTTTTTTTTTGAAAATTTTTTATTTTTATATTTTTTTTTAAATTTTTATGAAAAAGTAACGTTCACGGAGAACGGATCCCAAAATCCAAGTTCTCACAAAAAATTGTTAATCTTTACGAGAAGAGCCGGCAGCGGCGCCATTTGATACTCGTGTTTTGCTGGGGGTTCAGATTAATTCTCGGAATCTTCTCGAATTGATCCCGGTTCAAAGTGGAATAGTTGTTCTTTGTGACAAATAGGGGGTTTGGTTTTCTATTCTACGGAAAAGGAATAAAAAGAGCAAAGTCGTGAAAATAAGCTAAGACAATAGACAAACGAAAATTAAGGTAAAAGAAATAAAGATGAGTTCAAAGTTTAACAACAAACGAAAAGTGTTTAATAACGTAACTAAAAAAAACTTAGAAAATTAAAGTGAGAAAAGCTGGAAGAAATGCTCATTCGGAATAAATAAAAATTCAATCCTTGATTCGGAATGTGATGGTGATGCGCAATATTGAAATTGATCCGGAATGTGATGGTTGATGCGGAATATTGAAGTTGATCCGGAATCAAAGGGTTGATGCGGAATATTGATGTTGATCCGGAATCAAAGGGTTGATCCGAAATAATTGATTATTCCGGATGAAAGGTTTTGATCCAGAATATAAAATATTCCGGATGAACAAACTTGATTCGGAATAAAAAATAAACAGTGCTTGATTCGGAATATAACAACTGATCCGGAATATCCGGTTGATCCGGAATACTAGGGTTGATCCGGAATAACTGAATATTCCGGATGAAAGACTTGACTCGGAATAATGGTTATTCCGGATGGAAGACACTGATCCGGAATATAAAATATTCCGGATGAATAAACTTGATACGGAATAAAAATGCTGGTCCGGAATAATAAGTCAAAATCACTGATGCAGAATCTTGGAATGATGAAGAACAGTAAAGAAACAGAGAAGACGATTTTTAACAAAATCAATCAAAATAAACCTAAAGATTTAAGCCAAGCTAACCAATAATCATCTACTAACCATAAACATCAAATCCCAACAATAAAAACACAAAACCCACTAACTTTTGAAGATCAAATCAACCAAATAAAACTTGAAAACTTTAAATCAATAAGAACAATATGAACAAGATTAATGCAAAGATTAAGTTGATTGATTAATGTAGAGTAAACAAAAGAAAAGATTAAGCACTTACAAGATTAAAGATTGAATCAAGAAAAATAAAAATCACCAACACCTTAGTGGTGTTGGCTTCTTCCCTACGAAACAAAAAGAAAGAAATAAAAAATATAAAAACTTGATCAAAATGTGTGAAGGATCCCTTTATATAGTCCAAGTGGTTGGTTGGTGAGTGGTCATTCTTCTTTATTTTCGTCTTCTCATCTTTTCAGTAAAGTCAATGTTTTCGATTCTGATTCGGGATTTGTCGACGAATAAATTCAACTCGTCTTTTAATTTCTTCGATTAATAGACTTGAGTTCTTCGACATATGTAAATCTTCCGTCTTTGGTCCTTTTCTTCGATAAATCTTCAAATAGGCCCATTGACTTCGAATCTTTTGCATCTCTTGGACAATAGACTTCGTCTTGAGTGTTTTTCTTTGATAAAACCCGTGCAATCCCATGTTTTCTTTAATATTTATCCGGTTGGCTCTGAAAACACAACAAACACACAAACCACGTATAATTCCAAACAAATGATATTAAATACGCGTTTTGGTCTTGTTTTAGCAAGAAATAAGTGGTTAAAGGATGGGTGTTTTCACACCTATCAACACGTGTCACGAATAATTATTGTAACACCCCCAAATTTGTACGATTCAATACAGCGGAAGACTCGTTGGTGTTACGGGATAGCACATTACTCACATCATAGACAACGCATAAAAATCGCGTCGTTTGTTAATAAAGCATTTCCATTCATAAATATCAAAGTTACATAGGTCCCAAGTCATTACATTTCATACAAAGTTTTACAAAATATTTGAATGGAAAATATGGTTTAAGTGCGGGCCATGAATTCTTGTCGTCTTCCCGAGAATTACCTTCAAGTACCTGAGATAAAACATGTTAAAAGAAAAGGTCAGCGATAACGCCGAGTGAATTCATAGAGTTTAATAAATTCCATCAATATAACTTTGGTATAAAATTATTACCAAAAATCATTTCATACAAACCATTGTAATAGGCCATAAAATAGCCAAAATCATTTATACAAATCTCTATTAAAATCATAATATAGGCATTTGCCTTAAAAATCATTATACGAATCATTGTCGTTAAAAACACCATACAATACGTTTTGCAACGTTGTATAGATTAAATAAAAACCGTTATATGAATATGGTTATAAAAACCAAAACACAAACATAATATCAATAGTATGACCCTGTATTGCTAGTCAGGCAATACATCGTAATTCGGAGCGTCTAGTATTATTTCGGTGATTGGATTATTATAAGCCGCATGACATTGTTACCTTACTAAACCAACAACGGGTAGCTAACCCGATACTCAATTTGCCCATCTAAAGTAGCGTGTCGTCACAAAGGTCACGCTATGGAAATCTTCTCATACATAAATTCGCTTACCAATCAATGTGGCACGACGGGGATCAACCGTCAAGGCGCGAACTGGGGTGATCGTCCCCAAATAGTACTATTATATGCATAAGCGTCTACCAAATCCCGGTAGTTCACAATTCATGCTAATGGGACTTTTAGTGACATAACCTAACTTTAATAATCCATTTAATTTCATCTATCGGGTCATTTAATCATTTATCGGGTCATACAATCGGGTCATTCAATCATTCGGGTCCAAAATGAATAAACAATCGGGACAATTGGTGTCCTACTGTATAAAAACTAACATGTTATCTCCCTCGCGGGTTTATAAAACATTTCATAAAAACATTTAAAAGAGTGCGAGGCTATGAACTCACGTTGATGTGGGAAGGCGGGTTATCGGCAATTCGGACGTACGGTATGTGCTTCAATCACGGAAACCTAGACAAATAATACTCGGTCCAATGACTTTTATCAAAATAAAAATATATATATATGATGATTTTTGTACATATGATGATAATCAAGTGGGTTTATACATCCTTGTTTACTCAATTTAGTGTTTACGTTTTGGTAACATTTTACTAGTTTGCTAGTTTTACCTATTTTCATGTTTTAAGTCCAATAAGCCTTTTATAAGTTCTTTAACTTGTTTTAATCCCTTTTATACCTATATTATCAGTATATATACTTTCCATGTTGGGCCCAAGTGGGTTAAGCCCAATAAGTTCTTTTTACAAGTTTTTATCTTATTTAGTCCATTTATTAGTCCAATAGGTTTAGTTAGCTCGTAAATGTCCGTATTTCTTATAGTTCGGGTTTTATCGGTTTTTACTTGTATTAGTTACTTATAAATCAGTATATGACTTTTATAAACTTTACATTAGACGGGTTTGGTCGTCTAAGTTTTATTTGGCAAAAAACGTTAATTTTACGGTGATAGCCGAAAAAGTCGTAAAAATCAAGTTTATAGTTTTTATTACTTATAAATATTATTTCACCACCATTTATATAATTTATCCATTTAATTAACCTTTTATATATTTATATAAATAAGTTTTATAAGTTAGTGGGTTTTTATTTTACATTTTATAAAATAAAATATGAGTGCTTATATAATAATAAAAAACATTAATTCTTAAAAATCTGATTTTTATCTTCATGTTCACCATTTTTAACATATCTAGAATTCTATAATGAATTGTTCTTCATAATATGTGCTACATTTAACTTAGTTATAGCTACTGCCCATTTTAAGTTTATCATGCCTTAACAGTCCTTACAAAACTGCTTATTCAGATTAGACTACCTAACTTGTTTTGATCATATCTCACTCATTATTTTGATTCCATTACATGGCCAACTCTCACATGTGTATAACATCTTGTACTTACTGTAAATGGATCAAACCATGCAATTTTATCAGTTCATCTTTTAGTTACATACTGTTTTTACACAGCCAACAAAATAATCAAGATTTTAGCCTTATTTCTTATAGTTATCAACCTTTTTAATCATATCTATCAACACCAAATCCCCACACAATACTTTTAATCATCATTCATCATCATATACATATACATAAGTAAAATGAATACAAGATTACATAATCAAAAATAACAAGAGGATGAGGAGAACAATCTTTATACCACCATTAGTGATGAAAAGATGAGATTTTTGATGAACAAGACTTGGTTCTTGTTATCAACTCTTCAACTTTAGCAAGGAAACTTCTTGGGTCCTTTGGATAGATGAACACCTCCATGAATTCAGCCCTTTAACCTCATGAAAACTCCTTTTCATAGGTTAAGATCACCTCCAATCTTTATATCTTCAAAGGGTTTCCATCATATGTGTGAATAACACAAGTTTTAGTGGTTGAAAATTGATCAAATGGGGTGTTTAAGGTGAGGATGGGACGAATTTTAGAGAGAGGGAGGAGTGTTGTGTGGTTTTTGCATGTAAGAAATGAGTTAGCTAGTTTAGAGATGGTGGTTTTGATGCTTAGTTGCTTACTATGTAAGCTTAGGACAAGTGTCCATAAAATGACACCAAATGTGGTGTGGTGTAGCAAGTTGGCCACCCATATAGATAGTGGGGTGGGATAAATTAGTTTATCCCATCCCGCTAATTTACGGGTACTCCTCGATTCTAGTTTCCTTGATTTGTGTGCCCCCGGGTCGTTTTACGAAAAACGTTTTTATAAATTTTGAATCAACGTCACAAAACGAATCAAGTAAAAATTGTCTCATCAAAAACGGAGTTCGAAAACGTAAATACATAATCCTAAGGTTTCCGATTTAGTTGTAAAGGACGTTAAAAAATAAAATCGTAAGTCCTAATCTCTTCTCGTAAATTTGTGAGTTTGTGAACCAACACAAATTTAAAATCTCAAAATAATATTCACGGATAAATTTATTTTCTAAAATGTCGGACTGTCACCAAAACGGTGTATGTAAACGTAAGCACGTAACGTAGAATCCTCCGGTTTAGACGTAGTCGACGCTACTTCAAGACGTAAATTCAAATTACTTCCCAAAAATAAGTGAGTTCATATTGTAACATTAAAATAATATTTTCAAATAAATATTGAGAATAAAAATATCAACCATAAATTGACGGATTGTCACAGCATTTACCCCTAAACAGGATCTTTGTCCTCAAAGATCATCTTACCTTACTACTCGCTTCTTATAAAGTTAAAGCCATGTGGGTAATTCCTCCACACTCGGTCTTTTCTCACAAGTGTAATTCATTATAATATGCGAGTTTCATCAGACATAACTACGGGAATAAGATCAGGCTTAATGTTGACTTACTTTCTCTATCCATGATGTTCACGGGTTTTTAATGAATGCAACTTTTCGTCGATCTAAGCTTAACTAAGAACAATCAGATTTTCACTTGATAGATATTCCATCATGTTCGATATACGAAACGTAATTCACGTAGTCTTTGAAGTCCTAGGGTAGAACCAGCTTATATGCCTTTCAATCCCAACTTTTATATCATCTCAATGGTCCCAACCAACGGGGACTTATATCCCATGATTTGTCAGATCATGAATTCATTTTACCAAGGTTAAAATTTTTGGCATAACTTCGCTACCCATTTGGCACTTCAAGATCTACATTTCATATTCACATAACTTCCTGCCCACTATCGGCAGTTAATAATCAAATCCTAATTTCAACAATCATTTCAGATCTCCCGGGTCGGGTATTTTGCAAGGTTAGGTTCACCATCATAGGAAACCTTAAACCTAAAAGACATGTCCAACTCACAATGGGTGTATGTCGGATGTCTTCATCTCAACTTTTGCTTACAGATGCTCTAATATAGATCCTAACAAGATTAGATCTCGATCCTAATACGATAATTATCAATGATAATCTCTCCAAAGGAAAACGATTATACGGTCTAATACCAAAGGTCAATCATTCAAACATAGAACAACGCTTATAGTATTTTGTATCGTTAATTTACCTCGTCCCTTCGATTGGGGTGGTACATAGTACTCTCATCAAGGTTCGTTCTTAATGATTTCTGAGCAAATCTCTAGAAATTCTATGCGAAGCGAGGATCTTGATATATAGATGATCGATACAGGCACACTATGTTTACATAACTCCTTTAAATAAAAGAGTCTATTTCTTCATCAAGATTCTATCATTAACGAGAATGATATTAGCAGATTTGGTTAGTCTATCGACGATGACCTAAATCGAGTCAAATTCAGGTGATGACATTTGCAATAGTTAAACGTTTACTAATGTATGAGGCGGTGTCTGCCTTCATAATTGCCATCAGTACAACCTCTTCAGACAAAGATACTTTTAGTCATAAAATGACATAAATAGAATACTTATACTTACAAATCCCAACATAACTATATCTCATAATCTCCATATTTAGGCAACCACAAGTGGCCTTTTATACGTTTAACGCTATCGGCTTCTCAATTTTTAATGATTCACATTATCCGCGAACCCCTTTTATAAGCATCGGTTCTGTTTTAATTTGTTCGGCAATTTATTTTGCACCCTCATTATTAAGGAACATGTCCTAATTGGTTCTTTATCTTTTCTACATAATGCATCGGTATTAATATTCGCTTCTCATGATGATATAATTATCATGTCCACAATTCACTCAGATATTCTTTCTATATTATGCGTTAGTAATTACGTTCACCTTTCTTCTTATTTCCTAAGCTTCAGTTTAGTTTCAGCTATCATTTTTATCAGTTTTACTCAATCCGACGTTTAAAGCGTCGATAATTATTACAAGTAATTGAATAATAATTAGTTATTATTTATGAAACGTAAACGTAAAAATTTTAAATTTTCTTAGTTTGACCAATTATATTATATGTTCAAAATAAATTTGAGTTTAATTAACAAGATTTTCGTTGATTTATCGAAAATAATTAATAAGATTCGTAAATGTTCGAAAAAACCTTTGTTTATACTTTGGTCAAAGTTTTATTAGTTGAAAAGAAAAAATTGTCGTTTTAAGTTTTCAGGTTATGGTATAAATGGTTTTACTCAATCTTTCTTAAGTTATCTTGAGGTATACACAAACATTTACCCCTAAACAGAAGTTTAGTTAAATGGTTTGTGTATAAGGGAATAATCCCTTTAAAAATCCTTTGTTAAAACATTTGTCAAAACATATTTCCATTTCTTTTTGGTAAAATCCAAAGTCTTAAAAGGGCTCTTAATTTTTGAAGAGTCTATATGCATACATCTTACCATTATTAATCCAACGGTCATTTTATGTAAAGGATTAAGTTTTTAATCCCTAAGCGTTAATGGTTCTAATCTTTGAAAAGTCAATATAGCTTCCATTATTTATTAATCACACGGTTAAATAATATAAAAAGATTAAGTCTTTAAACCTCATGTTATATATTCAAGGTACAGGTTTTAATTGTTTGGCCAATCTAGGGCAATCTATAATTAATTATTAACTTCATTCTTATTCTTATAAACAAATAAATGGTCCTTCATGATCACGAGCATGAATTTATCAAATTACAGCCTACACACGTGATTCACAAATTTTATGAATGCTACATGTGTATTAGTCAATCCAAACGACATCACGTGAAACTCATAATGTTCATTACAAGTACCGGATCTAGTGATTGGAATAGATAATCTTTTTCGCAGATGCGAAGTTGATGATAACCATGCTATGGATCAAATTTGCTAGAACCTTGTAAATGATCGAACAATTCTTCCATTTCGAGTTATGGATATCGTTTTCGATTGTCAATTTACTCAGTCACAGTAATCTATAAATATAAGGAAAGATAACACCATAGCTCTTCAGGATGACAGGCTTGGTATAATAAAATCTTTCTCCGACAACTTTCTCAGTTGTACGGTAATTCCTTTAATTTAGATGGTGCTGACGTACAGTGCACAAGCCACAAGTGCAGCACCGGAAATATAATCAATACCAATTTCAACTTGCCGTAATGGCAAAAGTCTAGTTAATTAATCAGCAAATACCTCCTAAAGTTTCCGATAACACGAACACTTTTTTTTTAATAAATTCATATTGGGTTCTTCTATATTATAATATCTATGACTAATTCATAATCATTCACGGTATAATCTCAAGTCTAAATGCAGGATATGGTCATTCATCAAGAATCATTTAGATCACTTTTGATAATCAACATCTTATCTTTTAGGGAATTCTAATCGAGTTCCCATCAATTAAGACAATGTCGTCATGTCATAATCAATCAATCCATTCTACCGGCATTATCAACTTGCCAGTTTCATTACCGTCGATAAGATGTGAACTTCTCAAAAGTCTAATAATAACTCATAATCCTTCACAAATTCAAGGATATATGGAGACACAACTATCATCTAAAGAGTAAGGTCAACGCATAATCTATGCGAGAGAATTTCAAATCAGATACAGACGAAAACATTTAACGAATATGAATATATCCCATGTTTTCATAATTTGAGTACGCATTCGAAAGCTCCTCGGATCGTTACCAAGGTCATTCAAATGAAATCAAATCATAAAAAATGATAAGAACGTCGATACATCCAATCGGGTATCAACACTTGGTAATCAGATACTTTTCCTAAGAATCTCACTACGAGAGAATTGGATACGAAAGAATTGTGAATTGTCAAATAAGACAATTTCCACAGATGAGTAAATTCGACTCAGAAGAATAGATGCTACAGGTACATATGTAGGTGTCCCTAACATTATGTCCTTATTTTTCACTTCTTGCAGATCTCATAAAATTTAATCTTTCACGATCTTCAAAGAAAATGTAGTGTTTATTCATTAGTTTAATGGTGACTACTAATCAGTCTTGCATGGTCCATTCCAAATTGTATGTAGGCGCGCAACTGTATACAATTTCAAGATTAACGATGCAATACTCAGTTCGTCAAAAATTTATCATCATGTTTATAATAAAAACATTTTCATGCTTAATTCTTAAATAAGAATCCAAAATAAATTTACAAAGATTTTCTTTGTTATGAAAACAATTAAGTTTTCCAAGGTGTTTTATAAACAAATTCATTTTGATAACAATCACTTATAAATCTCACTTTGAATAATCCTTATAGTGATGAAAAATCAATTTTTCTCAAGGGATACGGTTTTATCTTATAAAAATAATGAGTGATTTGTAGAAGAGTGATGAAAGCTTGTTTACCAAGAACTTAACTACAATATGATAGGAAATGAGCTTTAGCCAAATAATCATGAGGTTCATGACCTTGATGGCACTCAAAAAGAATAATTCACAACGTAACTCAATCAAGATGAGTACTTGCTCAATGGTTGCATCACTAACGCGAACATTAGGAAGAAGCAATAAAAGATAGATAACATCAATACATGTAGAATTTAGCAATCAAAGGTAGTCTTTTCATTAATCACAAACAAGTCAAAATTGTACCGTAACACATTACGCGTCACTATGTCATACAATTCTCAGAACTCATCCTACCAACTGATGTCACAGTTAAGTTAGGGATTATTTTTAAAAGATACCACAATGAATACTAATCTACAAGAGTCATTAGGTGTTTCACATGTCCCGGAAGATCCATCGGTCTCAATTTAGAAGAAGATTTCTTCAATTTATTTCTTGGACACTGGGCATCCTCGTTAGTGGACAATGGTCTAGGAACAACCCTTAACACGAATCAACAATCAATTAAATCCTTATAATTCAATCACAAAACTTAACGACTTCCTCTTAACAATCTTATATTCCATACAAGTTAAATTTTACTTTATTCAAGTTTCAACCAATTTTATACTCAATTCAATATCCTACCTCATATTCCAATACTTTCAATCTTATTCTTAGGCCTTAATAGGCAATAAAAGCTCGATATGAACAACACTTAATTTCAATCCTATATCTCTTACAACAACAATTATCAAATGAGTCATTAATATAAAATGACTTGATCATTCAACTAGACTTCTCGGAAAGGTACTAGTGGCATGAGGATTTTGGGTAATCGTTCCAATGATAGCTTCAAGTGCAACATTCACCCTTTCGATTTCAAATTTAAGAATTGGATGACAACGACTCAGATGACATCTTTCTAGGTGGTAACATTTTGTCAAACTCCACTCTATAAGGAAAGATCGTCATGACATCGATATCAGATTTAATCTTGCCAATCCTTTTTCAATATCACAATCAACTAATATCTACATTTCTACGAATATTAACCATTTGTTGGGATCATATATATCCACAACATGGTTTAGATCTAGAATAGCTAGAATTCCTACGAGAATAGCTTCGATTAATTTACTAGGGGATTTAGGGTTTCTTGTGACAATCTACGTCGTATAAATACCTCGTATAAATATCAAACTAATCATCAAACAATCATGTAATAAAATTACATCATATATATATATAATCCAAGTTATATATATATTGAAATAACACTTCTCAGTCTTGGCCTTGTCGGTAACTCGGGAATTCTTCGGCACCGTTATAGTCAAAAGATTTTTATACATTTTTAGAAAAATGTTTATAGTTAAAAGATTTTGAAATGTTTTATTCAAAACCATAGTTTTAAAATCTTTCGTTCTCTATAACGAGAGCTCTGGTACCAAACTGTAACACCCCCAAATTTGTACGATTCAATACAGCGGAAGACTCGTTGGTGTTACGGGATAACACATTACTCACATCATAGACAACGCATAAAAATCGCGTCGTTTGTTAATAAAGCATTTCCATTCATAAATATCAAAGTTACATAGGTCCCAAGTCATTACATTTCATACAAAGTTTTACAAAATATTTGAATGGAAAATATGGTTTAAGTGCGGGCCATGAATTCTTGTCGTCTTCCCGAGAATTACCTTCAAGTACCTGAGATAAAACATGTTAAAAGAAAAGGTCAGCGATAACGCCGAGTGAATTCATAGAGTTTAATAAATTCCAAAAATCATTTCATACAAACCATTGTAATAGGCCATAAAATAGCCAAAATCATTTATACAAATCTTTATTAAAATCATAATATAGGCATTTGCCTTAAAAATCATTATACGAATCATTGTCGTTAAAAACACCATACAATACGTTTTGCAACGTTGTATAGATTAAATTAAAACAGTTATATGAATATGGTTATAAAAACCAAAACACAAACATAATATCAATAGTATGACCCTGTATTGCTAGTCAGGCAATACATCGTAATTCGGAGCGTCTAGTATTATTTCGGTGATTGGATTATTATAAGCCGCATGACATTGTTACCTTACTAAACCAACAACGGGTAGCTAACCCGATACTCAATTTGCCCATCTAAAGTAGCGTGTCGTCACAAAGGTCACGCTATGGAAATCTTCTCATACATAAATTCGCTTACCAATCAATGTGGCACGACGGGGATCAACCGTCAAGGCGCGAACTGGGGTGATCGTCCCCAAATAGTACTATTATATGCATAAGCGTCTACCAAATCCCGGTAGTTCACAATTCATGCTAATGGGACTTTTAGTGACATAACCTAACTTTAATAATCCATTTAATTTCATCTATCGGGTCATTTAATCATTTATCGGGTCATACAATCGGGTCATTCAATCATTCGGGTCCAAAATGAATAAACAATCGGGACAATTGGTTTCCTACTTTATAAAAACTAACATGTTATCTCCCTCGCGGGTTTATAAAACATTTCATAAAAACATTTAAAAGAGTGCGAGGCTATGAACTCACGTTGATGTGGGAAGGCGGGTTATCGGCAATTCGGACGTACGGTATGTGCTTCAATCACGGAAACCTAGACAAATAATACTCGGTCTTAGACTCGGTCCAATGACTTTTATCAAAATAAAAATATATATATATATGATGATTTTTGTACATATGATGATAATCAAGTGGGTTTATACATCCTTGTTTACTCAATTTAGTGTTTACGTTTTGGTAACGTTTTACTAGTTTGCTAGTTTTACCTACTTTCATGTTTTAAGTCCAATAAGCCTTTTATAAGTTCTTTAACTTGTTTTAATCCCTTTTATACCTATATTATCAGTATATATACTTTCCATGTTGGGCCCAAGTGGGTTAAGCCCAATAAGTTCTTTTTACAAGTTTTTATCTTATTTAGTCCATTTATTAGTCCAATAGGTTTAGTTAGCTCGTAAATGTCCGTATTTCTTATAGTTCGGGTTTTATCGGTTTTTACTTGTATTTGTTACTTATAAATCAGTATATGACTTTTATAAACTTTACATTAGACGGGTTTGGTCGTCTAAGTTTTATTTGGCGAAAAACGTTAATTTTACGGTGATAGCCGAAAAAGTCGTAAAAATCAAGTTTATAGTTTTTATTACTTATAAATATTATTTCACCACCATTTATATAATTTATCCATTTAATTAACCTTTTATATATTTATATAAATAAGTTTTATAAGTTAGTGGGTTTTTATTTTACATTTTATAAAATAAAATGTTAGTGCTTATATAATAATAATAAATATTAATTCTTAAAAATCTGATTTTTATCTTCATGTTCACCATTTTTAACATATCTAGAGTTCTATAATGAATTAGAAGCTCATTTTTGGGTGACATGTTCTTCATAATATGTGCTACATTTAACTTAGTTATAGCTACTGCCCATTTTAAGTTTATCATGCCTTAACAGTCCTTACAAAACTGCTTATTCAGATTAGACCACCTAACTTGTTTTGATCATATCTCACTCATTATTTTGATTCCATTGCATGGCCAACTCTCACATGTGTATAACATCTTGTACTTACTGTAAATGGATCAAACCATGCAATTTTATCAGTTCATCTTTTAGTTACATACTGTTTTTACACAGCCAACTAAATAATCAAGATTTTAGCCTTATTTCTTATAGTTATCAACCTTTTTAATCATATCTATCAACACCAAATCCCCACACAATACTTTTAATCATCATTCATCATCATATAGATATACATAAGTAAAATGAATACAAGATTACATAATCAAAAATAACAAGAGGATGAGGAGAACAATCTTTATACCACCATTAGTGATGAAAAGATGAGATTTTTGATGAACAAGACTTGGTTCTTGTTATCAAATCTTCAACTTTAGCAAGGAAACTTCTTGGGTCCTTTGGATAGATGAACACCTCCATGAATTCAGCCCTTTAACCTCATGAAAACTCCTTTTCATAGGTTAAGATCACCTCCAATCTTTATATCTTCAAAGGGTTTCCATCATATGTGTGAATAACACAAGTTTTAGTGGTTGAAAATTGATCAAATGGGGTGTTTAAGGTGAGGATGGGACGAATTTTAGAGAGAGGGAGGAGTGTTGTGTGGTTTTTGCATGTAAGAAATGAGTTAGCTAGTTTAGAGATGGTGGTTTTGATGCTTAGTTGCTTACTATGTAAGCTTAGGACAAGTGTCCATAAAATGACACCAAATGTGGTGTGGTGTAGCAAGTTGGCCACCCATATAGATAGTGGGGTGGGATAAATTAGTTTATCCCATCCCGCTAATTTACGGGTACTCCTCGATTCTAGTTTCCTTGATTTGTGTGCCCCCGGGTTGTTTTACGAAAAATGTTTTTATAAATTATGAATCAACGTCACAAAACGAATCAAATAAAAATTGTCTCATCAAAAACGGAGTTCGAAAACGTAAATACATAATCCTAAGGTTTCCGATTTAGTTGTAAAGAACGTTAAAAAAATAAAATCGTAAGTCCTAATCTCTTCTCGTAAATTTGTGAGTTTGTGAACCAACACAAATTTAAAATCTCAAAATAATATTCACGGATAAATTTATTTTCTAAAATGTCGGACTGTCACCAAAACGGTGTATGTAAACGTAAGCACGTAACGTAGAATCCTCCGGTTTAGACGTAGTCGACGCTACTTCAAGACGTAAATTCAAATTACTTCCCAAAAATAAGTGAGTTCATATTGTAACATTAAAATAATATTTTCAAATAAATATTGAGAATAAAAATATCAACCATAAACTGACGGATTGTCACAATTATTATGTTAAATTACGTATATAAAAACACACGATAATTATTATTTATAATAAATTATAATCACGAACATTAGAACACGATCATTGAACTACGTATAACATTAATAAACACGACAATTATTACGTATAATAATTATAGCACGAGTATTAGAACATGATATATACGAAGTATAAGTAAGACAAACTAACACGGATAATATGCGCGAGTGTACACGAGTTATATGTTAACTAAGAAAAAGGCACGGGTTGCCTTCGGGCTTTGTGGTAGCCGTGGACAAGGGGAAGAAAGGGGCCCATGCCCACTTTGAATTTTAACTAAAGGGAAAACTAAAACACAAAGTTTTACATATCACATAATTTTACAAAAAGTTAAAACTCTAGCCTCCCCTTGGTTCTTAGCCTCGGCGTTCCCAAAGAGAAAGGGAGATTCGGTTTGGTTTTTGATCTTGGATTCCTACGTGGTTGTGTTCGTGATCCTAATCCTTGTTTAATCACGTGTACAATATATCAAGAACCTTGATCTTTTAGTTCTTTTTAATTTATTTATGAACATATGATTTGATCTTAAGAATAATTAATATAAACATGTTATGGGATTATTAAAACAAGAATAAGGGTCCGATTGGTTTGTTGTGTGGTTCGGTAGCCCACCGAGAGCCAAAGGCTCTCGGTGTCCCTCGTTTTGCCATAGCTGAGACCCCTAGGGGCTCGGTGAGTGTCTTGGTCGAGCAGCAGGAACCACCGGCACAAGCTAGTGGCTATGTGGTTCGAGCAGAAGGAACACGCGAGGCAGCAGGGGGAACCACCGGCCTAAGCTGGTGGGAACCTTGTTCTAGCAGTGGCTAGCCACGGCGCAACAGCAGTGGTAGTTGCCGTCGTTAGCTGCGTAGCCACCAGCCGCCACCACAGCCGCGGATGTGAGTGGTGGTTGGTGTTTAGGTGTTGGTTTTTGTCTCGGGTTTCGGGCTCGAGATTGGTTGCTAATTTTTACAAGATTAATTAAATTAATTAACATGTCTAATAATTAATTTAATTATAACATGGACTTAGGTTATATTATTTTTTATAAATCATACATGTTTAGCCTAAGTATATTTTGTCATTTAATTTTAGACTATAGTTTATTAATTAATTAAAACATGAACTTATAATTAATTAATAAATTTCATAAAGTAGGTTTATTAATTAAAATTAATAAAATATGTTAACCTAAGTATTATACTAGACTTAATTTAATTTAACCATGATTTAATTAAATTTGTATAACCTATACTTTATTAATTAACCATGATATATTATTAATTAATAAAACATGTACTATCATTATTAATTAATAATTAATTATAACCTATAGTATTTAATTAACAAACTATACTATTATTTCCATGACTTATAACTTTTAACCAGTAAACACTAGCTTGTATTATTAGCTTATGAATCCATCTTATTTCTAATTATGGAAACTTTCTATTTCATGAAACTTACTATTTTTATAAACTTCCTATTTTTAGAAACTGATATATTTTTTGAAACTTTCTATTTTTGGAAACTTTCTATTTTTCGGAACTTTCTATTTTTGGAAACCTATTATTTTTAGAAAGTTACTTATTATTACACTACAAGTATAATAATACAAGAACAGGAGAAAATACATAATCAGAAGACATGAAATACATGAATAATACAATATATCATTTAAAACAGAAAAATAAGACAAGAACATATAAAACAAGCTAAGAACATACAAGAACCAGTTACGTACTCAGATATCAGACAACTCATACATGTCCCTTATTTATGTATCAATAGTGAGGTCGAAGTAGGACTTTTCATCTTTTCATCTTTTCTCGTTCATAAGACATAAGGTACGGATATTTCGTCCTTCTGTATGGACATTCTTTTCCTTATTAGGATTCCCCGTTGCAGCCAACTATTTTTCCAAAGTATTTTTTTTATATGTTTTGATCTGCTTATGTTAGGTTTAAATGCCTAATCCATATACATGCATGATCATGTCACCTAGTTATGGAGGTACCATAACCATAACACTGGAGGCATCAGTGTTATAACTTCCCCACGGTGGAGTGATTTCTCGTGGTGTCCTTTCACAGTTTTGGCCATATATTTATATTATCATGTTGGGCGTATGGGTGAATCCTAGTTACATGTTTTTATAGGATTTTCATGGTGAATGTGATGTGTGCCTTGCATCCTTCACAAGGATTTGATCCCTCCTACCCAGACTAATTAATTAGAGGCATCCCCTCTAAATGCATGATGAGGTCTCCCCTCCAAGTGTTCATTCATGGTGGAACCTCATGACCTATTTAGGCTATTGGCTAATTAATACATTTTCGTATTAAAACATAAGTCTTTTCAAACTATAAAACCAGTTTTATGAACATATTCTAGGTTATCTAGGAATTATACATTTCCGTTGCTATTAGTCTTATTATGCTTATGTCATTTCATGCTATGCTTGTATATCCGTTTACTAGGCGTTATGCTCAGCCGTTTTCCTTTCATGTTCTCAAACGCCAGGTACTTAGGGACGCTCGTAGACTTTGAGAGTACGTCCATACGGATGGAAGCTATCTATACTTCATCACTTAATGCATTTCTATACATTACGTTACTTCATTTCTTTGGACATTGTTTAGTCCTTTTCCATTTAAGTATTTATATTCATGTGTGTGAGCTTATGTTGGACTACCGGTGTTGGATTCCGGTATTTCCTTTTATAGTCACTTAATGTTTTTGGACATTTACCTTGCATGTTTTGATGACACGCCATAATTATCCTGTGATATTCCATTTATCAAAATGGGGTGTTACAATTATGGTATCAAAGCCAAGGTTTCGACCTGTAGTCTCTAAAACCATGACCTGTGATTAGTGGGTAACCACCATGGTCTTCCTAGAAATGATAGTTGTTTTCATGCATTTGTTTCATGTATCTTTGTTGCAGGAATTTTGACTAAGTAATGGTTGGTACAAGACTGGCCATATTTAGTCGCATGTACTTTTAATAGAATCATTTTGTTTTGATGAACCGACCCATAGGCGTTCATCCTCTTCATGTCATTTTGTTTGGTGAACCGACCCATAGGCGTTCACCCAAACCCATGTCATTTTCATTGCCCATTCATTAATACACTTTTTCATGCATAAAAAAATTCATGTTTATATGCATATTTTTTTTCTTGTTTGTATGCTATGTTTTAATCAGCTTAATCATTGCATTTTGTTTTATACTGTGAGATGGTTCTCACACGTTAACAAGAACAACTGAATGCAGCAGTCCAAGTTGTTATGCAAGCTATGCTTCCTCCACTAAGGAATGAAATTCGAGCCGAGGTGCAAGCTGCCAACAATCAGCACCCTCAAAATCCTCCTCTTCCACCTCCAGCTACCGTGATCACATGGATGGAGTTATTCAATAAGCAGCGTCTGAAATCTTTCGAGCAGACTGACAGCCCCACTGAGGCTGAGAGTTAGATAGCTCACATTGAGAAGATCTTTGAAGCTATAGGATGCGACCCTATCTTTAATGCAAGGTTAGCTTGCTACAAGTTTGAAGGAAACTTGCTTGCATGGTGGAAGGCACTTAAGATGTCGAATGGAGGCGACGACTGGGTGACTGGCTTGAGTTGGGTAGAGTTGAAGGAGTTGGTTATGGGCCAGTTCTTCCCGAAAGCTGAGCAAGATAAGCTCAAGATGGAGTATCATGGTATTAGGCAAAGAGCTGGGGAAAACAACAATGAGTTCAAGCAGAGGTTCCTTGGACTGGCTGGATTCCTTGGCACAGCAGCCGGGACTGCAGAGGAGAAAGCGTATCACTTTCGCTGGACTCTTTGCACATCTGTCACCGATAAATTGGCGTGTGCTACCTTTAATACTGTAGCATAGGTAGCAGATGCAGCCCACAAGTTGGAGATGCTGCAAGAGAGGGATGAGTTTGGAGAGGCAGAGGGACCTGACAAGAGGTATATTTCGTCATCAGCGGTGATCATTTCATTAAATTCAATTGTATCCATATATTTATCAATTCTCTATACAATTGCATCTTTTAGGCAGACGACTAGGGACCGGTCCCAATCGGTCACTTAGCAGTAGAATCACCCTAAGGGTAACGGTCAGACTCAGGACCGTTCTTCTTTGGATAGGCGTGGAGGTAATGACAATTACCGTAACAACGCCAACAACTCCAACAACAGCAGTTCCCTAACTTACTCATTTCTATGATATGTACTTTATGATTCATAATTCTGACACTTCAGCATCTACTAACAGGAATTATAGCAACGGACGGGAGCGGGACCGCAGAGGTTCACAGCCCAACCGTGAAACTACATCTGGTATTACGTCTTTAATTTTTATGCATTGGCATGTTTGTACCCGGTGAACATGTCTCACGTATACTTTTCTGAATCACGCTCCCAACCAGCTAGGGCACCTGTTGGAGGTTATACTCACCCTCTTTGCACTACATGTAACCCCAAACACCCAGGGCCGTGTCGACGTCATAGCGATGCTTGCATCAAGTATTGCCATCCAGGCCATCGCATGAAGGACTATCGTAAGGGTGAGATTGAGGGCACTTCTAGACATGTCGACTCCAAGCCACCTCCTACTACTGGACATGTGTACATTACCTCGCGTGACCAGGCCAACAAGTCATCAGGTACCATTACTAGAATCTTGTATATGTATGGTCAAGCTGCATGCATTTTATTTGAACGGGTGCTACTCATTCGATCATATCTACTGTTTATGCCAACCGTGTTAGCATATCCCCTATGCCACTAGAAAATGTCTTAAACATTTCCACGCCCTTACACATCACACATGGCTACAGAGGTCTTCCCCTTGAGTTTGACGACAAAATTTGTCCAGTTGACGCACTTCCATTAGAAATGTGCGATTTCGACATGATATTAGACATGGACTGCTTACCCAAACACCACGCCACCATAGATTTCCATTCATATCGGGTCATTTTCGGTGATGTAAACGCACCAGAGTATATTCACAACAGTTTTATACCAGGAAGGTCTATACAAATAATTTCAACCTTACAAGAACGTGCATTACTGTCACATGGTTGCGATGGATTTTTAGCTACTGTTCATGATATGGAGGCTGAATCTCCATCCATCCAGAATCAGCTTATCGTGTCAGAATTTCCCGACGTGTTTCCTGAAGAACATCTAGGCATACCACCTGCTCGTGAAGTAGAGTTTAATATTGAGCTCATCCCAGGAGCTGAGCCAATTTCTAAGGCTCCTTACCGCATGGCTCTCATCGAGCTTAATGAGTTAAAGAAACAGGTACATGAACTTTTGGAGAGAGGGTTCATCCGACCTAGTCCATCTCCATGGGGTGCACCGGTTTTATTCGTGAAGAAGAAATACGGTAGTATGCGACTCTACATTAATTATCGTGAGCTTAATAAGATCACCATCAGAAATCTATATCCTTTGCCACGCATTGATGATCTGTTTGACCAACTGCAAGGTGCCAAACATTTCTCTAAGATCGATCTCAGGTCTGGCTACCATCAGCTACAGGTGCAAGAGCAGGATATCGCCAAGACTGCTTTTCATACACGTTATGGACACTACGAATTCGTAGTCATGCCATTTGGCCTTACCAATGCTCTAGCAGTTTTCATGGACTTAATGAACCGTATCTTCTATGAGTTTCTGGACAAGTTCATCATTGTTTTCATTGAATACATCATGATTTTCTCTAAATCAATGGAATAACATGAAGACCATCTTCGTACAGTATTACAGATACTTCGCCATAAGCAGTTTTATGCTAAATTCTCCAAATGTTAATTCTGGTTGAGTAAAGTGGCGTTTCTAAGCCACATAGTATCCGCAGAGGGAATAACCATGGATCCTGCGAAGGTTGAGGCTATTACCAAATAGCCAATACCGAAATCAGAAACTGAGGTTCGCAGCTTTCTATGCTTAGCTGGTTACTACCGTAGGTTCGTAGAGAACTTTTCCCGATTAGGACTGTCATTGACCAAACTGATGCGAAAAGGGGATAAATTCGTTTGGACTGAAGAAAGAGAGAAGAGCTTTGAAGACCTAAAGCAGAGGCTGGTATCTGCACTTATTCTTACTCTCCAATCTGGTACATGTAGATTTCAGATCTATAGTGATGCTTCAGGAAAGGGCCTTGGTTGTGTTCTCATGCAACATGGAAAATTGATTGCTTACGCATCACGACTGCTTAAGCCTTATGAGGAGAACTATCCTACGCATGACTTGGAACTTGCAGCAGTAGTGTTTGCACTGAAGATTTGGAGTCATTACTTGTATGGTGAATCATGTGATATCTTCACATATCACAAGAACCTGAAATATATCTTCACTCAACGTGAACTGAACATGAGGTATAGTAGGTGGTTAGAGCTGTTGAAGGATTATGACATTAATCTGCAGGTATCATCCCGACAAGGCGAATGTAGTGGCAAATGCTCTTAGTAGAAAGTCGTGTATGATCAACGGCATTAAGATAGAGGAAGTGATTATACAAGACTTGGAGCGACTAGATATTAAGATCATGGTACGGGGACAACATGGCTACTGGGCTAATCTTAGAGTCGAGCCTGACTTACTCTCTAGGATCAAGGAAGCTCAGAAGGATGATGGTGAAATCTGGGCAATCATTCAGAACCTGGAGCAGTAGACGGAGTTTCAGTTAGATGACGACGGTATCTTACGGCAGGGCACTAGACTTTGTGTTCCTGATGATCTTACACTCAAGGAGGCGTTATTGGCTAAAGCTCATAGCTCCCCATTCTCCATTCATCCTGGTTCCACCAAGATGTACCACGACATCAAACAATATTTCTGGTGGAGTGGTATGAAACAGGATGTTGCTACCTATGTCTCCAAATGTCTTACCTGTCAGCAGGTTAAGATCGAGCATCAACGATCTAGTGGTCTACTGCAACCATTAGACATTCCAGAGTGGAAGTGGGACAAGATCTCCATGGATTTTGTCATCGGACTTCCGTAGACCAAGAGGAAGCATGATGCAATTTGGGTTATCGTTGACCGACTTACCAAGTCATTTCATTTCTTACCGATCCGCAAGGATGACGCGGTTAGCAAACTCGCTGACCTATATTAGAAGGAGATCATGAGACTTCATGGTGCTCCATCTAGTATCATCTCGGATAGAGATCCTCGGTTTACTTCGCGATTTTGGAGGAGTCTGTAGAAAGCTTGGGCACCAGACTTAAGCTTAGCACGACTTTTCATCCTCAGACAGACGAATAGTCGGAGCGTACCATTCAGACATTAGAGGACATGCTTCAAGCGTGTGCTTTAGAATGGACAGGAAGTTGGGAAGACTATATCTACTTGGTAGAATTTGCATACAACAATAGTTGGCACGCCAGCATCAAGTGTGTACCGTTTGAGATGTTGTATGGCGGAAAATGTCGCGCTCCAATCTGTTGGGATCACGTTGGTGAGCGAATTATTGAAGGTCCAGAGATGATAGAGATGACCAACGTGAGAGTCTATATAGCTAAGGCGAAACTGCAAGAAGCTCGTACACGTCAAAAGAGTTATGCCAACAAGGCGTACGGATTTGAATTTCAACGTGGAAGATCATGTCTATCTCAAGGTATCACCGGCGCGTGGAGTTAGGCGTTTCAGAATCAAAGGAAATCTCAGTCCATGATTCATCGGGCCATTTCATATCCTCGAATAAGTGGGTGAGGTATCGTATCGTTTAGCGTTGCCTCCGCAGCTTTCTCATGTTCATAACGTCTTTCATGTGTCGATACTCAGAGGGTACAATTATCATCCCCTTCACATGGTTCGGTATCCATTCGAACATATTCGTGAGGATCTCACTTTCATTGAGGAGCCCGAACGAGTTCTTGATCATCAAGAGCGAGTCATGAGAAAGAAGACGATTCCAATCATCAAAATCCTTTGGAGGGAGCATTCCGAGCGGGAAGCCACTTGGGAGACGGAGGAGTCTATCTGGACTTCTTACCCTCATTTCTAGTTTTGATTCGGGTATGTTCCTCTTTCAGTTTACGTTATTGATGTGTTGGGAAATGTCGGTGTATTTTAATTAAGTACGTTATAGAGCAAATTTAGGAAATTACCTTTAGGAAAAGGTAATAATCCATAAATAAGCTAAAGACGAATTCAATTAAACACGAGAGTGATCCCAGTTCGTTGTATACAAGGACCTTATGAATTTGAGACGTTCAATTTAATTTGGACAATTGATTCGAATTGGGTTTTTGGTTTTTATCTAATTTAATTCTAGCAATTTTAAATCCTAAAGTGCATGAATCGTATCCCAACTTAAATTCTAAAAGACAATTATAAAAACTATTAAAAATAATAGTCTATTTAAAACTAATCTATTTAATTAAAAACAATTTTAAAAACTATTTAAAATTATAAGATAAATAATGTTATTTAAAAATTTAATTTTAATTAAACAAAATTATAAAAATCTAAATTTATTTAAAACAAAATTAATTAGAACTGAATTATTTAAAATAAAATTTTAAAACAATTTAAGATTTCTAAAAAGTAATAAAATATTTTTATTTGTTTTATTTATTTAATTTTTTAAACTTTATAAAGTTTATTTTAAAAAATGGTTTAAATTTAATTAATGAAAAATTTCTATTAAAATTGAAATAAAAGCTGACAGCCAAGATTTTTTAGTTATATTGTAAAACCCGCATGCTTTTACCATGAACAGTACACTTATAATCGTACGTACATGATTAAAACTTTCCTTTTATAACATGTTAACGTTTCACGAATAGTAATTACAAGTATTACGTACGTGTTATTACACGATAAGTATTTAAGCATATTAATACACGATAATTATTATCAACGATAATTATAATCACGAACATGAAAAACGTGAACGTAAATAATCACGAGCATATTATTATGTATTTACGTAATTATGATTACGATTACGTATAAATATATATTATAACACGAACAATTAATAAATAAATCACGTAAACACAACCGCGAGAACACGTAAATATTTAGAACACCGAAAACAATGGGTTCCCTTTGTGGGCCCCACCTACCCGCGGCAAGAAAAAGGAAAGGGGCCAAGCCCACTTTGATTTTTGCTAAAATAGAAAAAAGGGAAAACATGTTTTCATATTACAAAAGATTTTAGAAAAGAACAAAACCCTAGCCTCTTTTTCTCTCCCTTTTTGGCCGCCGGTTTTAACACACAAGGAAGGGGTGTTCGTTGATTTTTGTTGATCCAATTCAAGTAGAATCATTGTGTTATCATTCTCTTTTTGTTTCACGCATTGGTAATCCTTAAACCTTTTTATTTTTAATTCTTTTAATTAATTAGAACACATGAAATCATGATAAATTAAATAACAAGATTAAAAACATGTAGATCTAATCATGGGGTAAATAACATGGTGGTTTTTGGGTGTTTTGGTTCGGCCGACGCAAGGAACCGCGAGCCGAAGCTCTCGATGGTCTTCTATTCACCACCAACCGAGACCCCATGGTCTCGGTGTGGTTTGGGTGTCTCGGCCGCAAGTGACAAGTGACCCCGACGCATGTCGGGGTGGCCTTGTGGTGTTGTTGTGGGTCTCGGCTGAAAACAAACAAGCACCACCGGCTTAAGCCGATGGCGGTTTTACATAAACAGTGGCAACCGGTCAAGCCGGTTCGCCACTGTTAAGGGGTTGGTTGTTTGGTCCGGTTCAAGGGTAAACACGGTCTGGTTTACGACATGTCTATATTTAAAACACGGGTTCGGTTCATGACAGGTTTTAATAAAATAATACATGGTCCGGTTTATAATTTTATTTTACAAGTTTAGTTATTTTTACATGTGCTTAATTTTACAAGTAATTAAATTAATTCAACATGTTATATAATTAATTTAATTAAAACATGACTTAGGTTTATTATTATTAATAATAATATATGATTTTAACATAAGTATTTTTATTATTTAATATAGACTAAAGTTATTAATTAATTATTAAAACATGACATGTAACTAATTAATTTCCATGACTTAGGTTATATTAATAATAAATATTAATACATGTTTTAACCTAAGTATTTTATGCACTTTCATTTAATTAAATCATTCTATATTTAATTAAATCTTAAAACATATAGTTTATTTAATTTACATGTATTAATTAATAAACTATACTATTAATCACATGACTTAGAATTTAAATTAGTAAAACTTAAGCTTATTTTATTACCTTAATAATCCAGCTTATTTCTAATTATAGAAACTTTCTATTTTCAGAAACTTATCTATTTTAAGCAGTGAATCTATTTATGGAAACTTTATATTTTTGAATTTTATTTATTTTAGGCAGCTATTTTATTTTTGGAAACTTGCTATTTTTGGAAACATTCTATTTTTGGAAACTTTCTATTTTTGGAAACCTGTTATTTTTAGAAAGTTACTTATTATTACACAACAAGTATAATAATATAAGAAATACAAGTAATACTTAATCAGAATATCTAGAATACATGATAAACACAGCATAACATTAAGATCAGTAAAACATGACATGAACATATAAAACAAGCTAAGACATGATATAAAACCAGTTACCTACTCAGTAATCAGAATACTTATACACGTATATTATTTATGTATCATTAGTGAGATCGAAGTAGGACTCTCTTCCGTTCGTCTTCTTCGTTCACTGGACACAAGGTACGGATTCTCCGTCCTTTCAGTATGGTCATTCTTTCCTTATTAGGATTTCCCCGTATGCAGCCAATAGTTTTCACAGTATATGTTTTATATGTTTTGATTTGCTTATGTTTAATTAAATGCCTAAGCCATATACATGCATGACCAATTTCACCTAGTTATGGAGGTACCATAACCATAACATTGGAGGCACCAGTGTTATGACTTCACCACAGCGGAGTGATAGCTCGTGGCGTCCCTTTCAGCTTTTGGCCATATTATTATGTTATCATGTGGGGCGTATGGGTGCATCCTAGGTTACATGTTTTACAGATTATTCAGGTGAATGTGCGGTTGGCATGGCAGTGTGAGGTGCTCGTCGATCTCTCCGAACCATTATACCCCAAGCCACGGCGAAACAGCCCCTACCCAAACTTATATCAATTAGAGGCAGCCCCTCTAATTACATGACGAGGTCACCCTCCAAGAATTCATGAACGTTGATATTTCATGACCTATATTGGCTAATGGTAAACATGTTAAAAAGTTTTTATAAGATAAACATAAGGCTTTTCAAACCATAAAACCAGTTTTACTAAGTTATACCAGGTTTTCCAAGACTTAATCAATTCCGCTGCCATATGTTGTATATGCTTATGTTATTCATTCTATGCTTGTATATCTGTGTACTGAGCGTTATGCTCAGCCGTTTTCCTTTCATGTTCCTAAAACGGAAGGTACTCGGGGACGCTCGAAGACTTTAAGCGTACGTGCATATGGATTGGAAGCTTTCTTGCCTTCATCACTTTATGCATTTCTTCATACATTTTGCTACTCATTTCCATGGACATTGTTTAGTCCTTTTCATTTACAGTACTTATGTTTGAGTGTGATGGGCTTTACTTTGGGGTACCGATGTTTGTTTCTGGTATTTCCTTTATGGTCATGTAATGTTTACGACATTTATCCTTGTATGCTTTGATGACACGCATAATCACGCGTGACATTCCATTTACTAAAATGGGGTGTTACAATTATGGTATCTGAGCTAACGCTTCGACCTGTAGGCTCTCAAAACATGACCTGTGATTAGTGGGTAGTCATTATGGTTTTCCAAGAACTGACAATCGGCTTTCATGCATTCATTGTTTTCATGCATTCATATATATGTCATTGTCGCAGGTTTATGACTAAGTAATGGTTGGTACAGGACTGGCCCTATTTGGTCGCATGTGTTTTATCGAAACTTTTAACTTTGGGACCGATCCATTGGCGTCCCCTCGCCATGTCTTTTGTTTTGAGTGAACTGACCATAGGCTTTCACTCTCGCGCATATAAAAGTTTTCATAAAACTGCATCATGCATTCATATACTAGTTTTCCTGAATAAAATGTTTCTCATGATTTATTGGTATATTTTTTTTCATGTATATATTTCATGTTTTGATTAGTTTAATCATGTATTTTCATGTTAACTGTCAGATGGTTCTCACACGCGAGCAGGAACAACTCAACGCAGCAGTCGAAGCTGCGATGCAAGCTATGCTTCCTCAGCTGAGGAACGAAATCAGGGTTGAGGTGCAGGCTGCCAACAATAAGCAACAGCACCCACTACCTCCTCCTCCTGCAGCAACATTAGTCACATGGGTGGAGATATTCAATAAGCTACGCCCTCGATCCTTCAAGAAAACGGATAGCCACAACGAAGCTGAAAGCTGGTTGGCTCACATTGAGAAGATCTTCGATGCAATGGGTTGTGACCCCGTCTTCAAGTCGAGGTTGGCCTGTTACAGGTTCGAAGGTGATGTGTTGTCATGGTGGAAGGCACTGAAGCTGTCAGAGGGAGGTGATGCTTGGGTGGCTTGTTTGACTTGTGCTCAGTTCAGGTATTTAGTGATTGGAAAGTTCTTTCCCAAGGCTGAGAAAGACAAGCTGAAGAGAGAGTACCATGGAATCAGACAGAGAGCTGGGGAGAACAGCAACGAGTTCATGCAACGCTTTCTTCGTTTGGTTGGTTTTCTTGTCGCGGCAGCAGGTACTCCCGAAGAGCAAGCATACCACTTCCGGTAGGCTCTTCGTACATCGGTCGCAAACAACTTAGTGTGTGCTACGTTTAACACGGTGGCACAAGTGGCCGATGCAGCACGTAATCTGGAGATGCTGCATGAAATAGAAGAGTTCGGGGAAGCAGAGAGACCCGAGAAGAGGTAAATATTCGTTATTCAGCGGTGACCATTCCGAATTCTTTCAGTAATTATCTAATATTTATATCTCTTTATAAACTGCATCTCCCAGGGAGAAGACTTGGGACCGGTCTTAGCTGGCTACTCAGCAACAGCCTACTCAGCCCAAGGGAAACGGTTAGACTCATGACCGGTCTGCTACGCATAGGCGTGGCGGTAATGATAATTAACGTAACAACGCTGGAAACTACAATAGCAGCAGGTCCTTACACTTACTAATTTTTCTCATGTTACATGTTATAGTTCATAATTCTAACACATTAGCAATCTTCTACCAGGAATCATGGTAACGAGAGGGACCAGAACCAAAGAGGTTCGCAGCCTAACCGTCCAGCTATCACTGGTATTACATCTTATGAATTTTTCCGCATTGTCCTTTGTACCTATAAACCATGTCTCATGTATACCGTTCTTAACAGGCTCTCAGCCAGCAAGGGTACCTTCTGGAGGGTATACTCATCCTCTTTGCACTACCTGCAACCGTAGGCACCCAGGGCCATGTCGCCGCGACAGCGACGCATGCTACAAGTGTGGCCTTACTGGTCATCGCATGAAGCACTGCCGCAAGGGCGAGATGAAGGGCACATCTGGACACGCTGATTCCAAGCCGCCTCCTACTAGTGGACGCGTTTACACGACGTCTCGCGATCAGGCAAACAATTCTATAGGTACCATCACTGGAATCTTGTACATGTATGGTTAAGCTGCATGTGTTTTATTTGACACGAGTGCTACTCATTATCTCATTTCTACTGCTTATGCTAAGAATGTTAAGATATCCCTTATGCTATTAGATAATGTACTAAGCATTTCCACGACTTTAAGAGACTCTGTAAGCATAAACCATGTGTACAAGAGCCTTCCCCTAGAGTGTGATGACAAGGGTACTTCTCAATCTCTCACTTCCGCTGGATTTTGACATGATATTAGGTATGGACTGGCTATCCAAACATCATGCCACCATAGACTGCCATACATATCGGGTCATCTTCGGTGATGTTAATACACCAGAGTACATTCACAACGGGTTCGTACCTGGAAGCTCTATACAAATCATATCAACCCTCCAAGCACGTGAATTACTTTCACATGGTTGCGAGGGCTATCTAGCTATTGTTCATGACATGGATGTTGAATCACCATCAATTCAGAATCAGCCGATAGTGTTAGAATTTCAAGATGTATTTCTAAAAGAACTTCCGGGCATACCACCTGCACGTGAAGTAGAGTTTAATATCAAGCTCATCCCAAGAGTTGAGCCGATTTCCAAGGCTCCTTATCGCATGGCTCCCATAGAGTTGAAGGAGCTGAAGGATCAATTACAATGATGACGTATAGTCCCTAGTCGAGCTGGATAGTCCGACCCATCGGTACTACCTGCATCCATCAGGAATGGATTGGATACTTGTGCGATGTGCGCCCATGGCCCGTAAGGCCTGGTAAGTCGTTGTCGCACAAGAGGTTAGTTACTTAGCCAAGTCCTCGTCGCAGTGCGACAGGATCAGATCGAATATATCTTATATTATAGTTATATTCGCCCAAGGGAAGGGGATATACACCTTCCTTAGTTGGATAATGAAGATCAAGCTATTTCAAGTCATTATCTCTTCCTTCGGCCGCAAGAAAGGGAGACCAGCCTGGACTTTCTCGAGTATAAAAAGAACCCCTCCGGTTCCACAAAGGTACGATATACACAATACCTGATGAGACTGCAATTATACATAGTCTCATCGTCCAAATCGCGCTTAAAACGCTTAAAATATCATCAAAATACCCAAATATATGCTTGTGTTTGTTCATTATGTATTTTAGGTACGGATATCGTGAATTCACCAAAAGATTATAAGAATCAAGCAAAAACGAACACGGGAAACGAAGCCGCACAAAGAACCGGACCCAAATCAAGAATTTCCATTCAAGTCCTTGAAGTTTGAAGAATTGGCAAGATCGGTCCCTCTACTTTAGAAGACTTGTCATTTTAAACCCTTGTAAAACTCAAAATTACACATTGGGTCCCTTAAATGACAAGAATTTGAATTAATGGCCCTTGAAGAATGCAAATATTATATTAAATGCCCTTGGAACATATTTGATAAACTTTTGGTGGCCAAAGTATGAAGTTTCAAACTTCATTTTACAAAGGGTTTCATTATAAGGCTGTTTAAAAACAAATTGACAAGGGAATGAGACATGGAGGGGGTATATGGGCAGACAACGAAACATTTACCACCCACTCCCAAGCCGACACCTCACCTTGACCATTTGACCCACCACTAACAAACCTCTAACCCACTCTCCCTTCCCACGTCATTTTCCACTAACCCCATTTTTTTAAAACTAGTTTTATTAAACTTAAATAGGAGGCAAACACAACTTTTAAAAAGTTAATCACCCGTACACAGATTAAATCTTCCCCTGCTAAACAAACCCATCCTATAAAGCCTAAAAATCCCAGGCTTAATTAAGCTTAATCCTTCACCATTTTCTAATTAAACTGGTGGGTTTTACTCCATACCCAACACCCATTAAACCCTTTCACCCAGAAAATGACCTCTTCCTTTTTTTTCCCCTCTCCAGCTTACACCATTGCACGGGTTCCACTTTTTTTCATCAGTAGAATACCAAATCAACGCACGAGCTTCATTCCTTGCTCCCTACTTGTCATTGGATGGCCAAGATGCTTCTCACAGCTGTCAACAAGGACATCAATCACATGAAGACCCCTTGACTGAAAATTCAACAAGACTTCAAGGACATTTTTGGATTTCTACTATTGCTTGGGTTTATCTTTAAAGATTTTTCCTCATTGTACTATATAAGGATCCATCTGTGACCCTTATTATTTGTTCCAGTTTTTATCTCATTTTGTAATCTTTTATTTATAGAATATTTAAAGTAATTTATAAAATTTGCACTTGGTATAATACTGTATTCCATGGTTCTTGTTCTTGTTTAGTGTAAAATCATTTATTTTTCATCAATAGTGTAATTGATTCACAAGTTTGTGGCTCAAAGGATTTTGGTTAAAACGTTTTTTCATTTTTAGAAATTAACACCCCAAGCACAAGAGGAAGTGAAAGTGGATCCTTGTGCTTGGGTTTGTTAAGCTTCAAGTGTTTACAAACTAGTTTCAAGATTTTAACAGGTTTGGTAAATCAATATGTTTTCAAAAAGGAAAAAAAAATTTATCTAACAATTTACTATAGCAAAAGCCACAAGCTTTCAGCTTGTGGTCTTTCGGTTACAAGCTTCTTTTCTTGGGTTATTGTGTTTGTGCAGGACTTCAAGAACAAGATCCTCATGATCATCTCTTTTCACTTTTTGTCATCATTAAATATATATTAAGCCGTGGGTCCCTCTTTGTTGAAGATTTGCATAAGCTCTAAACAACTCCCTATGGAAGGCATTCAACCAATGTTAGGGCTTTGAACCTCATTGGTCAAGTTATCTGAGTTTCTTTGTGTGATTTTTATGCATTTGTATGAATCTACTTTGTTGTGGGTATTTATGGTTTGTTTATGATTATTTAATGATGGTATGCATGTTTAGATAGATTTCGATCAGTTTGTTGAAGATTTGCATAATGGTTCTATGTTAATTTCAATTTCAGAAAGTTTAAGGTGTGTTTGGATTTAGGTTTTAAAGTAAGATTGTTGAAAGAATTTGGCTTAAAAAATGTTTGAACACACCAATTTCAGTATTCTCATGTGTTATCAGTCATTGGTTTTCAGTTGGGTAGGTTTCTAAAGGAATTTGTGTGAAAATTTGGTATAAAGTAGTCAAAAAACATCAATAGGCCACAATCTGCCTTGTTTTAGTCAATTATTGTTCCAAATCTTGTGTGTTGTTAAGTAAGCTGTTAATATAGGATTGTGTGAAGACCAATGTTGAATTGGTTATTACTTGAGTGAGTTTTGGCCAACCAAAACTCACCAAGTTGGTCAATTAGATCAGCAATAGCCCACATACCCCTATATAGCATATCAGTAACTGTTATTTGCCTATTGTGTGAGATTTTTGTTAGTGACTTGTGTTTTTTATTGCATATCTTGACTCCCCACACTCCACTGAGTGTGGGGGTGCCCTTGTTTTCAATTAATACCAAGTAATCAAGTAGCTACAATCAAAAAGGTCCCCAGACCCGTTTCTGATAACCATCAGTGGAACCAAGTTCCAACTGTTAGAGTAAAACTTCCCACTGCTTTGCATACAGACAAAACAGTCCTAGTGTCCCTTTCAGCTTTCTTATATTTTTGTCTGTAGTGAGTAATTTTTGGAGTTTTTAGTTAATTTTAATTTTAATTTTCTTATTTTTGTTATTTTATTTCTGATTTTTTCATAAAGTTTGATTTTATGTTACTGTTCATTTTCCATTTTTTAGAATTAATTGCATTTTTAATTAGTTTTTAATCAACTGTTTTTTGTATTTTAGTGCAAAATCTTTATATTTTTAGTTTTAATATTTTTCCTAGTTTAGGAAAATTATTTTAAGATTTTTAGTTTAAAAAAGTTTTACTTTTCACCTTTCTAAGTAATTTTTAGAATTAGTTTTAGTTTAAATTGTTTTTAATCAAAACTGTTTTGTCTTTTAGTTTAAAAAATTTAGTTTTTCAACTTTTTTAAATTTTCTACTATTCAGTAATATAATTTAGGATTTTTCAAATAGTCAAATTAATTTTAGCATTATTTTAATATTTTTAATCATTATTTTAGTCTAAAAGATGTCTTTAGCATTTTAAAAATAGAAAAATAGTCTTTAAAATTTAGGAATAATACTTTTTAGTCTTTAAACAATATAAGTAAGTTTTTAGTTCAATAAAATAATATTTTGGGATTTTTCTTAATTATATTTATATTTAGGGCTTTAATTAGCATTTAAAATTGAATTTTTAATTAATAAAAGATTTTAAAATTTATTTATTGGATTTTTATTCTTATTTATAATTTTTTAGACTTAGTTTTAATTTTTAATTAATTTTTAGGTTAATTATCAATTTTGTCACGTTTTACGTATTTACGTTCGCGTTTTACGTCACTCGTCATAGTTTAATCGTAGTCGTAGCTCGTATTTAATTTTCTCTCTTTTAAACCAAAGAAGACACTAATCCAAACTTTGATTTTATATAATCGACACTCATAATCACACACCTCCTTCGAGCACGAACTTGGAATTTATTCGTCTTTACGGTTTTCTTAAATCGTATTGATTAATACTTGCCACATACGCGTTTTCCTAAAACGTATACGATTTACCTACATCAATTTATGGCGCCGCTGCCAGGGAGGTGTTTATAGTGCCATTATTATTATCGTGTTTGTGTGAGTAGTGCATTTTTGCTTTTCAATTTTTGGAAAGCGTAAATATCGTGCATACTCATTTTTGTTACTTTTCCTTATTATATTATAATAAATCGTGTTTAATTTTCCTAAATTAAACACACAACAATCATTTTACTATATTGTAGATATCCCATTATCATTTTCGTTTTTCTTGTGAATATATTACTATATTGTACTTCCGTAGAACAATAAATATACAAGTACTCCAAAAGCGTGAAAACGCAACCTTGATTCGGGATTTCATCACTCGATCATTATATTCGAACTTAAAGCAAAAGTTTAAAGGCAAAATAGATAAATACTTTCGTGAGGCTTAATTTCAATTAACATAAACTATAAGGTGGGTATAAGGCGGTTGTATTTCACGACCTAAGGGAAAAAGGTTGTTAATTGCTTAGCGTCGCCTCGTTTCCCCCGCTTGCTTGTGCGTGTTTTGAGAAACAAGGCTAATCGAGGGTTTGTCGGCCAAGTATTATCTACGTAGACTATATTTGCTTGTTTTCTAGATTAAACCCTCTTGAACGTTTTGGTGTTCCACCAACGTTCTAAAGTCATCGAAGGCTTTCACTCCACGTGATCGTTTTCATTCTTTGAGGATCCTTTAATCGAGAAATCGGTTCGAGGAGAGATTTGTAAATTTGAGTCTACGTAATACACAAAAAAAATCCAAAAAAAATTAAAAAAAATCAAAAACCAAAAAAATTTGAAAAATAAAAAAACAGCAAAAAGAATCTTCTTCGCTACCCCCCATTCTACGCTTTGTGCATGCGCACTCGATCGAAGGATTATTCTAATTCTAGCGACGCTTCGAATCGACGCAATCGTAATCAAAGAAATCGACAACGTAGACGAGATTTAGAAACCGGCATTCCTAATATCGTTGTTGAAGAAACCTTAGACGAGATGGCCGACAATCCTTCGATGATGGAATTGCTCCAAGCGCCCAACGAGGGTTATGGAGACGCGATCGTAATTCCCGCTATCGAAGCGGAGAATTTCAAGATTAAGAGCGGAATGCTTTCGTTGATTCAAGCTACGAAGTTTCGAGGTCGTGAAGCCGATAATCCTCACGACCACATTCGGAATTTTGATCGTCTTTTAGCCACAAGCAAGTTTAAGAACGTCGACACCGATGTCGTCAAGCTTATGCTTTTTCCGTACTCGCTCGATGGTGCCGCCAAGGATTGGTACGACAAAGAGCAAAGTAATTCTATAATTACGTGGAAGGATCTCGTTTCCAAATTCGTTAATCATTTTTTCCCACCGTCTTAGACGACGTTTTTCAAAAATGAAATTACGAGATTTGAGCAAAAATCGAATGAATATTTTAGAGACGCGTGGGATCGTTTTAAGGAATTTCTTAGGCAATGTCCTCACCATGGATTTTCCGAGTTGCACCAAATTGATACGTTTTACAACGGTCTTAGTTTTCAAGAACAAGATTCGTTGAATTCCGCCGCCGGTGGCAACTTTTTGTGTAAGACTCCGAAAGATGCTTTAATGATTATCGAGAATCGATCCAAGGTTTACCAACTTCGCAACGCACAGAGTGTTGCCAATGTCGCCAATGTTAGTAGTTCTAATCGCGACATTGAGAGGGTTGATGCGAAAGTCGAGGAAGCTAACGAATGTGTTTACGTCTTTTCTCGTCAAAATGCAAAAGAAAGACGCTCCCGCTATGGTAAAAGCGGTTGAGACATCGTGTACATTTTGTGGTGGACCTCATAATTATTACGTGTGTACGGATACGGATGGGCAAACTTCGAATGTGAGTTCGTTAAACAACAATTTTGCAAATCAAAATCAAAATAACACCGGTCCATCACAACAAGGCAATTATAACCAAGGCAACAATTTTTCGAATCAAAACCGAAACAATTTTCAAGGAAAAAATCAACAAGGGAATTTTCAAAACCAAGGTTATAATCAAGGTCGTAATTTGAATTGGAAAAATCGAGACAACAATCAAAACTCAAATTTTTCAAACAACAACAATCAAGGAAAGAATTTTTCAAGTGGGAATCAAAACAATTTTCAAAGAAGTAATCAAAACCAAGGGAACTTTAATTCAAATAAAAATAGTTCGGCAAACGATTTTAAAAATTACATGAAAACGAATGAGGCTAATATGAGACGATTAGAGGGAGAAATTGGTACTTTGAAAAATGTTTTTTCTAATACATTGAAACTTCAAAACACGAAGATTGAGCAAGGACAAATTGACATTAAAAATATGTTTTCGGCTATTATGAACAAATCCTCGGGTGCTTCGTCGAGTTCGTTACCTAGTGACACCGTTGCAAATATGAAGGAACAATGTAAAGCCGCCTCGTCTCGTGAGAAAGGTCACGTGATTACCCCTACCCTTGATGGATTTCAAGTTGTTCCTTCTTCTCAACCCTCGACTTCTAAGACACCTTCTTGTTCTAAAGTCGATGGGGTGAACGTGGCGACCAAGGAAAAGAGTGCACACCCTCGTGTACCTCAAATTCCATCCACGGTTCAAAAAGAGAGTTTTATCGACCTAACCAAAGTAACCCTTGAAGAAACTTGTGCTTCGATCCTTCTTAAAAAACCCAAAAGGCATATGCCGAGAAAGGAAGAGGATCCCGGCCAATTTTTATTACCTTGTGATTTTTCCGAGATTGAGGGATGTTTAGCCCTTGTCGATTTAGGTGCTAGCATCAATCTTATGCCTCTTTCTCTTTAGAAATTGATGAGATTGCCTAATCTTACCCCCACGAACAAGACAATCGAGCTTGCAAATTATACACCACTTATACCAATTGGAATAGCCGAGGATGTCTATGTCAAAGTAGGAAAGTTTCTTTTTCCAGCGTATTTCGTCATATCCGATTACGAGTATGACCTTAAATGTCCCATTATTTAGGCCGACCATTTTTATCAACGGCTCGAACCGTAATCGACGTTCACGAGGGGAGACTTACTATGAGATATGGGGACAATAAAATGGACTTTTTCACAAGTAAATCCCAAGTGTCTTATGATAATGAAAAAACCGAGGTTTCAAAATCCTAATGTTTCAAATTCTAATGATTTAAAAATGTTCACTGTTGCGGAAACTATGAGGCTTAATGCATGTTTTGAAAGAATTAAGAAAAACGGTTTTAAAGATGAAGATTTTAACGATAAAGAATACGTGTACCTAATTCAAAAGGGTATGTGTAAATTTATGAATGAAAAATCACTTTGGGATGTATTCGATGAAAAAAGTGACACACCAATTCCGAAGGGCGACGTTAGTGCCATCACGACAACGACCAAAATGGACTCGTCTTCACCACCTTCGAAGGACCACGTCTTTAAGGCTTCAACTTCTAACTCCATCAAAGTGCCTCCTTTTCCTTAGCCCAACACCCGTTGAGGCGAAAGGTTTTATCGACATTGATCCTCTCGTCTTAGAAAAGTCACCTAAGCATAGTCATTCGACTTGTAAGACCATGGTTGTGAGTGCTCACATCGACTCTTTCTTTGATGATGACGAAGGCGATTTTTCCGAGATTGATCACGTACTTCGAAATCCAGATGCCATTTTGAGGATTCTCCCAAAAAGAACTCTTCTCATGTGAAGTACGATGATTACGAGTTTGATCCCGAGATTGAGGAAATCATTTAACGAGAGCTAGCTCTTTTGCCTCCACTTCCACCTACAAGTGAGGTAGATCTTTCCAAAATCTAAGATGAAATAAATGAGTTGGAACGTCTTATTTCGATGACGAACCAACTCATGTGACCCAAAATCCAATTCTCGAGGAGTTACCTAATCAACACTCCTCAAATGAGAATTAAGTTTACCACATTCGTGAGGATTTAACTTATCAACAATCCCCACAAATGGATGATGGTTTCGTGCTTGATCGTGATCTTTTTGAGAGAGTCTCAAAGATACTCAAGGAGGGGAATGACAAACCTTGGTTTGACAAGCCTATCTTTGATTAAGAAATCGATGAGATCGACATTAATGAGGATGACGAGTATGTTGACCCCGAGGGGGTGGTGTTCTTTATTCATCGACGTTTTGAGAACTTATATAATCCACCACCCCCTCCCACTGATGACTTTAATGTGAGTATTTTTAGCGCGACTAATTTTGAATTTGACACGCCAATTATTTTGACATCATTCAATCGGGTTTTCATAAAGAGTTTTTAAACGATGAAAAATGGAAAGATTTTAAAAGTGATTTAAAAGATTTTTCTACATTGCTAACTCCGTCATCACATCGTTATATGAGTGCTACCACCTCGTCTACTCCTTTTGACGATGGTTGATGTGGATCTAGTGTGGGGGAAGCCCCTTATGTTCCCTCGCATTTCTCCACCGAGGACGAGATTTACGATCCCGTAATTGCTTATAAAGGGAAATCTCGGTCTTCCACCGATGCAATAAATGGAAAATATATCTATTTGCTTGGTGTGAGTCTACCTCGAGTAGCTCATAAGTTTTCATTACCCATTGCCCCACCTTTCTACTTCTTATCTATTTTCTTTAACCCCTTTGGGGTTGTTTCGGCTTCGGTTGAAGTAGCGTTGTTTCGTCTTTCATCCGAAAACGAGGACGCTATCTTTGACCCCGGTCTACGTATATCGGTTTTTTAAAGTACTCCACGTACTTTTGGGCAATGTTTATCATGTAAGACCCACCAAAAATGACCAAACCATGATTATCCATAAATGATCACATTTCTGGGGATTCGAGTCGAGCTTTTGACTAGGTTATCAAAAACAAGGTGCCTCATGGAGGATTCTCATGCTTATCCTTGTAAATATTATCGCTTTCTAATAGTGTAACGAGGGGACTTGTGCTCTTCCAACCTTTGTTCCGTGGTTGTTTGTGATTGTGATTTATTAGGTTCATCGTCATCATTGAATCCTCTCGTGTTCATTTTACGGATCACTCGAGCTTCGATCGTTGCCTTTGGAGATTCAGATATCCGATGAGATCCTTTTATGTTCTAACGTTTATCTTATTAGCATAATTCATAAACGGCTTTTAGGTTATTCGTTTTACCCATTCCATGCTCGAGATTAAGCATTCAACTTCGTCTCTAGTATGGGGGTGTTTTCACCCCTAGACTCGAAACATTGAGGACAATGTTAAGATTTAGTATGGGGGTGAGTAGATACTTCACCTTGCTCACGTCACCACGCAATCCAATATTCATCTTTTTGTTATCGTTTTGTTGCAAATAAGGCTAAAAATGCCCAAATTTTAAAATTTTTCGTATTTTTCATAAGTGTTTAAGACACGAATGTAGGTTTTCTGATTGTGAGAATAAGAGTAACTTTTGACTCGACCGTGCTTGTTGAGCACTTAGCTTCGATTCATTAACTTTTTAGGCTAAGTCTCTTAAATGGGGACGAGAAATGATAGAGTTATTTATAAGTCTCGTAATCTTTCACGATCTCATGTGTAGTAATTATTAGCTTATTCTCCCCACGCTTCTGATAATAAATTGTTAATAAATATTGACTTAGCGGTTTAGTCACTATTGTTGGTTTCTAATTTGTTTTAGTAGCTTCCATGTAATTAAATTGGAAAAACATTGAGGATTCGCCAGCGTCACGGTTTTGAAGTATTGGCACCCGAATAATCGAAAGCTTCACCTAATAATAAGATTTCAAGTGCTCACCTAAATTAAGAAAAAATTTGAAGCTCACAAGGCCGAAAAATCTATGCCCAAATTGAAAGTGAATCAAGCCTTAATCTTTGAAGCTTTAAAGATCCAAATATCGCTTTAGCGTGAGGATATACGTCTTTGGCCATATTAAACACCTCATGGCGAGGTTAAATAAAAGGCAAGGCAAGACCGAAGTCATAATAAAAGCTCCATGGCGGAGTTGAATAAAAGATGGAGGTAAACCTATGATAATAAGGCCCTTCCCTTAGGGGGCGTATAAAAGTCTTGGTAATAAGTATCATGTTCAAAACCGTTATAAAACCGTGTTTATCGATTCTTCTTGTTGACTTAATTTTTTGACATCGTTGTCTATTAGGGTGAATTATTAATTCAATGATTTTGGTTACACCGTTAAGACTATATTTTTGGACTTAATCTCTATTCACGCATAAGTCAATGATGTATCCTCGTGATCATTAAGACAAAAATAAAATATAAGAGATACCAATTAGGAATAAGGGAGTCTAGGTTCGTAATTAACACTCATGAGATATGATTGTGTTACTAACTTATAATAACAATGATCTCGTTACACGATTAGAATGGAATCGAGTGAAACTCGAGGATGACGAACTTCTCCCTATGAGGCATTCACGTGTTCTTATTCTTTGACCCTAAAAGTCACTTAACCGTGATGAAAACAATACATTATATCTAAAACACGTGTAGTAGTTTATTTAAATTTATGTCTTCAATAAATGTCATCATAAAATGAATTTTGGAAGTACTACGATACTTAATTCTAGCATTGTGTGAGGGCACGGCAATGATTTAGTATGGGGGAGTGATGAGACTGAAATTATACGTAGTCTCATCGTCCAAATCGGGCTTAAAACGCTTAAAATATCATCAAAATACCCAAAGATATTCTTGTGTTTGTTCATTGTGTATTTTAGGTACGGATATCGTGAATTCACCAACAGATTACAAGAATCAAGCAAAAACGAACACGGGAAACGAATCCGGACAATAAACCGGACCCTAATCATGAATTTCCATTCATGTCCTTGAAGTTTGAAGAATTGGCAAGATTGGTTCCTCTACTTTTGAAGACTTGTCATTTTAAACCCTTGTAAAACTCAAAATTACACATTGGGTCCCTTAAATGACAAGAATTTCCATTAATGGCCCTTGAAGAAAGCAAATATTGCATTAAATGCCCTTGGAACATATTTGATAAACTTTTGGTGGCCAAAGTATGAAGTTTCAAACTTCATTTTACAAAGTGTTTCATTATAAGGCTGTTTAAAAACAAATTGACAAGGGAATGAGACATGGAGGGGGTATATGGGTAGACAACCAAACATTCACCATCCACTCCCAAGCCGACACCTCACCTTGACCATTTGACCCACCACTCACAAACCTCCAACTCACTCTCGCTCCCCACGTCATATTCCACTAACCTCAATTTTTTTAAACAAGTTTTATTAAACTTAAATGGGAGGCAAACACAACTTTTAAAAAGTTAATCACCCTTAAACAGATTAAATCTTCCCCTGCTAAACAAACCCATCCTATAAACCCTAAAAATACCAGGCTTAATTAAGCTTAATCCTTCACTATTTTCTAATTAAACTAGTGGATTTTACTCCTTACCCCACACCCATTAAACCATTTCACCCAGAAAATGACCTACTCCTTTTTTGTCCCCTCTCCATCTTACACCATAGCACGGTTTCCACCTTTTTTTCATCAGTAGAAGACCAAATCAACGCACCAGCTTCATTCCTTGCTCCCTACTTGTCATTGGATGGACAAGATGCTTCTCACAGCTGTCAACAAGGACATCAATCACGTGAAGACCCCTTGACAAAAAAATCAACAAGACTTCAAGGGCATTTTTGGATTTATACTATTTCTAAGGTTTATCTTTCTAGATTTTCTTCATTGTACTATATAAGGAGTCGTCTGTGACCTTTATTATTTGTTCTAGTTTTTATCTCATTTTGTACTCTTTTATTTATAGAATATTTAAAGTAATTTATAAAATTTGCACTTGAGATAGTATTGTGTTCCATGGTTCTTGTTCTTGTTTACTATAAAATCATTTATTTTTCAGCAATAGTGTAATAGCAAAAGCCACAAGCTTTTAGCTTGTGGTCTTTTGGTTACAAGCTTCTTTTTTGTGGGTTGTTGTGTTTGTGTAGGACTTCAAGAACAAGATCTTCATGATCATCTCTTTTCACTTTTTGTCATCATTAAAGATATATTAAGCCTTGGGTCCCTCTTTGGATTCCATCAACAGGCTCCTCTATAATTCATAAGCTTGCATAAGCTCTAAACAATTCCCTATGGAAGGCATTCAACCAAGGTTAGGGCTTTGAACCCCATTGGTCAAGTTTTCTCAGTTTCTTTGTGTGATTTTTATGAATTTGTATGAATCTTCTTTGTTGTGGGTATTTATGGTTTGTTTATGATTATTTAATGATTGTATGCATGTTTAGATAGATTTCAATCAGTTTGTTCAAGATTTGCATAATGGTTTTTTGTTAATTTCAATTTCAGAAAGTTTAAGGTGTGTTTGGATTTAAGTTTTAAAGTAAGATTTTTGAAAGATTTTGGATTAAAAATGTTTGAACACACCAATTTCAGTATTCTCATGTGTTATCAGTCATTGGTTTTTAGTTGGGTAGATTTTTAAAGGAATTTGTGTGAAAATTTGGTATAAAGTAGTAAAAAAATCAGTAGGCCACAATTTGCCTTGTTTTAGTCAATTATTGTTCCAAATCTTGTTAGTTGTTAAGTAAGATGTTAATATAGGATTGTGTGAAGACCAATTGTTAATTGTGGATTACTTGAGTGAGTTTTGGCCAACCAAAACTCACCAAGTTGGTCAATTAGATCAGCAATAGCCCACATACCCCTATATAGCATATCAGTAACTGTTCTTTGCCTATTGTGTAAGATTTTTTTAGTGACTTTTGTTTTTTATTGCATATCTTGACATCCCAACTCCACTGAGTGTGGGATGCCCTTATTTTCAATTAATACCAAGTAATAAAGTAGCTACAATCAAAAAGGTCCCTAGACCCGTTTTTGTTAACCATTAGTGGGAACCAAGTTCCCACTGTTAGAGTAAAACTTCCCACTGCTTTGCATATAGACAAAACAGTCCAAGTGTCTCTTTCAGCTTTCTTATATATTTGTCTGTAGTGAGTAATTTTTGGAGTTTTTAGTTAATTTTAATTTTAATTTTCTTATTTTTGTTATTTTATTTCTGAATTTTCATGAAGTTTGATTTTAAGTTACTGTTCATTTTCCATTTTTTAGAATTAATTGCATTTTTAATTAGTTTTTAATCAACTGTTTTTTGTCTTTTAGTGCAAAATCTTTATATTTTCCAGTTTTAACATTTTTCCTAGTTTAAGAAAATTATTTTAATATTTTTAGTTTAAAAAAGTTTTACTGTTCACCTTTCTATGTTTTTTTAGAATTAATTTTATTTTAAATTGTTTTTAATCAAAACTGTTTTATCTTTTAGTGTAAAAATTTACTTTTTCAACTTTTTAAATTTTTCTACGATTCAATAATATAATTTAGGATTTTTCAGATAGTCAAATTAATTTTAGCATTATTTTATTATTTTTAATCATTATTTTAGTCTAAAAATTATTTTAAGTATTTTAAAAATAGAAAAATAGTCTTTACAATTTAGGAAAAATACTTTTTAGTCTTTAAACATTATAAGTGAGTGTTCAGTTCAATAAAATAATATTTTGGGCTTTTTCTTAATTTTATTTAATTTTAGGGCTTTAATTAGCATTTAAAATTAAATATTTAATTAATAAAGGTTTTAAAATTTATTTATTGGATTTTTATTGTTATTTATATTATTTTAGACTTAGTTTTAATTTTTAATTAATTTTTAAGTTTAATTTTTAATTTTGTCACGTTTTACGTATTTACGTTCGCGTTTTACGTCACTCGTCGTAGTTTAATCGTAGTCGTAGCTCGTCTTTAATTTTCTCTCTTTTAAACCAAAAACGACACAAATCCTAAATTTGATTTTATATAATTGGCACTCATAATCACACACCTCCTTCGATAACGAACTTGGAATTTATTCGTCTTTACGGTTTTCTTAAATCGTATTGATTAATACTTGCCACATACGCGTTTTTCCTAAAACGTGTACGATTTACCTACATCAATACCCTAAGCACTAATATACTCAAACCGATTACTTACTCTCACGCGGGAGTCTAATCGTGGGTAACAAACCTATGGTAAGCCTAACGGTGTCTGTTTAGTGCGCAGGGTCCCAAAGCAAGTTTCACTTGGTGCGAGAGCCGGAGTCCACAAGACCCCAAATTAAGCCTAATTTGGGTTAAGCTTAGTCTACCCCAACTTTTGCATCAACAAGTTGGCGCCATCCGTGGGACCCAAACTAAACTCTATCCAATGACAAAAAACGGCGCAAACCCGCCCCCACCCAAGGGTGGGGCCAAGAAGACAACAAGTGCTTACTCAAGCCTTGAGCCCAATAACCCAAGTCATGGACGGAAAGGATTGCAAGTATCTTTCTCTCCGCTGGTCAATCCGACCCCACAGACGATCGGGACCACATCGTCCTCTCAGGAAATCCCTAAACAAGGTCGCAAGGAGACTCTGGGCGTAAGGGTTGCGATAGATCCGCAGGGGAGACCGAAACTTCCCCCGCGACGAAGCAAAGCATGAGCGACTATGTCGCAAAAAACTATGAGGCGCTAATCCCACTTATGAGGGCGCAAATAAGGGCGAATCCATCAAGAGACCTTCGGATCAGTTTAGACTTCGATAAAGAATTCAAGTCTAAGGGAGGATCAAGATCCAATAAAGAAGCTAGAAAGGAGAAGAGAAGGAAGGAGAGAGCGACTGAGAACCTAGCATCCACTTCGGATGCGCCTCTCATTGAGGATGCATCATCCTCAGATAGCTCTGAGGACTCGGGAGAAGAGGATGGTTTCATGACACCAGTCAATAACCACCGGCGCACAAGCGTGAAGGACAGACTAGGGCCTAACCCTACTAATAGACAGAGTGCCCTAAAAAGGTTAGGCCCCTTAGAAGGAGATGAATCTCAGGATATGCGATTTCAGGAAAGGAGTAAGAGCACTGAAAGGAGGCGCGAGAGGAATTCGTCGATCGAAGGTTCCTCGGAGTCTAGGCATAGAGACCGCCACGCCCACCGTAAAAGGACTTCTCTTTCATCCACTGAGGACTCTGAGTCCTCTGACTACAAAAGAAAACACCGCAGGGCGCCAAAAAGGCCAAGGGTACAAGGTGAAGATCAATGGACCATGCCATGGCGTTGGGAAAAAGGAAGCGCATTTTCGGAATGCATAACTACTTTCAGGGATAACAGGAAAAGGCGCATGCCATCTAATGTTAAGACCTACGACGGCATGACGGATCCGGATGATCACCTAAAAGTATTCGAATCACAGGCAAGGATAGAGCAATGGTCGGAAGCTGTATGGTCCCATATGTTTAACTCGACGCTCATCGGGAACGCTCGAACATGGTTTGACCGTCTCCCGCGAAGGAGCATCCATAGGTTTGAATAACTTCGAAGAGCTTTCCGCAGGAACTATGTGAAGCAGAAGAAGTATGTCAAAAATCCGGTTTCACTTGCAAGAGTGAAGCAGAGGCACAACGAGCGCCTAGAAGACTTCATGGAACGTTTCAAATCTGAGTGAAACCAGATTAAGGATTGCCCGGAAATTCTAAAGATTTCTGGATTCCTCGTAGGAATCACAAATCTGGACCTAATAAAAAAGTTTAACGACAGAACCCCGACAACGTTTCACGGGGTAATGAAAAAGGTCTGAGCATTTATTCAAGGAGAAACCGCAGCAGAAGATAGCCGACAAGTGGCGTCGGGCTACAGGTACCAAGATAGGCCCAAGAAACAAACATATGGGCAATATATCAGTCGCACATTGGACATCCAAGGAGCGGCAAAGCAGGGGCGCAACAACAACAACAACAACAGCAAGTTCACCCCGCTGCAATAAACCTCTAGAGAGATATTTTTATCAAAAGGAGCAAATTTTCCAAATCCTAGCCCAATGTTGGGACCAGTAGACAAGCGGGATAACACAAAGCACTGCGAGTATCATTATAATAAAGGGCATGCTACGGATGAGTGTATTCAGTTGAAAAGACACATTGAAAGCCTGGTAAAGGAAGGAAAGCTGAATCACCTGATAAGGGATTGGAGAAATAACGCGGATGCGAAGAAGGTCGATGTGAAAAAACAGAAGGATAAGCCTATAACCATATACATGGTAGAGAGGAAAAATTTTTCATGCAAAGAAGAGTGGTCGCAGATTTTTCGCACGACAAGGAACTAGCGTTCCCCATCCTTTCAGATACGGACTACAGAGTCGGCTCGTTGACGATTGACATAGCCTTAGGCGATCACGCTATAGAGAACATGTGCGTCGATGGGGGGATCTACAGCGAGCATATTATACGAGCATTGCTTTGCACAGTTGCCATGGGAAATAAGGAAGGAGCTAAAAGAGACAACACAGATTCTCATAGGGTTTAGTGGTGATAAGACTCGACCGTTGGGGCATCTCTGCACACAGATGACCATTGGGAACCCGGAACACTCTGTGACGGTATGGTTGGACTTCATGGTCGTGCGCTCTCAATCCTCGTTCAACGGGATAATTGGACAACCGGCGCTAAAGACACTGCGCGCAGTACCTTCCACGACACACGGTATGTTCAAATTCCCGGTGCAAAATGGAGTAGTTACCATCTGTAATATAGACACAATCAAAGGAGGTAACAGTACTTCTAGCACCAGCACCAAAAGGAAGCAGACAGACAGGTGTCAACATAATATAGAGCTCAGCCCACAAATAAGTAGAAGGAGGCGTGTCTCGAAGGAATCCCTCGCGTCAAGCATATATGTGTGCGATGAATCGCGGCCAGAACCCTCATGGGTCCTATTCTTAACTGGCTTCGCAGGTGAAGGGGTGCCAGATGCAGGGTTCATCCTCACGAACCAGGGCGACATAAAAATAACGTACGCATTGTTGTTTGACTTTCCTACTACCAGCATGGAAGCATACTTTGAAGCCCTCATAGCAGGTCTTAGGGTAACACTAAGAAGGGACATAAAGCGCTTGGTGGCCTACACCTACCACCCTCCGGTGGCAAGTAGAGTCAATGGGTCATGCGAGCCATGAGGGCGGGTGCTAATCGAATATACAGAAAAACTACTAGACATGACGACACGGTTCGAGGAGTTTGCTATATGAAGGGTTGAAGAAGAGGAAGATGAAATATCAGTGGACATGGACCAACTTTGCATTGTAAAAATGAATAAGCCTCCTGGTGACGTTCTCGTCAATTTTATCTTTCACAAAGATGTGAGTTCGAACATGGAGTCACCAACATGGATGACATCCATTCGAAAGTTTTTGTCACATAACAAATTGCCAAGCAGCAGAAGGAAGGCTAAGCAGATACAGGTGCGAGCTAGGCATTTTCAAATTATCAAAGGGATATTGTATAGGAAAACAGGCAAATGTCGGATGTTGCAATGCTTAGCACCAGATCAAGCGCGGGAAGAAGTAGAAGCTGCGCATAGAAGAGTGTGTCCTCGCGGCTCAGTTGCTATGGTGGAGGAAGTCACTCGCTCAGGGTATTTTTGGCCATTTGCACATAAAGATGCGCGTAAAAGAGTGGCGCGTTGTCAGAAATGCCAAGTGGACTCAAGACGTCGGACGAATTCTAACATGGTTAGTGGCCCACTCTCAACCAGAGGAGCAGTAGAGGGGGACTATTCTCAAAGCTAGGACGTGCTATGGGTTCCTTAGCAACGTCAATTAGAAATATGGCGCGACACGCGGTAACGCTGCTCCTGGCTAAAGGTAACCATCAGAAGCAGCGCAGGGGAGCAGTTGTTCCTGCAGCAAGAAGAACTTCACTCGCTAGGAGACAGCGGCTACCAGCAGCACGAAGAATGAAGCAACGCGGTCAGGCGAAAAGAGGTTCTTCATAAACTAGATAATTGCGCATGGCTATGCAGAATCGCTATCCGGCCCTACAAGGAATGATTTAAGAGACGACTGGAGTTTTGGAAGATATTCCCCCTAAGATATCGCATAGGTGGCATGGGCCAATACCTTGGCTGCTAGCAGCCCCAATAAGGATCCATGTATTTTTTATTTTTTCGTTTTTTAGGTTTTTTGTTATTTGTTTCAAAACATTTGCAAAAGGGTATGAATAAAACACTACGGTTTCTAGCTAGTTCCGCAGTCCAAATGATGTTTTTTCTTTCTCATCTTTAATGCATGCATGCAAGTATTATTTCTTTAATACATATTGGGCCTTTAGATGTACATGTACAATAACGTTTCCAGGTGGAATAAGAGGAATAAGTTTACCCTACTAATTAGACTTGTCGCGTAAGAGGGATGCACCCCCAGCGGCGCCGGATCAGGTATCCTTTGTTAGTAAGCTTTTCACAAGACGTTGTGGTGAGTATCGCAGTCCTCATACTTTATGACGGATAAGCACAGTGTGCACGCCTAACAAACATGTCATTTTCAATGACATTACTTATGGTAGTAGTGGCAGGACCACACGTGATGACATTTAGACTCGCTCATAAGTCCAGGGTCGCCCCCAACAGGCGTACTCATAGACAGGTGTTCTCCCTCACAATCTCAGATGTGGGCATAGGAACCTGGACACATATATATGTGAATATATATGAATATAATACAGGACGCTATAATAGTTGTACAAATTAACTAATTTACAAGGTTAAGTTAGCATCAGGTGAAACAATAAATATGGTGAGGTAAGACAGCCTCTACAGAAGATCGCTCGTGGACAACGACATCTTTAACCTGTGATGTTGTGGGTTTTGCGACATGTGATGTTGTGCCCATGCCTCCTTCATATATTGAAGCACGCGAGTATAGTATACGTCAATGGATGGAAGACTCACGGGTACACCATCAGACCGACTGGGGTGTGCTAAGCCTAGACCGATAACAACGCCTTTGGTGGAGGTATGAGTCTTCTTGGCGACACGACGCACGTGTTGCTTTAATTTATCTTCCAGCGGAACCAATATCGGAGTGCCAGAGATGTACAAAACTGTGGTCATTATCTAATTATATTTTTACGTGTATTTTTGAAATTTTTGACGAGTTTGATTGTCATAACGATTGGTGATTTGATTTGGATGAATGTTGGAAGTCATATTTTTACGTTTTGACGAGTTGCGAGGATTATTAGTAATGACGATATCAACGGATGCCCGAAAATTTTACGTTTTTATTTTAGACATGTCGATGTTTAATATTTTGACGTTTTTATTTTTAATTTCATATTAAGTCGTGTCGGAACTATATAATATCATGATTTTGTGTGCGTTTTAAGTTTTGAGAAGTATTTTTAGGAAACCTGAGACCCGTAAATATTTTCAAAAGTGACTAATAGTCATTTCCCGCTTTTTAAACAAGTAATTGCATTTTGTTCCACAAGAATCTCAATTGGCAAAAACTAACCTAAACTTTTCCCATATAAAAGGAAAAATAAAACAAAAACACACACACAAAACACAACTCCACCAAAAATTCTCTGTCTCCCTCCTCCCTTTCTTGTCTGTCACTCTACACCACCACAAAATCACCATTTCACAAAAATCTAGCTTGAATCTTTAAAATCTAATCAAATCCCCATTTCTATCTTTTGATTCTCTATATATTGGTATGAAAATCTCTTACATGCATGAAATTTTTATAAAAACCCATTTTTGATGAAAAATCATGTCTTTTGATCTTGTTTGATTATTGTATGTAGGTGTTATTGTTGTTATATATTATTTTAAGTTGTTGCTTGTTGAAATTTTTAGTTGGGTTTTATTTGATTTGATCATCTAGGATGATATAGTGTGTTAGGATTGAAAGTAGTAATATTAGGATGATTATAGTGGTAGGTGGTAAAAATTTGATTTTGAGTTATTTTAAAAGATGTATTTTTGACCAGAATATAAAAGTTGATTTTCTGAAAAATATAAGTTTGAGTTTGATATGAACTAATTAGATATTGTTGTAGAGGATGTCTTAAGCTTCGATTTGGTATAAAGTAGAGCTTCTAGCTCCAAACGAGCGAAACATTATGATAGTTTGATTATTCGTGTACCGGGAGACGAGTATCGGCACGATATATAATTGTTGTCGATATTTGGATCGAATCTCGGGGACTATAAAAAGATTTTTAAAATAGGCAAAGGACTGATTTAAAGTGATAAACATGATGATGTTGAGTCTATTTTCAAATATAAGTGTCGGTTTTGTAAAAGGAGTCAAATAAATAAGTTAAAAAGAATATATGAGTTGTTGACGTAAAACTATCGGTTTTTGTAGTTCGAAGATGAGTCGGGCAGGAAACTTTAAAAGTAATATCTTTTAACCAACTTTTGGGAGGTCTTTCTATATATAGTAAGTGAAGTTTCTGATTAGTATCGTAAGCTATTAACGTGTTTTAGTAAGGAAAATAGTTTGGACGATATATATATATATATATACATACATATATATATATATATATATATATATATATATATATATATATATATATATATATATATATATATATATATATATATATATATATATATATATATATATATATATATATATATATATATATATATATATATATATATATATATATATATATATATATATATATATATATATATATATATATATATATATATATATATATATTATATATATATATATATATATATATATATATATATATATATATATATATATATATATATATATATATATATATATATATATATATATATATATATATATATATATATATATATATATATATATATATATATATATATATATATATATATATATATATATATATATATATATATATATATATATATATATATATATATATATATATATATATATATATATATATATATATATATATATATATATTATATATATATATATATATATATATATATATATATATATATATATATATATATATATATATATATATATATATATATATATATATATATATAGATATATATATATATATATATATATATATATATATATATATATACATATATATATCTATATATATATATATATATATATATATATATATATATATATATATATATATATATATATATATATATATATATATATATATATATATATATATATATATATATATATATATATATATATATATATATATATATATATATATATATATATATATATATATATATATATATATATATATATATATATATATATATATATATATATATATATATATATATATAGATATATATATATATATATCGACATTTTTTGAAAGAATAAAAGTATAAAAGTGTACGTAAGAAGGAATTATTAAACTGAGTATGGTGTGAGTTTGATTTTGACTTTGAGATATTTATTTCATTTTATTAGGTATGAAATATTATTTGGATGTATTATTAAAGGCACGCGTTTTATATTGATAGATTGTGAATTTCGTGTTCGCCGGGCATCATCAATCGTTGAAAGTCGTCATACTACTGTTAACACTTCAGGTGAGTCTATAGCCTCGCTTTCTACTTGTTTTAATGATTTTAAAACCCGCGAGGGGGATACATGCTATTTGAAGTAAAATGAACACATATCATGAGTAATTGTTGGAACCGAATGTTGCCTTTGTTTCCTTTGTTGATTTGAATTGTATAAGTACCTAAATTGCAAAAGTCTCTAAATTCATGAGCCGTTAACTATCTTCTAACTTGATGTTGTGAGTTGGGAATAGCCACTTATTCAAATGATAGTACTGTTGGGTTGACGACCCTATCTGAGACCAGGGCTTTACGCTGAGTAACCTCTGGGAAGGATAATTTTACGAGAATGAGAATGTGGTATACTTACAATTCATACCCTAGTAGAGGCACTGGAATTCTTATAGTCATGCTGGCATTTGGCGTGGGTGACTAAGTTAAGGGGTCGGTGTCATGAGCTTAATACAATTCATTAGCTATTGCTATAAGATGAAATGCCTGATTAATAGATTGTATGGCCACAATGCTATTAAACAATTGTGAATGATTTTTACGATGTGTTCAAATATGATTTGTTAAACCTATAGACTTGCTCAACCTTTGCGTTGATGATTTTAAGCATGTATTTCAGGTACTTGAAGTTGTTGAGTTGCGGAGCTTGCTGGAGAACAATTGCGGGATTGCTTTTGTAGTAATTTGGTCTAAAACAGATCTCTTTCCCGTTTGTCATAAATTTATAGTATATGGTCTAGTATTTTGGTAAAAGGTTTGTCGATTTGTTAAGATCCTTGGGGAACCTGAACGCTACTCTGATATATTTTTAAACTGATTTTACTTGAGATTGAAGGTTTTAGACATTGATTTAAATTATTTCCTTATTTATTCCTAAATATACTGTTTTAGGGTCGTATAAAGAGTATTGTAAACGAAGTTTGTGAATACAACCCAATTGTGTATTTCAGCTGCGCAATGTAAAATTGGGGGTGTTATAGATTGGTAACCAGAGCTTTTTAGTTATAGCGAATTAGGTCGATTTTTGAAAATGTCCTAAACTATAACTTTGGTGTCAAAAGTATTTTACAAAAGCAACACAACTTCTCTACAAGGCTCCGGTAAGATTATTTATTTTTGTTATGCTTTGTTATTATAGATGTACCTGAGTATTTATTAAGTAAACACTACGATAAGGTATTGGTATTAATGAAAGGACGTGGAGTGCTTTTATCATAATTTCATTTTTATGAGTATTGTATAATTATCATTTACATTGCATTTCATTGCATCGCATACATATATATTTGGCATACGTAAATTATTTGCATTTGCTTAGTTATGCATTGCATATATACTTTTGAATAATGACCTTATGTATCTTTAAATTTTCTGTAATTTCACAAAATTTCCGACATACCACTTAACAACAATAGGCGGGGATATGTTGTAGGTCAACGGGGTATGCATTGTCAGCAAGGATGTAATCATAAGAATTCAGGTGGATGGTTAGATTATGAGGATGATACGGACGATAAGAAAATTTTTGTCGAATCTGAAAGTGATAATTATCGGACTGAGAGTGAAGTTGGAAGAACTGAGTTTAGAGCTGAGTGAGAAGTTATGGAACTAATTTTAAGAAATATCAGGAAGAGAGAGATAGGCTTCGTAGGTTAAGTGAATATGTAGCTCATCTTGGGCCGTATCTTGGACCGCATTGGAAGTTCCAGGATAGTGAAGTGTATGCTGATTCGTAGTATATGATATATCCGCCGTGCCAAAGATCGCATTTGAGGTATGTATTTGAGGAGCGCCGTGTTTTTATCTAAAATAGAGATGCTGCAAGTTATGACCAGATGAATATGATGCAGGGATGATCCAAGTTGGAGAAAATGATGGACCACATCCTATGGAGTGATGGAGTGATAGATCTTTGTTGTATTTCAGTTTATGCATTGTTGTGTTGTATTGGGATTATTTAGATGTTGTGATGTAGTATTGTGATGGATTATTATTGTTGTTTAGGATGATAAGGGTAAGTGACTGTAATGACAAGATTTTGTTGCGATTTTCTTGGATTTATGGATGAAATCTACTATTACCCTTTAGTATTTGATGTGTTTTTTGTTATCTTCTCTTTTGTGAGATGATTGTGGAATTTAGGTAGTATTGTGTTGTTGGCGCATGTAGTATTCATGATATATCTTGATGAAAATATCCTTTCTTTCTATCTCGATGTGTATACTTATCATGTTTCTTTCGCCTGTGATAACTGTAGAAATAGTTGAGTGAGATATGTTTATGTCATTAGTGGGGAATCTTACGTGACTGAGTATCTTGAAATATGTCTCTAAAGGTTTTAATTTAGGGTAGATTATATGATCGTGGGAATAGTTGTTAGATTGTTTGAAGCTGATTGTGTTGCGAGGAGACGAGGTGCTGAGACTGAAGATGCTATTGTTCCAGTTGGAGATGCTGCTGCTATTCTACAAGATTTAAAAGGATGTATGTATGTTAGATTCCTAGGAATGAGAAGAGATGAGGTGAAGAGTGTCGTACGGATATTAATGGTAATTGGAAAGGTGCAACTATATGGATAAATTTCGAGTAACCGATGGATGTTTTTTTAACACCCCCAAATTACAATGCGCAGCGGAAATACACATTTGGGTGCTAAATACAACCATCGTTATACAAGACATTTTAAACAACTCAAAATGATCCATTTGAAATATAAAAGGGTATAATTCTAATCAATGTCTAAAACTTTCGATCCCAAATAAAATAATTTTAGAAATATCAGAGTCACATTTAGGTCCCCCAAAGATTTTGTCCAATCAACAAAAAATTTACCAAAGTACATGACCGTACAATTATTTTTATGACAAAAAGGGAAAGAAATTATGTTTTAGACCAATCACCACAAAAGCAATCCAGCAATCCTTCTCCAGCAAGCTCCGCAATTCATCATCTTCAATACCTGAAATACATGCTTAAAATCATCAACACAACGGTTGAGCGAGTCTATAGGTTTTCCAAATCAACATTCCAACACAGGATAAAAATCAATCAAGATCATTTAATAGAATTGTGCGCATACAATCTATAGTCAGGCATTATGGTATATAGCAATAGCTATTGAATTGTATTAAACTCATGACACTGACCCCTTAACTTAGTCACCCATGCCTAAAGCCGGCATGACTAGATGAATTCCAGTGACCCTACTAGGGTATCAGTTGCAAGTATACCACATTCTCATTCTCGTAAAATTATCCTTCCCAGCGGGTTACTCAGCGTAATGCCCTGGTCTCGGATAGGGTCGTCAGCCCAATAGTACTATTATTAGAATAAGCGGCTATTCCCAACTCACAACATCAAGTTAGAAGATAGTTAACGGCTCATGAATTTAGGGTCTTTTACAGCTTAGGTACTTATACAATTCAAAACAACAAAGGCAACAAAGACAATATTCGGGTCCAAACAATCAATCATGACTTGTGTTCATTTTACTTTCAAATAACATGTATCCCCCTCGCGGGTTTTAAAATCATTCAAAACAATTACAAAAGCGAGGCTATAGACTCACCTGGAGTAATAGCAGTAGTAAGACGATCTTCGACGATAGTTGATGCCCGATAAACACAAAAACCGCAACCTATCAAATAAGGCGCGTTCATCAAAAATAAACTTGAATAAAATCCATACTTACTAACATCAAACTCAAAATCATAAAATCACACTCAACCCAAAATGAAAACAATACAAGTGACCTATTACTTCATTCTATATGTTTACTTTAGTAGTCAATCCTTTCAATAAAAATCTGCCGGTACATACCAAATGTACGAGCTCGTTTACCCCACTTAAACACATCAAATATTTATGGTACTAATCAGAGACCTCACTTACTATATATAGAAAGACCTGTTAAAAGCCCATCAAAAGATTTTACTTTTAAAGTTCCCTGCCCAACACATCTTTGAACTACAAAAACCAGACTGTTTTACGTCACCGACTCATACAACCATTTTGACCATTCTAAACAATCCCGTTTACAAATCCGACACTTGAGTTTGAAAATAGACTCACAACCCTAAGTTTAGAACCAAACATCAGTCCTTTACCATTTTCACAACTCATTCTATAGTCCCCGAGATTCGATCCAAATAGCGACAACAACTTCGGATTGTGTCGATACTCGTCTCCCGGTACACGAATAATCAAAACATCATAACTTTGCGCTCGTTTGGAGCTAGAAGCTCTATCTTAAATCAAATCGAAGCTAAAAGAATTCTCTACAACCTCATCTAATTAGTTTGTTCATTTGCAAACATTAAGGTTGCCAAAATTGTCCTTGAACCTACTGACCTAAATTACCTTTTTAAAAACCATACTAATTAAAATTTTCAACCAATTTTAATCAATCCCATATGCCTAATATCACCCTAATATCATTTAAACAACTCATCTAACCCATAACACCCTTGGATGATCATACAAACTTTTACCCATTCATAAATCCATACATGCAAGCACTCAAAATTTCAAATATAATAATATTAACACCATATACAAGCATAGAAATAGATCAAACAACCTTGTTCTTCATGAAAATTTGAAAAGTTGTTGCATGTGTACAAAATTTACATCCAAATGTTCCTCATCAAATTATAAGAGTGGGATATGAATTAGTTTTCATTGATTCAAAGTAGAAATCAATGATCAAAGGGGTTTTTGTTTGGTGTTATGGACGGCAAGATGAAGAACAAAGAGAGAGAGATTGAGTTTTTATTTAAAATGACTTTTATATGAAAAATGGTGAGTGGAAAAATCTTATATAGTGGGGTGGAGGGGTAGATTTTGCCAATTTGTGATAGTTTTGGTCCAAAATACAATTAAATAGTTGTAAGGGTGGAAAATGTAAATTGTCAATTTTGAAAATATTTACGAGGCTCGGGTTTCGTAAAAATAGTTTTCAAAAGTTAAAACGCACTCAAAATGTGATAATAATATGATCCCGGTTCGACTTAATACGAACTTAAAATAGAAACGTCAAAAATATAGACATCAAGACAACAAATGATAAAACATAAAATCTCGGGCATCCGTCGATATCGTGGTCACTAATAATCCTCGCTATTAGTAAAAAGATAAAATAAGACCTCCAACGTCGGTTTTAAATAAAACCATCAATCGTCATTCCATTCAACTCATCAAAAATTTAAAAATTATTCTTAGAAATAATATTATATAATATTAAATAAATTACCTCGGGTTTGGGTTGTCACATCCTACCCTCCTAAAAGAGAGCGACGTCCCGACGCTCGGCCCCTCTTCAGACTCACATCCCAAACCTCCAGAACAAAAGAGAACTCTTTTCCTTAAAGAAATTCTCATGCTTCCTTCACCATTTCAAATCCATTCCTATAATTCTTGTATCTTCACAATATAATCCTTACTATGTTTCGACCTCATAAGAACTCTTTAAAGTTCTTTCTTTGAAAAGCAACTTATCTTCAAGTTGAATTCTTTCCTTGTTCCCAAAACAAATTTCACCCTTCATAACGATACCTTATGCATAACCATGTTTCCCAATTTCAAACTCCATCGATTTCCTTCGATTGCCAACATAACTCTTCTGAAAACTTCTTGTTACTAATATACGATCCTTAATCCATACAATCTTATCAATATTGCCAATATCACTTCTAGTTCAGTCATTCAATTCCACCTACATTTCTGCAATACACCGAAAAGCGAATCTTATGTCCATAACTCACTATCTTTAACATTCACAAATGTAGGTTCTCTATGTACCATCAAACAGTACAGCCTCATTACTAGCATGACAATCATCGTCATATAAAAATTCCAACAATTTCTATGTCAATCACACACGCATAAGTATACCGTTCGATGTTCGAATCATCCTTTTGCTCTATCCATCATTCATTATATAACACACAGTACTCAACTCAACTTTCATCTTTACCCAGACCAAATCGTATCGATTACTTGACTTGTGAGATTCCTTCATCACTAAGTCTCACTCTCTTAACTTAGGTATGTTAGGAGTGCTCAATATACCATGCCTAACTTGGCGTTACAACAAAATCCTTTCCATAAGTTTAACAAACTGTTGAAATCACTTATCTTGACCTCCTTCTCAAATCAGACCACTAACTTAAAATTTCAATATCCTTACTATCAAGTCCACACTTTTTGTCATCACGAAAACTCATATCCAAAAGCTTTTTCCTTTTTCTTCCTGATAAGTACATCAGCTACCACATTCTCCTTTTCTGGATGGCAGCGAATCTCATTGTCATAATCACTCACAGTCATAACCATCAACCTACTCAAGTACTCAAAACAATATAACTGGTAATCCTCTACTCATTTCCTTTATCATCCCAAGAAATTAATTATGGAGCAACTTCTATGATCCTTTATCACTACACACTTGATTCCATACAAGTAATATTTCTACCATCTCAAAACAAACACCACAACTACATAACCCTTATGAGACGCATCACAGCAAACTACAAACTATAAATACTTCTGATCCTTTTAACAATGACAACATCGGTGCAGAACACAGCCTACCCTTCATTGTTCAGTATACAGCTTCCTCATCTGATAAGGATCAGATCTCGAAACTTACAATTTAGATATATAAGTAGGACTCACACATCCAATTCTTCTTAGTCAGCTTAATCAATGGTTTAACAATCAGTGAAAACCTTTCGATAAACCTCTGATTATTCCCAGCTTAAACCAAGGAATTAACAGATTTCCGTCAGCGTCGTTGGTACCGACCAATCCTTAATCGTTTCAGTCTTGGAAAGATCTTCACGAATACCTTTGTTGTCAATCAACTGCCTTAGAAAACGCAATTATTTCAACCAACATTCACACATAGGAAAAGTTACATACAGTTTCTCCTTTTTCCAACCATTCCAAAAATTTATCCTCATATGCTACTTATGTTCCTCCTTTCCTCTTGGAATAAAATAGAATATGTCCAATAGATATAATGACTAACTCATTCTAACACATCTTACACACAAGATTCACCCAGTCCATTAATACGGCAGACGCGTTCGTCCATTCCAAAAATATCACTTGAAACTTAAAGTACCCACATCAAGTACGAAAAACAACTATAGGAATATCCTCTTCTTCCTAACTCTCAGTTAATGATAACCAGGACTCAAAGCAATCTTTGAGTACACACGGGATCCAGACAAGTTGCATGGATCAAACGAATCATCAATCCTCGGTAATGGATACCGATTCTTGGCTGTCAATTGATAATCAATACACATCTGAAACAATCCATCTTTCTTGACAAACAACACAGACGATCGCCATTGGCAACAAAACTTAATTTAATACATCCCTTATCCATCACTTCTCGCAGTTGACCGAATAACTCATTCCACTCTGACGGTGCCAAATGATAAGGCATACAATTACTACTCAACAAAACACAGAAGCACTACACAACGAAACGCGGAAGCACTACACCTTTTGCTCACAATACTCAATCGACACGAACTCCATTTCATAAGGCGGCAACAACTTTGCAAAAACTTTAGGAAAACTTCAGAATACTATCGAGTCATTAACAGATCTCTCAACTTCTCCTCAACCACCCTATCACTAATTATCTGATCTAGGAATACATAACATTCCTATTCCACATACATCCTTTTTTCCAAACAAGATACTTCTCAAAAGGAAAATTCACTCATCAACTCTCATAGTCAACACTCAGCTTCGCAGCAAAATCTAAACCAGAATCTATCAATTTATTATGAAGATTAGTCCAATCTCAAGCATAAGCACTTCGCACCACTAATAAATTCATACCAATAATCCACATCCAAAGATTCCAACTCTTTGAGCATCAAGTCAATATTAAACACTTACCTTCCTAATTTCAAGGAACACACTCTCAATGTAAAACTAACACTAGCAACCTTTCCATCGGTTAACTCCACACCATAGTTAATTTTCAATCTTATTGACTCTCCGTTGATAAACCAACTAAATCTTTACATTTCTACAATTTCTACCCGATCTGAAACCACACAACATACTAACATAAAGAATCTCAAGTAAGAATATACCATTTACAACATCCAGACCTTAAGGTTTGTCAGCATCATTCAAACGTAACCCAAAGCGGCATGGCTAAATCATATCACTACTCCATGGGTACTAATTACAATGACTAATCCTCTTGTTCTGCACTTAGCAGCTTTATGACCAGGTCTTCCTAACTCTAGTCGTAATTGTGGAAAATTTACTTACATGATATATAGTACAACAAACACACTCAAGATTTATCTTGTTACTTCCAGCCAACGTGGCAGCACGAATTCCCTCATTCCTTCCATAGTTTAAGTACTGGCTTCGGTTCTATCTTTGGTTATTGTTAGTACTGTAATCCTTACAATTTTGACCTTGATTCTGGTTGAACTTAGCAGATTCCCACTTTCTCTTATTGTTTTCAACAATACTATCTTTCCTATCTAGCACTTTCACATTCCATTAAATCATGCGCCATCTGGACAGCTTCATCGAAAGATTTAGGTCTTAAAGAAATAACCTCAACCTTGATATTAATAGACAATCCTCTAATGTACTGCTTTGTTGTTTTAAGGTCATTCACAAAAGTATCATAGTATAGCAAATATAGCTCAGGAAATTTCCGGGTAAGCAGTAATAACATCGTTCCTTAGCACTAATTATCTCAATTCCGATTCCAACTGTCCTAGTTCCTTCTTAGGACAAATCCTAGCAGTCAATAGTCCTTTCATCACGAGCCATGCCTTACTATTAGTCACAACCAATCCTAAAGTAGTCACTTGGTATTCCACCATCATAGTGTACCATTTTGAAATGTAGCAGCAGCAAATTTCACCTTATTAATTTCTGAACACCCATAAATCTCAAAGTACTCTCTATCTTATCAATCCAACCATGCAATTCTAATGCACTACTAATACCACAAAACTGCGCAGAACCATACTTCTGAAAACTAACATAAGTATATTCTCTTGAACTTGTAGAACAGCAACAATACTATCATCTGGATCAGCAGCATCCTCATTATTGTTAGCAGCATCGCCATTATTTTTAGCAGCATCATCATTATTCTTAGTAGCATCATCATTATTCTCAGCAGCATCATTATTATTCTCAGCAGCATCAACTGCAACACCATTATTTCCAGCACAATTAACCCCAACATCTTTTAATTCCTTGCAGCACGACCAGCTCCAAATTCTCTAGCAATAACTTGTTCGTTCAAAGTGTTCATAGTAGCAGTTGTTAGTTTTGGCAACATATTTCAAGAAACATAGTCACGTAGCGATCTACAACTGACAGAGATATGATTCCCCTACTCCTTCTTCCATCCTCACAGAAGAAAGAAACATGTTAGGTATACATATCAAGATAAAAGAAGGAATTCTTTATCAGGATGTCTCATGGATACTACATGCACAAACAACATAAACTACAATGGTTCATCAACCAAAACTCAAAGGAGTTAATAAAGGCACATCATAGATCATGAGGGTAATTTAGATTGCGTTGAGGATTCAACAAGATAGTGGCAGTGTCTATCACTACAATCATCTACCGAACAAACTTAAAGGATAATAAGTTCCATCACAATGCTACGACACATGGTTTAAATAAGTCCGATCACAAAAAGAAAATAAGATACAAAGAAATCCATCACGCGATTAGTTCCTTAGATAGCAGCTCCTCCTCCTCCTTAACATTGTTGTCAGCTACATCACACTCGTCTATTTCCCTTTTCACACCTCAAGGTCAAATCTATAACCTGATGGCAGCTCATTCTCAAAATTCAAATACTCACTCATACACGGTAGATCAATCATCAGGAAAATCTCAATACGACTTTCAACATTCCTAAGCTTCCAAGCTCTACTCAGAACCAATCTCACCTGAGGCTCCACTCACTCATCCTTTCAAAACTTACCTACTTCTATTTAAACCATTCAATTCAAACATACCAATTCATCACCATCGACCCAAGACAAGCAATCTCATCCATCTTCCAAGTCCTAACAAACTCAAATCTCCATATACCAAATACAACCTTTTAAAACCACTTTTCTTTCACATCAACCTCCTATTCACGCCAATTTCAACCACATATCTATCATATATTAACTAAACAAACTTCCTCATACCCGATACAAGTCGCAAGAAATCAATTGTAAAATTGTTCATCATCCGGTCTACTGTCTCAGACCCTCGGCGGTATATAAGGTCATTATTTAAAATTATATACATATGCATTACATAAATAAAATTACGATAACAAGTACTCAACGTACTTTCAACAACAACAATACATCATCAATACATCATCAATACATCATTATATATCATCATAGTATTTACTTAATAAATACTTTAAAATCATTTCAAATTTTAAGGGATACATCAATCAATAAAACAATACAAAACAAATAATCTTACCGGAGCCTTGCGGAGAAGTTGCGTTGCTTTTGTAAAATATTTTCGACACCACAGTTATAGTTTAGGACATTTTTCAAAAATCGACCTAATTCGCTATAACTAATAAGCTCTGATTACCAATCTTTAACACCCCCAAATTACAATGCGCAGCGAAATACACATTTGGGGTGCTAAATACAACCATCGTTATACAAGACATTTTAAACAACTCAAAATGATACATTTGAAATATAAAAGGGTATAATTCTAATCAATGTCTAAAACTTTCGATCCCAAATAAATCAATTTTAGAAATATCAGAGTCACATTTAGGTCCCCCAAAGATTTTGTCCAATCAACAAACAATTTACCAAAGTACATGACCGTAAAATTATTTTTATGACAAAAAGGGAAAGAAATTATGTTTTAGACCAATCACCAAAAAAGCAATCCAGCAAGCTCCGCAATTCATCATCTTCAATACCTAAAATACATGCTTAAAATCATCAACACAACGGTTGAGCGAGTCTATAGGTTTTCCAAATCAACATTCGAACACAAGATAAAAATCAATCAAGATCATTTAATAGAATTGTGCGCATACATTCTATTAGTCAGGCATTCTGGTATATAGAAATAGTTATTGAGTTGTATTTAGCTCATGACACCGACCCCTTAACTTAGTCACCCACGCCTAAAGCCGGCATGACTAGATGAATTCTAGTGCCCCTACTAGGGTATCAGTTTCAAGTATACAACATTCTCATTCTCGTAAAATTATCCTTCCCAGCGGGTTACTCAGCGTAAAGCCATGGTCTCGGATAGGGTCGTCAGCCCAATAGTACTATTATTAGAATAAGCGGCTATTCCCAACTCACAACATCAAGTAAAAAGATAGTTAACGGCTCATGAATTTAGGGTCTTTTGCAGCATAGGTACTTATACAATTCAAAACAACAAAGGCAACAAAGAAAATATTCGGGTCAAAATAATCAATCATGACTTATGTTCATTTTACTTTTAAATAGCATGTATCCCCCTCGCGGGTTTTAAAATCATATAAAACAATTACAAAAGCGAGGCTATAGACTCACCTGGAGTAATAGCAGTAGTAAGACGATCTTCGACGATAGTTGATGCCCGATAAACACAAAAACCGCAACCTCTCAAATAAGGCGCGTTCATCAAAAATAAACTCGAATAAAATCCATACTTACTAACATCAAACTCAAAATCATAAAATCACACTCAACCCAAAATGAAAACAATACAAGTGACCTATTACTTCATTCTATATGTTTACTTTAGTAGTCAATCCTTTCAATAAATATCTACCGGTACATACCAAATGTACGAGCTCGTTTACCCCACTTAAACACATCAAATATTTATGGTACTAATCAGAGACCTCACTTACTATATATAGAAAGACCTGTTAAAAGCCCATCAAAAGATTTTACTTTTAAAGTTCCCTGCCCGACACATCTTTGAACTACAAAAACCAGACTGTTTTACGTCACCGACTCATACAACCATTTTGACCATTCTAAACAATCCCGTTTACAAATATGACACTTGAGTTTGAAAATAGAATCACAACCCTAAGTTTAAAACCAAACATCAGTCCTTGAACATTTTCACAACTCATTCTATAGTCCCCGAGATTCTATCCAAATATCGACAACAACTTCGGAGTGTGTCGATACTCGTCTCCCAGTACACGAATAATCAAAACATCATAACTTCGCGCTCGTTTGGAGCTAGAAGCTCTATCTTATATCAAATCGAAGCTAAAAGATTTATCTACAACCTCATATAATTAGTTTGTTCATTTTCAAAAAGTTAGGTTGCCAAAATTGGCCTTGAACCTACTGCCCTAAATTACATTTTTAAAAACCATACTAATTAAATTTTTCAACCAATTTTAATCAATCCCATATGCCTAGTATCACCCTAATATCATTTTAAACAACTCATCTAACCTATAACACCCTTGGATGATCATACAAAATTTTACCCATTCATAAATCCATACATGCAAGCACTCAAAATTTCAAATATAATAATATTAACACCATATACAAGCATAAAAATAGATCAAACAACCTTGTTCTTCATCAAAATTTGAAACGTTGTTGCATGTGTACAAAAATTACATCAAAATGATCCTCATCAAATTATAAGAGTGGGATATGAATTAGTTTTCATTGATTCAAAGTAGAAATCAACGATCAAAGGGGTTTTTGTTTGATGTTATGGACGGCAAGATGAAGAACAAAGAGAGAGAGAGAGATTGAGTTTTTATTTAAAATGAATTTTATATTAAAAATGGTGAGTGGAAAAATCTTATATAGTGGGGTAGAGGGGTAGATTTTGCGAATTTGTGATAGTTTTGGTCCAAAATACAATTAAATAGTTGTAAGGGTGGAAAATGTAAATTGTGAATTTTGAAAATATTTACGAGGCTCGGGTTTCGTAAAAATACTTTTCAAAAGTTAAAACGTACTCAAAATGTGATAATAATATGATCCCGATTCTACTTAATACGAACTTAAAATAGAAACGTCAAAAATATAGACATCAAGACAACAAATGATAATACATAAAATCTCGGGCATCCGTCGATATCGTGGTCACTAATAATCCTCACTATTAGTAAAAAGATAAAATAAGACCACCAACGTCGGTTTTAAATAAAACCATCAATCGTCATTCCATTCAACTCATCAAAAATTTCAAAATTATTCGTAGAAATAGTATTATATAATATTAAAAATAAATGACCTCGGGTTTGGGTTGTCACAGTTTTGATATATCAATGGTCATTTGGGAATGTTCAACTAAACGAAAAGAGATAGTAATTTAAGGATTGATCCAGATTCGAAATTAAGTGTGGCAGAAAAGGGTAAAGGAACGGTATTGTTGCGAATGACAGTAAGGAATAGGAAATTTATTTCCTCTAACAGAAGGTAAAATTGGAATTTAATAGTCTAAGATAAGAAGAGATGGTATTCAAGCGGTTGCTATGAATCGGGTAAGCAGGAGGAAGTATGATGTGTAGACCACATATATTTTATACCAGTTAAGCAATTATCTTTTTACTTGTCGTAAGTACGGACTAGCTGGAGGTCGGGCTGCTGAAGGAATAACAAGGAGTGTGGTAATGAAATGTTTTCATTTCTGTAAAGGAGATTGAATAAAGGAATTATTCAGATAACGGAAAATCAATATGAAAGGAATGTTACTGCTATCACAACCTATATTTTGGAAATACTAATAAGATTTGAGATTCAGGTGTTTTAATTTGCATATTCTTATCTGGTAATCATTGAGTTAGAATTTCATTGAAATTATGAAGGTGTTATTGATGGTGTATTGAAATTTTGAAGGTGTTATTGAGAATATATTGAGATTTGAAGATGTTAGATTTTAATTGACCTGCAGACGAGAAGTCAACAAGAATTAGCGATAGGTTGAAATGAGAAACAAATCGAAGGAAGGATTTTTAATGACTATATAAATATATATTAAGGGAATATTTTTCTGAACTTATGGAATTAAGAGGTATTGCGTAATTAACTGAACTAGAGTGTGAGATGGTTAACCGGGATAAGGATGAATGTCATAGGATACGATAAATAAAGGTGGAAAGAATTAATTTGGATTGTTGTTGAGCATTGAGTACTGATTTCAGGAAGTAATCAGTGGAAATTCTATTTGAAGATTTTATTGGTCAATGATGAGAAGGTATGTAGGAGGAAACTGTAACAGATCGATTTTTTTGTGCGCTTTACCAGTAGTAGTCAGAAGGGAATGAGAAGTTGAGTTAGTATTTAAGGGTATTTTGTGATTGTTCTACGGAATCGTAGAGTTCACTGTCGTCTGGGAAGAAGAAGCTTTGTGTTAGCTTAGTGATGGGAGTTATGTAATCTGAATGTTTATTTTGTTATATGGCATTGTCAGGAAGTTGAGGATGGTAATATGATCAATTTTAAGGGTTGGCAGATGAGACGATAAGGATAATCTGATTAGACTAGAAGGGTAAGTCATTAGAGAAGCAATAATGTAAGTAAGGAAAGAAGCTTGATGTTTTGGGAATAAGATGATTGTTATGAGGATGAACAAACTGAGTACCAGAAATCGGTATCCATTACTGATGATTGATGTTTCGTTTGATGGATATAAAGGAAGGAAAGGAAATTATTTAATAAAAATTGAAAAATTGTTTGGGAAAGAGGAATGGTGTATGAAATTCTTTGGATATGAATTTTAACTGGAATTAATATAGACATTTTAAAATGTGCGATTTATGGCTGAAGTGATCGTGAAAGTCTTGACTAGATTCAAATGATTGAGGCTTTGCCGATACCGACGAAACTGACTGAAGCTTGTCAATTCCTTTGTGTGAGCTGAGTATTATCGGAGGTTTATCGAAAGGTTTTCACTGATTGTTGAACCATTGATAAAGCTGACAAAGAAGAACTAGATGCATGAATGGATAGAATACATCTAAGTTGTAGTTTTGAGATCTGACTTTTGTAGTTGAGGAAGTTGTTTATGAACGTTGAGGATAGATTGAAGTTCTGTGCATGTATAGCTAGTATTGGAGGAATCTGAAGGAATTATAGAGATGCGGTGATGATATGTTGATAATATCAAATGGAAAAGGAAAGTAATAATAGTGTGTTGACCTGAAGAAAGAAGTATAACGGGATTTATATGATCATGAGTTTCGACGACGTGGTATTTATTTTGGGACTGTAAAGTATTACTTGTATGGAATCAAGTACGAAGAAATAAGGATAATAAGGACTTATTTATAAATGTCATTCGAGAATTTCCGAAAAGAAAAGAGTTAATCTAACACCCCCACAAATGCTATGCGCAGCGGAACTACAACATTTGGGTGCTAGGCAGTTATCATCACACAAAAGATATATCAAACGACTCAAAGAGACGTAAAAGTTTTAGCATAAATTAAACATTGTTAAAAACATACATGTCTACGGTTTTCCAAAACCCAAGATGATACAACACAGAGTTAGCGTTTTGGTCCCCATGAATCTCAACCCCAAAAGATACATTTTCGTTAACATGACAGAAAATTAAAAGTGTTAAAGTTAAATATGGGTGGAAAACAAGTAGACCGCCAAGCCACACACAACTCCCATCCTTCGCACGCTCCATGCTATACTTCATCGATTACCTGAAACACATGCTAAATTGGGTCAAAAAATAATGTTAGGTGGAATTCATAGGTTTTATAATCTCATTTTGAACATATGTGTTATAAAAATCATTCGCGATCATTCATAGAATTGTCGATCAAACAATCTATTTTCAAGGTTATGACAATTTTGTTTAAGCTCATGACACTAATCCGTTAACTCAATCACCCGCGTAATAATTACCGGCGTGATTAAGATGAAACCATTGCCCCTTCTAAAGGCATCAGTTGCAATTATACCTTATCTCTTATCACAAGTTATCCGTCCGCAGGGGGTACTCAACGTACTAGCCCTCGTCTCGGATAGGGTCGTCAACTCCATAGTACTATCAATTGTATAAGCGGCTATTTTCAATCCACACAAGGATTAAACAATAGTTAATAGTTCATGAATATAGGGTCTTTTGCAACTAGGTACTCAACACAATTTAAGGCAACATTCGGGTCCAACAATCATTCATGACATATGTTCATTTTAGAAAACTAGCATGCATCTCCTTCGCGGGTAAAAACAATTTAAAATAGTAGTAAGCTAGGCTACAAATTTACACCTTATGTATATAGAAGTAGTCGACGATTTCGAATGACGATCACTAACGATGATGAGGATGCCTGGGGAATTCAACACCTAACAAACAATAACGCGTAATAAGTAAATCTCATTTATAAACTTCAAGTACTGTATCATATGTACATATTGGTCAATTGTGATAATTACAAACTCATGCCAAAACCAAACAAGTAATTGTCACTTAGTTTTATACTATTCATCTATGTTATTAACGTTATTACCCTTTTTACGTTTTTCGCCGATACTTACCAAAAGTATGGGCTGTTTTCTAAGACTTAAACCCTTTTATAAAATTTAGGAAAATTCTCAAAAATACCTTAAGACCTGTAGAAAACCCATTTTTAATCCCATTAAAAGTTCTCACTTTTATGACCCGCTACTCAAGACATTACTAAACATACGTTTTTCGGACTGATTTTGCACATTGACCATGTTGGACTTGTTTGACCCATTTAAAGTACACCATTGACCCGTTTAACACCTAAGTCTAATAATAGACTCACAAATGCAGGTTTGAAACAAAAAATCAACATTTAATCAATTACCAAACTATATATATGGTCCCCGGGATTTGACCCAAAACCAAACATAACTTCGGATTATGTAGGTTCTCATCTCCCGGTACACGTATTTTCAAAACATCATAACTTTTGACTCGTTAGGAGTCGTACGCTCTTTCTTATACCAAATCGAAGCTAAGACGACGCTCTAAAACTATATCCTAGTCTCACGACCTGTTTAAAAAGTCAAACTTATGAAAACAAGCCTAAATAATCTGCCTAAAATTACCCTTCTCAAAATCAACCCAACACTCGTTTCCAAACCATTTTATCGACACCTAGCCTTAACTTAATCACTCCTAACCATTAATAAACATCCTAATCAGTACTTAACACCAAAAATATCAAATCCATCCTAAAACCCATTCACTAAATCAAACATGCAATAAGCTTTACTCACTCAAAAACATCTAAAACCATGAATTAAACATAAACCCACAAGCAAAACATCAATAACCAAGATCCACCAAACACCCCCATATTGCCGTGGGGTGTTGGTGATCAAAAAACCCCAACCAAATTGATTTTGTTTGGTTTGTTGGGTGATTATTCATCACTTACACTCCAATTAAACATGCATAATCCCCATTAACATCAAAACTAATTTTTGAAAAACCCATTTGATTCTTGAAAATTTTTTATGAATGCATGTTGGATTAAAGCACATCAAAACACTTGAAATGATTAATCAAAATGTGGTCTAACCTTGGTTTTAATCAGAACAAAGTAGAAAAAAAAATTATGGTGGTGTTTGGCCGTCGGCCTAAAAAGAGAAAAGAGAGAGAGGGTGGAAAATTTTTGTGTGTGTGTTGATTTTCCCTTTTGTAAAATTGGGAGGTCCTTGTGTGCAATATTGGCATTCTGTTGGCCTTGTTTAAAAACGACCTCAAACGTTTGCGGGAATGACTTACTAGTCGACTTGGAAAATTTTGCGGGAGTCAGGGGTCATCCCGAACACTCCAAAATATTTTTATGACAATTTAAATGCACCAGGAAAGCAATTAAACGCACCCAACTAGACTTAACACGAACCGAAAGTAAAATCCTCGAAAAATTATAATATCGATAAAACGACAATAAAAATAGAAATTTGGGCATCCGTCGGGATCGTAGTCGTCATCGTTCTTTTTAAATCGTCAATCGTCAAGATTACGACCTCAAACATTGGTTTCAACCAAAACGATTAAATATATAGTAAATAAAATTTCTTAAAAATTTCAAAATTAGGCGTAACTTAGGGTAAGATAAGTGACCTCGGTTTCTGGGTATCACATCCACCCCTCCTTAAAGAGAGCGACGTCCCAGCGCTCTCCTCTTCTTATGCTCACATTTCGTGCCGCTGGAACAGATGAGGATATCTCTCTTTGAAAAAGTCCTCACGTTCCCAAGTGTATTCCGGTCCACGCCTAGAATTCCATCGCACCTTCACAATGGGAATTCTACTATGCTTCAGCCTCTTGACCTCTCGGTCCATAATTTCCACGGGTTCCTCCACGAAATGCATTTTATCGTCCAACTGAATCTCGTCCAAAGGAATCACCAATTCCTTATCCGCCAAACTCTTCTTCAAATTTGATACGTGAAACGTGTCGTGAATAGCACTAAGCTCATTCGGCAATTCTAACTTATATGCTACCGGTCCAATTCGTTTAACAATCTTGAATGGTCCAATATACCTCGGACTCAACTTTCCTTTCTTCCCAAAACGAAACACACCCTTCCACGGCGGAACCTTAAGCATAACCATGTCTCGACCTCAAATTCCAACGGGTTTCTTCTATTATCGGCATAACTCTTCTGTCGGCTTCTTGCAGCAAGTAAACGGTTCTTAATTTGCACAATCTTCTCTGTCGTCTCCAAAACTATTTCGGGTCCAGTCAACTGACTCTCTCCTACTTCGCTCCAACACACAGGAGATCTACACTTCCTTCCATACAACGCTTCGAATGGTACAGCCTTGATGCTCGCATGATAACTATTATTATACGAAAACTCCACTAAAGGTAAGTGGCGTTCCCAACTTCCTCCAAAATCAATCACGCATGCTCGGAGCATGTCCTCCATCGTCTGAATAGTTCGTTCGCTTTGGCCATCAGTCTCAGGGTGATAGGCCGTGCAAAAACTCAATTCGGTGCCCATCGCACGTTGAAGAGGTTTCCAAAATTCCGAAGTAAACCTACTATCGTGATCCGAAATGATCGATAAAGGTACACCATCTGTAAACAATCTCCTTCACGTACACACTGGCAAGTTTCTCCATGCTGTCCGTCTTCTTCATAGGTAAAAAGTGAGCAGATTTCGTCAATCTATCCACTATTACCAAAATCATATCACATCCACTAGGAGTTCTAGGCAAACCCGTCACGAAATCCATAGCGATCTTCTCCCATTTCCATTCTAGGATCTCTGGTTGTACCAACAGCCCAGACGGTTTCTTATGTTCGGCTTTAACCTTCGCACAAGTCAAACACTTACTGACATAACGAGCAATCTTCGCCTTCATATTCGGCCACCAGTAGACTTTCTTTAGATCATGATACATCTTATCCGCTCCAGGATGTATCGAGTACTTCGACATATGAGACTCGTTCATAACCAAATCTCGTACTCCATGCATTCCTTCCTCGGATGGACATAGTGGTAACCAAATCCGATTCTCAACATATCTCAGCCCGTCTGACCTAACCACAAAAAGAGGTTTCAACAATCTCCCCAGATTCTCAGCACCAACGTTTTCTTTCATTAATCCCTTCTCTTGAGCCTTCAATATTGTTTCGGTCAAATCAACACCCTCAGTCATCATTAATGCTCTGACTCTCAAATGTTTCTCTCTATCCTTTCTACTAAGTGCATCTGCTACAACGTTCGCCTTGCCAGGATGGTAGCGAATCTCACTGTCATAGTCACTCAGTAGTTCCACCCATCGCCTTTGTCTCATGTTTAACTCCTTTTGGTCTAAAATGTGCTGCAAACTCTTGTGGTCAGTGAATACAACACACTTCGTCCCATACAAGTAGTGTCTCCACAACTTAAGCGCAAAAACTACAGCTCCCAATTCCAAATCATGCGTAGTGTAGTTTTCTTCATTTTTCCTCAATTGTCTCGACGCGTAAGTAATCATCTTCTCACGCTGCATCAACACAGCTCCATAACCCTTACGAGACGCGTCATAATACACCATGAAGTCTTCGATTCCTTCTGGCAATGACAAAATCGGAGCAGAACACAATTTGTCCTTAAGTGTTTTGAAAGCGATTTCTTCATCATCTCCCCATTCAAACACCCGATTCTTCTCAGTAAGCTTGGTCAACGGCTTTGCAATCAACGAAAATCCTTCGATGAATCTCCGATAATACCCAGCTAAACCAAGAAATTGTCGAACTTCAGTCGGCGTTGTCGGTGCCGACCATTCCTTGATTGCCTCAACTTTGGCAGGATCCACACGAACTCCTTTGCTATTGATAGGTGTGAAAACACCCATCCTTTTACCACTTATTTCCGGCTAAAACAAGACCAAAACACGTATTTAATATCATTTGTTTGGAATTATGTGTGGTTTTTTTGTTTATTGTGTTTTCAGAGTCAACTGGGAGAATATTAAAGAAAACATCGGATTGCACGGGTTTTATCGAGGAAAAAGACTCAAGACGAAGTCTATTGTCTAAGAGATGCAAAAGATTTGAAGTCATTGTGCCTATTTGAAGATTTATCGAAGAATAGAGCCAAAGATGGAAGATTCATATATGTCGAAGAACTCGAGTCTATTAAACAAAAGATTATAAGACGAGTTGGAATTATTCACCGACACTTCTCAAAATCCAAAGTCGGAAACGTTTATTTAAAAAAACGTGAAGACTAAAGAAGAAAAGAAGCCCAAACCAAAGCCCATTCACAAGCCCACTAACACACGCCTATAAATAGGACTTTACTTCACAAAATGGGGAGCTAGTTAGCTTTTAGTTAGTTTTTTAGTTTTTCATTTCTCTAGTTTTTAGAGAGTGAAAGTTCCAAACTTTCTCTCACTAAATTTTTCTTTGTTTTCATCTTTCAAATTTTAAGCTTTTCATTAATCTTTGTACTTTGAGTTCTTTTAATTAAAAGTTTAAGTTTAAGTTTGTGTTCTTTAATCTCTTCCTACATTTCTTGGTTTCATTTTGCCTTTGATCCGAAATTTACAATCATACGGTTTGATTTCGTTTCATGTTTAAGTAGTTAAAAGATTAATCTTTTTACTACTTTTTAAGCTTTTATTTGATTTAGGCTATAAGTTCTTTATGCTTATTAGCTTACTTCATGCTTTAGCTTATTGGTTTTCGGATTTCATCAAGTTTTTAGTCATTCAAAAGTTTCGTTTATAAAGTTTACATTCTCATGATTTTAAAAGTTGCAAAATTTTAGCTTTTTGAGTTATTTAAAGTCCCGATTAAAGTAGCTTATTGTATATGCTTATTGAAGTTTCTGCTTATCACTATTCTCGGATTGATTTTGTATCCATCGCAATCCAAGGGTTATTACACATTCCGACGGTTGAGTGTTTTGATCGCAATAACCCTTAAGGGTTTTACTTTGCGATCGGTTGGTAATTCCCCCTTATTCCGATCTGGGTTGCGATCGCTCATTGCGATCGCATATTCCGATGGGACTAAGGTCCTTTTTAAGTCGAAACTCTGGCCAATTTTTATTTACAACATTCCGATCTGACATTGCGACAAAGGGTTTTTAGATATTCCAATCTGACTTTCCGATCTAGACATCATTCCGACAGCTTGATTCTAATTATTCCGATGGTAACTTACATGAACATTCCGATGGACTCCACTTTGACATTCCGATGGGTTGTTTTAGTTATATTCCGATGCTTATGTCTTTGATGCATTCCGATAGAAATAATTTTCAATATTCCGATAGAACAAGTTTTTAAGTATTAGTTCAATTAAGTTTTCAAAGTATTCGTCTAATCTTTTATTTACGTTTTTGAGCGTTCAGTTTTAACATGTCAATCTAGTTTTATCTTTTAAAAACTTTAATTTCACTCTTCGACACTTACTTATTTGTCATTAGTTCAAAATAGATAAACAAGCCAAAACCTTTTTATTAACCAAGAACAAATCATTCCACTTAGAACCGTGATCAATTCGAGGAGATACCGAGAGAACTTAATCTAGAACCCCATACCAAACGCTAATATCAGCTATCAATTACGTGCCCAAGGAATTGCACAGATTCTAACCAAAACTCACACTTTGACAATTTCGCGTACAGCTTCTCTTTCTTCAGCAGATCCAATATCTTCCTCAGGTGCTTCTCGTTTTCTTCCTTGCTTTTGGAGTAAATAAGAATATGATCGATGAATACAATGACAAACTTATCTAAATACGGCTTGCACACTCGATTCATAAGGTCCATGAATACTGCAGGCGCATTTGTTAGCCCAAAAGGCATCACTCGGAATTCAAAGTGTCCATACCGCGTACGAAAGGCAGTTATAGGAATATCCTCCTCTCTAACACGCAGTTGATGATACCCTGATCTCAAGTCGATCTTTGAGTACACACAGGAACCTTGCAATTGATCAAACAAATCGTCAATCCTTGGCAATGGATACCGATTCTTAACCGTCAACTTGTTGAGCTCTCTATAGTCGATACACATCCGAAACGACCCATCTTTCTTCTTCACAAACAACACTGGCGCTCCCCATGGTGATGAGCTCGGTCGAATAAATCCCTTATCCATCAACTCTTTCAATTGATCCGATAACTCCTTCAACTCTGATGGTGCTAATCGATGGGGTGCACGAGCAACTGGTGCAGCTCCCGGCATCAAATCTATTTGAAATTCGACTTCACGGGTGGGCGGTAAACCCGGCAACTCATCAGGAAAAACTTCTGGATATTCTCAAATTACAGGTACCCCTTCCAACTTTGCCTCTAAGTCACCATCACTAGAAACTTGTGCCAGAAACACATCACATCCATCTTCTACATAACTCATCATTTTCAAGCAAGATATCACTTTCAAACGAGAGGTGCATTCATCTCCCTTCACAGTCAAAACCCTATTCCTCAACGGGATTTGAACTAATCTTTCTCCACAAACGATCACGGCACTATGCGCCATTAGCCAATCCATCCCAACGATCACATCGAACGATCCTAGCTCTATGGGCATTAAGTCGATATCAAAAGCATAATTTCCTAACTTCAAGGTACACCCTCTTAGTATAGAATTTGTACTAACGATCTTCCCATCGGCTAGTTCCACGTTATAATCAGTCGTTAGCATTACCGGTTCTCTATTGATATGACGACTAAATTTTACATCTACAAAGCTCTTGTTGGAACTAGAATCAAACAACATACTATCATAACGAGCTTCAAGTAGAAATGTAGCGGTAACCACATTAGGGCCTTGGGTTTATCAGCAGTCCCTACTCGATACACAACAGCAGCATTATTTCCTCCTTGCCTATTTCCAGTCTTCGGGCAGTTCCCCTGCTTATGCCCCCTTTCTCCACACACAAAGCAAACCATCACCTTCGTGGCATTTTCCCCAGTAGCCACCCCTTTAGCTCGGCAATCTGCAATTCTATGACCCTCTTTTCCGCACTTGCCACACGCAGGTGGGCAATTCCCTATATGGTACAAATTACATCGACCACAATGAGGATTCACCTTAGCTCCTCTAGGGGTAGTGACAACCCTCATCCCATCATTTCTTCTCTGGTTGAACTGCTGGTTGCGGTTCTGACCTTGGTTGTTACGGTTTCCTCCACGATTTTCACCTTGGGATTGATTACCCTGAGCTGCTTCCCACTTTCTCTTGTTCCCTTTGGCAATGTAGTCCTTCTTATCTTGCAGCTTGACATCCATTAGCGCGCGAGCCATTTGGACTGCTTCATCGAATGACCCAGGCTTAGATGAAGTTGTCTCACCATTGATATTGCTTGACAAACCCTTGATGTACTGCTTCATTTTCTTGTGATCACCAGCAAAGGCATCGGGACACAAAAGGTTCAATTCATAAAACCTCCTTGTATACGCGGTAATGTCATTGTTCCTTAAAGACAAATGCCTTAACTCATCTTCTAGTTGACCCAACTCTTCTTCAGGACAAATTGGTCAAGAGAGCCTTGGTAGCAGTCTAAGTCCTCGCATTTGCTACCGCTAATCCGACAGTGGCTACTTGATTGTTCCACCAACTTAAGGCGTCATCGAGAAAAGTGGCAGCTGCAAACTTGACTTTTTTTGCCTCTAAACATCCGCTAATTTCAAAAGTACTTTCGATCTTCTTAAACCACCTTCGGAGTGCTAGGGCTCCGCCAGTACCACGAAACTAGGTGGGACCGCATTTCATAAAACCAACATAAGTACACTCCCTCGGGGCTTGCTGTCTTCCTGCATTTCCACCTTGATCTGGGTTTCGGTTTGCACGATCCTCTTCGAGTGCATTTGCAATTGCTTCTTGAATCATTATGTTCACACGGTTAGCTGTTAGCTTTGGAGGCATGGTGAATTCTCAAGTACATATCTCTGCAAAGACAGGGAAAATAGAAAACAAAGTAAGTATACACATCAAGATTAAGATGGATTTCTCTTTCAAGACATAATATAAATACAACAACACATCACTATAAGGTTACTAATATTCATCAATTCACATCACAAAAGAGCACATTAAAGACATATCATAGATTATGAAAGGTAAACATGGATTGCATTGATAAATCAACCAAAATCTGTGACAAGTAATGCCACTACAACCATATACCAACAAACTTAAGTCATCAAGTTTTCATCACAATACCATCATACAGAAGTCTAAAATAGTTCAATTACAACGATCAAAAGATAAAATAAAATACAAGCAACTAGTCACGTGGTGATCCACACGACCTCTTAGATGGTGGTTCTTCTTAATCCTCCTCGGGCTCTTCGTCACTGTCTTCTTCGTCCTCGTCCATCTTCCTATTTCCCTTATCATTCGGCCCACACTCAGTTACCTTCTTCGTCCCAGAAGTAGATCCACACTCTACTGCTACCTGATTCCCTAAAGTAATACACACACCCCTGGCGGGTGGCTGGACCATGAAATCATTAGCCTCCATTTCCGAATCATCTACAAATCTCCAATCTTGTGGCAAGGATGCTCTAACACGATGCTCCCAACTTCGCATCCTAGCCAACCTCGCCTGATCCTCCCTAACAAGCTCAAGACTAGCACACAGGTTTCCTATCAACGATCTCAAACTATTAATATCACTCTTATTCGCTACTCCATCAAATTCAACCCTTGCAGTTCTTGCCAACAACCTCTGATGTGCCCTCTCATTCTCGTCAAACCTTTTGATTACTCTAGTTTCCACCACGTACCGTTCGTACATCAATCTATCCATTCTTCTCAAGCGATTCTCAGGATCCCAATAGTTTCTTGGCCTCGGAAAATAAACCTTCGCCACATTTTCATGAATAGAACGCGATCTAGATGCATTGCTGGATTCCGCACCACTCTCATTACTCACCCGAGTAAACCCCGGCACCGTCCTCAGGTAATCCTTACAATTTTCCATTGGGGGACGAACGGGTTGCTAATCATATCGGCCTGTCGGAGGCACTTCATATCCCTTCGGTGAATTTGGAGATTGAACTAATTCGGGCTCGGTTTGACCGACGGCATTTGCTGGAATTCCATCATCCACCGGATCCTCTTCCTCGGAATCCTCTCCACCATCGTCACTAACATTGAAGTTGTCCACATCCCTTTCATCACTGTCATTTTCCGGCTCTATCGCTTCTTCTTGAGCTATCCATCCATTGTCACCATTTGGCGGGTTCAGAGGAAACGGTCCCCCTTTGTGTCCTACGACGTATTCGTCTCCATTTCCGTTAGGCGGTACCTCGGCCATTCCTGCAATAACAGAGAATTTTGGAGGTACGTAAGATTACTATTCAATATTTATAAATATATGCATGCAAATGCAAAGCAAAGGTGGTACATGATAGGTGTGAAAACACCCATCTTTTCTATCACTTAATTACATTAAAACGGGACCTAAACGTATATTTTATGTCGTAAATGGCGGAATTATGCGTGGTTTGCGTTTTTATTGTGTTTCAGGGTCGAGAAGGTGAAAAGTGGAGAAAACACGGCTTTCACGGGCTTTTATTGAAGGAAAAGACAAAAGACGAAGTCGAAAGATCAAAAGTAGAAAAAGAACGGAAGTCCAAGACCAATTCTGAAGATTTATCGAAGAAAAAGTCAAAAGACGGAAGTTTACTAAAAAAGACGAAGAACTCAAGTCTAAATTATGAAGAAATTACAAGACGAGTTCAAAGAAATCCCGAGACAAAGTCTTAAAAGTCGAAGAATTTAAGAAGACTGAAAGACTGAAAGACTGAGGACCAAGAAAGAAAGAAAGAGGAAGCCACCAACCACTCTCCTCTCCTATAAATACCACCCTTACAACATGTGAGAGAGTTAGTTTTTTTTAGTTTAGTTTTAGGATTAGATTAGGAGTAGGTAGTTTCTCTCTCTAAAAACTTATGCTTTCTCTCTCTAGATTAATTTGTGTTTAAGCTTTTGTTATTGAATCTTTACTTTTTAATTAAGCTTTTAATTCATCATCTTCATCCTTTCTTGTTAATTTGTTCTTGATCTTTGTGTTCATGTTCTTGAGTTCTCTTATTTTCAATCAAGTGGGTTTTGATTGATTTAGCTTTATTTGTTAGTTTTGATGATCTATTTTGATTGATTATTGTTAGTTAATGTTTATTGGTTGTTTCGGTTTAAGCTTTTGGTTTGTTTTGATTAGATTTGCTCAAATTCGTGCTTTGTTCTTCATACCCTGCACCTCGTTACTGTTACTGTTCTTTCCCAGATTTTCCGAATAGACTGTCTTTTCATCCTCCTATGCGGAATGTTGGATATTCCGAATAAGGATTTCTATGCGGAATATTCCGAATAGGATTTCCCCATTCGGAAAGTCTCATTATTCCGAATAGGAGTCCTTATTCGGAATGTTTGATTTATTCCGAATAGGACCCCTTATTCGGAATGTTAGATTTATTCCGAATAGGATCCCTTATTCGGAATACTCGTTATTCCGCATAGGAGCTTTTCCCGAATAGTATTTATTCCGAGTAGAGTTTATTTTTCCGCATAGCATTCTTTTCTCTTTTTATTCCGAGTAGCCTTTTCCATTTTTATTCCGCATAACATAATTATTCCGAATAGCCTTTCATTAAATTTTTCAGTTTTAAGTTTCAAACTTTATTTTTCCCGCCTTTTTCTTTATTTGCACTTTTACTCGCTTTCCTTTTAGTTTAAGTTTTAATTTGCGTCATTTACTTTCATTGCCTTTAATTTCTCGTCATTTATTTCCCGTAAAGTTTTTATCATTCATTATTGTTTCCTTACTTTATTTTTAATTGTTCCAAGTCTTTATTTTTAATTAGTCTTAGACAACGACAACTCTTTTATTTGATACACCAAGAACAACTGAGTCGCACAATTAACCAGAGATCAATTCAAAGGGATACCGAAAAAACGAACTTTCAACAAGTAAAAATCCTGTTATTAAAATGGCGCCGCTGCCGGCTCTTTTCGTGAAGATCGAAGGTTTTTTGTGAGTGACGCGTTGGATTTTGGGATCCGTTCACTTGTGAACGTTATTTTTCTTGTCAAAAATTTTCAAAAATCCAAAAACATTTGAAAAATCATAAAAAGCATTTCTTTTTCAAAGTTTTGCACCAAAAATATTCTTCTTGCTTATCTATCTTTCTTTATGGATTTTTATGTCCATTGCGTCCGGTGTGGGAAACAATTATCTGGGAACAACTCTTGTCAATGGTGTACATGTGAGCGGTGCGGAAATGATATCGACTACACACAATTCGGATTTTGTCCCTTGTGCAACTCACTAATTCACTCTTTTTGAACCCACCTCCTGTTCCCCCGTGCATCTATTGTGGTAGCGATTCTCATTGGCATGTTTCGTGCCCGGTTCAATACCCGTATGGTCACGGGCAAGAACCGGGGTACAATTATGACAATGATAATAGCTATCCACAAGACGCACTTCATTTTTCTCCATACCCGGTTTGCAACAACTGTGGGGGTCCTCACGATACCTATTCTTGTCAACCGGTAAACAACTATGAGCCACAACCGTGCTATAATTCCGGCTTTCAAAATCTTGAGCCCCCACCGCACTCACTCGATCATCAGCCTCGTCACGGGACGAGTTACCAAGAACCAATTGTCGATCTTGCTACATCTTTTCAAGCGCAAGCAACAGAGCTTTTACACACGCTGCAAACTTGTATGGAGTCATTTTTACAGCAGCAAGATCAGACGAGTACCCATATCCCTGAGCATATCATTGGCCCTATAAATAATGAGGAGAGTGATGACGATATTGAGGTTATTTTCGACGAGGAGGAATTTCTAAAGCAAAATACTTCACTCCTTAGTGATGATGGTTTTCACATTCCTGAGATCGATGAGTTTCTTGATATTGATACACCCATGGAATACATATCCAGGTATGCTGATGTGGAAGGAGATATACTTTTTCTAGAGGATTTATTACACGATGACACTACACCTTCTATCCCAGAGGTGGAAAGATGTGAATCTACTGAAAAAGGGACGTAGGTGGAAGGTAATTGTTCTCATACTTCTCATATTATATTGCCACCTCATCCTCCCACGTGCGCACCTAAGCGGGTGATCTATCACTTTTACTCTACTCGTTTTATACCGGGAAATGAGGATGAGTGCTTTGATCCGGGAGGTGACATTGATTATGCTATGATTGATAACAATACGGCTTTGCCGTTTGCTCAGCATCCATTGTCTTTGGGGGATGACATTGTGCTTACTATACCCAACCCACCTCCCGTGGATCTTGAATTCACATACTATACGTATGTTCAAAGGACCTTTCTCCCATTCAAGACTTATCCCCCCGCCTCTCCTTTATTAATGTCCTCCGGGAACGAGGACAAGGTCTTTGATCCCGGTATTGCATTTGAGGCTTCCCCATGGACTATTTAATTCGGGGACGAGTCAGGCTCGTGACTCGGTTAACAAAAACAAGCGCTTTTTGGGAGGCAACCCAATTATCTTTCCTGTTTTCACCATAAGTGTAGGGGGAGCCCCGTGGTGTTTCTTGTTCTCCTTCTTATCATGTGCATGGATTAGAGCTTCAAAGACACACTCTTGATGACTTTTGACGAACCGTGATTCCGTGTTCCCTTCTTCCCGGTTCTATCCTAAACTCTTTTCGATTCACTATTTTATATTTCTCAATACTAAAATAGGAATCTCTTTAGTGGTCTTTTCCTTAACGAGATTTAAACAAAGTGCACAATGTCCAAAGTGTAGGGGAGTTTACTCCCACATTCTTAAACATTGAGGACAATGTTTATCTTAAGTGTAGGGGGACTTCTATCGAAGTTAAGTGGCCTTTCCCTTGTATTTGTCCTCATTTTAACCGGAAAATCAATTTTTCGACATTTTTCAAAATTTTTAATCTATTTTGGCCTATTTGTAGTTCCCTTTATTTTTGCTACTTTTCTCCTATTTTAATAAAATGATTTTAGCAAGTTTAGATATCTTAGATATATTAGGCCCGTTGTGAATATTTTGACTCAACCCGAGTTTAATTATCCAAGTTCACTCTAGCTAGTATCCTTAACCATGTAGACCTTAATTGGTTTATTAGGCTAAGCATCCACGAGTCTCATTCCTTGAGATTTTAAGTTGTGGAGAACGAGAAATGATAGAGTTGGTTACAAGTTTGGTATTCTCTCATTAACTTATGTGAGTTAATTATGATCTTTTTCTCCCATCACTTGCTAATAAATTATCTGCAATAAGTAAGGTCGTACGATTTGAAAAGTTACTTAGCTTCTAGCCCAAGATCGTTTAAAAGTTGCTCGGTAATGATAAGAGTTCATAGCCAAGGCATAACTTATGAAGCGGGGTGCGAAGATTGGCGAGTCCGAAAAGGCCCTAACAAGGCATGAGGAGTCAATTTTATTGCTGAAGATCCAAGGTGATGTGAAAAGCATTATTCCCAAAATCGATATGAAGGATCAAGACTCACGACGAAAAGCAATCTACTCCCATAAAGATGATGGAGAAGTCTATCCGAAAAGACCCTAACAAGGTATGAGGATAAATAGATCCAAGTTCGAAAGGAGGCGGATCGTTGTATCTCAAAATCCCAATTAGAGATTGAAGAAATAATCATGAAGTCGTGGTCAACAAAGTTGGAGTACCCCTCAAAAGTCTCCAAGTGATGAAACTCTATTATGATGAGAAGACCATTATCTCAAGAACGTCTCTCGAAGATATGAAGTATGAAGTACATGCCAAATATCGGCCCGAGAAAGGTCTCAAATCGCGAACTAAGTTATGCCAAGATATGAACTTTTTGATATCCCGAGAAGCAGTTTTAAGAGATTTTGTCCTTTAGCTAACTATTGATCAAATCGTCCTACTTTGCTTTCAGCTTAAATAAATTATCGAAATAAGTCAACAATGCATCCTCGTGATCATTCAAGACATCAATAAAACATAAGAGATACCCATAGGAATAAGGGAGTTTAAGTGATTAATTGAACCGCATGAGTAAATGTTTGCTATGCTAACTTGTACTAACAATGATCTTGTTTTTAAGCTTGGCATGGGGAACGTGAAACTTGAGGGTGACGAATATTCATGACACACAAGCCCTAATGTAAGTCTTAGATTTCTTTACAAGTTTCTTCCTTGTTGCATTTTGTTATTTCCTATCTTTTAAATTTTCCTTAGTTGTTTAATAAAGGCCAAGGTAGGTTGATTATGATGGAAAGTGTAAACCTTGCTTTACTGCTAAGCATTGCATGAGGACATTGCAATGGTTAAGTGTAGGGGATTTGATAGGTGTAAAAACACCCATCTTTTCTACCACTTAATTACATTAAAACGGGACCTAAACGTATATTTTATGTCGTAAATGGCGGAATTATGCGTGGTTTGCGTTTTTATTGTGTTTCAGGGTCGAGAAGGTGAAAAGTGGAGAAAACACGGCTTTCACGGGCTTTTATTGAAGGAAAAGACAAAAGACGAAGTCGAAAGATCAAAAGTGGAAAAAGAACGGAAGTCCAAGACCAATTCTGAAGATTTATCGAAGAAAAAGTCAAAAGACGGAAGTTTACTAAAAAAGCCGAAGAACTCAAGTCTAAATTATGAAGAAATTACAAGACGAGTTCAAAGAAATCCCGAGACAAAGTCCTAAAAGTCGAAGAATTTAAGAAGACTGAAAGACCGAAAGACTGAGGACCAAGAAAGAAAGAAAGAGGAAGCCACCAACCACTCTCCTCTCCTATAAATACCACCCTCACAACATGTGAGAGAGTTAGTTTTTTTTAGTTTAGTTTTAGGATTAGATTAGGAGTAGGTAGTTTCTCTCTCTAAAAACTTATGCTTTCTCTCTCTAGATTAATTTGTGTTTAAGCTTTTGTTATTGAATCTTTACTTTTTAATTAAGCTTTTAATTCATCATCTTCATCCTTTCTTGTTGATTTGTTCTTGATCTTTGTGTTCATGTTCTTGAGTTCTCTTATTTTCAATCAAGTGGGTTTTGATTGATTTAGCTTTATTTGTTAGTTTTGATGATCTATTTTGATTGATTATTGTTAGTTGATGTTTAATGGTTGTTTCGGTTTAAGCTTTTGGTTTGTTTTGATTAGATTTGCTCAAATTTGTGCTTTGTTCTTCATACCCTGCATCTCGTTACTGTTACTGTTCTTTCCCAGATTTTCCGAATAGACTGTCTTTTCATCCTCCTATGCGGAATGTTGGATATTCCGAATAGGGATTTCTATGTGGAATATTCCGAATAGGATTTCCCCATTCGGAAAGTCTCATTATTCCGAATAGGAGTCCTTATTCGGAATGTTTGATTTATTCCGAATAGGACCCCTTATTTGGAATGTTAGATTTATTCCGAATAGGATTCCTTATTCGGAATACTCGTTATTCCGCATAGGAGCTTTTCCCGAATAGTATTTATTCCGAGTAGAGTTTATTTTTCCGCATAGCATTCTTTTCTCTTTTTATTCCGAGTAGCCTTTTCCATTTTTATTCCGCATAACATAATTATTCCGAATAGGCTTTCATTAAATTTTTCAGTTTTAAGTTTTAAACTTTATTTTTCCCGCCTTTTTCTTTATTTGCACTTTTACTCGCTTTCCTTTTAGTTAAAGTTTTAATTTGCGTCATTTACTTTCATTGCCTTTAATTTCTCGTCATTTATTTCCCGTAAAGTTTTTATCTTTCATTATTGTTTCCTTACTTTATTTTTAATTGTTCCAAGTCTTTATTTTTAATTAGTCTTAGACAACGACAACTCTTTTATTTGATACACCAAGAACAACTGAGTCGCACAATTAACCAGAGATCAATTCAAAGGGATACCAAGAAAACGAACTTTCAACTAGTAAAAATCCTGTTATTAGTACACATGCCCAAAATGCGATAATATGATGCTCATGCATATGTAATACAAGAATTACGGTATCGAGTACTCCACGTACAATTTCAACGTTTACATATAATAGTTCAATATCTACGTAATAAATACCCACATATATTACTTCAACTCAAAGGTATACATCTATGCCATCAAAACTGAAAATAAACCTTACCGGAGCCATGCAGGATAGTTGTGTGCTTGGACAATTTCTTACAACACCAAAAGTTATAGTTTAGGATTTTCCAAAACGACCTATTTCTCTATAACTTATGGCTCTGATTACCAATCTCTAACACCCCCACAAATGCTATGCGCAGCGGAACTACAACATTTGGGTGCTAGGCAGTTATCATCACACACAAGATATATCAAACGACTCAAAGAGACGTAAAAGTTTTCGCATAAATTAAACATTGTTAAAAACATACATGTCTACGGTTTTCCAAAACCCAAGATGATACAACACAGAGTTAGCGTTTTGGTCCCCACGAATCTCAACCCCAAAAGATACATTTTCGTTAACATGAAAGAAAATTAAAAGTGTTCAAGTTAAATATGGGTGGAAAACAAGTAGACCGCCAAGCCACACACAACTCCCATCCTTTGCACGCTCCATGCTATACTTCATCTATTACCTGAAACACATGCTAAATTGGGTCAACAAATAATGTTGAGTGGAATTCATAGGTTTTATAATCTCATTTTGAACATATGTGTTATAAAAATCGTTCACGATCATTCATAGAATTGTCGATCAAACAATCTATTTTCAAGGTTATGACAATTGTGTTTAAGCTCATGACACTAATCCATTAACTCAATCACCCGCGTAATAATTACCGGCGTGATTAAGATGAAACCATTGCCCCTTCTAAAGGCATCAATTGCAATTATACCTTATCTCTTATCACAAGTTATCCGTCCGCAGGGGGTACTCAACATACTAGCCCTCGTCTCGGATACGGTCGTCAACCCCATAGTACTATTATTGTATAAGAGGATATTTTCAATCAACACAAAGATTAAACAATAGTTAATAGTTCATGAATATAGGGTCTTTTGCAACTAGGTACTCAACACAATTTAAGGCAACATTCGGGTCCAACAATCATTCATGACATATGTTCATTTTAGAAAAATAGCATGCATCTCCCTCGCGGGTAAAAACAATTTAAAACAGTAGTAAGCGAGGCTACAAAATCACACCTTATGTATATAGAAGTAGTCGACGATTTCGAATGACGATCACTGACGATGATGAGGATGCCCGGGGAATTCAACACCTAACAAACAATAACGCGTAATGATTAAATCTCATTTATAAACTTCAAGTACTGTATAATATGTACATATTAGTCAATTGTGATAATTAGAAACTCACGCCAAAACCAAACAAGTAATTGTCACTTAGTTTTATACTATTCATCTATGTTATTAACGTTATTACCCTTTTTACGTTTTTCGCCGATACTTACCAAAAGTATGGGTAGTTTTCTAAGACTTAAACCCTTTTATAAAATTTAGGAAAATTCTCAAAAATACCTTAAGACCTGTAGAAAACCCATTTTTAATCCCATTAAAAGTTCTCACTTTTATGACCCGTTACTCAACACATTACTAAACATACGTTTTTCGGACTGATTTTGCACATTGACCATGTTGGACTTGTTTGACCCATTTAAAATACACCATTGACCCGTTTAACACCTAAGTCTAATAATAGACTCACAAATGCAGGTTTGAAACCAAAAATAAACTTTTAATTAATTACCAAACTATATCTATGGTCCCCGGGATTTGACCCAAAACCAAACATAACTTCGGATTATGTAGGTTCTCATCTCCCGGTACACGTATTTTCAAAACATCATAACTTTTGACTCGTTAAGAGTCGTAAGCTCTTTCTTATACCAAATCGAAGCTAAGAAGACGCTCTACAACTATATCCTAGTCTCATGACCTGTTTACAAAGTCAAACTTATGAAAACAAGCCTAAAAAATCAGCCTAAAATTACCCTTCTCAAAATCAACCCAACACTCATTTCCAAACCATTTTATCGACACCTAGCCTTAACTTAATCACTCCTAACCATTACTAAACATCCTAATCAGTCCTTAACACCAAAAATATCAAATCCATACTAAAACCCATTCACTAAATCAAACATGCAATAAGTTTTACCCACTCAAAACATCAAAAACCATGAATTAAACATAAACCTACAAGCAAAACATCAATCACCAAGATCTACCAAACACCCCCATATTACCGTGGGGTGTTGGTGATCAAAACACCCCAACCAAATTGATTTTGGTTGGTTTGTTGGGTGATTATTCATCACTTACAATCCATTTAAACATGCATAATCCCCATTAACATCAAAACTAATTTTTGAAAAACCCAATTGAAAAATTTTTATGAATGCATGTTGGATTAAAGCACATCAATACACTTGAAATGATTAATCTAAATGTGGTCTAACCTTGGTTTTTATCAAAACAAAGTAGAAAAAAAATTATGGTGGTGGTATGGTGGTGTTTAGCCGTCAGCTTAAAGAGAGAAAAGAGAGAGAGAGTGGAAAATTTTTGAGTGTGTTTGTGTTGTGTGTGTGTTGATTTTCCCTTTTGTAAAATTGGGAGGTCCTTGTGTGCAATATTGGCATTCTTTTGGCCTTGTTTAAAAACGACCTCAAACGTTTGCGGGAATGACTTACTAGTCGACTTGGAAAATTTTGCAAGAGTCGGGGGTCATCCCGAACACTCCAAAATATTTTTAGGACAATTTAAATGCACCCGGAAAGAAATAAAATGCACCCGACTAGACTTAACACGAATCAAAAATAAAATCCTCGAAAAATTATAATATCGATAAAACAAAAATAAACATAGAAATTTGGGCATCCGTCGGGATCGTAGTCGTCATCGTTCTTCTTAAATCGTCAATCGTCAAGATTACGACCTCAAACATTGGTTTCAACCAAAATGATAAAATATATAGTAAATAAAATTTCTTAAAAATTTCAAAAATAGGCGTAACTTGGGGTAAGATAAGTGACCTCGGTTTATGGGTATCACAGTTAAGGATTACCTAATGAAGACTAGGAAATAATAATCAGTAACTTATAGATGAGATGTGTTATAGTTTTGTATTACGAACTGTGTTTCAGATTATGAAGGATGAGTGTGGATACTTTCATTATCAACTAGTGAGTATTTAGTAAGGAGGAGAAGGAAAAAGGGTGTATAAAATTTCTAAAGTAATTGGGAATTGACTCTTGAGTCTTGAGATTTTGGAATATTGGTAGCAATAAGCAGAATAGATAGAATGGAAAGAAAGTTAGAATTGAATTGATGAACTAATGGAAAAAGGAATGCCAAAGAAAGAAGATCAACAGATTGTCGGATATTTTGAAATAGAATGGTAGTAGAAATGAGAGAGGTGAAATGTATGTTTTGTGGAACAAAAACAGTTATCGTATTTATCTAATTCTGCTTCCATTAGATCAGAGAATGTGTTAAGAATGCAAGGACCAGTGGTGAATGAATTTTTCAGACCAAAGAGAATTCAATTATTCTAAGATTGCTGAGAGTGTCGCATATAGTATTTAAGGAATTTCACAAGTTGAAGTATTGATACAGTCTGATTGGAATAAGATGTATTATGATATCAGGAAGTGATCTGACCGTTATACATTTCAGATTTGAATATATGAGACTAATGGAGTTGTTTAAACAATATATGATATCAAGAAGATGTAATGATGTACTATGGAAGGTACAGTAATCTGATGCTCATTCTTTCTTACCATGAGCATAGGAGGTATATAAGTGACTAGTCAGAATTATTGATAATCTCATTGTGTTTAGTTTAGTGTAACCTTGGGACATAGAGACATTATATTTTTGAATATTGGAAATCGTTGTGATAAGGTATGAGTACTGAATAAGGTTTGAACATAATATATGTAACTCAGAGACTGAGATTGACTTTTGAGTACTCGAGATCTTTACAGAAAGTGAGAAGAATTTAGTCAAGAAGAAAGAATATTATGTATTTTCAGAAAGCAACGGACAGAGTGAAAGGATGATTTGAACAATGGCAATTGAATTTGTGTTGATGTGATTGAAACTTGGGATGATGATATCTTTAATATTTCACTATAAGGACTAATGGAACCTAGTGAAGGTGAAATCTTTATGCGATGATAATTGCACATCTTAATTTGAGAACTTACATAATTGTGGGTCAAGTTATCAGAGTATTGAAGAAGGAATGAAACTGAGAAAGTGATGTAGAAGGAGTATGAATGATGAAGGAATATTATCATATTGGAAGGTGAAATTTGGAAGTTGAAGTGTAGTAATATTTGTGGATATGGTAATATCATAAGAATTGAGTTGAACTGGTGTGAAAGACGTGAGTATCTCTTGAGGATAAGAGGTCACATTGATTCTGGAAGTGAGAAAGTGCGAGTGTGAGGCGGGTTGAGCGTCGGGACGTCGCTCTCTTTTAGGAGGGTAGGATGTGACAACCCAAACCCGTGGTCATTATTTAATTATATTTTTACGTATATTTTTGAAATTTTTGACGAGTTTGATTGTCATAACGATTGGTGATTTTATTTGGATGAATGTTGGAAGTTATACTTTTACGTTTTGACGAGTTTCGAGGATTATTAGTAATGACGATATCAACGGATGCCCGAAAATTTTACATTTTTATTTTAGACATGTCGATGTTTAATAGTTTGACGTTTTTATTTTTAATTTCGTATTAAGTCGTGTCGGGACTATATAATATCATATTTTGTGTGCGTTTTAAGTTTTGAGAATTATTTTTATGAAACCCGAGACCCGTAAATATTTTCATAAGTGACTAATAGTCATTTCCCGCTTTTTAAAAAAGTAATTGCCTTTTGGTCCACAAGAATCACAATTGGCAAAAACTACCCTAAACTTTTCCCATATAAAAGGAAAAATAAAACAAAAACACACACACAAAACACAACTCCACAAAAAATTCTCTCTCTCTCCCTCCACCCTTTCTTGTCCGTCACCCTACACCACCACAAAATCATCATTTCACAAAAATCTAGCTTAAATCTTTAAAATCTAATCAAAGACCCATTTCTATCTTTTGATTCTCTATATTTTGGTATGAAAATCTCTTACATGCATGAACTTTTTATAAAAACCCATTTTTGATGAAAAATTATGTGTTTTGATCTTGTTTGATTGTTGTATGTAGGTGTTATTGTTGTTATATATTATTTTAAGTTGTTGCATGTTGAAATTTTTAGTTGGGTTTTATTTGATTTGATCATCTAGGATGATATAATGTGTTAGGATAGAAAGTAGTAATATTAGGATGATTATAGTGGTAGGTGGTAAAAATTTGATTTTGAGTGATTTTTAAAGATGTATTTTTGACCAGAATATAAAAGTTAATTTTCAGAAAATATAAGTTTGAGTTTGATATGAACTAATTAGATATTGTTGTAGAGGATGTCTTAGGCTTCGATTTGGTATAAAGTAGAACTTCTAGCTCCAAACGAGCGAAAAGTTATGATAGTTTGATTATTCGTGTACAGGGAGACGAGTATCGGCACGATATGTAATGGTTGTCGATATTTGGATCGAATCTCGGGGACTATAAAAAGGATCTTAAAATGGGTCAAGGACTGATGTAAAGTGATAAACATGATGATGTTGAGTCTATTTTCAAATATGAGTGTCGGTTTTGTAAACGGAGTCAAATAAATAAGCTAAAAAGACTATGAGTTGTTGACGTAAAACTGTTTGGTTTTTGTAGTTCGAAGATGAGTCGGGCAGGGAACTTTAAAAGTAAAATCTTTTGACCAACTTTTGGGAGGTCTTTCTATATATAGTAAGTGAAGTTTCTGATTAGTATCGTAAGCTATTGACGTGTTTTAGTAAGGAAAACAGTTTGGACGATTTATATATATATATACATATATATATACATATATATATATATATATATATATATATATACATATATATATATATATATATATATATATATATATATATATATATATATATATATATATATATATATATATATATATATATATAGACAGTTTTTGAAAGAATAAAAGTATAAAGTGTACGTAAGAAGAAATTATTAAATTGAGTATGGTGTGAGTTTAATTTTGACTTTGAGATATATATTTCATTTTATTAAGTATGAAATATTATTTGGATGTATTATTAAAGGCACGCGTTTTATTTTGATAGATTGTGAAGTTCGTGTTCGCCGGGCATCATCAATTGTTGAAAGTCATCATACTATTGTTAATACTTCAGGTGAGTCTATAGCCTCACTTTCTACTTGTTTTAATGATTTTAAAACCCGCGAGGGGGATACATGCTATTTGAAGTAAAATGAACACATGTCATGAGTAATTGTTGGACCTGAATGTTGCCTTTGTTGATTTGAATTGTATAAGTACCTAAATTGCAAAAGTCCCTAAATTCATGAGCCGTTAACTATCTTCTGACTTGATGTTGTGAGTTGAGAATAGCCGCTTATTCTAATGATAGTACTACTGGGCTGACGACCCTATCTGAGACCAGGGCTTTACGCTAAGTAATCTCTGTGAAGGATAATTTTACGAGAATGAGAATGTGGTATACTTGCAATCGATACCCTATTAGGGGCACTGGAATTCTTATAGTCATGCTGGCATTTGGCGTGGGTGACTAAGTTAAGGGGTCGGTAACATGACCTTAATACAATTCATTAGCTATTGCTATAAGATGAAATGCTTGATTAATAGATTGTATGGCCACAATGCTATTAAACAATTATGAATGATTTCTACAATGTGTTCAAATATGTTTTGTTAAACCTATAGACTTGCTCAACCTTTGTGGTGATGATTTTAAGCATGCATTTCAGGTACATGAAGTTGTTGAGTTGCGGAACTTGCTGGAGAAGGATTGCGGGATTGCTTTTGTAGTAATTTGGTCTAAAACAATTTTTTTTCCCGTTTAGCATAAATTTATAGTATATGGTCCAGTATTTTGGTAAAAGGTTTGTCAATTTGTTAAGATCCTTGGGGAACCTGAACGCTATTCTGATATATTTTTAAACTGATTTTACTTGGGATTGAAGGTTTTAGAAATTGATTTAAATTATTTCCTTATTTATTCCTAAATATACTATTTTAGGGTCGTATAAACAGTATTGTAAAAAAAGTTTGTGAATAAAACCCAATTGTGTATTTCCGCTGCGTAATTTAAAATTGGGGGTGTTATAGTTTCGGCTCACCAGTGGTTTTAGGGTCTCCTTCTGTTGGGTCTGCACTATCACTCGGAAGCATAAGGCCTGTCATGGTCACGCTAATTGGGAGGTCATGACCTTTCTCGATTAGATCTATGGTTGGCATTGGGAGGTTCTCTAATTTGTGGAAAGAAACGTCAAACATCTCCTACGCATATTTGGAATAAATCTCAAATCCCTCCAAAGGACCCCTTATTAAATTTTCTTTGGAAGCACGTTCCATGGCGAGACTAGATCCAAGCAGTAGCGCGGCATCATATACATCCTTTATTGCTTTGTCAAAAGGGGGTAAGTTCATAACACCTTTGGCCGTAAGTGTAAGACCATGTTTTATCAGCCATCGATTTTTAGTGCGCACCGCGGTGAGGTGCGGATATAGCTCTTCATCAAAATCCGCACTCATGAACTTCAGAGCTTCAGACTTCTTGGCCATGTCCTTCTGGAAGTTAATGACGAAATTGTCGCAATTCAGAGCAAGAGCATTCATGCCTTCTTTTAGTTTTGCCATGGCCCAGCGGTTTTTGTCCTCTTGCTTTGCTTGCAGGCGGCGCTCACAGTCTAGGACCTCAGAGAGCGAGGATTTTTCGTCCTCTAAATATTGGCTGGATCCGACATTTATACTGGATACGGCGCGCAAGCGAGCAAATTCGATTTTTGCATTTACAATCTTGAGGTCTTGTTGTTCTGTTACTTGGCGGACCTCTTCGTTAACATGTGCTAAACGGTCGGACAGCTGGGATATTTTCTTCTTCAAGTGGGCAGCTAAATTTACTTCTTGGGCGGCATTTGTGTCTAGCTCCTTCATTAGTAGTTCGTCGGATATCTGGTGTAAATGTTGAGCGCGACCAAGGGGAGTTATGTGTTGCAGGAAGTCCCTGCAAACGTTTGCGCCATCAAGAGCGCATGAGCGAGTGCATTTCCAGGAGGGAGTATATCTGGTGCACTTCGAGGTACCTGCGTCCGCCTCGGTCGTGGAAGCAAGTGAGCTGCAAATTTAATGTTTTACGATTATTGGAGGTGTGTGAGTTGTTTATTATTACGAAATACTAAAGAAGGGCGCAGGAAGATACCTTGGTAGTTGTATGTTTTTTCGTGGCCTTGATGAGGCTCCCCAGGATGTTGCATTAGCACGTGGCCTTGTTTGCAATGTTCTCCCCCTTCTTGGAATTTGCTGCGTAGGGGAGCAGGGTAATTTTTTGTAACTTGGCACAGGTATGTACCCTACAGATGGGCCGGTGTGCGAATGCGACACCATGTTCTTCTTCATCTCCTTGACTCATTTCCTCTGACGGGGACTCTATGATGCATGGTATGCTTCGAATGGGGGTCGCATTTATGGCGGTTGTCATCTCGGCAGTTCCACTAGGTGTGGGAGAAGGAAACTCAAGAGCTATCGTTCGTTGACCAATGCGCCAAAAGTTTGATATCTCGATTAATGAGAAGGGTCGGGCGCGCATGGTCATGGCGCATGGATTTCCGCGCTTCACGAGCTGTGTGTAAGTTAACTCTACATTCATATGAAGGACGAGTAAATATACAGTAATGGTTTTTTCGGGAGCCAAATAAAAAAGACATAGCCACAAGAATAAGGGGAAGTGAACGAAATGAAGGTTTCTTACCATGGTCAAAGTCATCAAAGTACTGCGGAATGTGGTTGGCAGGAAGAATTGGCGTGTGGCTCAAACCTTGGGCGTATAACAGTGTCTCTGGATATTCTTGCATTGGTATCCGGTCAGCATTGATTGATCGTGTGTCTGCCTCGTTATACCAACCGACAATGTGGTTGTCATCCGCTATCATTGTCTCGGGGGTGCTGAAATCATGGTCGAATGGGAACACAACCTTGTCTACCCAGAAGAACTTGTCGGTCCACTTCTTCAGGGAATCTATTTTTTCTGAATAACATTGGAGTTGACCAAGGCGTTTCGTGAAGTTTATCCATCCGTTCATCCATGTGGTTCTATAGAAGGCGCGGAACAGGTTTATGGTTTGATCAAAAATTTTTAGTAGATGATTTATCTCAAAATTTGAGATTTTGGCGGCTCCTATACAATGTAGCTGGGAGAGGTGTATACTATAATAATTTAGTATGTCTATCAGAAAACGACTTAGAGGTATGTGGTTGTTGGAAAACTCAATAAACCTGGTATATATACCAATCTTTCCGTCAGGAAAGCTCCTAATGTGCGCTTGTGGATCTGGCACAGTCGGATGAAGATCTGAAGAAACGTGGTACTTGGTGGTAAAACGGGAGAGCTCTTGTTCGGATATGCGGGACGTCACATCAAATAGTTGGGCTACCATTTTTTTCTCTTATGGGTGTCTTAAGCGTGGGCGAAGGTGGTATATTTTTGTTACGAATGGTGTTCCTAAAATTTTCAGCAATGGATGGAAAGATTTTTTGGAAAAGTGAAGTAAATGACTATCAGAATACATTTATATACCCTGTGGATGTAATGGTTCTTATGACACGTGTCTGTGACGTTTGGTTAATCCTATGGTGTCCGCTGATTACTTCTTCTGACATGATTTAATACTTTTCACGGTTTCCAATAAAGGACTGTGATAATGGAATATGACATGGAGGCTTATTTGCGGTAGTGACTATGGGGTTTTACTTCTTTAGTGGGCATCTGTGAGAGCGGGCCTTGTTGATTAATAGTCTAGTAGTCGCGGTTGGAACCTGCGACCACTTGACTGGGGGGACATGATGACGTATAGTCCCTAGTCGGGCTGGATAGTCCGACAGATGGGTACTACCTGCATCCATCAGGAATGGATTGGATACTTGTGCGATGTACGCACATGGCCCGTAAGGCCTGGTAAGTCGATGTCGCACAAGAGGTTAGTTACTTAGCCAAGTCCTCGTCGCAGTGCGACAAGATCAGATCGAATATAACTTATATTATAGTTATATTCGCCTAAGGGAAGGGGATATACACTTTCCTTAGTCGGATAATGAAGATCAAGCTATTTCAAGTCATTATCTCTTCCTTAGGCCGCAAGAATAGGGAGCCCATCCTGGACTCTCTTGAGTATAAAGGAACCCCTTCGGTTCCACAAAGGTACGATATACACCATACCCTAAGCACTAATATACTCAAACCAATTACTTACTCTCACGCCGGAGTCTAATCGTGGGTAACAAACCCACGGTAAGCCTAACGGTGTCTGTTTAGTGTGCAGGGTCCCAAAGCAAGTTTCACTTGGTGCGAGATCCGGAGTCCACAAGACCCCAAATTAAGCCTAATTTTGGTTAAGCTCGGTCTACCCCAACTTTTGCATCAACATGCAAGAACTTATGGAACGAGGCTTCATTCGACCGAGCGCATCTCCATGGGGCGCACCGGTCTTATTCGTGAAGAAGAAGGACGGCAGTATGCGTCTTTGCATAGTTTATCGCGAGCTCAACAAGATCACCATCAGGAATAGGTATCCTCTACCACGCATTGACGATCTGTTCGACCAACTCCAAGGGGCTAAACATTTCTCCAAGATTGATCTGAGGTCGGGCTATCATCAGCTACGGGTTAAAGAGCAGGACATCGCCAAAACTGCTTTCCGTACTCGCTATGGCCACTACGAATTTGTAGTCATGCCATTTGGCCTTACCAATGCTCTAGCAGTGTTCATGGATTTGATGAACAAAATCTTCCATGAATCTCTAGACAAGTTCATCATTGTCTTCATTGACGACATCCTAATATTCTCTAAGTCCAAGGAGGAACACAAAGACCATCTTCGTACAGTGTTACAGATTCTTCGCCGGAAGCAGCTATATGCTAAATTCTCCAAGTGTGATTTCTGGTTAGACAAGGTGGCATTCTTAGGTCACATTGTATCAGCAGAAGGAATCACCATGGATCCAGCAAAGGTTGAGGCTATTACCAAGTGGCCAAGACCGACATCAGCGACTGAGGTTCGCAGTTTCCTAGGCTTGGCTGGTTACTACCGTAGGTTCGTAGAGAACTTTTCCCGTTTAGCACTACCATTGACCAAACTGATGCGGAAAGGGGGAGAAATTCGTCTGGACTGAAGAAAGAGAGAAGAGCTTTGAAGACCTAAAGAAAAAGTTAGTATCTGCACCGATTCTTACTCTCCCATCTGGTACAGGTGGATTTCAGATCTATAGTGATGCTTCGGGGAAGGGACTTGGTTGTGTTCTCATGCAACATGGGAAAGTGATCGCGTACGCTTCACGGCAGCTTAAGCCTTATGAAGAAAATTACCCTACGCGTGACTTGGAACTTGCATCAGTCGTGTTTGCATTGAAGATACGAAGGCACTACTTGTATGGAGAATCAAGTGACATATTCACAGACCACAAGAGCTTGAAGTACATCTTCACTCAATGTGAATTGAACATGAGACAAAGGAGATGGTTAGAGCTGTTGAAGGATTATGACATCAATCTGCAGTATCATCCCGGCAAGGCGAATGTAGTGGCAGATGCACTTAGCAGAAAGTCTGGAATGATAAATGACATTAAAATTGAGGAAGAAATTATAAGATACTTGGAGCGACTAGACACTGAGATCTTGGTACGTGGACAACACAGTTACTAGGCTAATCTTAGAGTGGAACCTGAGTTACTCTCTAGGGTCAAGGAAGCTCAGAAAGACGATGGTGAAATCTGGGCGATAATTTAGAATTTGGAGAAGTAGATAGAATTTCGAGTAGACACAAACGGTATCCTATGGCAGGGCACAAGACTTTGTGTTCCTGATGATCAAGAACTCCGGAAAGCATTGTTAGCTGAGGCTCATAGCTCCCCATTCTCTATTCATCTTGGTTCGACCAAGATGTACCATGACATCAAACAATACTTTTGGTGGAGTGGTATGAAACAGGATGTTACGACTTACGTCTCCAAATGCCTTACTTGCCAGTAGGTTAAGATCGAGCATCAGCGATCTAGCGGTCTTCTACAACCGTTAGATATTCCAGGGTGGAAGTGGGACAAGATCATCATGGATTTTGTTACCGGTCTTCCGCAGATAAAGAGGAAGCACGATGCGATTTGGGTTATCGTTGATCGACTTACTAAGTCAGCTCATTTCTTACCGATCCGCAAGGAAGATTTGGCCCGTAAACTCGCTGATACTTACAAGAAGGAGATCATGAGACTTCATGGTGCTCCATCCAGCATCGTCTTGGACACAGATCCTCGTTTCACTTCACGATTTTGGAGGAGTCTGCAGAAAGCATAGGGTAAAAAACTTAAGCTTAGCACGGCTTTTCATCCTCATACAGACGGGCAATCAGAGCGAACGATTCAGACATTAGAAGAAATGTTAAGGTCATGTGTGTTGGAATGGACGGTAGATTGGGACGATTACATATGTCTGGTAGAGTTTGCATACAACAACAGTTGGGACGCGAGTATTAAGTGTGCTCCATTCGAGATGTTGTATGGCAGGAAGTTTCGTGCCCCAATCTGCTGGGATCAGGTTGGTGAGCGAACACTTGAAGGACCAGAAATGATAGAGTTGAACAACAAGAAGGTCGCAGTAGCTAAGCAGAAATTACAAGAAGCACGGTCACATCAGAAGACTTATGCCGACAAGCATCTTAGGGACTTACATTTTAACGTAGGAGATCACGTCTTCCTTAAGGTATCGTCGGCACGTGGTGTTAGACGTTTTAGAATCAAAGGGAAGCTCATTCCTCGATTCATCGGATCGGTAGATGTCATTGAGCGAGTCGGTGAAGTATCTTATCGTTCAGCGTTACCTCCGCAGCTTTCTATGTTCACGATGTTTTCCATGTGTCCTTACTCAGAGGGTACAAGTATCATCCCCTTCACATGGTTCAGTGTCAACTAGAACAGATCCGTGAAGATCTTACCTTCATAGAGGAACCCGAATGAGTTCTTGACAGGCAAAACAAGTCATGAGGAGGAAGATGATTCCATTCGTCAAAATCCTTTGGAGGGATCATACCGAGCGAGAAGCCACTTGGGAAACAGAGGAGTCTATCTGGGCTTCTTACCCTCATTTCATATTTTGAATTCGGGTATGTTCCTCTTTTCTAGTTTACGTTACCTATAATTCGGGGACGAATTATTCTTTTTAGGGGGGGAGAGTTGTAAAACCCGCATGCTTTTACCATGAACAGTACACTTATAATCGTACGTACATGATTAAAACTTTCCTTTTATAACATGTTTACGTTTCACGAATAGTAATTACAAGTATTACGTACGTGTTATTACACGATAAGTATTTACGCATATTAATACACGATAATTATTATCAACAATAATTATAATCACGAACATGAAAAACATGAACGTAAATAATCACGAGCATATTATTAGGTATTTACGTAATTATGATTACGATTACGTATGAATATATATTATAACACGAACAATTAATAAATAAATCATGTAAACACGACCACGAGAATACGTAAATATTTAGAACACAGAAAACAATGGGTTTCCCCTTGTGGGACCCACCTACCCGCGGAAAGACAAAGCAAAGGGGCCAAGCCTACTTTGATTTTTGCTAAAATAGAAAAAAAGGAAAACATGTTTTCATATTACAGAAGATTTTAAAAATAGAACAAACCCTAGCCTTTTTTTCTCTCCCTTTTTGGCCGCCGGTTTTAACACACAAGGAAGGGGTGTTCGTTGATTTTTGTTGATCCAATTCAAGTGGAATCATTCGTGTTATCATTCTCTTTTTGTTTCACGCATTGGTAAACCTTAAAACTTTTTCTTTTTAATTCTTTTATTTATATAGAACACATGAAATCATGATAAATTAAATAACAAGATTAAAAACATGTAGATCTAATCATGGGGTAAATACACATGTTGGTTTTTGGGTGTTTTGGTTCGGCCGACGTAAGGAACCGAGAGCCGAAGCTCTCGGTGGTCTTCGATTCACCACCAACCGAGACCTCATGGTCTCGGTGTGGTTTGGGTGTCTCGGCCGCAAGGGACAAGGCACCCCGACGCATGTCGGTGTGGCCTTGTGGTGTTGTTGGGGGTCTCGGCTGAAAACAAACAAGCACCACCGGCTTAAGCCGGTGGTGGTTTTACACAAACAGTAGCACCGGCCAAGCCGGTTCGCCACTGTTAAGGGGTTGGTTGTTTGGTCCGGTTCAACGGTAAACAAGGTCTGGTTCACGACATATCTACATTTAAAACACGGGTTTGGTTCGCGACATGTTTAAATAAAATAATACATGGTCCAGTTTATTATTTTATTTTACAAGTTTAGTTATTTTTACATGTGCTTAACTTTTACAAGTAATTAAATTAATTCAAATGTTATATAGTTAATTTAATTAAAACATGACTTAGGTTTATTATTATTAATAATAATACATGATTTTAACCTGAGTCTTTTTATTATTTAATTTAGACTAAAGTAATTAATTAGTTATTAAAACATGACATGTAATTAATTAATTTCCATGACTTAGGTTATATTAATAATAAATATTAATACATGTTTTAAGCTAAGTATTTTATGCACTTTAATTTAATTAAGTTGTGCTATATTTAATTAAATCTTATAACATATAGTTTATTTAATTTACATGTATTAATTAATAAACTATACCATTAATCACATGACTTAGAATATTAATCAGTAAAACTTAAGCTTATTTTATTAGCTTAATAATCCAGCTTATTTCTAATTATGGAAACTTTCTATTTTTAGAAACTTATCTATTTTAAGCAGTGAATCTATTTATGGAAACTTTCTATTTTTTGGAATTTATTTATTTTAGGAAGCTATTCTATTTTTGGAAACTTTCTATTTTTGGAAACTTTCTATTTTTGGAAACCTACAATTTTTAGAAGGTTACTTATTATTACATAATAAGTATAATAATACAAGAAATATAAGTAATACTTAATCAGAATATCCAAAATACATGATAAACACAGCATAACTTTAAGATTAGTAAAACAAGACAGGAACATATAAAACAAGCGAAGACATGATATAAAACCAGTTACGTACTTAGTAATCAGAATACTTATACACATGTATTATTTATGTAGCATTAGTGAGATCGAAGTAGGACTCTTTTTCGGTCGTCTTCTTCGTTCACTTGACACAAGGTACGGATTCTCTGTCCTTTCAGTATAGACATTCTTTTCTTATTTGGATTTCCCCGTATGCAGCCAACTGTTTTCACAGTATATGTTTTATATGTTTTGATTTGCTTATGTTTAATTAAATGCCTTATCCATATACATGCATGACAAGTTTCACCTAGTTACGGAGGTACCATAACCATAACACTAGAGGCACCAGTGTTATGACTTCACCACGGCGGAGTGATAGCTCGTGGCGTCCCTTTCAGCTTTTGGCCATATTATTATGTTATCATGTGGGGCGTATGGGTGCATCCTAGGTTACATGTTTTACATATTATTCAGGTGAATGTGGTGTGTGCCTTGCATCCTTCACAAGGAGTTGATCCCTCCTACCCAAACTTATATTAATTAGAGGTAGCCCCTCTAATTGCATGACGAGGTCACCCCTCCAAGTATTCATGCACGTTGATATTTCATGACCTATATTGGCTAATGGTAAACATGTTAAACAATTTTTATAAGATAAACATTAGGCTTTTCAAACTATAAAACCAGTTATCCTAGGTTTTCCAGGACTTAATCCTGCTATATGTTGTATATGCTTATGTTATTCATTCTATGCTTGTATATACGTGCACTGAGCGTTATGCTCAGCCGTTTTCCTTTCATGTTCCAAAAATGGCAGGTACTCAGGGACGCTCGTAGACTTTAAGTGTACGTGCATATGGATTGGAAGCTTTCTAGCCTTCATCACTTTATGCATTTCTTCATACATTTTGCTACTCATTTCCATGGACATTGTTTAGTCCTTTTCATTTACATTACTTATGTTTGTGTGTGATGAGCTTTACTTTGGGGTACCGATGTTTGTTTCCGGTATTTCCTTTTTGGTCATGTAATGTTTAAGACAATTATCCTTGTATGCTTTGATGACACGCCATAATCACGCGTGACATTTCATTTACCAAAATGGGGTGTTACATATATTAACTAATTAAGCTATAAATAAACTAAAAAAAGTGGCTAGACAAGTTGGTTAGCACGTTGGGCAGTGAAAGTCTAGGTCTCGAGTTCGAGCCCCATGGTGGTACTTTTTGTGATGTTTATTATTTTGGACAGATTTTTGTTAAAATACCCCTCCAAACAGTTCGATTGGATAGGTTTATATATCAGAGTAGATAAATTCAATAATAACTCAGCAATAAACTTACTCACTAGTAAAGTTAGAAATATAATTTAGCAAAAATAAACAATCAATGAAAACCAGTAAAAATCTAATAAATCACTTCTAAGTTACATCAGCAAAACAAAATTAAACTAATCAGTACCACTAAGTTCAACCCTATAACACTTATCAGCAGCCCAAATCGTGACTACTTATCAAAATTCAAATACTCAATAACAGATTTAAACAAATATTCTGCAACTTATCACTAACCAGTGTTCATCAATATCAGACTATACCAATAATCAACAATCAAACTATGCTTATCCTAAAACTTAACATTAAAATTCCCAACCTAAATCTAACAAAGATCCAAAAACATTATTCCTAACTAATATCAACAAATCTAAAAGAACTAATTATCCATTATAAGTAGTTCCAAAATTATGCAAATACCAAACCTCCCTATTTAGCAGACTAATCAATATTAGTTTTAACAAACAGCTTTTATAATAAATCTAATGCAGAAACATTTAAATCCTCAAAGACAGTAAACTAAAACTCAGTATATTACGTTTTAGCAAGCATCATTTAATGTGAAACTTAGAAGATAAAAATAATCACCAAGCAGAGTTCCAAACAACATAATCAATCTATATTCAGCATTTACTCAAATGTCATCAGCATACACATAAGCAGATATACAAACACATAATTCAAACAAATAAAAATAAAAATTTATAAATGAAAATAACATGAGATTAACATTTATTTGATGAAACATTTGAAGTTGAAGGTAGGCGATGAACCACCTTAAACACGTCACCACCATTCGACACCATCTCGAGTCACGAACCAAACTCGAACCAAGTTTTTTCTTCGAACACGTCACCAACATTACACCACCATCGAACTAAATAATTCGATCCACTTACTTTTTCTTAGAAGTTTAACACTAGTCAAACTTCTTATCCGAATCTCACTTTAATTATTTAATTAAAGCTATTTAAAAAGCTCAATCAAATAATTTTTTAGTTATAATGATTAATTCAGATTAAGATGCAAAAACAGTAAAAATTAAAAGATTAATGAGATATTCAAGAATTAAAATTGAACTTTTCATTAAATCAAAATAGAATTACATTATTTAAAAGAAAATACAAGCCTAATCTAATTTTAACATTATAACACTACAAGTAAGAAAAGGATAATTTTACACATATTTTTGGGGGTTTTTATAGGCAAACCCCAAGCCCTCTTGGGTGAGTTTGTTGAGTAGAAAATCAAATCTTGGCCCTTGATTCCATCTTCTCTTTCTCCTTTTTGATCACACGACTGAAAATCTTCTTTCTTTCACTCAGATCGCCAGCGTGGCAATCTTTGTGCTAGTTGTGCTTCTACAAAGCTGATTTGGCTTATTATGATTGGTTCTATGATTGGATGGATATGTTTCCACCAGTCACAGAAGAGAGATGAGGAGAGAGGGATGCCACGTGTGCCTGGGATTCCATCTTCAACTTCCTAAAAATATAGGGGTTTATTTAGAGGCACGTGTGAATCAAACTCCAAGTAATAGTAAAGCCCCAAAATTGATAGGGTTTGTGGTGGTGAAAGGTTATTTGTTTCTGCGTTTCTTTTTCTCTCACTTAGGTTATAACTAAAGGGTGGGTGTGAGTGTTTTGACCAAAGTCAAAAAGTGGAGTATATATATTCTTAACCGTCCCATACTCTTTACCCTAATGGGCCTTTGATCCATGTATTACTTCCCACATCTTATAATTATTTGCTACTGGGCTTGGAAAAAATAATACTCCACCGTTTCTTCATTCTTTGTCTCATGGGCTTTTGGGCCCGAGATACTCTATCCGTCCCATAAGTTATTGCTTTTTGGCCATATTTTAGGCTTTGACTCCTTTTGCAATTGTTAATTCCACAAATGGGCTTTTGGGCCCACTAAGCATAAGTGGGACCCACAACGCCCAATATCTTTATAAAACTTAAATCCTCTAAAAACGAACTCAATTTTTGGCTTCTCGATATTTTCTTCAAACTTGTGTCGTTTTTTGCCGGTTTTCGTGATCTTCGGTACCTACACACACGAAACAAGAAATACACATATACAAGGCAATATTCATATATTTTATGTTCATTTATTGATATAAATGATATGAGTAAATCCACTCATATCAAACTCCCCCTTGCTAAGCAATTGTCGTGTCCTCACGCAATGATAAAATAAAGCTACTAACTAAACTTTTATTTGACTTTTGACACTTTATTTTGCGAAGACATGATGTAATGCTTTCATTATTTGAAAAATAACTTTTAGGATCATAAAACTCAAATAGATTCATCTTCCTCGACTTTTCACTTTTCCAAGCCAAGTTTAAAAACAAGATCATTGTCAATCATAAGTCCCAATTTTAAGACCACTCATACAAGTAAATTATGTTAAACTCGATCTCCTTTTATTCCTAATTGTATCTCTAGATTTTAAATATTGTTATTTACCCAAAGGCTCATTTGACTTATTTGGTATTTATTAATCCAAAAATGAAGGCAAAAATGGTGTAAAATCAACACTCAAAACCTAACATCGACTTCAAAAACCGTTGTCACTAAAGAAAGCCCACATCAAGGATAACTTAACACGATTTGAGGGATAAATCCCCGGATCCGAAATTTGGCTAATAAGACTACTTAAAGCAACAATAAATCCTCTAAAGTCAATTTTGACCTTATTAATGGAGTTAGCAACAATTACACATACACCTTGAGGCTCTTTAAGATGTAAAAGTGCTCCTTATTTATAATCCACACCCGAAGGCTCCTTGGACATAAACAAGGGAATTAACATTCACCATCCCACCTTAAGGCTCATGATGATGAAGCAATTTTTATTAAACACGTCCCCATGCCATACACCCTAAGGCTCTAATGAAAAGGTTAGTGCTACATGACTCCCACCCGAAGGTTCATAGAGAACATGTTTTTATTTATTCTTCTTATTATTATGATATATATAGTAAGCCAAATTTCCACAATCCTATGACAATAGTTCATGATGCTAACACCCTTAATGTGTTCTCACTTTAATTACAAGGGAAGAAAAAGAAGGAGTTACGAGTTAATATATTAAGTCCAAACCCCTAAAAACTTCATTTATGAAGCAATTAATTATTCAAGTGTGAAAAATAAATACGAGGAGATTAAATCAAACACAAAAATACTTATACAAGGAAGAATTAACCTCAAAAACTTATGATTAAACTTTATCATTTCTTGTTCTCCATATTGTAAAATTTCAAAGATGTAAAATTAATGGATACATAGCCTATTAAATCAAAGTTTTGGGTTTTCAAGTCATCTATAGGATCTTGCATCTTCTTAGACTTTTTCAAGTTTTAGAATTTACGTTTTAAAGTTCCCTTGATAAATGACTTTCTAGGATCAATTATAGAACTTGCGAAAAGTTCTCGTTCTTAAACCCGTATGAGTTAAGACTTTCGCGTTTTAATGTTCCCTATATAAAAGTCTAGCAAAACTTGATTTAAAAACGTTAAGGAAAAAACTAAGGTAAAAACCGAGTCGAGTCAAAAACTATTTGTATTTTCACCAACGGAAAGCCTACATTTGTGTTAAAAACACTTATTTTCTTTATTATTAACATAAAATAACACTAAAAATTTAATTTTTTTTTTAAAAACGAGAAAAACGATTACGTTTGAACACGACAAAAACAATTACAAGTGATTATATCGATTGACTCCCCCATGCTAAAACCAAACATTGTACTCAAGGTTTCCTAGATCAAGAGTAACACCCCCTTGCTAAAACACGAAGAGTCGAATGCATAAGTCCTAACATGCTAAAAGCATGCAAATCTATAAGTCGTTTATTAATTATGCTTCAAGATAAAACGTTAGTCGATAAAAATCATAGGATAGTGAGTGTGCCCCTTTTGACAATCAAAGTATGGAAGATCAAGTGGACTGGCAAAAACCGAACACGAGAGTATTTAATGATTAGGGTCATACCTAAGATTCACAACACAATAAAACACGAGCACGAGCTTGAAAAGATCAAGCCTTATTAGTGTTAGAAAATAGATAGAAGATAGAATGTATGGGACTCCCCCACAAGGCACCTCGTTTTTGTTAACCGAGTCATGAGCTCGACTCGATCCCCGCATTCATTGGTCCTTAGGGAATGTTTGAAGATCCGGAAAAAACTCCATAGGTATGTCCCCTCGAAAGTAGTGCTTCACACGATGACCATTCACCTTAAAGTTAGGCCCGTCTTTTTGATCAAACTCAACGGTGCCATAAGGGAAAACTTGTGAAATGGTGAATGGTCCGGACCAACGGGATGTAAGCTTGCCCGAGAAAATCTTAAGTCTAGAGTTGAATAAGAGGACTTGATCACCAACATTGAAAATGTTGTTTTTGATTTTGAGTCATGAATCCTCTTAGTCTTCTCTTTATAGATCAAAGAATTTTCATAAGCTTGATCCCTTATTTCACTTAGTTCATTCAATTGAACCTTGCGATGATCACCTACGGTCCTCAAATCAAAGTTACAATGCTTAAGAGCCTAATAAGCCTTATGTTCGAGTTCAATTGGCAAGTGGCATTCCTTTCCGTAGACCAACCTAAATGGCGTAAAACCAATTGGCGTCTTGTAAGCCATACGGAAAGCCCACAATGCATCGTCCAATTTATCCGACCATGAAGTGCGATTTTCTCCAATAGAACGCTCCAAAATCCTCTTAAGAGCTCGGTTTGAAACCTCCACTTGACCACTCGTTTGAGGGTGATAAGCCGTCGAAAGTCGACGAGTGACACCGTATTTCTTTAAAACTTTTTCAAATTTTTCATTACAAAAATGAGTCCCACGATCACGTATTATAGCCCGTGGAGTTCCAAACCTAGCGAAGAGTTGTTTCAAAAATTTCACCACAACTCGAGCATCATTTGTAGGCAAAGCCTTAGCTTCAACCCATTTAGACAAATAATCCACGGCTACGAGAATATACTTGTTTCCTTTCGATGATGGAAATGGCCCCATAAAATCGATCCCCCATACGTCAAAGATTTCACAAACTTTGATAATGTTTTGGGGCATTTCATCCCTTTGTGAATTCTTTCCTTGACGTTGACAAGCATCACAAGTATTGACCAAGTCTTGGGCATCACGATATATGGAAGGCCAAAAGAATCCGGCATCAAAGACATTCTTCGTGGTGGCATTGGCACCATGATGTCCCCCGGTGGGTCCCTCATGACAAGATTTAAGAATATCTTGAGCTTCCTTGCCAAAAACACACCTACGAATCACTTGATCCACGCACACTCGAAACAAATAAGGGTTGTCCCAAAAATAATAGGATATATCCTTGAAAAATTTCCGTTTTTGTTGGGATGACATACCCTTGATCACAAATTTTCTCGCATGGTAATTTGCAATTTCCGCAAACAATGGGGTACTATCATCACCACGAAAAGCAATCATACCAAGCCTCTCGAGATGAAATGTTTTATTAATTTCCTTGTTCTCTCGATCGCTTTGGTGAGTATTCTCAAGTCGAGATAGATGATCGGCCGTGAGATTCTCGGATCCTTTTTTGTCTAGAATTTTGACTTTAAATTCTTGAAGGAGGAGAATCCACCAGAGCAACCTCGGCTTAGCATCTTGTTTATTTAGAAGATATTTGATAGCCGAGTGGTCCGTATACACTATGGTTTTAAACAAGACGAGGTATGGTCTAAACTTTTCAAAAGCATACACAACGGGAAGTAACTCCTTTTCCGTTGTAGTGTACTTAGTTTGAGCATCCGTCATAGTCTTACTTGCATAGTGTATAGGCAAGAAATGTTTTGTCTTACGTTGCCCCAAAACCGCACCTACCACGTAATCACTAGCATCACACATAATTTCAAAAGGTAGGTCCCAATCCAGAGCAACTAAAATTGGTGATTCACTCAATTTCTTTTTAAGCATCTCAAAGGCTTTGATGTACTCATCCGAAAAGAGGAATGGAGTCTCTTTTTCCAAAAGATGGGTCATAGGCCGAGCTATCTTAGAGAAATCTTGGATAAAACTTCTATAGAAGCCGGCATGGCCGAGAAAACTCCTAACTCCCTTAACGGTGGTGGGTGGAGGTAATTTGGCTATCACATCGATTTTAGCTCTATCAACCTCAATACCAGCCTTAGAGATCTTATGTCCTAACACAATTCCTTCTTTGCATATGAAGTGACATTTTTCATAGTTAAGCACAAGATTTGTTTCCTCACAACGTTGCAACATTCTTTCCAAGTTAGAGGGACATGAAGTGAAAGACTCCCCAAAAACCGAAAAATCATCCATAAAGACTTCCATGGTTTTTTCGATCATTTCATGGAAAATGGCCATCATACACCTTTGGAACGTCCCAGAGCATTGCATAACCCAAAAGGCATTCTTCGATAAGCAAACATTCCATAAGGACAACTGGATGTGGTCTTTTCTTGATCTCGAGGGTCTATATGAATTTGGAAATAGCCGGAAAATCCATCCAAAAAGGAATAGAAATCATTTCCCGCTAGTCTCTCTAACATTTGATCCATAAAAGGTAATGGAAAATGATCCTTCCTAGTGGCATCATTAAGCTTCCTATAGTCGATACGAACACGCCAACCAGTCACAAGTCTAGTAGGAATCAATTCATTATCCTCATTAGTAACAACCTTCATTCCTCCTTTCTTTAGAACACAATGCACGTGACTAACCCATGGACTATCGGAGATAGGGTAGATCATTCTGGCGTCTAGAAGTTTCGTAACTTCCTTTTCGACCACCTTATGTGTAGGTCTACGATTTCTTAGAATTTAGCAATCTATGGTTTAATCTATTGAGATGGATGGAAATGGAAGATGAACTAGAAAGAGAAAGGAGAAGAGGAGAGAGGTAGAGAGAGAAAGTAGTTTTATTGAATGAAAAGGGAAAACACAAAATGATCAACCCCTCCTAACATGCTAGGAGGGGGTATATATAGCCCACCCTACATGTGGGCTATATGGGCTATATGGATTTCATATAGGATCACGAGCCCATTATTTGAATATATCTTTGGAGTGATCGATCCTTTCTAAATATGTAAAAACGTATTTCCAACAATCTCCCCCAAAGGGAGGTCACTCCAAGTTACAATGTCCTAACTAGTCTATAGCTCGTGATCTATGCTAACAATGATGTGACCGAGACTTTCCTTGTAAAAACGTATTTCCAACAATCTCCCCCAAAGGGAGGTCACACCATTTTACAAAATATCAAACCTAGTATACTATGCTTGAGTCTTCGATCTTGTTCTTGTGAATATGTTGATGAGATATTTGACTTTGGTCTTGAGCATGTGTCCTTGCTTTGACCTTGTGCATTCAGCACTTGTGATATTTTCCTCCTCGTGACTTCATGTTCCACATACATATACTTTTATAAATTCTTGAAAGCTTCAAAGTTTGATACAGCGAAAGACTTGACTTTTAGACTTTCTTGAACTTGAAGAAGTATTAAGTGCATATAGTATAAGCATGTGGTGACGACTTCTCTGGATTGTACACCGCAATGTCACCTTCTTGTTACGCTGCATAAGACAGTTAGCAACAAAACATATACACGGATGAAATGGCCTTGAACATTTCATTCTAATTCGGTAGCATTTTACCTCTCGTCGGTGAAGACCGTTGGACGATATTAACTATCGTACTTGTGGCAGGTAGTTTTGTTGGATCATAGTTTGGCTGGGCCGGTCTGACGACTCTCCTAGGCCGTTAATCGTCTTCCCGAGTCCTAAGTAATGCTACAAACAAAGGTAAACCGGTTAGACGTGGACCCGAGGCCGGAGCCCCGGGGTCCACCTCCGACGGTCAAGTTAGTATTGATCGATATATGATATAAGAGGTGTGGTTAAGAGAGAGAACCTGATTATAATGAGACCCCTACCCCTGTTTATAAAGGCTTAGGGTTTCTTGAAGGATAAGTTAGGTGTGTGTGGGCCGCGGGCCTATTGGGCCGGGCCTAATACCGACTGTACGTCGACATGTCCCCCAGTCTAGTATGATATGGTCCATGATCATGTTATGCTAGACTCATTCGTGTATCATGCTCACTAAACAACCGCGTGCGGCTTGCTGCTAGGACATCCTCGTGGGTCGTCCGTAACATATGGATCCACTCGTAATGGGCTTCCTTTAGCAAAAAAGATGATGGGCTGGGATTGCGAATAGTGAGCATAGCCACTATACGCCATCATGTCCCCCCAGTCTAGTATGTGAGGTTGTCACCGAGGTTACTAGACTTTACACCATATCCGCTACCTGTAAGCATATCCACGTCGAAAGAAATGGGAAAACATGTATACGTAAGACGGGTGGTTGTGCTCGAATGCTTGGTTTCCCGTGTTTAGACGGTAAGGACCCCGTAAGAAGAAAACGTGTTCCTATAGCCGGGGTAACACTGGCATTGGCAAGGTATCATTCTTATTCATCTTTAACGTGAGGATGACAAGAAGGTTATATGAAGGTGGAGGTGGAACCCGTATGCTGCATCATGAACGTTTTAAGGCGTACTTCGTATACCCACTAATGATGCAGAATAGCGCGAATATTTCATTCGTCTTAAGGCCAACAGAAGACGTACCTCTATGGCGAAGTAACATGGATATTACATCCGTCTTGTGGCCACGACATCTGATAATGTGCCAAACATCTATTGTGGTTTTTCCTGAACCAAACGTAGTTGATCATGCTCTGTCTAATTAAGGACAAACAATATAAACATTAGAAAAATCACTCTTAGCCGGGCCAAGTAATTCATCACGGAAGACGTACTTCCGTAACAAAGATATGAACTAACAGAAGACGTACTTGTGTGGCAGAATGAGCCAGTGGAAGACGTACTACCACGGCAAAAGATAATGATACGCCGTGGAAGAATACTTCCACGGCGAAAATAATGAGCACATGGAAGAGATACTTACACGGCGAAAGTAATGAGCACATGGAAGAGATACTTACACGGCGAAAATAATGAGCACGTGGAAGAGATACTTCCACAGCGAAAATAAGAAGCACGTGGAAGAGTACTTCCACGGCGAAAGATAAGGAGCTCGTGGAAGAGATACTTCCACGGCGAAAATAACAAGCATGTGGAAGAGTACTTCCACGACGAAAGATAATGAGCACGTGGAAGCAAAACATCCACGGCGAGAATATTGAGCACGTGGAAGAGATACTTCCACGGCAAAGATAACAAGCACGTGGAAGAGATACTTCCACGGCGAAAATAACAAGCACGTGGAAGAGATATTTCCACGGCGAAGATAATAAGTACGTGGAAGAGATACTTCCACGGCGAAGATAATAAGCACGTGGAAGAGATACTTCCACGGCGAAAATAATAAGCATGTGGAAGAGTACTTCCACGGCGAAAGATAATCAGCACGTGGAAGGAAAACATCCACGGTGAGAATATTGAGCACGTGGAAGAGATACTTCCATGGCAAAGATAACAAGCACGTGGAAGAGATACTTCCACGGCGAAAATAACAAGCACGTGGAAGAGATACTTCCACGGCGAAGATAATTAGCACGTGGAAGAGATACTTCCACGGAAAAAATAATGAGCACGTGGAAGAGATACTTCCACGGCGAATATAATAAGCACGTGGAAGAGATACTTCCACGGCGAAGATAATAAGCACGTGGAAGAGATACTTCCACGGCAAAAATAATGAGCACGTGGAAGAGATACTTCCACGGCGAATATAATAAGCACGTGGAAGAGATACTTCCACGGCGAAGATAATAAGCATGTGGAAGAGATACTTCCACGGCGAAAATAATGAGCACGTGGAAGAGATACTTCCATGGCGAAAATAAGAATCACGTGGAAGAGATACTTCCACGGCGAAGATAATAAGCACGTGAAGAGATACTTCCACGGAGAAAATAATAAGCATGTGGAAGAGATACTTCCACGGCGAAGATAAGAAGCACGTGGAAGGGATACTTCCACGACGCATGAATAAGCCAGCGGAAGAGGTACCTCTGTGGCAAAGGCATAAGCCAATGGAAGAAATACTTCCATGGCGCAAAAACAAGCGCGCGGAAGGAGTCCTTTCCCGGCGAAGCAATAAGCCAATGGAAGAGATACTTCCATGGCAAAGAAATAAGCGCGCGGAAAGAGGACTTCCACGGAGAAGGAATAAGCCAATGGAAAAGATACTTCCATGGCAAAGGAACAAGGGCGGAAAGAGTACTTCCGCGGTAAAGGAAATGAGCCAATGGAAGAGATACTTCCATGGCAAAGGAACAAGCGCGCGGAAGGAGTACTTCCGCGGGGAAGGAATAAGCCCATGGAAGAGATACTTCCATGGCAAAGAAATAAGCGCGCGGAAAGAAGACTTCCGCGGCGAAGGAATGAGCCAATGAAAGAGATACTTCCATTGCAAAGGAATAAACCGGCAGGAGGCGGACTTCGGCGACAAAGGAATATATCCAAAGATATTATTGTGACGTTCACATAAATAGTGGTATTATTATACCCTAGTAGCCCCCCAAGTTTAATGGTGCTACACTCGATTAGTAGTATTAAACTTAATCAAGTATTAAAAAAATTACGATCATGTACACCAGCGCGCATGGACGTACCATAGCCGCGTACAAAAGATAGAAACTGGGTTCGAACGTGCGAACCAACGCGTATGGGTCGTGCCATAACCGTGAATTGTCACATAGTATAAGACGTATCTTAACTAACTTATGGGATGACCTATGTCATTACGTGCGGCGTACCGCTACTACCATAAGGACGGTCAAAGTTTTGACAAAATTTTGTTAGACGTGCACAGTGTGTCTTTTGCAAGTCCATCATGAGTCATGTGGTTTGCGTAACTTACTACAACGTCTTGTAGCAAGGTGTCTAACAAGGATACATGATCCGTGGTCGTTGGGGTTGCATCCCTCTTACACGACAAGTTTAATTAGTAGGTTAAACTCATTCCTCTTATTTCACCTGGAAACGATGTGTACACGTACGCCCGTAGGCAGAAGATATCCGATTGTACGGACTAGCGCGGATGGACGTACCATGACCGCGAATGATAAACATATTATTTAAAAAAAATATGTGTAATATATTTTACCGATTTAAAAGATATATAATAAAAAAATATCGGAATATATCCTAAAGACTATCTTGTAGTAATTTAAATGATATGTGTAATATCCGTTATTAATATAAACAATATACCCGAACATGCGGATTAATTACACGAGAGGCGGCTCATGTTCGTGGTTATAAAATTAATATGACCGAACATATAGATAAGCACGGCTGAACATACCATGGCCGCGAATACAAAATAAAAATAATTGTTGAATGTGCAGACGAGTGCGAATGGACGAGCCATGACCGCTAGTCACGATATTACTACGTCAGGTCGTGACATATACGAAAACTGTATTAACCAAATCAAAAGATATACGAAAATATCATTTTTTGAATTAAAAGATATGCGTAATATCTTTTATAAATATAAAAAATACCGATAATATTTTTATAAGATATAGGTAATATCTTTTGCAATTTAAAATATACATAATATTTTTATAAACCGAGAACAAATTGATAAAATCTTGTCAAGAATTTAAAAGATATCAATAACATCTTTTATTAAAAAATAAAAAATATATGTTTAGTTGTGAAATATTGCAGAAGGACGGCTATAACCGCGGATTTAATTATTTTGAAACGTGCGGACGAATAGGCAAATTATAGCGACAGAACGCATAGCACCAATAAATAATTTAGGAATCTTGGAAGGAGGATCAAATATGCAATAGACATTCGCAGGTTATGTGCCATAGTGTTTTGATTTAAAAAACTAGGCGAACCATTTTAAAAGACCATTCTTCGTAGGATGATTCAAAAACAGAATAATTCTACTTTTTTAATAATTTTTTTTACTCTATGCAAAAAAAAGTATATGCTATAGTTTTCATTGCAACAGTGGAGAATATTATGACACGCTCAATCATCTTTAGCCAAATAAAATTGTGGATCGCATTCCATCCGTAGAGAAATTGGCCATTTTTTTTATTTTGAATGATTTGCAAAAGTGTGTTAAGAGTATATTCGGATACCTTATTAATAGCTAATATTCTTAACTGCACAGTGATTCGCAATTTTGTTTTCATGCCTATATGGTACTATAACAAACCATCTCATTATGTTGCGTAAAGCGCACATGATGTTAATTGATTTAACCAATCTAACATTTATTAACGCATGGCAAAGCAGCTAGTGAAAAACAAACATAATAAGGTTTGTAAACATTACCGACTTTCGACATTAATCTGTGATTTTTCCGGTAGTATGAGACCACGAAATATAGTTTTAGTCAGGGTCCCACGGATGGTGCAAACTTGTTGGAGCATAGTTTGGCTGGGCCGGTCTGACGACTCTCCTAGGCCGTTAATCGTCTTCCAGAGTCCTAAGTAATGCTGCAAACAAAGGTAAACCGGTTAGACATGGACCCGAGGCCGGAGCCCCGGGGTCCATCTCTGACGGTCAAGTTAGTATTGATCGATATATGATATAAGAGGTGTGGATAAGAGAGAGAACCTGATTATAATGAGACCCCTATCCCTGTTTATAAAGGCTTAGGGTTTCTTGAAGGATAAGTTAGGTGTGTGTGGGCCGCGGGCCTGTTGGGTCGGGCCTAATACCGACTGTACGTCGACAAGTTTCAATTAAGAACCTCCTTGACAAGATTTCGCGGGTAAACCCGTTCTCTTTATTCGACCGTCCAAAGATGACTGCGAACATAAAGAGTGAATCATTTGGATAATGATATCTGCATGATTTGAAGCCGTCAATTCATGTTCCTGGAACAAGTGAAATTCAGTTAAGAACCGCACCATCGTTGCTTTCCAGTTGTCACGAGCTTGATTCGTATAGAATCTTGCAAGTTACCTACCAAGTGATGTTTGAGGTTAACACTAGAAGGATTTCCACTCATCACTGTGAACACCAAGGTATCACTCTGAGTGTTCTAGCAATATCACTAAGATATTGCGTAGAGGCCTGGAACGTGTTCAAATTCATTTAAGAATTAAACCACTGTTGTTTTCCAGTTATCACAAGTTTGATTCATAAAGAATCGCACAAGTCACCTACCATGAGCTTTTTGATATTCGCTCAAGAAGGATTTCCATCTTCATTGTAAATACTTTCGTATTACTCGGATGTTTAGGAAAGATCATGAATATTTTGCGTAGGACTCTTAAGATCTATCTTACTTTTCACAGTGTGTGAAGAAGCAAGGAAATATGAAAGTGTGTCCTAATGAGATATTTGATGATCTCAAATGGCTCTAGACTCAATCGTGCATTTTGTATATTAGTGATCGGAGGCTGGAGAGGAGTGCCACCATTTTAATACCAATTTATTTGGAGTGAATAAATCAATAGAAATGCGTTGTCTCCGTGTGATTAAAACAACTATCTTTTGAGAGATATATGAGTTAGCTGGCATGGGTTGTGCATTGCATCACTGGGTCCATGATGTCTATCTTCAATATCGAGAATCATTGAAAAATGATCTCAATAGCATATGTATTGACCCGGTTTCTGCCTAAGGTTGTAAGGAGGGCTTCTTTATTTAGACCCTTTATCTTTACAATTCTTTTTCATTCTTCAACCCCTTCAATGCTTACCAATACGTCATAACTAGCACCTTGTTGTGATTGTTCCAGTGCTAACTTAAGTACTTGGTCGGCATTCAGCTACATTCACAATCTTTCTCCATCTTTCCTAAGGACTACTATTTCTAGCTATGGAATGTCCTTGGGAAGATTCCTCCGGTTCTAGAGGAATCATTGGACTTTAACCTATCCTACCATCCTTATGTAACCACAATCTTCACCGTCGTGAATAGAGATGTTTTGGGTAAGTGTATGTCACCATGAAATCCATTTTGAAGTGCAAATCCATTTTGCTTCCTCTTAACATATGCCACGATATCCGAAAACATTTCGCACATGTCGGGATGAGCTAGCACGTTAAGTCAAACCATTTGTGATTAATCATTTCCCATATTAAATCACATTTTCTCCCCCATATTAAAAATATTAACCCAATCGATGTTTTTAATATCAATTGATTTAATAGCATTTTAAGAAAATTTGGGAAGAAAAATGCAAAGCCAATTATCTTCATGAATTACACAAGCTAACCCTCAAATTAATGAGGGTGTACTTGAAACGTAAATTAAATACCTTTTAAATACAAGTGTAAGGTATTTATCACGTGCAAAGATCATATATGATAATGAATTCACAAGATTAGCGATTTATGAGGTTGGACCTGAATGATGGAGAACATCATATGAAAGATTCATATGGTTCTTGTTCACGAATGTTGGTCACCTCGTCACGTCTGAAGTTATCTCTTGACTCCATGTGTATGAATGATATCGTTGTCTTGACACCAATATGTGAACTTGGCACTCTCGGCATCAAGGATTCTGAATGCTGGACAATTGCTCCCCCTTAATTGTTGACCCGTGTTCTATTGAAAGAGCCGTAGTCACCGTTTGAGTAGTCGCATCGTCGAGTATGTAGATATCAATTGTAAATAGATACGGTTGGTGGAGATGATAACTTCATAAAAACAAGATTTCTCTTGTTTTAACAAATAAATGCACTGACACGTACATATATTCGTGTTAGATTGTGTTATTACGTAACCACAATCCCTTACATGGTTATAAAGTAAACCATGCCCGAGAAAATTAATTCCCCTTGTTGAGTCAAAGCTTTCCGGTGAAATGCTTGACTTGAATATGTAAAGCGGGTTACTATTTGAAATAATAGCAAACCATTTTGAGCATGTTTTAAAAGACATTTGAACTTCTGCTCGAACTTTATTTACAACCCCGTGTCATTATTGAATGCCATTTCTAGGTTCGTAAATATTATCGATTCCAGAAGACATGCTCTTTTTATCAAAACATTTTTGAACACACAATTTTGAAAGATTTAGAAAAAAACCTTTTTGAGAAATTCTCGAAAAATTATGTTCAAAGTTTTGAAAACCAATTACTTGAGCTTAAGATGTTGAATATCTTACAAAACGAGCTCAAGTCCGAGAAGTTGTAAACTTCCCGTTGTTAAGGATAAGTTTATCATCGGCGATAAAATTTCCTTTTAACTAAAGAACGAGTCCTAAATTGAAATTTACTTAGAAGTCGTTTTCATGAGCTTGAAAAACTTTGATTGTTTTAACGGAAAGCTCATGACCGAGAAAGGTGAATTTCTCGTTAGGAGGAAAAGTTCTCTTATTTAAAAGAATCACTTTCCTTTCTGAGCTTAAAACTTGGAATGTTTTAATACAAGCTCATTACCGAGAAAAATTAATTTCTCGTTACAAGGATAAGATATCTTTAAAGATAAGCTTTCCTAAAATTGAAGTCCGAGTTACAGTCTGATATTTTAACTGTAAGTCATTGTGCCTGAGCTTAAAAACTTCGAATGTTTTTAATGTTAGCTCATGCCCGAGAAAAATTAATTTCTCGTTGTAAGGATAAGTTTATCATCAGTGATAAACTTTCCTTTCCTTGAAGTCCGGGGCATAACCTGAAATATAATTATACGCCATTTACACGAGCTTAAAATTTTTGAATAGTTTTAATGTAAGCTCGTGTCCGAGAAAATTTAATTTCTCGTTAATGAAGATAAGTTTATCATCGGCGATAAACTTTCCTTTATTTTAAGATAGGGTCATCATCTGATATTTAATGATGAGACTTATACACGAGCTTAAAACCTTTGAATGGTTTTAGGATAAGCTCGTTTCCAAGAAAACTTAATTTCTCGTTAAGAGGGTAAGTTATCATTGCATAGATAAACTTCCCTGTCTCTGAAGTCCGGGTCATCGTCTGTCATTTAACGAGGAGCCATATACACGTGCTTAAAAACCTTTGAATGGTTTTAATGTAAGCTCGTGTCCGAGAAAAAATAATTTCTCGTTTTGAGGGTAAGTTATCGTTGACGAGATAAACTTCCCTTTCTTTGAAGTTCGGGTGACAGACTGTGATTTGAATGTGAGCCATATACACGAGCTTAAAATCTTGGAATAATTTTAATAATAGCTCGTGCCCGAGAAAAATGAATTTCTCGTTGTAAGGATAAGTTTATCATCGGTGATAAACCTTCCTTTCTTTGAAGATCGAGTTACAGTCTGTGTTGTGACTATATGTCCTTGCGCATGAGCTTAAAAACTTTGAATGTTTTTAATTTAGCTCATGCCCGAGAAAACTTAATTTCTCGTTATGAGGATAAGTTTATCATCGGCAATAAACTTTCCTTTCTTTGATGATCGAGTTACAGACTGTAATGTGACTGTAAGTCCTTTTGGTAAGCTTAACCATGAATCCCCTGAGACACTTGTTTCTCCGATATTTGCTTCTTCAACAACCAAACTCTAAGAATATCCTTAGTTGAACGGTATACAATGATTGGACCGCTTCTTTCTTTGGAACATCAACTTTGGTACCTGCATTCTCATTAGGAGTTTGCATGCTTTGATATGGGTAAGCGATATCTATCTTAGAAGAAAGTGGGGGTTCACAGTTGTCTTTTCTAGTGCAAGAGGCGACCTAAATGGATGATTCACTTGTCTTACTTGGCAAACGTTTCTGATGAGACTGTATTTATACATAGTCTCATCGTCCAAATCGGGCTTAAAACGATTAAAATATCATCAAAATACCCAAAAATGTGCTTGTATTTGTTTATTGTGTATTTCAGGTACGGATATCGTGAATTCACCAAATAATCACAAGAATGATGCAAAAACGAACACGGGAAATGAAGCCGCACAAAGAACCGGACCCGAAGAATGAATTTTGCAAAAATGCCCTTGAAGTTTGAAGATTTGGCAAGATTGGTCCCTCAACTTTGGAAGACTTGTCATTTTAAACCCTTGCAAAGCTCAAATGTTGCATATGGGTCCCTAAAATGATGAGATTATACCTGTTTGGTCCTTGAAGATTGCTCAAATTACACATATAGTCCTTGGAATACTTTTTTTCAAAGTTATTGTGGCTAAAGTTGGAAAACACAAAGTTGTATAAACAATGTAATAGGGAAGAAAGTTGTTGAAGATTTGATTTATCACCTTTTTGGAACTTGGGGGACCAAACCTGCCTATTCTCATACCCAAACCCTTAATTTACCCAGTTTTAGCCCAACCTACTCCCCACAGCCCAAAACCCCCACTAACCTTTTTATATAACGAATTTAAATTCGTTTTATATATTTAAGCAGGGCGGTAAACTAGTACTGTTTAACATCTTCCCCCAAAATCACCACTAATCCTTCCCATGAACCCTAAATTGGGTTCTCCTTTAATCATGGATAATTAACTCCCATCAGCTCCAGATACAAAATTAAACCCCTCCTCACTTATACCCACTCACAAAACTTGTCTCCCCTTTACCCCTGGACCCCACTCAATGTTCCCTTGTTCGTCCCAAAATGGCAAAATTAGAATCAGTCAGAAAATCAACGATCCTCAAGCATATCTTGGCCCCAAAGGAACATATTAACGCTTAGGATCAAGTCATCAACAACTGGCAACCCACATGGCAAAGACTGAAGATCACGGGCTGCATTTTTGACCAAGAATACTTCAAGGGCAATATAGGGAATCATTAGATTAGGGTTTAATCTTTCTCAATTCTAGAATTTTCTGTAAGCTCTTATATAAGAGCAATAGGGCTTTTATATTTTTCTTTTGTTCCAGCTTTGTATTTCTTTTAAAAAGTAATGAAAATGAAAATTATTAAACATACAAGTTGAGTTCCGATTTTATTTTACAGTCTTAGTATAATTTTAAATTTAGTTTGTTCCAAAAGAAGTCGTGTTGGTTTGTTAGTGTTTGATCAAAACTGATTTTTCTTAAAAGATTTTTTTCTTCTGAGACAAAAAACCTTTGAGACCCAAGAACTCAATCCTATGAGTGAGTATTTGGTTTGACATACCTATCTCAATTATAGGTTGAGCTTTTGTTCCTTTTTCTTTATTTTGGTTATTGGCAAGATTGTTAAACTGTTTGGTTTTCAAGGATCCATCAAAATTTTCATTTTGATTTCTGGTTTAGCTAACTCCTCATTAAGCAGCTTAAGTTCAAGCTGATTGACAACCAGCAGGAACTTAAGCTCCTTGTGAGCTTATCTCTCTATTTGTTGTGGTGTGCAGGGTAAACAAGCTCCATCACAATTTTGCTTCATCCAGTTGAAGATATATTTCATCCTCTCTACATCAGCAATCTCAAACCCCTTATCTCTGTACTTTGTGCTTGGGTCAAGCAGGTGGAATCGAGCTAGTTACCTTGGACTGATCAAGTCCAAGGCTGGTAAGCTTTGAACTCCCTTCCCATGTAACAAAATTTTCAGTAATTTAGGTGGGATTGTGTTTGTGGTGTGATGTGTGGTCTTTAGGTTCAATTTTACTTGAATGATGTTTTTAGGATAACTATGATGCTTTGAATGAATTTCAGATTGAATGTAAGTTATTTTCTTTGTTAATTGCAATTTCAGATAATTTAAGGGAGTGTTTGGATTTGTGTTTTAGCTAGGAATTTTGACACATTTTTGGCTTGAAACTAGTCTAGACGCATTCTACTTGCTAGTGTTAGGTTGTATTAGTCTTAGGCTTTCAGTTTGGTTAGGTTTTAAAGTAAGTTGCAGGTTTAAAAAGTGGTTGAAGTAGCTAAAAAACAGTGACTGCTCATAACAACCTAGTTTTAGCCAATTTAGACCATCACTTTGTATTACATGTTAGATCTTGGTTGCATATAGGATTCTAGCTAGCTTATTTGTGATTTGGTTTAGTTTTGTGCAAGATATAGATCTTTGAATTTCACTTTCTAGCCATTTGCATCAGCAAGTTATTCACAGCAAGTTATTTCACTTTCTTAGTTTAATGTAACGAGGGGACTTGTGCTCTTCCTACCTTTGTTCCGTGGTTGTTTGTGATTGTGATTCATTAGGTTCATCGTCATCATTGAAGCCTCTCGTGTTCGTTTTACGGATCACTCGAGCTTCGATCGTTTCCTTTGGAGATTCCGATATCCGATGATATCCTTTTATGTTCTAACTTTTATCTTAATAGCATAATTCATAAACGACTTTTAGGATTATTCGTTTTACCCTTTCCATGCTCCAGATTAAGCATTCGACTTCGTCTCTAGTATGGGGGTGTTTTCACCCCTAGACTCGAAACATTGAGGACAATGTTTAGTTTTAGTATGGGGGGGGGGGTGAGTAGATACTTCACCTTGCTCACGTCAACACGCAATCCAATATTCATCTTTTTGCTATCTTTTTGTTGCAAAATAAGGCTAAAAATGGCCAAATTTTAAATTTTTTCTAGTTTTTCATAAGTGTTTAAGACACGAATGTAGGTTTTCCGATGGTGAGAACGAGAGTAATTTTTGACTCGACCGTGCGTGTTGAGCACTTAGCTCGATTCCTTAACTTTTTTAGGCTAAGTCTCTTAAATGAGGACGAGAAATGATAGAGTTATTTATAAGTCTCGTAATCGTCACGATCTCATGTGTAGTGATTATTAGCTTATTCTCCCCACGCTTTTGCATAATAAATTGTTAATAAATATTGATTTGGCGGTTTAGTCACTATTGTTGGTTTCTAATTTGTTTTAGTAGCTTCCATGTAACTAAATTGGGAAAACATTAAGGTATCGCCAGCGTCACGGTTTTGAAGTATTGGCACCCGAATAATCAAAAGCTTCACCTAATAATAAGATTCAAGTGCTCACCTAAATTAAGCAAAAATTTGAAGCTCACAAGGCCGAAAAATCTATGCCCAAATTGAAAGTGAATCAAGCCTTAATCTTCGAAGCTTTAAAGATCCAAAATTCGCTTTAGCGTGAGGATATACGTCTTTGGCTAATAAAACCACCGATGAGGCGGATAATAAAAGGCAAGGCAAGACCGAAGTCATAATAAAAGCTTCATGGCGAAGTTGAATAAAAGATGGAGGTAAACCAAAGATAATAAGGCCCTTCCGTTAGGGGGCATATAAAGTCTTGGTAATAAGTCTCATGCTCAAAACCGTTATAAAACCGTGTCTATCGATCCTTCTTGTTGACTTAATTTTTTGACATCGTTGTCTATTGGGATGAATTATTAATTTAATGATTTTGGTTACACCGTTAAGACTCTATTTTTAGACTTAATCACTATTCACGCATAAGTCAATGATGTATCCTCGTGATCATTAAGACAAAATAAAATATAAGAGATACCAAGTAGGAATAAGGGAGTTTAGGTTCGTAATTAACACTCATGAGATGTGTTCGTGTTGCTAACTTATAACAACAATGATCTCGTTACACGCTTAGCATGGAATTGGGTGAAAATCGAGGACGACAAAATTATTTCTAACGAAGAAATCACGTGTTCTTGTTCTATGATCCCAAAAGTCACTTTATTATGATGAAAACAATACATTATGTCTAAAACACATGCAGTAGTTTATTTAAATTTATATCTTGAATAAAAGTCATCATAAAATGAATTTTGGAAGTGCTATGATACTTAATTCTAGCATTGCGTGGGGACACGGCAATGGTTTAGTATGGGGGAGTGATGAGACTGTATTTATACATAGTCTCATCGTCCAAATCGGGCTTAAAACGATTAAAATATCATCAAAATACCCAAAAATGTGCTTGTATTTGTTTATTGTGTATTTCAGGTACGGATATCGTGAATTCACCAAATAATCACAAGAATGATGCAAAAACGAACACGGGAAATGAAGCCGCACAAAGAACCGGACCCGAAGATTGAATTTTGCAAAAATTCCCTTGAAGTTTGAAGATTTGGCAAGATTGGTCCCTCAACTTTGGAAGACTTGTCATTTTAAACCCTTGCAAAGCTCAAATGTTGCATATGGGTCCCTAAAATGATGAGATTATACCTGTTTGGTCCTTGAAGATTGCTCAAATTACACATATAGTCCTTGGAATACTTTCTTTCAAAGTTATTGTGGCTCTAGTTGGAAAACACAAAGTTGTATAAACAATGTAATAGGGAAGAAAGCTGTTGAAGATTTGATTTATCACCTTTTTGGAACTTGGGGGACCAAACCTGCCTATTCTCATACCCAAACCCTTAACTTACCCAGTTTTAGCCCAACCTACTCCCCACAGCCCAAAACCCCCACTAACCTTTTTATATAACGAATTTAAATTCGTTTTATATATTTAAGCAGGGCGGTAAACTAGTACTGTTTAACATCTTCCCCCAAAATAACCACTAATCCTTCCCATGAACCCTAAATTGGGTTCTCCTTTAATCATGGATAATTAACTCCCATCAGCTCCAGATATAAAATTAAACCCCTCCTCACTTACACCCACTCACAAAACTTGTCTCCCCTTTACCCCTGGACCCCACTCAATGTTCCCCTGTTCGTCCCAAAATGGCAAAATTAGAATCAGTCAGAAAATCAACGATCCTCAAGCATATCTTGGCCCCAAAGGAACATATTAACGCTTAGGATCAAGTCATCAACAACTGGCAACCCACATGGCAAAGACTGAAGATCACGGGCTGCATTTTTGACCAAGAATACTTCAAGGGCAATATAGGGAATCATTAGATTAGGGTTTAATATTTCTCAATTCTAGAATTTTCTGTAAGCTCTTATATAAGAGCAATAGGGCTTTTATATTTTTCTTTTGTTCCAGCTTTGTATTTTTTTTAAAAAGTAATGAAAGTGAAAATTATTAAACATACAAGTTGAGTTCCAATTTTATTTTACAGTCTTAGTATAATTTTAAATTTAGTTTGTTCCAAAAGAAGTCGTGTTGGTTTGTTAGTGTTTGATCAAAACTATTTTTCTTAAAAGATTTTTTTCTTCTGAGCAAAAAAACCTTTGAGACCCAAGAACTCAATCCTATGAGTGAGTATTTGGTTTGACATACCTATCTCAATTATAGGTTGAGCTTTTGTTCCTTTTTCTTTATTTTGGTTATTGGCAAGATTGTTAAACTGTTTGGTTTTCAAGGATCCATCAAAATTTTCATTTTGATTTCTGGTTTAGCTAACTCCTCATTAAGCAACTTAAGTTCAAGCTGATTGACAACCAGCAGGAACTTAAGATCCTTGTGAGCTTATCTCTCTATTTGTTGTGGTGTGCAGGGTAAACAAGCTCCATCACAATTTTGCTTCATCCAGTTGAAGATATATTTCATCCTCTCTACATCAGCAATCTCAAACCCCTTATCTCTGTACTTTGTGCTTGGGTCAAGCAGGTGGAATCGAGCTAGTTACCTTGGACTGATCAAGTCCAAGGCTGGTAAGCTTTGAACTCCCTTCCCATGTAGCAAAATTTTCAGTAATTTAGGTGGGATTGTGTTTGTGCTGTGATGTGTAGTCTTTAGGTTCAATTTTACTTGAATGATGTTTTTAGGATAACTATGATGCTTTGAATGATTTTCAGATTGAATGTAAGTTATTTTCTTTGTTAATTGCAATTTCAGATAATTTAAGGGAGTGTTTGGATTTGGGTTTTAGCTAGGAATTTTGACACATTTTGGCTTGAAACTAGTCTAGACGCATTCTACTTTCTAGTGTTAGGTTGTATTAGTCTTAGGCTTTCAGTTTGGTTAGGTTTTAAAGTAAGTTGCAGGTTTAAAAAGTGGTTGAAGTAGCTAAAAAACAGTGACTGCTCATAACAGCCTAGTTTTAGCCAATTTAGACCATCACTTTGTATTACATGTTAGATCTTGGTTGCATATAGGATTCTAGCTAGCTTATTTGTGATTTGGTTTAGTTTTGTGCAAGATATAGAGCTTTAAATTTCACTTTCTAGCCATTTGCATCAGCAAGTTATTCTGTAACACCCCCAAATTTGTACAACTCAATACAGCGGAAGACTCGTTGGTGTTACGGGATAGCACATTACTCACATCATAGACAACGCATAAAAATCGCGTCGTTTAATAATAAATCATTTCCATTCATAAATATCAAAGTTATATCGGTCCCAAGTCATATTATTTCATACAAAGTTTTACAAAGTATTTGAATGGAAAATATTGTTTAAGTGCGGGCCATGAATTCTTGTCGTCTTCCCGAGAATTACCTTCAAGTACCTGAGATAAAACATGTTAAAAGAAAAGGTCAGCGATAACGCCGAGTGAATTCATAGAGTTTAATAAATTCCATCAATATAATATCAGTATAAAAGTATTACTGAAAATCATTTTGTATAAATCGTTTTGATAGGCCATGAAATAGCCAAAATCATTTTATACAAATCCTTATCGAAAATCATAATATAGGCATTTGCCTTAAAAATCATTATACGAGCCAATGTCGTAAAAACATCATACAATACGTCTTATGAAGTTGTATGAAAATAAAAACCGTTATATGAATATGTTTATGAAAACCAAATCACGAACATAATATCAATAGTATGACCCTGTATTGCTAGTCAGGCAATACATCGTAATTCGGAGCGTCTAGTAGTATTTTGTTAATTTTGGATTATTATAAGCCGCATGACATTGTTACCTTACTAAACCAACAACGGGTAGCTAACCCGATACCAATTTTGCCCATCTAAAGTAGCGTGTCGTCACAAAGGTCACGCTATGGAAATCTTCTCATACATAAATTCGCTTACCAATCAATGTGGCACGACGGGGATCAACCGTCAAGGCGCGAACTGGGGTGATCGTCCCCAAATAGTACTATTATATGCATAAGCGTCTACCAAATCCCGGTAGTTCACAATTCATGCTAATGGGACTTTTAGTGACATAACCTAACTTTAATAATCCATTTTATTTCATCTATCGGGTCATTTAATCATTCATCGGGTCATACAATCATTCGGGTCCAAATCAATAAACAAACAATCGGGACAAATGTGTCCTATTTTATAAAAACTAACATGTTATCTCCCTCGCGGGTTTATAAAATATTTCATAAAAACATTTAAAAGAGTGCGAGGCTATGAACTCACGTTGATGTGGGAAGGCGGGTTGTCGGCAATTCGGACGTACGGTACGTGCTTCAATCACGGAAACCTAGACAAATAATACTCGTCTTAGACTCTTGTCCAATGACTTTATAAAAATAACAATTATGTATACATATGATGATTATATACATATGATGATCAAGTGGGTTTACATATTCTCGTTTACTCATTTTAGTGTTATATGTCGATAACTTTTATACTAGCTTACTAGTTTTACCCATTTACGTGTTTTTAGTCCAATAAACTTATTATAAGTTCTTTAACTTGTATTAATCCATGTTATACTTATATTATCAGTATTTAAGCTTTACAAGTTGGGCCCAAATGGGTTAAGCCCAATAAGTTCTTTTTATAAGTGTTTAACTTATTTAGTCCAATTATTAGCCCAATGTGTTTACTTAGCTCGTTAATGTCCGTATGTCCTATATTCGGGTTTTATCGGTTTTTACTTGTATTAGTTACTTATATATCAGTATATGAATTTTAAAAACTTTACATTAGACGGGTTTGATTGTCTAAGTATTAATTGGCGAAAAACGTTAATTTTACGGTAATAGCCGAAAAAGTCGTAAAAATCGTGTTTATAGTTTTATAACTTATAAGTATTATTCCACTACCATTTTTATAATTTATACACTTATTTAACCTTTTACCTATTTATATAAATAAAATCCATAAGTTAGTGGGTTTTTATTTTACATTTTATATAATATAATTTTGAGTGCTTATATAATAATAATAAACATTAATTCTCAAAATCTGATTTTTATTTTCATCTTCACCAAAACTGCCATTTCTAGAGTTCTATATGGAGATAGAAGCTCAAATTTTTATCACATAAACTACATGATATATTCTCCATTTAACTCTTCTATAGCTACTGTTGAATCATCCTCTAAGTATTTTCTAAAAATCGTCCAAAACAGTGAACTCAGATTTGTACCTTAAACTTGTTTTGATCATATCTCACTCATTATTTTGATTCCATTGCATGGCCAACTCTCACATGTGTACAAGACATATAGCTTACTGTAAATGGATTCTACTTCACCATTTTATCAGTCCATGACCTGTTTCTTTACTGTTTTATACAGCCAACATTTTTAAGCAAGATTTTAACCTTGTTTCATATGGTCTTTCACCTTTTTAATCATGTTTATCAACAACAAATCCCCACATAACATTTTTATAATCATATATTCATCATATACATATACAATAGGAAATAAAATACATGATTACATAATCAAAATAAAAAGAGGATAGGAAGAACAATCTTTATACCACCAAAGTGATGAAAAGATGAGGTTGATGATGAACAAGACTTGGTTTTAGGTAACCAATCTTATGAGATATCAATACCACTTCTAGGATCACCAAATACTTGTAGACTCCTCCAAAAATCAGACCTTGTTCTTCATGAAAACTCCTTGAGAAATCAGCCCCAAAACTCCATAGAAAACCTCTTTTTAGGTGTTAGAATCACCTCAAATCAACAAGTCTTCAAAGGGGCATCATCATGTGTATAAATAACACATGATTTTATGGCTAAAATAGATCAAATGAGGGTTGTTTTGGTGGTTTTGGGACGAAAATGAGAGAGAAAGGAAGGGAGGATGAGTGGTTTTGCATGTGTTGAAAAGTGAGGAATGGTTTATGCAAATGGTTTTATAAACTTTGCAAGACAAGTGTTAGTCTTGTTTAGGAAGTTTTGACACCTATGGTGTGTGGTGTAGCTTATTTAGATGCCACATGTATGGGGGTGGGCAAGTGTAAACTTGTCCCATCCCCATTAATTTACGGGTACTCCTCGATTCTAGTTTCCTCGATTTGCGTGCTCTCGGGTCGTTTTACGAAAAACGTTTTTATAAATTATGAATCTATGGCACAAAACGATTCTAATAAAAATTGTCTCATCAAAAACGGAGTTCAAAAACGTAAATACGTAATCCTAAGGTTTCCGGTTTAGTCGTAAAGGACGTTAAATTATTCACGTAAGTCCTAATCTCTTCTCGTAAATTTGTGAGTTTATGAACTAACACAAATTTAAAACTCCAAAATAATATTCGCGGATAAATTTATTTTCTGAAATGTCGGACTGTCACCAAAGACGGTGTATGTAAACGTAAGCACGTAACGTTGAATCCTCCGGTTTAGACGTAGTCGATGCTACTTCAAGACGTAAATCCAAATTACTTCCCAAAAATAAGTGAGTTCATATTGTAACATTAAAATAATGTTTTCAAATAAATATTGAGAATAAAATATCAACCATAAATTGACGGATTGTCACAGCATTTACCCCTAAACAGGATCTTTGTCCTCAAAGATCATCTTACTACTCGCTTCTTATAGAGTTAAAGCCATGTGGGTATTTCCTCCACATTCGGTCTTTTCTCACAAGTGTAATCCATTACAATACGCGAGTTTCATCAATCGTAACTACAGGAATAAGATCAGACTTAATGTTGACTTACTTTCTCTATCCATGATGTTCACGGATTTTTGATGAATGCAACTTTTCGCCGATCTAAGCTTTACTAAGAACAATCAGATTTTCACTTGATAGATATTCCATCAAGTTCGATTTACGAAACATAATTCACGCAGTTCTTGAAGTCCTTGGGTAGATCCAGCTTATATGCCTTTCAAACCAATCTTTTACATCATCTCAATGGTCCCATACAACGGGGACTTATATCCCATGATTTGTCAGATCATGAATTCATTTTTCCAAGGTTAAAAATTGTGGCATAACTTCGCTACCCATTTGGCACTTCAAGATCTACATTTCATATTCACATAACCTCTTGCCCACTACCGGCAGTCAATAGTCAGATCCTAATTTCAACAATCATTTCAGGTCTCGCGGGTCGAGTATTTCGTAAGGTTAGGTTCGCAATCATAGGAAACCTTAAACCTAAAAGACATGTCCAACTCACAATGGATGTTTGCCGGGTGTCTTTATCTTAGTTCCTGCTTACAGATGCTCTAATATCTAGATCCTAACAAGATTCAATCTCAATCCTAATGCGATGATTATCAATGATAATCTTTCCAAAGGAAAACGGTTATACGGTTTATTGTCAAAGGTCAATCATTTAATCATAAAACAGCACTTATATTACTTTGCATCGTTACTTTACCTCGTCCCTTCGATTTGGGGTGGTATATAGTACTATCATCAAGGTTGGTTCTCAATGATTTCTGAGCAAATCTCTAGAAATTTGATGCGAAGCGAGGATCTTGATAAAGATGTTCGATACAGGCACACTATGTTTACATAACTCTTTTGCATTTATCATTAACGGGAATGATATTAGCAGATTTGGTCAGTCTGTCGACGATGACCCAAATCGAATCAAATTTAGATGATGACCTTTGTAATAACTAGACGTTTACCAATGTATGAGGCGATGTCTGCCTTCATCATTACCATCAGTACAACTTCTTCAGACAAAGATATTTTTAGTCATAAATGACATAAATAGAATACTTATACTTACAAATTCCAACATAACTATATCTCAAAATCCTCCATATTTAGACAATCACAAATGGCCTTTTATACATCTAACGCTATCGGCTTCTCTATTTTAATGGTTCACATTAGCCGCGAACCCCTTTTTATTATCTATATTATCCTTTTTATAAGCATCGGCTATATTTTAAATTGTTCGGAAATTTATTTTGCACCTTCATTATTAAGGAACATGTCCCAATTGGTTCTTTATCTTTTCTACATAATGCGTCGGTATCTATATTCACCTCTCATGATGTTATAATTATCATGTTCACAATTCACTCAGATATTCTTTCTATATTATGCGTCAGTAATTACGTTTACCTTCCTGATGAAATAAATATCACCACCGTATTTATTCAAAATTCTTTCTTCATATCTTCTATGTTTCAGTTTCGTCTCAACTATTATTTTTATCCGTTTTGCTCAATCTGGCGTTTAAAGCGTCGATAATTATTATAATTAATTAAATAATAATTATTAAATTTTCATGAAACGTAAACGTTAAATGTTTAAATTTCTTAGTTCGACCAATTATATAAAATGTTCAAAAATAAAGTTGAATTTAATTAATTAGATTTTTGTTGACTCATCGAAAGTATTTAATAAGATTTCGTAAATGTTCGAAAAATCTTTGGTTATACCGTGGTCAAAATTTTCTTAGTTTGAAAAGCAAAATGTGTCGTTTCGAATTTCAAGTCATGGTTTAAATGTTTTCCTCAATCCCTTTTAGGTTGTTTTGAGGTATACACAAACATTTACCCCTAAACAAGAGTTTAGTTAAATGTTTTGGTTATAAGGAAATAATCCCTTAAAAATTTCTTTGATAAAATATCTGTCAAAACATATTTCCATTTCTTTTTGGTAAAATCCAAAGTCTTAAAAGGGCTCTTAATTTTTGAAGAGTCAATTTATATTCCATTATCCTTTTTATCACATAGTCAAATCATGTAAAGTATTAAGTCTTTAATCACATGTTAAATATTTAAGATACAGGTTTTTATCGTTCGGCCAATTCAGGGCAATCTATAAATAATTATTAACTCATTCTTATTCTTATAAACAAATAAATAGTCCTTAGTGATCACGAGCATGAATTTATCAAATTACAGCCTACACACGTGATTCACCAAATTTATGAATGCTACATGTGCATCGGTCAATCCAAACGACATCACGTGAAACTCATAATGTTCATTACAAGTACCGGATGTAGTGATTGGAATAGATAATATTCTTCGCGGACGCGAAGTTGATAATAACCATGCCATGGATCAAATCTTTAAAACATACACTTAGAACCTTGTAAATGATCGAACAAATCTTCCATTTCGAGTTATGTATATCGTTTTCGATTGTCAATTTACTCAGTTCACAGTAATCTATAAATATAAGGAATGATAACACCATAGCTCTTCATGATGACAGGCTTGGTATAATGAAATCTTTCTCCGACAACTCTCTCAGTTGTACGGTAATTCCTTTAATTTAGATGGTGCTGACGTACAGTGCACAAGCCACAGGTGCAGCACCGAGAATATAATCAAGTACCAAATTCTACTTGCCTTAATGGCAAAAGTCTAGGTAATTCATTAACAAATACTTACTAAAGTTTCAAATAACAGAAACATCTTTTAGTACATTCATATTAGGTTCTTTCTAGATTACAATATCTATAACTAGTTCACAACCATTCATGGTAAAATTTCAAGTCTAAATGCAGGATATGGTCATCCATCAATAATTATTTAGATCACTTTTGATAATCAACATCTTATCATTTAGGGGAATTCTACTCGAGTTCCCATCAATTAAGACAATGTCGTCATGTCATAATCAAACAATCCATTCTACGGCCACTATCAACTTTCCAGTTGCATTGCCGTCGATAAGATGTGAACTTCTCAAAAGACTAATAATAACTCATAATCCTTCACAAATTCAGGGATATCAGGAGACACAACCACTATTAAAAGGGTAAGGTCAACGCATAATCTACGCGAGAGAATTTCAAACCAGATACAGACGAAAACATTTAATGAATATGAATATATCCCATGTTTTCATAATTTGAGTACGCATTCGAAAGCTCCTCGGATCGTTACCCAGGTCATTCAAATGAAATCAAATCATAAGAAATGATAAGAACGTCAATACATCCAGTCGGGTATCAACACTCGGTAATCAGATACTTTTCCTAAGAATCTCACTACGGGGGAATTGGACAAGAAAGAATTGTCAATTGTCAAATAAGACAATTTCCACAGATGAGTAAATTCGACTCAGAAAAATAGGTGTTACAGGCACATATGTAGGTGTCCCTGACACTATGTCCTTATTTTTCATTTCTTGCAGATCTCATTAAAATTTATTCTTTCACAATCTTCAAAGAAAATTTAGTGCTTATTCATTAGTTTTATGGTGACTACTAATCAGCCTTGCATGGTCCATTCCAAATTGTATGTAGGCGCGCAACTATATACAATTTCAAGATTAACGATGCAATACTCAGTTCGTCAAAATTTTATCATCATGTTTATAATAAAAACATTTTCACGCTTAATTCTTAAATAAGAATCAAGAATAAATTTACAAAGATTTTCCTTGTTATGAAAACAATTAAGTTTTCCAAGGTATTTCATAAACAACTTCATTTTGATAACAATCACTTATAAATCTTACTTTGAATAATCCTTATAGTGATGAAAATTCAATTTTTCTCAATGGATACGGTTTTATTTTATAAAAACAATGAGTGATCTGCAGAAAAGTGATGAAAAGTTGTTCACCAAGAACTAACTACAATATGATAGGAAATGAGCTTTAGCCAAATAATCATGAGGTTCATGATCTCGATGGCACTCAGGAATACAAAGAGAATAATCCACAACGTAACTCAAATCGAGATGAGTACTTGTTCAATGGTTGTATCACTAATGCGAGCATTAGGAAGAAGCAAGAAAAGATAGATAACATCGATACATGTAGAATTTAGCAATCAAAGGTAGTCTTTTTCATTAATCACAAACAAGTCAAAATTGTACCGTAACACATTACGTGTCACTATGTCATACAATTCTCAAAACTCATCCTACCAACTGATATCTCAGTTAAGTTGGGAATTTTTAAAAGATACCACAATGAATACTAATCTACAAGAGTCATTAGGTGTTCCACATGTCCCGGAAGATCCATCGGTCTCAATTCAGAAGAAGATTTCTTCAATTTATTTATTGGACATTGGGCATCCTCATTAGTGGACAATGGCCTAGGAACAACCTTTAACACGAACCTACAATCAATTAATACCTTATAATTCCATCACAGAACTTAACGACTTCCTCTTAACAATCTCATATTCCAATACAAGTTAAATTTTACTTTATTCAAGTTTCAATCAAATTATACCCAATTTGATATCCTACTTCATTCTCCAATACTTTCAATCTTATTTATAAACCTTAATAGGGCAATAAAAGCTCGATATGAATCAACACTTAATTTCTGATTCTATAACTTCTTACAACAACGATTATCAAATGAGTCATTAATATGAAATGACTTGATCATTCAACTAGACTTCTCGGAAAGGTATTAGTGGCATGAGGCTTTTGGGTAATGGTTCCAATAACAGCCTCAAGTGCAACATTCACCCTTTCGATTTCAATTTTAAGAATTGGATGACAACGAGTCAGATGACATCTTTCTAGGTGGTAACGTTTTGTCAAACTCCACTCTATAAGGAAAGATCGTCATGACATCGATATCAGATTTAATCTCGCCAATTCTTTTTCAATATCACAATCAACTAATATCTACATTTCTACGAATATCAACCATTTGTTGGGATCATAAATATCCACAACTTGGTTTAGATCTAGGATAGCTAGAATTCCTACGAGAATAGCTTCGATTAATTTACTAGGGGATTTAGGGTACATTGTGACAATCTACGTCGTATAAATACCTCGTATAAATATCAAAATAATCATCAAACAATCATGTAATCAAATTACATCATATATATATATAATCCAAGTTATATATATGTTTAAAATAACACTTCTCAGTCTGGCCTTGTCGGTAACTCGGGAATTCTTCGGCACCGTTATAGTCAAAAGATTTTTAGACATTTTTAGAAAAATGTTTATAGTTAAAAGATTTTGAAATGTTTTATTCAAAACCTTAGTTTTAAAAATCTTTCGTTCTCTATAACGAGAGCTCTGGTACCAAACTGTAACACCCCCAAATTTGCACAACTCAATACAGCGGAAGACTCGTTGGTCTTACGGGATAGCACATTACTCACATCATAGACAACGCATAAAAATCGCGTCGTTTAATAATAAATCATTTCCATTCATAAATATCAAAGTTATATCGGTCCCAAGTCATATTATTTCATACAAAGTTTTACAAAGTATTTGAATGGAAAATATTGTTTAAGTGCGGGCCATGAATTCTTGTCGTCTTCCCGAGAATTACCTTCAAGTACCTGAGATAAAACATGTTAAAAGAAAAGGTCAGCGATAACGCCGAGTGAATTCATAGAGTTTAATAAATTCCATCAATATAATATCAGTATAAAAGTATTACTGAAAATCATTTTGTATAAATCGTTTTGATAGGCCATGAAATAGCCAAAATCATTTTATACAAATCCTTATTGAAAATCATAATATAGGCATTTGCCTTAAAAATCATTATACGAGCCAATGTCGTAAAAACATCATACAATACGTCTTATGAAGTTGTATGAAAATAAAAACCGTTATATGAATATGTTTATGAAAACCAAATCACGAACATAATATCAATAGTATGACCCTGTATTGCTAGTCAGGCAATACATCGTAATTCGGAGCGTCTAGTAGTATTTTGTTAATTTTGGATTATTATAAGCCTCATGACATTGTTACCTTACTAAACCAACAACGGGTAGCTAACCCGATACCAATTTTGCCCATCTAAAGTAGCGTGTCGTCACAAAGGTCACGCTATGGAAATCTTCTCATACATAAATTCGCTTACCAATCAATGTGGCACGACGGGGATCAACCGTCAAGGCGCGAACTGGGGTGATCGTCCCTAAATAGTACTATTATATGCATAAGCGTCTACCAAATCCCGGTAGTTCACAATTCATGCTAATGGGACTTTTAGTGACATAACCTAACTTTAATAATCCATTTTATTTCATCTATCGGGTCATTTAATCATTCATCGGGTCATACAATCATTCGGGTCCAAATCAATAAACAAACAATCGGGACAAATGTGTCCTATTTTATAAAAACTAACATGTTATCTCCCTCGCGGGTTTATAAAATATTTCATAAAAACATTTAAAAGTGTGTGAGGCTATGAACTCACGTTGATGTGGGAAGGCGGGTTGCCGGCAATTCGGACGTACGGTACGTGCTTCAATCACGGAAACCTAGACAAATAATACTCGTCTTAGACTCTTGTCCAATGACTTTATAAAAATAACAATTATGTATACATATGATGATTATATACATATGATGATCAAGTGGGTTTACATATTCTCGTTTACTCATTTTAGTGTTATATGTCGATAACTTTTATACTAGCTTACTAGTTTTACCCATTTACGTGTTTTTAGTCCAATAAACTTATTATAAGTTCTTTAACTTGTATTAATCCATTTTATACTTATATTATCAGTATTTAAGCTTTACAAGTTGGGCCCAAATGGGTTAAGCCCAATAAGTTCTTTTTATAAGTGTTTAACTTATTTAGTCCAATTATTAGCCCAATGTGTTTACTTAGCTCGTTAATGTCCGTATGTCCTATAGTTCGGGTTTTATCGGTTTTTACTTGTATTAGTTACTTATATATCAGTATATGAATTTTAAAAACTTTACATTAGACGGGTTTGATTGTCTAAGTTTTAATTGGCGAAAAACGTTAATTTTACGGTAATAGCCGAAAAAGTCGTAAAAATCGTGTTTATAGTTTTATAACTTATAAGTATTATTCCGCTACCATTTTTATAATTTATACACTTATTTAACCTTTTACCTATTTATATAAATAAAATCCATAAGTTAGTGGGTTTTTATTTTACATTTTATATAATATAATTTTGAGTGCTTATATAATAATAATAAACATTAATTCTCAAAATCTGATTTTTATTTTCATCTTCACCAAAACTGCCATATCTAGAGTTCTATATGGAGATAGAAGCTCAAATTTCTATCACATAAACTACATGATATATTCTCCATTTAACTCTTCTATAGCTACTGTTGAATCATCCTATAAGTATTTTCTAAAAATCGTCCAAAACAGTGAACTCAGATTTGTACCTTAAACTTGTTTTGATCATATCTCACTCATTACTTTGATTCCATTGCATGGCCAACTCTCACATGTGTACAAGACATATAGCTTACTGTAAATGGATTCTACTTTACCATTTTATCAGTCCATGACCTGTTTCTTTACTGTTTTATACAGCCAACATTTTTAAGCAAGATTTTAACCTTGTTTCATATGGTCTTTCACCTTTTTAATCATGTTTATCAACAACAAATCCCCACATAACATTTTTATCATCATATATTCATCATATACATATACAATAGGAAATAAAATACATGATTACATAATCAAAATAAAAAGAGGATAGGAAGAACAATCTTTATACCACCAAAGTGATGAAAAGATGAGGTTGATGATGAACAAGACTTGGTTTTAGGTAACCAATCTTATGAGATATCAATACCACTTCTAGGATCACCAAATACTTGTAGAATCCTCCAAAAATCAGACCTTGTTCTTCATGAAAACTCCTTGAGAAATCAGCCCCAAAACTCCATAGAAAACCTCTTTTTAGGTGTTAGAATCACCTCAAATCAACAAGTCTTCAAAGGGGCATCATCATGTGTATAAATAACACATGATTTTATGCCTAAAATAGATCAAATGAGGGTTGTTTTGGTGGTTTTGGGACGAAAATGAGAGAGAAAGGAAGGGAGGATGAGTGGTTTTGCATGTGTTGAAAAGTGAGGAATGGTTTATGCAAATGGTTTTATAAACTTTGCAAGACAAGTGTTAGTCTTGTTTAAGAAGTTTTGACACCTATGGTGTGTGGTGTAGCTTATTTAGATGTCACATGTATGGGGGTGGGCAAGTGTAAACTTGTCCCATCCCCATTAATTTACGGGTACTCCTCGATTCTAGTTTCCTCGATTTGCGTGCTCTCGGGTCGTTTTACGAAAAACGTTTTTATAAATTATGAATCTATGGCACAAAACGATTCTAATAAAAATTGTCTCATCAAAAACGGAGTTCAAAAACGTAAATACGTAATCCTAAGGTTTCCGGTTTAGTCGTAAAGGACGTTAAATTATTCACGTAAGTCCTAATCTCTTCTCGTAAATTTGTGAGTTTATGAACTAACACAAATTTAAAACTCCAAAATAATATTCGCGGATAAATTTATTTTCTGAAATGTCGGACTGTCACCAAAGACGGTGTATGTAAACGTAAGCACGTAACGTTGAATCCTCCGGTTTAGACGTAGTCGATGCTACTTCAAGACGTAAATCCAAATTACTTCCCAAAAATAAGTGAGTTCATATTGTAACATTAAAATAATGTTTTCAAATAAATATTGAGAATAAAATATCAACCATAAATTGACGGATTGTCACATATTCACAGCCCCCCCCCCCCCCCTATAGCAAACAGTGACTGATTTTTGCTTTCATTGTGTGATATTTGTGAAGTGCTTGTACGTTTTTTAATTATTATAGACTCCCCACAACCCAACTGGTTGTGGGGGTGCCTTATTGTCCAAAAATAAGCCAAGCATAAGCTTTCCTAAGCTCAACAGTCACCAACACATTTTTTTTATAACTAGCAGTGGGAACTCATTTCCCACTGCCAGTGTTAAAATTCCCACTACTTTACTACAAGACAGAAAGTGGGCAAGTGTCACTATCACAATTTTGTTTTTTTGTCTTTAGTGAACAAAAATAGGAATTAGGGGTTCAAACTTTTTCCATTATTTTTCTTTTTTAATTTCTGATTTTTCAGTTTAGTTTATTTTGGTGTTACTGTTCATTTGCTATTTTTCACATTTAATTGCCTTTTTAATTACTTTTTAATTATTCTGTTTTTGTCCTTTAGTGGTAAAACTTTATATTTTTTAGTTTTAAAATTTTTCTTAGATTTAGAAAATTAATTTAAGATTTTTAGTTTAAAAATATTTCACTGTTCATCTTTAAATTAATTTTTATAATTAATTTAGCTTAATTAGGGTTTAATTATTAAACTGTTTTGTCTTTTAGTGCAAATTTTTACTTTTTTCAAACTTTTTAAATTTTCTACTGTTCACTAGGGTAATTTAGGATTTTTAAAATTGTTAAATTATTTTTGTCATTATTTTATTATTTTTTATGATTATTTTAATTTAAAAATAGTTTTTAGTAATTTAAAAATATGAAAATAGTTTTTAAAATTTAGGAAAAATACTTTTTAGTCTTTAAATATTATAAGTAACTTATTAGTTCAATAAATTAATATTTTGGACATTTTGTTAATTATATTTAATTTTAGGGCTTTAATTAGCATTTAAAATTGAATATTTAATTAATAAAAGGTTTTAAAATATATTTGTTGGATTTTTATTCTTATTTATATTATTTAAGACTTAGTTTAATCTTTTAATTAATTTTTAGGTTTAATTTTTATTTTTGTCGCGTTTTACGTATTTACGTTCGCGTTCTACGTCAACGTCGTAGTTTAAATCGTAGTCGTAGCTCGTCTTTACTTTTTCCCTTCTAAACCAAAAACGTCACTAATCCAAACTTGATTTTATATATATTGGCACATTAATACACACACCTCCTTCGAGAACGAACTTGGAATTTATTCGGTTTCGCGTTTTTCCTAAAACGTGCAACTTAATACTTGCCACTCATACGCGTTTTTCCTAAAACGTGTACGAAAAACCTACATCAGTTTCCTTTTATAGAAAACCTTAAGTTCAGGCTTAAGTTTTGTATCCTTGATATGATTGTTTTTACTCATATCATTTGTAGCTTAAAACAATGAAATTCTGCACAAAATGTATCAAATATGCCTTGGATATGTTGTTTTCTTGTTTGAATGTGTGTAGGTACCAAGTTCGTGAAAATCAGAAAAATCGACACGAGAATGAAGAAAAAGATCTTAGAAGCCAAAATCGAGCTCGACTTGAGTGGATTTAATAAGTGTATGGCCAAGTGGGACCCACAAGATCTTATTGGGCCTGAAAAGCCCAAATTTGGATACTAATCTTATTGTTTTTGATAATTGGGACCAATAACACTCAATGGCCCAAAGTGAATGAAATGGATGGAATGTTATTGGGCTAAAAGTTCAATTTAGTAGATACAGTAAACGAATGGAAGAAGTTAGTGTGTTGGGCTTTTAGGTTTTTGTTAAAACGTGTAAACACGTTTTACTTTCTCAAACGAATAAAGTGATTAAATACTCATTCCATTCGTCTTCTTATTCCCACAACCACATAATAAATTAAACGTTCCATTAACCCCACTCACCACTTTTATCTTTTCGATAAGTCCTATGTGACCACTTTCTTCTTCATTCAACCTTCTTCCCCATTTTTTCTTCACAAAACCAGTAAAAAACTCACTGTTCATCAACCCTAACCAGTACAAAGTCCATTTTAATTAGGGCTTTTTATTTATTCTTTTAATTCACATAAAAAGAAATAAAACCCCCCAAATTTATAGGAAGAGAAAGAATGGAGAAGGGCTTGATACGTGGCAGAAGATGATTTGATTGAACACCTCAATCTCCCAATCCCACCAATCACAAGCCTCAAAAGAAGCACAAGTAGCACAAACCAGTGCCACTTTGGCAATCCGCGTGAACAAGAGTCATCTCAACCATCCGATTTAACAAAGAGAGAGAAGATAATAAAAGTTCAGTTGTTTTATTAATAATCGTGTGTCATTTATTTTATTATCTTTACTGTTTGAATTAATATACGAATTTAATCTTATAATTATTTCACAAAATAATGTTTGAGATGTTAGATTTAACCTAATCAATAGTTTAAGTTTAATGTTAAAAGTAAAGTATAGGATCAAAATTATCCCTACTGGATAATTTAAACATATAAATGGTGGACAATGGTGATTTTTGGTTCGATAGTCGAATGGTGATTGGAGGTTCTGAATCCGATTCATGAGGTTGCTCAGCCCATACCTACGTCTCAAAGGTTATCTTCAAAAAGGTGCACTCTCTTTTACTTTTATTGTTTATGTTTTTAATTTGATAAGTTTGCTATTTAGGTTTAATTAGTTAATCTGTTTAAAGTTTTTGTGAGAATGGTTAAGTCTGCTTAATGTTACTGAATTGAAGTTTGAGTATGTGTCTATATTTGTTTGATTTATGTTTTTTTGGGATTGACTTAAGGAATCTGATATAAAAGATTGATTTGAAGGATAACTTTGCTGCTTAATAGGATTTGTTCTACTTTTATTTAAATTCATGAAGTTTTTTTTATCTGCTCAGTTTGGGATGATTTAATTTGGCTGATAAGATCGTTTTGATAATTCGTGAGAAGTGTTGTGATATATTTATGCTGAGTAATTATGATGTGCATTTGGTTTGGTAAAACTAGTAATTCGATCTACAGTATGAACATGATTTGGTAGTAGTGTTATAGCTTAATTGTGCTTTTACGTTTATTGTTTTATAGCTGATATAATACCTTCTTAGCTAATATAATATGTTCCTTAATTGTTGTAAGTTTAGATTTATGTTACTAAAGTTGTAATATGTTGTTTGTTGCTGAATGTACTTGATAATCTGATTGTTTTCTGGTTATATTTCTTTTTAAAGTAACCTATTTATTATTATAGTTGGTTTGTTTTAAATTGTGCTGTTAGCTTATGCTTATCAAGATCCAACGATCTGTTAAAGCTCAAAAAGTTGTTTACTGACAGCTTAAATGCATATAAGCTTTCACAAGTCACCTCCCGTGACTGGTTTTAATCTTTTCTGTCAAAAAGAATAAAATCCAAAAAAAAAATATGTCACTTGGGGGTTTCGAACTCGAGACCTCCCCTTTACCTGCCATGCGTGATAACCACTTGGGCTGCACGCCCTTTTGATTTTACTCTCTGCTTTCTCATTAATATAGATTAGTTTGTTTAGGCAGATTTTTACTTAGTATCTTTTAGTTTAAATACACGTTTGTTTTTTTTTTATATTAATTAAAATTTTAATTAAAGACTGTTTTGAGATTTTTAAAATTAATTTAATATTATAAATAAATATAAAAGTAAAAAAAAAAGATAAAAATGTTTTTTATTTAAAAGTTTATATAGTTAATTTTTATAATTAGATTTTAATAATTAAATAAAAATAGTTTTTAAATAAGATTTGTTTTTAAGTAATTTGTGATAAAGTAAATTAGTTTTAAAAGCTTAAATAGATTTTTAAATAGATTAAAAGTTTTAGATTATTAAATAGATTATATTTTTATAGATAATTAAAATAGTTTAAATTTTAAATAGTGTTAATTTTCTAGTAAGTAAGATTTTTAAGTAATTAAGTGTTTGTAGAATTTTAAATAGGCGGGGTTTACGATTCATGCACTTTAGGTTTATTTTAAATAGCTTAAAATTTGTAGATTTAATTTGTAGATTAAAAAACGAAAACCAATTCAAATCGATTGTCCAAATCAAAACGAAAACGTCTCAAATTCATAAGATCTTTGTGTACAACGAACTCGACTCACTCACGTGTTTAATTGAATTCGTCATTGGTATTATTAGTCTATTACTTTTTCCTAAAGGTAATTTTCTAATTTACCCTATAACGTAATATCAAATAAATCACATATACTATCCTCGACACATCAAAAATTTTGGCGCCACTGCCGGGGATCTTGTGTACGATTCGCTTTTGTGGACATTTGTTGATCGTGGATTTGAAGACCCTTTCCATCCTCGGAAAGTTTGTTATTTTTCTATTATATAGTATGTATCGTTTTTCTCGTTTTTTGTGAATAATATATTGTATTACGTAGAACAATAAATTTACATATCTTTCAAATAAGGCCTTAGTTGGGATTTCATCACCTAGCTATTGTATTCGAACCCAAAACAAAAATAAAGGCAAAATAGATAAATACTAATAAGAAGTTTGAACTCGATTTATACAAACTATAAGGTGGGTATAAGGCGATGTGCTATAAAAGGCCGTCTAAGGAAAAAGGTTTTTAAGTGCTTTGTGCCACCTCGTTTCCCCGCTTGCTTGTGCGTATATTGAGAGGGACAACCTATTATTGGTTTGCCGACTCAAGTAGTAATAAATCTTATTTTTGTTGTTTACTTATTGATCCTAGAGACGTTTAGGTTTTCACCTATCGTTTCAAAGTCGACCGAGGGTAATTTACTTCCATAGTAGTTATCCTTATTCCTTGTTTTTTATCGATCATTATTGATTGAGCAATACCAAATAAAATACCAAAAATAATCTTCTTCTTGTCTAATTTCTTTTCTTCAATCCTCTAAATTCTCGTCTTTGTAGTGTATGCAATTACATTCTTCTCGTCTTGTGATTGATTTTAATAGGCTTGAAAATATTCCTCGTAGAAATAGAAATCATCAACAACGAATAGTGGAACCCGAGCTTCCACCTATTGTTGTAGAGATGGCCGATAATCGAACAATGGAGGAATTTCTCCGTGCACCCACCGAAGGGTATGGGGAAGCAATCGTTGTGCCGGCTATTTTGTCGGATCATTTTGAGGTTGAGACAGGTCTTTTATCGCTCATTCGTGCTGACCAATTTCGTGGCAATGAGACCGATAGCCCGCATTCTCACATTCGGAATTTTAATAGAATTACCTCGACTCTCAAGTTTAGAGATGTGCCGAATGACGCGATTAAGCTCATGCTTTTTCCGTACTCGCTCGAGGGTAATGCTAAGCTTTGGTATGAGAAAGAACCACCGGGTTCGATCTTAACATGGGATGATTTAGTGTCAAAGTTCATGAATTATTTCTTTCCACCTTCTAAGACAACACACTTTAAGAATGAGATCACTAGATTTGAACAAAAAGTGCATGAATCGTTTGGGGTTGCATGGGAAAGATTTAAAGATTTGTTGAGACAATGTCCACACCACGGTTTCTCGGAATTGCATCAAATAAATACTTTTTATAATGGGCTTAATATGATTGAACAAGATTCTTTAAATGCCGCCGCGGGTGGTAATCTTTTAAGAAAAACTCTGAGAGACGCGTGGAGAATAATTGAGGATAAGTCTAGAGCACAATATTCACGAAACACACTGGTTGTTTCCAATGTGAATTCATCTAATCACGAGATTGTTAGATTGGACTCTAAGATTGACACAATTTTGAATGAGCTTAGGAAGAATCCTCATGGATCCATTAATATGGTTGAGAATGTTTGTGTATCATGTGGTGGAGCACATCCTAATTTTGCTTGTTTAAACACGGGTATTGATCAAGCTAGTGCTTTTGCCGTGACGGGAACTTATGGCTCCAACGGTCAAGTTCCTCGTCAAAATCATGTTGCTCCACCGGGTTTTCCACCGGTTCAAAATAGGTACAACAATGGGAACAATGGGAATAATTTTAACCGTGGTAACCAAGGGAATTTTAATCAAGGAAATGGTTTTAATGCTAATCAAAACAATCAAGGTTTTCAAAGCAATAATCAAAATGATTTGTCAAGCTATATCAAGTCAAATGAGGCAAATATGAAAGCTTTTCAAAATAACATTCAAGGGCAAATTAATACTTTGAAACTCGATTTTCAAAATACGATTAAAGGGCAAAACAATAAGATTGAGCTTAATCAACAAAGGCTAGAGCAAAATCAAAATCGTATGCAACAAAATTTGGAACAAGGTCAAAATAAATTGCTTTCGATGTTTGAGGGATTTATGTCTAAACCGTCATCTTCTTCGGGTTGCTTACCTAGTAATACCATTCCTAACCCGAGGGGAGAGCTTAAGGCCATAACCGTTTATGATGATGATAATGTGGAAAGAGTGATCGAGAAAATTTATGTTCCACCTAAGCAAAGTTTTCTTAAAGTCACCAAGGCTACTTTGAATGTGATTAGTACTTCGGATTTCTTTGATTTCATTCCTAAGAAATATGAAGATCCGAGTCAATTCTTGATACCTTGTGTTGTTGATGAGCTTGGGGAATACAAAGCTCTAGCCGATCTAAGAGCTAGTATTAACGTAATGCCTTTAGTCCTATGAAAAACCATTGATTATGAACCGCTTAGGCCTACTCGAATGATAATTGAGCTCGCTAATGGTACTACCACCCATCCGGTTGGTATAGCGGAAAATGTCATTGTTAAAGTGGGGGAGTTCATTTACCTAGCCGATTTTGCTATCATTGATTATGAGCCAAATCCTCGTGTGCCAATAATTTTAGGACGACCATTTTTGTGTACGGCCGGTGTTTTAGTTGATATGAGGGAAAAGGAGATTAAAATAAGGTATGGGCATAAACATATGATTTTCAAACCGGAAAAAAATCCTAGATTGGTTTCTAAGAAATGGGAAAGTGTTGAACTTGATAAACCTAATTTTGTTGAATCATGTTGTAATGTTACCTCATCACCACTCAATCCACACGAGGATGAAAGTTCTAAGATTGAAAAACAAATTGATGATTACATGAGTGAGCCATTTGATGCTAGTGAGTTTATTAGTGAGAATTTTGATCCCGAGAGTGATATTGCTTTAATTGAACAATCTTTGAAAATGGACTCGTTTTCACTCTCTTCTAAGGATCATGTTGATGTTCCTAAGGCACAATCTTCCATTGAAGAGCCTTTGATTCCTAACTTCACACCGAGTGAGGTTAGTGATTATTCATTCGATAAGTTTGCCGATGAACTTTTTGATCCACTTCCACGGGGAAGTGAAGACGTTTCCGATCTCGAGATCGAGCGTGATTCTCGTGTTTTACCTACCATTCTCGAGGAATTCTCCGATGAATTCCCTTCTAATGAGAATGATGACACTTTAGTGACTTGCTCAAATCCTCTCTTTGAAGTTTCATTGAACAATAATACATTTTTTCAAGAGGATTTTGAGAACATCATACCTCCTACATCTCACAACCTTTGTGATGATGATCTTTTCATTAGGGAGTTTGATAAGTTACTTTCCATAGACATTCCTTCGGAATTTGAGGAAGAGTCTAATGACGGTGATGAAGATACTTGGTTTGATCACCCGATTTATGATGATGACAATGTTGACCTGGAGGGAGAAATTACTTTTTCTCCTATTATCCTTCCCACTCGCTTTGATCTTAATGTGTGGGTTTTCCATGCGACTCGTTTTGAGTACCATGACCCTTTTATTCACATTCATAAGAGTGATAAGGTCAACAAAGTCATGCAAGTTGAAACCACTATGGTTGAGACTTTTGTACCACCATTACTATGTGCTTCATATGACTTAGGATTAGCATGGGGGGACGACACCGTGTTGTCCATTCCTTTTTCCACCGAGGACGATGAAATCTTTGACCCCGGCATCGTGCTTTATGTTGGTTTTTACTCCAATATGCCGGTTTGCACCACTTTCCCTAAGGACCAATGAATTCGGGGATCGAGTCGAGCTCATGACTCGGTGAAAAAAAACGAGTATATTCTATCTTCTTTCTATTTTCTTACACTAATAAGGCTTGATCTTTCAAGCTCGTGCTCGTGTTTTGTTGTGTTGTGATCTTAGGTATGACCCTAATATTTGAAGACTCTCGTGTTTGGTTTTTTGCCGGTCCACTTGATCTTCCATTCTTTGAATGCCAATAAGGGGCACACTTTCTTTACCCTTGATTTTTATCGACTAACGTTTTATCTTGAGGCAAAATTAATAAACGGCTTATAGATTTGCGTGCTCTTTCCATGCTAGGAATTTGCATTAGACTCTTCGTATTTTAGCAAGGGGTGTTAATCTTGAGCTAAGAAACATTGAGGACAATGTTTGGTTTTAGCATGGGGGAGTCAATCGATATAATCGCTTGCAATTGCTTTTGTCGTGTCCAAACGTATTGTTTTTCTCATTTTTCAATAAAATTTTAAATTTTTAGTGTTATTTTTAAGTAAAATAAGTGCTTTTGACACGAATGTAGGCTTTCCGTTGGTGAAAATAAGAATAGTTTTTTACTCGACTCGGTTTTTAACCTTAGATTTTCCTTAACGTATTTGAATTAAGTTTTGCTAGGCTATTATATAGGGATCTTTAAAACGCGAAAGTCTTAATTCATACGAATTAAGAACAAGAACTTCTCGCAAGCTCCTATAATTGATCCTAGAAAGTCGCCTATCAAGGGAACTTTAAAACGCAAATTCTAAAACTTGAAAGAGTCTAAGAAGATGCAAGATCCTATAGATGACTTGAAAACCCAAAACTCTGATTTAATAGGCTAAGTATCCATTGATTTCACATTTTTGAAATTTTACAATATGGAGAACAAGAGATGATAGAGCCAATTATAAGTTTGGTATTCTTTCGGGAATTTATGTGAGTTAATTATGAGCCTATTCTCCCATCGCTTGTTAATAAAATTATTTGAAATAAATAATGTTGAACGATTTGAAAAGTTACTTAGCTTCTAGCCCAAGATCGTTTAAAGGTTGCTCGGTATGGATTAGAGTTCATAGCCAAGGCATAACTTATTGAAGCGGGATGCGAAGATTGGCGAGTCCAAAAAGGTCCTAACAAGACATGAGGGTTATGTTTTATTGCTAAAGATCTCAAGTGACGTGAAGAATCATTTATCAAAAATCAATATGAAGGATCGAGACACACGACGAAAAGCAAAATACTCCCAAAAAGTCATGGAGAAGTCTATCCAAAAAGACCATAATAAGGTATGAGGATAAATGAAGCCAAGTCCAAAAAGGAGGTGGATCGTTGTATATCAAAATCCCAAATAAATATTGGAGAAAAATGAAGAAGTCGTGGTCCAAGTATGAATCTCTCAAAACTTCAAGTGAAGAAATTCCTATATGAAGAGAAGACCATTATTTCATGAACGTCTCTCAAGGTTGGAAGTACAAAGTCACTACCAAATATCGGTCCGAGAAAGGTCTCAAATCGCGAAGCAAGTTATGCCAAGATATGAACTTTATGAGATCCCGAGAAGCAGTTTTAAAAGATTTTGTCCTTTAGCTAACTATTGATTAAATCGTTCACTTTATTTTCGGCTTAATAAATTATCGAAATAAGTCAACAATGCATCCTCGTGATCATTCAAGACAACAATAAAATATAAGAGATACACTTAGGAATAAGGGAGTCTAAGTGAATAATTGGCCCACATGAGTTCGTGTTAGTCTACCAACTTATAATAACAATGATCTTGTTTTTGCACTTGGCATGGAAAAGTGAAAAGTCGAGGACGATGAATCTATTTGAGCTTTTATGATTCTTATAGTTATTTTATGTCTTTATAAAATAAAGTATCATAAGTTGAATAATGGTGTAGATATAGTTTTATTTTATCATTGCGTGAGGACACGACAATTACTTAGCATGGGGGAATTTGATATGAGTGTTTTACTCATATAATTTGTAGCTTAAAACAATGAAATTGTGCAAAAAATGTATCAAATATGCCTTGGATATGTTGTTTTCTTGTTTGAATGTGTGTAGGTACCAAGTTCGTGAAAATTGGCAAAATCGACACGAGAATGAAGAAAAAGATCTTAGAAGCCAAAATCGAGCTCGACTTGAGTGGATTTAATAAGTTTATGGCCAAGTGGGACCCACAAGAGCTTATTGGGCTTGAAAAGCCCAAATTTGGATACTAATCTTATTGTTTTTGATAATTGGGTCCAATAACACTCAATGGCCCAAAGTGAATGAAATGGATGGAATGTTATTGGGCTAGAAATTCCAATTTAGTAGAAACAGTAAACGAATGGAAGAAGTTAATGTTTTGGGCTTTTAGGTTTTTGTTAAAACGTGTAAACACGTTTTACTTTCTCAAACGAATAAAGTGATTAAATACTCATTCCATTCGTCTTCTTATTCCCACAACCACATAATAAATTAAACGTTCCATTAACCCCACTCACCACTTTTATCTTTTCGATAAGTCCTATGTGACCACTTTCTTCTTCATTCAACCTTCTTCCCCATTTTTTCGTCACAAAACCAGTAAAAAACTCACTGTTCATCAAACCCTAACCAGTAAAAAGTCCATTTTAATTAGGGCTTTTTATTTATTCTTTTAATTCAAATAAAAAGAAATAAAACCCCCCAATTTATAAGAAGAGAAAGAATGGAGAAGGGCTTGATACGTGGCAGAAGATGATTTGATTGAACACCTCAATCTCCCAATCCCACCAATCACAAGCCTCAAAAGAAGCACAAGTAGCACAAACCAATGCCACTTTGGCAAACCGCTTGAACAAGAGTCATCTCAACCATCCGATTTAACAAAGAGAGAGAAGATTGAAGATCAATGGCCAAGAATAGAGAAGAATATTCTCAAGAAGATGCGCATATCCTCCTCAACAAAGCCCTGGGAAGGCTATAAAAACCCCCATTATTTACTTGTAATCCATCCTTTCTTTTCTTTAAAAGTTATTATGTTGAAATTGTTTTAGGTAATTTCGGTATTTCTTTTTAAATCTTGTATTATTTCTGGAAAGATTAATAAAAGTTCAGTTGTTTTATTAATAATCATGTGTCATTTATTTTATTATCTTTCCTGTTTGAATTAATATACGAATTTAATCTTATAACTATTTCACAAAATAATTTTTGAGATGTTAGATTTAAACTAATCAATAGTTTAAGTTTAATGTTAAAAGTAAAGTATAGGATCAAAATTATCCCTACTGGATAATTTAAACATATAAATGGTGGACAATGGTGATTTTTGGTTCGATAGTCGAATGGTGATTAGAGTTTCTGAATCCGATTCATGAGGTTGCTCAGCCCATACCTACGTCTCAAAGGTTATCTTCAAAAAGGTGCACTCTCTTTTACTTTTATTGTTTATGTTTTTAATTTGATAAGATTGCTATTTAGGTTTAATTTGTTAATCTGTTTAATGTTTCTTTGAGAATGGTTAAGTCTGCTTAATGTTACTGAATTGAAGTTTGAGTATGTGTCTATATTTGTTTGATTTATGTTATTTTGGGATTGACTTAAGGAATCTGATATAAAAGATTGATTTGAAGGATAACTTTGTTGCTTAATAGGATTTGTTCTACTTTTATTTAAATTCATGAAGTTTTTTTTATCTGCTCAGTTTGGGATGATTTAATTTGGCTGATAAGATCGCTTTGATAATTCGTGAGAAGTGTTGTGATATATTTATGCTGAGTAATTATGATGTGCATTTGGTTTGGTAAAACTGGTAATTCGATCTACAGTATGAACATGATTTGGTAGTAGTGTTATAGCTTAATTGTGCTTTTACGTTTATTGTTTTATAGCTGATATAATACCTTCTTAGCTAATACAATCTGTTCCTTAATTGCTGTAAGTTTAGATTTATGTTACTAAAGTTGTAATCTGTTGTTTGTTGCTGAATGTACTTGATAATCTGATTGTTTTCTGGTTATATTGCTTTTTAATGTAACCTGCTTATTATTATAGTTGGTTTGTTTTAAATTGTGTTGTTAGCTTATGCTTATCAAGATCCAACGATCTGTTAAAGCTCAAAAAGCTGTTTACTGACAGCTTAAAAGCATATAAGTTTCATAAGTCACCTCCTGTGACTGGTTTTAATCTTTTCTGTCAAAAAGAATAAAATCCAAAAAAAAAATATGTCACTTGGGGGTCTCGAGCTCGAGACCTCCCCTTTACCTGCCATGCGTGATAACCACTTGTGCTGCACGCCCTTTTGATTTTACTCTATGCTTTCTCATTAATATAGATTAGTTTGTTTTGGCAGATTTTTACTTAGTATCTTTTAGTTTAAATACACGTTTGTTTTTATATTAATTAAAATTTTAATTAAAGACTGTTTTGTGATTTTTAAAATTAGTTTAATATTATAAATAAATATAAAAGTAAAAAAAAAAAAGATAAAAATGTTTTTATTTAAAAGTTTAATTAGTTGATTTTTATAATTAGATTTTAATAATTAAATAAAAATAGTTTTTAAATAAGATTTGTTTTTAAGTAATTTTTTATAAAGTAAATTAGTTTTAAAAGCTTAAATAGATTTTTAAATAGATTAAAAGTTTTAGATTATTAAATAGATTATATTTTTATAGATAATTAAAATAGTTTAAATTTTAAATAGTGTTAATTTTCTAGTAAGTAAGATTTTTAAGTAATTAAGTGTTTGTAGAATTTTAAATAGGCGGGGTTTACGATTCATGCACTTTAGGTTTATTTTAAATAGCTTAAAATTTTTATATTTAATTTGTAGATTAAAAAAAAACGAAAACCAATTCAAATCGATTGTCCAAATCAAAACGAAAACGTCTCAAATTCATAAGATCTTCGTGTACAACGAACTCGACTCACTCACGTGTTTAATTGAATTCGTCATTGGTATTATTAGTCTATTACTTTTTCTTAAAGGTAATTTTCTAATTTACCCTATAACGTAATATCAAATAAATCACATATACTATCCTCGACACATCAATCCTCCTTTGCAATTTCCTCCCTAGTAGTCTTAGTAGAATCGGAGACTATCCTAGTTAAAGGGCACTCATTTCCTACAAGAGTTAAAGTTCTACCAGTGGGGCGCCAAACTTTACCAATGGGTTTGATTTTAGCTATCCACTGGGATTTAAGTCTAGCATGGGAGTTCACCTCATTAAGTAATTTCTTGATACAAGAATAATGATTTGCCGTAAAGACACATTTTCTACATGTTTTACAAGTAGCATATTTAATGTCCGAGTAAGATCTAGAATTCTTGATCGATTGATTGATGCTCCTAGGATTTGACATGCTATGATTAGCAGTGTTGGGTAATCTAGAAGGCATCTGACTAGGTTTGAAATTCTTATCTCTTACTTGTGTCTTTTAAATAGCTTCTCTTAGACCGGATTTATGGTGAACGTCATTTGAACTAGTTCTAGACGTGGTCTTGATATTTTTAGAGAAACTAGAGGCAATTATGTGATTAGGTCTTTCTAAAGTTGTTTTGGTCACATTGGGCCTAGTTGCAGAGTGACTGGTCTAGAAAGATGAACCAAATCAACTTGGGAGGCAAACCGCGGTCTTGAGGATTGTGGTCGCTCGGATCTAAATGCAGTCGGTTGTCTAACGAACTGATTTGTAGGCGGTTTCCCCAAGATTGATGGTTTTTCAAGCTTAGTGTCCACACTAGTTCCTTTGGTTTTCGTCAATTCGTTTTTCAACGCAGCTATAGCAAAGACCTTTTCCTGTACTTGAGATTTTAAGGTCTCATTCTCTTTGAGGAATTCATCTTGGGATGCCAACTTAGATTCTAGTAGTTAAATTTGTTTCAAAAGATTATCCTTTTCCGCTATAGAATCTAAAACTTTTTGATCCAATTTTCTTTCAAGAACAACGTTTGACTTTTCAAGTTTTTCAAAATATGTTTGAAATTTGTCCGTTTTCTTGAAAAATTCTTATTTGGCATCCTCAAGATCTTTTGATTGTTGAACTACAATCGTTTCGAGCTCTTTAATTTTGGAATCAGAAGGAGTCAAAGAAGCAGTTATAAGACAATTATCACGATGTTTAGGATTTTGAACACTTTCTCCCCTATTATGACTCACATCGGATAAATCAGAAGTGGTATTTCTATCACTCTTTTCCATCTCATGTTTGTCATAATTAGGTTCAGAATGCTCAATATGCGGCATTTCATCAGCATATACATCATAAACAACATTACATTGTACCATGTTCGCAGGCTCTTCGTCATAAACGGGTAAGGTGTCATCAAAAGAGATCTCGTGAACATTCCCTGACGTGCCACTAGTATCGTGTTGTCCTTATGATTCAGTGCTCTTGCCATCGTTAGGCTCCAAGTTGTCAACCGTATGACCATTCTCCTCTTGCATCGGCATCATAGATTCTTGCACTCCATTATCATACGCTTGCTGAAGTCGAGATCTTGCAGAAATCGAAGATGAAACCGATGACATGAGTTTCAATATTGTACCACATAAATCTTGAAGCTTGGTATGTGTATCGCGAAGAAATGATTGGCAAATCACTGAACTTTCAAGCTTGATGATATTGAATTGGAGGAGAGGCGTGAGTTGTGTCACAAGAGCCTTATATGCAAGTACAGATGCAGAGTGACTAAAGTATTCATTGTGGAGTTGCTCTGCTAGTTGGTTCAAGATGATGAACATCGATTCCATGAATATATGACAATGTTGACCAAAGATTGTCACAAATTCGCTCCCTCCTTGAAGCCATGAAAGAGTCACAAGATGGGACTGAAGTAGTTGAAATGACGTGATACCACTTCTTCTAGCATTGCCTTACATTTGATGCGAGTCTCCCTCTTGAATTTTCGATTTCAACGAATCCATTGAAAGTTTGATGATAAATAATTGTGGTCGTTGTTGATTTCAGGATTTTACAGTTCGTGAAGAAACTTAGAAATTGAAATTCGCGACCAAAGAAAGATCCGTAATTAACTCTTAAAAAATCCGCGATTGATGATATAACTGTTTTCTCGGCTCAATAATTTTTGTCATCTCAAACGTTGATAAAATTTACCGGAAACTAATAGGTCTAATAACCTCGGCTCTACAAAGTAACTAAACCCGAGTATAAAAAATGCACAAAATACTTAAAATCTAAATAAACCCTTGTTATAAATCCACTCACTCGTTATAAATTCACTCGCTCAAAATTTATGTGATTTGAAAATAAAAGACACAGTGTTTAAAAAACGTACCCCTCACACAATATTTTGACTAAATATCATTTTGATGCTAACACACGAGTATAAAACGTGGCCCTCTCACACAATATGTAACAAACAATACGTGTCCTCACCCAAAAATATGATATACCACTAAATCCTTCCTTGACCACAAATAAATAATACGTGGCCTTGACCACTTGTGGATACCAAGATATAAAACCAATCACCCACTATCACATAAAACAAAGAACCCAACTTATCAACTTCTTAATTACCTTTGTTTCCGCCATCCCCTTCTATATCTCTCTCTCCTCTGCTAACCAAATACACAAAACCAAATTTCAAAATATAAAGCCACTCCTTCTCTTCTTCTTAGCCACCAAAAATGAATCTCATCTATCTCATCATACAATGATCATCTTTCAAACCGAAAACTTCAAACCCATCCTTTTTGTTGCTGTTGAATCGAACATAAGATCCACTCTTCAAGAAATGATGAACATAATTGTGACTTCAAGATCTGTAAGGATCTCGGGTAGGTATTTTAGATTGTCGTTTTATTTTTGATCGATGATGTTTTGTTGCGGAGATCGTGAGTAATGATTGAGTCAGGTTTAATGGTTGAGTGTGAGTCTAGGTCGTGATGCCTAGGAGTGTCGATGCTTGACGTTGTGGTCGAGAGAGAAGCGAGTTGAGAGTCACGTCGAGGGTGTGTTTGTTTGAGGCTGTGTGTGAGTTTGGTTTTAGTCTGGTGTTGTTCTTGAGGTCTAGTGTAAGTCTTGTAAGTCTGGTGTTGTTCAAAATGAGTTTGAGTCTAGATTTGTTGTTGGAGTCCAGTTTAGTAACTCAAAAGATTTTTGGTTTGGTCAAAATGTTTTGGTGGGAGGAGTTCGAGAGTAAGTGGGAGTCGAGGTTGGGTGGGTGATACGAGAGGTTGTGTTGGGTTTTGTTGGTCGCGTCAGTTTTGGAGTCCGTTGTGTTTGAATCAGTTTTGATGTGTCGAGTCTTAGGCTGATTTCGAAGCATATCCGGAATAAGCTTATCCGGAATATGGGTGTTCTAAAGCTTATCCGGAAAATTTCCTTTTGCTTATCCGGAATAAGTTTCCTAAGTCATATCCGGAATGAGCTTCCTAAGGCTTATCCGGAATAATATCCTAACTCTTATCCGGAATAGTTTCCTTTTGCTTATCCAGAATAAGTTTCCTGAGTCATATCCGGAATGAGCTTCCTAAGGCTTATCCGGAAAAATCTCCTAACTCTTATCCGGAATAATTTCCTTTTGCTCATCCGGAATATATAATTCGGGGGCTTATCCGGAATAAAGTTTTGTACAGCTTATACGAAAATTTTTTTTTGATACGGAAGATCAATTTGAGACACATAAAAAAATGTGATGGATTTGAATGTTGATGGAGACAAACTGATATAGTGATGAGCTTGCAGATACAGATAAGGACAATGAGATAAACAACAACTTGACCAATAAAAATCAATAAAAAATTTTGAGACAGAGAAAATAAAAATTTTGACCAATAAAAATAGATTTAAAAAACTGATGATTTAAAAAACTGATGACTTAAAAAATTGATCTAAAAAACTGATGATTTTAAAAAAAATTGATAAAAAATTCGTAACACCAAAAAGACTAGAAAAATTTTTGAAAGAAAAGATTTTTAACATCAAATCAATAGATAAAAACGCTTCAATCCTAAGATTTAACCATGGCTCTTGATACCAATTGTAGGTCTACGATTTCTTAGGATTTAGCAATTTATGATTTACCTATTGAATGAATGGAGAAGAAAGATGAACTAGAGAAAGAAAGGAGAGAAGGGAGAGGTAGAGAGAGAAAGTGAGTTTATTGAATGAAAAGGGAAAACACAAAATGAGCCACCCCTCCAAACATGCTAGGAGGGGGTATATAGCCCACCCTACATGTGGGCTATATGGGCTATATGGATTACATATAGGATCACGAGCCCATTACTTGAATATATCTTTAGAGTGACCGATCCTTTCTAAATACGTAAAAACGTATTTCCAACATCATGAATCCTTGGATTAACCCTTCATTGATTTTGGATAGCGGGTTTATAATCTTCCTCCATCAAAATTTTATTAGTACAAAATTTTGCATCAATACCCTTGATGTCAGATATTTTCCATACAATGGCCTAATTATGTTTCTTAAGAACCTTAATAAGTTCATCCTTTTTCATTTTCCTTCGATTTAGCAATAATCATCGGTAACTTATCCGCTCCTTCAAGAAAAGCATAGCAGATAGACACAATATCAATTATCATTACAAACTAAAAAAAACTTATAAAAATATAAAAAATAAACCTAACCTTTTTTATGAGCCTTTGAAGAAGAACATAGGCGCTGAGACTCCTTATTTAATCAAAACGACAACAAACCACACTCCACCATCATGATACAAACATCACGATTCACCATAATGATTCGAACTAGCAGTATATATGTACCGACCCAATTTTATTCAAATCAAACCAGTAGGGTTTGATTTTTATCCCAATTCCACTTTAAGATTATTCAATTAAGCTATTTAAATGAGCTTAACCAAATAATTTTTATATTATAATATCAAATTAGACAATAAAATGATTGTATAAAAACCTTCACAATAAAATACTTGAAATTAACAGATGATGCTCAAAGGAAACTTTTATTAATTCAGAAAAGTATTACAAAACTATATAAATAAGAGTACAATTAATCCTACATCTATTTTAACATTATAACACTAAAATTAAAAAAGTGGGATAATTTTACACATATTTTTGGGGGTTTTAATAGGCAAACCCCAAGCCCTCTTGGGTGAGTTTGTTGAGCAGCAAATCAAATCTTGGCCCTTGATTCCATCTTCTCTTTCTCCTTTTTGATCACACGGCTGAAAATCTTCTTTCTTTCACTCGGATCGCCAGCGTGGCGATCTTTGTGCTAGTTGTGCTTCTACAAAGCTGATGTGGCTTATTATGATTGGTTCTATGATTGGATGGATATGTTTCCACAAATCACAGAAGAGAGATGACGAGAGAGGGATGCCACGTGTGCCTGGGATTCCATCTTCAACTTCCTAAAAACTTGGGGGTTTATTTAGAGGCGCGTGTGAATCAAACTCCAAGGAATAGTAAAGCCCCAAAATTGATTTTAGGGTTTGTGGTGGTGAAAGGTTATTTTTGTCTGCGTTTCTTTTTCGCTCACTTAGGTTATAACGAAAAGGTGGGTGTGAGTGTTTTGGCCAAAGTCAAAAAGTGGAGTATATATATTCTTAACCGTCGCATACTCTTTACCCTAATGGGCCTTTGATCCAGGTTATTATTTCCCACGTCTTATAATTATTTGCTATTGGGCTTGGAAACAAATAATACTCCACTGTTTCTTCATTCTTTGTCTCATGGGCTTTTGGGCCCGAGATACTCTATCCGTCCCATAAGTTATTGTTTTCGAGCCATATTTTGGGCTTTGACTCCCTTTTGCAATTGTTAATTCCACAAATGAGCTTTTGGGCCCATTAAGCATAAGTGGGACCCACAAAGCCCAATATCTTTATAAAACTTAAATACTCTAAAAACGAACTCAATTTTTGGCTTCTCGATCTTTTCTTCAAACTTGTGTCGTTTTTTGTCGATTTTCGTGATCTTCGGTACCTACACACACGAAACAAGAAATACACATATACAAGGCAATATTCATATATTTTATGCATTTTATCTTCTTTTATTGATATAAATGATATGAGTAAATCCACTCATATCAGTTATCTATAATTCTGGGAGGGATTATTCTTTTTAGGGGGGAAGAGTTGTAAAACCCGGATATAAATACCATTAAGAGTACATCGCGTACCTACGAACCAATTAAAACTTTCCATTTATTTTATGTACACGTGTCACGAATAATAATTACGTTAAATTGCGTATATAAAAACACACGATAATGATTATTTATAATAATTATAATCTCGAACATTAGAACATGATCATTGAACTACGTATAACATTTACAAAAACTACAATTATTACGTATAATAATTATAGCACAAGTATTAGAACATGATATATACGAAGTATAAGTAACACGAAATAACACGGATAATAAACGCGAGTATACATGAGTTATACGTTAACTAAGAAAAAGGCACGGGTTACCTTCAGGCTTCGTGGTAGCCGTGGATAAGGGGAAGAAGGGGGCCCAAGCCCACTTTGAATTTTAACTAAAGGGAAAACTAAAACACAGAGTTTTACATATCACAGAGTTTTACAAAAAGTTAAAACCCTAGCCTTCCCTTGGTTCCTCTTAGCCGTGACATTCCCAAAGAGAAAGGGAGATTCGTTTTGGTTTTTGATCTTGGATTCCTACGTGGTTGTGTTCGTGTTCCAAATCCTTGTTTAATCGCGTGTACGGTATATCAAGAACCTTGCTCTTATAATTCTTTTTAATTTATTTACGAACACATGATTTAATCTTAAGAACAATTAATATAAACACGTTATGGGATTATTAAAACAAGAATAAGGATTCGTTTGGTTTGTTGTGTGGTTCGGCAGCCAACCGAGAGCCAAATGCTCTCGGTGTCCCTCGTTTTGCCAGAGCTGAGACCCCCTAGGGGCTCGGTGTGTGTTTTGGTCGAGCAGCAGGAACCACCGGCTCAAGCCGATGGCTATGTGGTTCGAGCAGGGGGAACACGCGAGGCAGAATGGGGAACCACCTGCCTAAGCCGGTGGGAACCTTGTTCTAGCAGTGGCTAGCCATGGCGCAGCAGCAGCGGTAGCTACCGCCGTTGGCTGCGCAGCCACCAGTCGTCACCACAGCCGCGGATGGAGTGGTGGTTGGTGTCCGGTTTTTGGTTTTCATCTCGGGTTTCGGGCTCGGGATTGGTTGCTAATTTTTACAAAATTAATTAAATTAATTAACATGTCTAATAATTAATTTAATTAAAACATGGACTTAGGTTATATTATTTTTTTAAAAATAATACATGTTTAGCCTAAGTATATTTTGTCATTTAATTTTAGACTATAGTTTATTAATTAATTAAAACATGAACTTATAATTAATTAATAAATTTCTTGACTTAGGTTTATTAATTAAAATTAATAAAACATGTTAACCTAAGTATTATACTAGACTTAATTTAATTAAACCATGACTTAATTAAATTTTTATAACCTATCGTTTATTAATTAACCATGATATATTATTAATTAATAAAACATGTACTATCATTGTTAATTAATAATTACTTATAACCTATAGTATTTAATTAATAAACTATACTATTAATTCCATGACTTATAAATTTAACCAGTAAACACTAGCTTATATTATTAGCTTATTAATCTAGCTTATTTCTAATTATGGAAACTTTCTATTTCAGGAAGCTTACTATTTTTAGAAACTTTCTATTTTTAGAAACTGATCTAATTTGGAAACTTTCTATTTTTGGAAACTTTCTATTTTTGGAAACTTTCTATTTTTTGAAACCTGCTATTTTTAGAAAGTTCCTTATTATTACACTACAAGTATAATAATACAAGAATACAAGAAAATACATAATCAGAAGACATGAAATACATGAATAATACAGTATATCATTTAAAACAGTAAAATAAGACAAGAACATAGAAAACAAGCTAAGAACATACAAGAACCAATAAGATACTCAGATATCAGACAACTCATACATGTCCATTATTTATGTAGCAATAGTGAGGTCGGAGTAGGACTTTTCATCCTTTCATCTTTCCTCGTTCACAGGACATAAGGTACAGATATTCCGTCCTTCAGTATGGACACTCTTTTCCTTATTAGGATTCCTCGTTTGTAGCCAATTGTTATTCCCAAGTATTTGTTTTATATGTTTTGATCTACTTATGTTAGTTTTAAATGCCTAAGCCATATACATGCATGACCATGTCACCTAGTTATAGAGGTATCATAACCATAACACTAGAGGCACCAGTGTTATGACTTCCCTACGACAGAGTGATTGCTCGTAGCGTCACTTTACAATTTTGGCCATATATTTATATTATCATGTGGGGCATATGGGTGCATCCTAGTTACATGTTTTTATAGGATTTTTATGGTGAAGGTGGTGCGTGCCTTGCGTCCTTCACAAAGAGTTGATCCCTTATACCCAGACAAATTAATTAGAGGCATCCCATCTAATTGCATGATGAGGTCTCCCCTCAAAGTATTCATGCACGGTGGAACCTCATGACCTAAATGGGCTATTGGCTAATTAATACAATTTTCATATAAAAACATAAGTCTTTTCAAACTATAAAATCCGTTTTATGAACATGTTCCAGGTTATCTAGGACTTATAGATTTCTGCTGCTATTAGTTTTATTATGCTTATGTCATTTCATGCTATGCTTGTATATCTGTTGGTTGGGCGTTATGCTCAACCATTTTCCTTTCATGTTCCTAAGCGGCAGGTACTTAGGGACGCTCATAGACTTTGAGAGTACGTGCATACGGATGGAAGCTATCTAGCCTTCATTACTTTATGTATTTCTATACATTACGTTACTTCATTTCTTTGGACATTGTTTAATCCTTTTCCATTTCAGTACTTATATTCATGTGTGTGAGCTTATGTTGGACTACCAATGTTGGATTCCGGTATTTCCTTTTATGGTCATTTAATGTTTTTAGACATTTAGCTTGCATGTTTTGATGGCACACCATAATTATCCTGTGATATTCCATTTATCAAAATGGGGTGTTACAGGTGCGTTGACATCACCGAAAATAACTCGATATGAATGACAGTCTATGGTGGCGTGGTGTCTGGATAACCAATCCGTGCCTAAAATCATGTCAAATTCGCACATGTCCAGCGGAAGTGCGTCAACTTCACTAATGACGTCATCCAATTCTAGGGAAAGATCTTTGTACCCATGTGTGATGCGCACAAAGTCTCTCAGGGGCGTGGATATGTTTAAGAAATTATTAAGAGGCATAGGGAATATCCTAACATCAGTAGCATAAGCAGTGGATATGACTGAATGAGTTGCACCCGTATCAAATAAAACGCAAGCAGTTTGACCATACATAAATAAGATTCCAGTGATGGTACCTGAAGACTTGTTTGCTTGATCCCTGGTGGTAGTATACACACGTCCAGTGGTCGAAGGTGGTTTGGAATCAGCATGCCCTAAAGTACCCTCAATCTCACCTTTCTTGCAATCTTTCATCTTGTGGCCTTGCTGACCATATTTGAAGCCACCACCGGAAGCACGACGGCACTGACTTGGGTGTCTACGCCCGCAGGTGGTCCAAATAGGATGAGTGTACCCTCCAACGGGTACTTTAGCTATCTAGGAGCCTGTTTCAGAAAATATGCATGAGACATGATGATTGGGGCAAAACATGACTACATAGAAAGTTTAGATTGTAATACCAGATGGAGCTGCACGGTTGGGCTGTGAACCTCTGCGGTCCTGATCACGTCCATTGCCATTGTTCATGATAATAAATTCTAAAGTGTCCGAATTTATGAATCATATAGCAGCATAACATAAAAATGAATAAATTTTAGGGACCTGCTGTTGCTGGAGTTGTCGGTGTTGTTACGGTAGTTGTCACTACCGCCACGCCTATCAGATGCAGAACGGTCCTAAGCCTGACCGTTTACCTTAGAGTGGTACTATTGGGTGGCCGGTTGGGACCGGTCCCCAGTCTTTTGCCTAAAAGATGCAGTTCTATAGAGAATGATATAAAATGGAAAGTACTGAATTGGTGAAATGATTAATATTTGATGACTGAGATATACCTCTTCTCAGATCAGTCTGCTTCACCAAAATCGCCTCTCTCCTGCAGCATCTCTAGCTTGCGAGTTGCATATGCCACCTACGCTACATTAGTAAATGTAGCACATACCAGGTTGTTGGCGATAGAAGTATGAAGAGCCCAGCGAAAATGATGTGCCTGCTGCTCTGCTGTTACGGCTGCTACGCGCAGAAAACCATCAAGTCTAAGAAGTCTCTTCATAAATTATGTACTATTCTCTCCAGCTCTTTTTCAAATGCCATGGTATTCCCTCTTGAGTCGATCCTGCTCAGCTTTCGGAAAGAACTGATCAAGGAACAACTCCTTAAATTGCGCCCAAGTCAAACCAGCAACCCAGTTATCACCTGCATTCGTTTGCTTGAGTGCTTTCCACCATGCCAGCAGATCTCCCTCACATTTGTAACAAGCCAGTCTCGCCTTAAAGACACCATCACTCCCCATGGTGTCGAAAATCTTCTCCATATGTGCAATCCATCTCTCAGACTCAGATGGACTGTCAGTCTGCTCAAAAGATCTAGGTCGCTGTTTATTAAACCTTTCCAGCCATGTAATAAGAGTAGTTGGTGGAGGAGGAGGAGGAGGGTTGTTATGATTCTGGTGTTGATTGTGATTGGCTTGAACTTCAACACGAATCTAACTTTTGAGTTGTGGAAGCAAAGCTTGCAGAGCAGCTTGGACAGCTGCATTCACTTCCTACTCACGTGTGTTAACCATCTGACAGTTTTAAAAGGGAAATAAAATGATTAATCTAATTAGAACATAGGATAAACATAGAAAATGATGCATGGAATAGTTTATGAAGGCATAGCCAACGAGATAACATGAGCATGGGTGAACGCCTATGGGTCGGTTCAAAAACAGAAATTGACATGATAAGGTTGAACGCCTATGGGTCGGTTCACAAAACAAAATGACATGAACAAAGGTAAACGCCTATGTGTCGGTTCACAAAATAAAAATTCGAATAAAAGCACATGCGACTAAATATGGCCAGTCCTGTACCAACCATTACTTAGTCAAAATATCTACAACAATAATACATAAAATAAATAAATGCAAACCAACTGTTAGTTTAGGAAGACACTGGTGACTACCCACTAATCACAGGTCGGGTTTTTAGAGCCTACAGGTTGAAACCATGGCTCTGATACCATAACTGTAACACGCCATTTGGATAAATGGACCATTTCATGAATTTATATTGTGTCATCAAAGCATGCAAGGTAAATGTCTTAAAACATTAAATGACCATAAAGACAAATACCGGAATCAAACATCAGTAGTCCAACATAAGCTCACACACATGCAATAAGTATTGAATGGAAGGACTAAACGATGTCCAAAAGAAATAAAGTTATGTATGGAAATGCATAAGGTAAATAAGGCTGTATAACTTTCATCCAAATGCACATATTCTTAAGATCCTAAGTGTGTCCCTATGTACCTGCCTTTTGGGAACATGGAAAGGAAACGGCTGAGTAAGACGCCCAGTGAACGGATATATAACATAGTATGAATCACATAAGCATAATAAAGATTGATTAGCAGCGGAAATGTATAAGTCCTGGAAAACCTGGAACATGTTTATAAAACTGGTTTGATACTTTGAAAAGCTTATGACCAAACTGAAGGGACGCCTCGAGCAATCACTCCGTCGTGGGGATGTCATAACACTGGTGCCACTAGTGTTATGGTTATGGTACCTCTGTAACTAGATGAACTGGCATGCATGTATATAGATCATGCATTTAAAATGAAACAAAATAAATAGGAGATAGGGAATGAAAAGAGTGGAGTGGTAGGTCTTGGTGAACTCTTGCAAATAGAAAGACAAATATGTCCTCAAAGTTAACAGTCAAATGTTAGTCAACTAACGTTTGGGACCAAAAGTGTTACGGGTCGAGCAAATAGGACTGGATCTGTTACTTTTCAAACCTTTGGACCAAAACTGTTATATCCGATAAACCATAAGAACCAAAAATGTAGTTAACTCTAATAAATCTGTCTCATTCAGTTTTATCATCTGAAAAACGCAGGGTTTTCCCGCTCTATTACCGAATATATTTCCAGCAGTCCTTCAGTCAGAAACACTCGATCCTTTCCGTGATCTTTCAGGCAAGTGTGTCTAGTCCGGCTGTACAACAGCTTTGGACGTTGTACCATGGGAAACAAACGACGAATCTGTTTTAAAAGAAGCGTTTTAAACACGTGCCTCGTCTCAGTTTTACTGCTTTCTTCATTCATGTTATTAATTTTCTGTCTCTTATTTTCTATTAATCTTAGTATTGTAAATCGATTTATTCAATAAAACTATACACCGTTTCCTACAGAAGCTATAGAGAGCGAAGGATTAGAGAGACCGTAGGCTTGCATTGCGAATTACATGATTATTTGTTTTGATTTAGGTGTAAGCACTATATGAGTTGTTTTATGTTTTGGCGTTGTCAAATATGTTATGTTAATATATGTCATCTTTTAGTTTTCTCTATTATGACGCCATGTGTTGTGATGATGCCAATCATTCACGCCTTATAATTTCGTCTCGGCGGGGTGTGACAATGTGGTTGAATTACCATATTAACCTCAAGCAACAATCCTTGACAAACACCCATTAATGTGCGCATATGATAAGCCATACACACTTACAACTCTAAGAAAAACTAAAAATAGAAATTATCATAAATAACATCTATAAGATCACGTCTTGAGAATATATAAAGGAAATAAGCGGATTCATTATAAATACTTCTAACCTATTTCTCATTCGTGTCTTTCAAAAGATTATAAAAAATTAAAGTGGTAACATTAGCACTCTCATGAGTCTGAACTAATGTAGATGACAAAGAAATATAACGAATCTTTGAAAGTTTATGTAACCGCCCATTTTGGTAAATGGAATGTCACACGTGATTATGGCGTGTCATTAAAGCATACAAGGTAATGTCTTAAAAACATTAAATGACCATGAAAGGAAATACGGGAAACAAACATCGGTACCCCAAGTATAAGCTCATCACACACAAACATAAGTACTATAAAGGAAAAGGACTAAACAACGTCCAAAGAAGTAAGTAGCAAAATGTGTGAGGAAATGCATAAAGTAGAGAATGCTAGATAGCTTCCAATCCATATGCACGTATGCTTAAAGTCTACGAGCGCCCTTGAGTACCTGCCGTTTTGGGACATGAAAGGAAAACGGCTGAGCATAACGCTTAATGCACAGATATACAAGCATAGCATGAAATAGCATAAGCATAAAGACTAATAGCAGCAGAATAATATAGGTTCTAAGCAATCTGAAATCATGTTCATAAAACTTGTTTTATAGTTTGAAAAGACTTATGTTTCTACGAAAATCTGTATTAATTAGCCAAATAGCCCATATAGGTCATGAGGTTCCACCGTGCATGAATACTTGGAGGGGAGACCTCATTATGCAATTAGAGGGGTTGCCTCTAATTAAATAGTCTGGGTAGGAGGGATCAACTCTTAGTGAAGGATACAAGGCACACATCGCCTTCAGTTTGATAATACTGGTAAACATGTAACTAGGATGCACCCATACGCCCCACATGATAATATAATATAATGGCCAAAACTCAAAAAGGGATGCCACGAGCAATCACTTCGTCGTGGGGAAGTCATAACTCTGGTGCCTCAAGTGTTATGGTTATGGTACCTCCATAACTAGGTGACACTGGTCATGCATGTATATGGCTTAGGCTCTTAAACTAACATAAGTAATCAAACATATAAATTAATACTGGGAAAACAGTTGGCTGTAAACGAGGAATCCTAATAAGGAAAGAATGTCCATACTGAAGGGACGAAAAATCCGTACCTTATGACCAGTGAACGAAGAAGGCGGAAGAATGAAAGTCCTACTTCGATCTCACTAATGGTACATACAGTAGGGTACATGTATAAGTATTCTGTTTACTGAGTACTTAACTGATTCTATCATGTTTTAGCTTGTTTTATATGTTCATATCTTGTTTTATTGATTTTAATGTTATGTTGTGTTTATCATGTATTCTACGTATTATGATTAAGTACTACTTGTATTTCTTGTATTATTATACTTTTCGTGTAATAATAAGTAACTTTCTAAAAATAGAAGGTTTCATTAAATAGGAAGTTTCCAAAAATTGAATGTTTCCAAAAATAGAAAGTTTCCAAAAATAGATTAACTTCCTAAAATAGACCGGTTTATAAAAATAGAAAGTTTCCAAAAATAGTAAGTTTCCTAAATTAGAAAGTTTCCATATTTAGAAATAAGCTGAATTAATAAACTAATAATATAAGCTTAAGTTTATTGGTTAAATATCATAAGTCATGTGATTATAGCATAGTTTATTAGTAATAACATGTTAATTAAATAAACTATAGATTATAAGATTTAATTAAATATAAGCATGATTTAATTAAATTAAGGTGTATAAAATACTCAGGTTAAAACATTTATTAATACTTTATTAATTATAACCTAAGTCATGTTTATTAATTAATTATATTTCATGTCTTAATAATTAATTAATACTATAGTCTAAATTAAATAAATAAATACTTAGGCTAAAACATGTATTATTTAACAAATAATAATTAACCTAAGTCCATGATTAATTAAATTAATTATAGGTCATGTTTAATTAATTTAATATCTTGTTAAAAATAATATAATTTGTAAAATAAATACTTATACATTTTTAGTCATGAACCGGGCCCATGAATTTAATTTAGACATGTCGTGAATCGGTCTCGTGTATTTAATTTAAACATGTCGTGAACCGGACCCGGAACCCCATGAACAGATCGAAACAAACACCCCTTTAACAGTGGCAACCCGGCTCGGCCGGTTGCCGCTATTCTTGTTAAAACTGCCACCGGCTTCTGCCGGTGGTCTCCTTTCTCTCGGCTAGCCGCTAACCAACAGTGGTGTTCCCATCGGCTGTGTGTCGGTGGTCCCTCTGCTGTCTGCGTTCTCCTTGCTTGACCCACGCCGCCACCGGATGTGTGCCAGTTGTGGTGGTTTCCTGCTGCCGAGACACAACCAAACCACAAGGTGTTAGCCGTATTTAAAGTGATGGTCATATACTATACCTTTGCGAAGCTCGTGAAAAATACTATTCAACAGTGTCGAGAGTTCTTAGTTATTATTGTTTATCTAACAGGAATTAGTCCCGAACACACAAATGAGGGAGGCCTCCTAAACATTTACTACATTGTATAAAAGGCCTCTCCACCTCATTTGTGTGTGTGTTTTTCCATTTGTTTCATTTTAGAGAGAGAATGAGTGTTTGTTTCTCTCACTAGGAAAATCACCATCTTTGTTTTTCTTTTTTCTTTCCTTAATCTAATCTTTCTTTTTTAGTTTAATCGTTGTTTAATCTTCATCTACTTTATCATCTTTATTAGTTCTTCATCATAACCATAATAGTTCTACATCCATTTCGTCCCATATCTTCATCACGTCTCTTAAAGATCTTTTCTTTTCGTGTTTGGTTCGTGTGTAAACATCATACAAGCGGTATCATTCGCCAAGGGATTCGTGGTTAGCGTTTTGGTGGCTTCTGTTGGCTTATAATACTTAAAATTTGCGAACCATAGTGCCAAATTTAGTCCTTTTTCCGAGTACCTTCTTTCTAGGGAAACTGCCAAAATTTTGCAATCTTTGAATATTGCGAAATTGTGACATTTTTCGTGCATTGCGGAATCGAAACACTTGGCATTGCGGGGTTATCACTTTTGGAGGGATTGCGGAATTATCACTTTCTGTGGAATATTGCGGAATTATCATTTTTTTAGAGCATTGTGGATTTGAATCGTATTGTGTATTGTGGAATCGATCCCTCAGAATCATTGCGGAATTACACCCTATGCATAACTGCGGAAATGAATACTAGGGTTTATTTCGGGATCATTGTTATTGTTGTCATTGTGGAATTATGTACATTTGTATATTGCGGAATTATAACATACATTGCGGAACTGAACACTTGAACTGATTGTGGAATTATCACCTTTTGAATATTACGGAATGGTGTCCTAATTCACATTGCGGAATTATACATGTTTTGACATTGCGGAATCTTAGCCAGTTTTTGCTCGATGCATTGTTAGACATAGCCAATATCTAGTCTAGTTTCGGACTATCGTTTATACGAAGATTAAAAAAATTAATATTTCCTAGACCATTTTTAGGCCATTTAAGCTTAAATTTCAAATTTTGGCGAAACGAAAATTTTTTCGACCCAACATTCGAATTTTTTCGGTTTTAATTTTTGTCAAAAATTTTCAATTTTCCAATTTTTCCCTACTATTTTTGGCTATTTCTAACTCGATTTCAAAATTTGGAAATTCACAAAATTTTCAAGTTTATTTTATATCGGACTGAGGTATTTTTTTGTCGGACTGGAAAATTTCGGCAAAATTTGATTTTTTGAGAATCCGAAACGCGCTTTCTACGAATTGAGATCCTGATTTACACACAACTTTTACGATGATATCTCAACAAGATATTTATGTTGCGGGTACTGAGAATCGTCCACCCATGCTTACCAAGGAGAACTGCACTACATGGGCTAGTCGTCTCCTTTCTTATGCAAAATGTAAACCTCTGGGAAAGTTGATTGTCAACTCGATTCAAAAGGGTCCGTATGTTAGAAGAACAATTATTGTACCTGGGATCCTACGAATGCTAACCCAGTGGCTGACTCTAGTCATGAACAAACAGATGAAGAATTAACTGAAGATGAATCCAAACAACTCGACGCTGATGATCAAGCAATTCAAGTCATTATTATGGGACTTCCTGAAGATGTTTATGCAGCTGGCGATAGTTGTGAAACCGCACACGAGATGTGGCTTAGGATTTAGAAAATGATGAAGGGTAGTGAAATTGGTTTACAAGAAAAGGAAACTAAGTTGCTTCGTGAAGGGAGAAATTTACGTCTACTGAAGGATAACAAATTGAACCTTACTATCATCGGTTTTCAACCCTCATGAATCACCTTAGAAGAAACAAACATGAACCTGCTCAAATTGCTGCCAACATCAAATTTCTTGATAATCTTCCTTCTGAATGGTCACGATATGTCACTCTTGTCAATCAAACCAAGGATCTTCATGTCGTGGACTACACTCAAGTATATAATTATTTAAAGATGAATCAAGATGGAGCTAACGAAGTTAGGGCAGAACGACGTGCCAAGACACAAGATCCATTGGCTTTTATAGCAAACTCTCCAACATCTATGTCATATCCTATGGTACCCTACCATCAACCCGCATTAAGTAACTTCATGCCACAACAACAACAACAACTTACCTCTTATGGATATCAACCTCCTACTGCTGTGAATTACATACAACAACCCATTGCCTGTTTTGATGACATCACTGATCCTACTCATGCTATTAATACTGGTCTTGCCCTTCTTGCAAAGGCATTCAAATTCACCATTAACCCCACCAACAACAATCAGAGAATCTCCTCGAACACTCGAAATAGGCAGATTGCTCAACCTTTCATGAATGTGAATCAAGATCGCCAATTGGTAATTGATAGGAACACGGGGACTCAGTTTCAACAATATGGTCAAAATGCTGGGCAGACCGTTGGCAATGCAGGAAATCAGTATGGTCAAAACCGTGGTCAAAATCCGGGTGTTCCGAATGCGGGTAATCAGAATAGGTTAATATTTGTGCATGCGGTTGGTAACCAGATGGGAAACATTGTGGCTGCAAGGGCTGAGAATACTGGTACGGGAAATGGAAACAAAAATCGTCAGGTTCAGTGTTACAACTGCAGAGGATTTGGTCATTATGCTAGAGATTGCATAGCCAAAAAGAAGAGGGATGTTGCTTATCTTGAGACTCAGCTTCTCATAGCACAAAAGGAAGAGGCAGGGATTCCACTTCAAGTTGAGGAATTCGATCTTATGGCTTCTACTTCAGAATATGACGAGGAAGAAGAGGTGAATGCCAACTACATCTTGATGGCTAACTTACAACAAGCATCTACCTCATGAATGCAAGTTGACAAAGCTCTCTTTTATGATTCAGATGGTCCCTCTGAGGTACATCCACACTTTGATGATAATGATATATATATAGTACGTCTAATCAGGAGGAGGAGTATACTGAGATGCTTGATCCCTACATTGAGACACACGGGGATCAAACGAATAATAGTAATATTAGTTTGAATGAGCCCGGTGTGGACCTTAGTGTGGATCAAGTTTCCCAGCCTACAAACCTTCCTGATGCGACACATGCGTATTATAAATCTCTATTTGATAAGCTTGCTAAGGATGTTGACCATGCTACGGTGGTTAATAATAAGTTTAGAGAAACTAATGCCAAATTGACCACTGAGCTTGCGGGATATAAGGAACGGGAGAAAAGTTTTGAAATTCATCAGACTAAAATTGAAGAACTTGAACAAGCTCATGCAACATCGGTTTATCAAGAAAAATGCACCACTAAGAAATTAAATGCCTTACATTTAAGTAGTGCTAAAAAGATAAGCGAATTGAATTATGAAATCACATCTCTTAATAAACAGCTTTCAACTGAAAAATCTATTGTTTCTGATCTAAAAGAAGAAAGGAAAAAGCTGAAACATGATTTCAAAATTCGAGAAGATGGGCTTCTTGAGGACTTCTGCAAAGCTCAAGATAGGATTAGAGAATTATACAACCTTTTAGTAAAACGTGGTCAAACTATGCAGACGATAAATATGCTCACACCAAAAGTGAATGAAATAAATTACACTCGATACAAATTGGCTTTAGGTTGTCCTCTTCCTCCTAATCCCGGATACCTTAAGCAAGTTTAGGCCACTAGTAACACTTTATATAATGGTAGTGTGCTCTTGTCTGATGAGCATGATCCTCCTAGTGTGCATGATTATGAGGAAACTACTGATCTTGCAGTAGAGACTCGTTTAAGAATGAAAAAGATTGATAAAGAAGTGACACCCATTTATTACCCGAAGGTTAATCCTCCAACTGTTTTTGTTCGGTCTAAAACGAGTACTAAAATGCTTTTGCTCCCAAGTGAGGAATTCTCTGATGAACCTCCTAAACCGAGTATCACACGTTGATTTCTAAACAAGCTTAAAGATATCTTTGTCATCCTTAAACGTGTTGTTAATTCCAAAATCACTGGAGGAAATTTTACATCACCTGTTCAAATTGAGGTTCATAAAATTCTTCAAAACGATATTAATCCGATTATTAATCAAGTTGATGCTCGGTTAGGCAATTTGGAAAACGCTTTTCTAAAAGAATTTGCCAACTTTGTTGAAGACTTTTAATCTTTAGCAAAGGAAGCTGATGAATCTCTTGATAAAATCAATGTTTTGGAAAACGATCTTGAACGCCTCTCTAAAGCAAGTGATTGTATTGATAGTATCCCTGTTGAGTTAGGTACCTCTGTATTGCATAATGAAAACCTCCAAACTGAGCTTGATCTTATGAAAGTGAAAATGGAATCTTATGTCATTAAAAAGGATAAAGAATTCACCGATCTTTGGAATAAATTTGTCAAAAAATGTGATGAATGCAAACATGACAAGATTTTGTACGAAAAAGCTTACAATGAAATGCAACAAAAAATCGTACATTTGACAGATCAGTTGGGAGGTGCACAGGGAAAAAATATGGCTTCTCCTGGGTTGGAGAAGGCCAGTGATGGGAATGTTCAAAAGCTTAAGGCTAATATTGCAAATTTAGAATCTGTTGTTGTTTCATATAAGCGGGCTGTTGAACAAAGTAAGTCTGTCTATCAGAAACTCATCGATAAAATCTATGAGAACTGTAAGTTAAAGCCCTTGTTAAAAGATAAGACTTCTGTGACTAAATCGATTGTAGACACGATGATCCAGAAACCAGTAACCTCGTGACCTACTCGTATTGTTGTAACACCTTTTCCCAATGTTTCTGGAATGAAAGATGCTGTGATTACCCCGGGAATGTTTCGTGTTAGTCCCCATTCTCAACCTAGGGTCAATACCTCTGTGCCTAGCAAACAACGTAAAGCAAGTGTTAGGACAAAACCGACCACTATCTCTCAACCACAAGTCATTGATTTAAAAAGTGCTAATTCTAATAAACGTGTGTCTTCTTCTACAGGAATAAACTATTGGGTCTACCAGATGTAGATCTTGCAGCCTGTCAGGACCGGTGAATGACTTCTGTAATCACAAGTCAAATCACAAAGAGACTCTATACACAATATGAATGTAAAATATAAATGTAATCAAGAAGAACAGAATAACTATAAAGACTTGATCCTTTCTAAGGATTTCTAATATTGATAATTACTAGAACTATGTTTTGTGAAGGTGTCTCTAACCCTTCTGCCTAAGGTTCCTTTTATACTACAAGGAAACCCTAATACAGCATTAAGGAAAACGTGTAAAACTGATATGCATATCCTTTCCTAACATATCTCATGCATATCCTAACAGAATATTAAGTAAATAATAAAGTTTGACTTCGACTAGGACCAGGAGCAGGACTTGCTCCTACTACTACTAGGACCAGGAGGAACTACATACCTCCTAGTCTACCTATTACATATAACTATTACAATGGTCCTAACAATCCTCCCCTAAACATGAATTTGACCTGTTGAGTTCAAGTTTCCTAGAAAACGTGCAAAGAAAGCCCGAGGATTGTATCATCAAAACAAATAGCAGCATCAAAATGATAAGAATCAGAGGAACCGCCGCTACATGAAACACTAGAAGCTTCTCCAAAGCTTGTATCAAATCAGCATCGTGTTGAATCTTTTCAACAACATGAGCAGATTGGATGAGCCTTTACCAAGTAGCTGCTCGCTCTTGGGCTAGCTAGTCATTCTGGTGGAATAAGCATCACCCTGGGAGACTAGAACCCAGCCCAACTCTTAGAACGTGAATCAATGGTGAGTGGGATTACCCTGATGATTTTAGGCAAACCATCACAGCCGTCAACGGATTTGATGCGTCTTTACCAGAAGCCGTACCCCTCTGGACTCGCCAACTCTTAGCAATGAAGCATCGGTGAGTTGAACACCCTATAGCTTTAAGCAAGCTATCACAGCTATCAACGGATTAGATAAGATCTTTACCAAGAGACGTACCCCCTTGGATTAGCCACTTTGCAGTCCAAGACTATGGCAAGTGAAAACCATCCAGTTTTGGGTAACTTGGCAACCATCAACAGATTTGAGAATCGCACCAGGAGCCGTACCCTCAAGGTGAATCAACTTTTTCTTGTCGATTAGACATGGTAAGTTGAGAACCATTTGTTGTGTGGACCACGTCCAACACCAAGTGAAGCCAAGTACCAGGACAAGCACAAATCAGTAACCAGAACCCACAATGTTAAGCAGCCAAGGGATATTATTCACAAGTATAAAATCCAAAATGTGTTAAAAGTATAAGCAGATATTATATAAAAAGTATGTTTGTTTTGTTTTTTTTTTTTTTTGTTTTTTTTTGTATTTTTTTTTTGTATTTTTTTTTGTATATTTTTTTTTAACTATAAAGAATGAAGTTCACCAATCACTTTACATACTGGTGAAAAGAATGAAAATAAGAACAAAGGAACAAAAATACAAAGCATAAACACTTACAACCCAAGCACATCACATACCTGAAGCAGCCTTCTTATCTGCTATCAATCGCGCCTGAATACCTTCTACCAATGCCGTGACCACAGATGACTCATTTCCAGATGGAGCAGTAGAAATTTGCAAGTGACTCGCCAACATCGCCTCCATCGAAGAAATAGTCAAAGGATACTCCACATTCGTCAGCATAAACACCATATGACCAGATTCTAATTCCAACATATGAACACCACATCCAGCATATAGCTTCCAGCGCAGAATCTCCCATTGCATTTGATCCTTCCATATGCCCGAAACAGGAGCATTAGGAGGAGCATCCAACATCAGCTTGAGATCAGCCCAGATACGCAGACCAGGCCATGAAGACACAACCATTGGGTCAAACGGCATACTAGAATCAACAAGTCCATACAACGCCATAAGATCCATACGGTCAGCCCAAGACAACACACCCTGCAAACCCGTTGCCAATCGCACAGACCCATCACTCAAAGTAATCCGATGGGATACGCCACCAGGAAGTGTTGTAGAACGCTCAACCATATAACCAGTAATGTTCCCATTGCCCAAGGGTAAGTCAGAATCGCTATCAGAAGCTGCATCAATTAAATTCTCAGGATCACGCTACTCAAAAGGAACCGTCTTACCACGGCGAATACGACGAGCTTGTTTCTGGCGAAGGGAACGTCTAGGTGTGGGATCAGTAGGTGTAGGTTCAACCTTTACCCTAACCTTAGCAGTAGCAGGGGGAGCAGTAGAAGTAGACTCATGAATGTGCCCACCCAATGGACCACTAGGAGCTGCATCAGAAGTAGGATTAGGTTGAGATGGCACATCAGATGTAGTAGCAGTAGGTATGGTGGTGGTAACAAAGGTGGTTGTTGGAACATGTGTGGTGGTAGAAGCATGAGTGGTGGTGGTAGCAGCAAAGATGGTGGTAGCAGGACCAGCAGTAGAACCCAAAGGAGCAACCAAAGGTGAAGTAGAAAGACCAACGGAAGTAGCAACAAAACCAGATGGACTAGCAACAGAGCCAGGAGTGGGTGCAGACGAAGGACCAGTAGAATCAGCAGGCGTAGAAGAAGTCACACCACGAGGATGGTAAATAAATCTTTCCGGAATAGGTTGACTCTGACGCTTAACCATCTTTTCATAAAGGGCCTTGAACTCATCAAAAGTCAAAGCCCGCACCCGGGCCCACGTCCAAGGAGCATTAAAATGAGCAGCAGACTGATATTTCACATAACGTTGCATCTGCTGGCGCTCCTCAGTCTGAGATAACGGTCTGTTCTTTCTCTGTTTCCGAAGTTCTGCAGCAAGAGCCAACTGGTGCTTACGCATGAATACCATAGCCCTCGGAATACAATTGTGCTCATCAACATCGTCACCCAAAAGATCGGTAAAATGAGCATAATCCCGGGTGAGAACAGTCAAAACTTGCATCCATTCACTATCACTCCAATGCATGGCATCATGCTGAATTTGGTCACGCCTGCGCTTTCGAAGCTCTTCCTCAGCAGCCCTATCAGCTTCATCAATCTCAGCTTGAACCCGACGAGCAGCCTCCTCACCAAGCCTTTCCTCTTCAATCTGGCGACGGGTACGCTTGAGAGATGGGGATGGAGCATCAGTCATTGGGGCCTTGCCCTTCGAATCATCAGAGGGGCCAGCATTAGAACCATCAGCAGGATCAGAATCACCACCCATAGAAGGGGGAATAGCACCAGGAGAAGGAACACTGGAGGACGTTGGAGGAACCGGCAAATAATCATAAACTTTATCAGCAAAGGCAGCCTTTGCCAACAATGTCAAGCCATCCTCAACATTCTCCGTACCCTCTCCATCAGAATCTGAATGGATCACATGCTTCTTGCGACGCTGTTGCTGAGTTTCCAATGCTTTGATGCGATCAGCCAGAGGTAGGACAAACTCCCGTGTAAGTTTCCTATGTTGGTTCAAATCAGCTTCCAAACAAATCATCCGCTCATGGTACCTGCGTATAAGATCAAGCAAAGATATAAGTGTAATAGGCTCCTCCGCCTGCCCACCAAGAGAACTTGGATCAGGGAAAGCATCATTGGAGCCTGAAGCAACATATGGGTCAACCTGTGGAGTACTAGCATCAAACGGTTTATCAGTCGAGTGTGGGGCAGGACTAGGAGGTGGAGTCTCCATAAATGGAGACTTGTGTGGGACGGAAGAAGGACCAGCCTTGGAAGGGGATGGGTTTGCAACCACCACCTCCTCAACCACATGAGTGGCACCAGCAGTAGGAGCCTCCTCCTCCATGGGGTCATCATCAATCACAACAAACTCAGGAGCCTCCTCCATGGGGTCATCATCAATCACGAGGAATGCAAACAAGGATTTGCTGAAGAAACCTAGGGTACATAAGAAACTTCTTTCTCGAACCAGCAGTAGACAAATTACTAACCATCCCCTCAAATAGATAATGAGAAAAGTTAAACACTCTACCCTGGGCTAAGCAAATAAGACCAGTAGCCAAAGGAGTAGGGAAAGCATCCCAACTCCCAGACTTGGGGCTCAAACAATGGATTAAAAAGTGGGCCAGAAGCTTCCATTGGGGGGAAAACCTATTTTTCTGGAAGTTAAACTTCCCCCCATGTTCGTAACCTAAAGCAGCCATCCCCTCCAATACCTCCGAATTGGGGATGGATTCAACACCACCCTCATCCTAAAGATGAAGAGAAGAGCGAATAGAAGCCTCAGTCACCACATATGCACGCCCATCTATGGTAGCATGGAGTGCACATGGGCGACCAACCTCATTCACAAGTCGAGCAGACGCCCAAAATTGACGAATAACACTATCATATATGGTGGGACAAACAGTAAATGCAAACCTTAGGTTGGAAGCTTCAATGAACTCGAGGATGTCAGAAAAATGTTCACGATGTGGACCATTACCCAGATAAGCAACTCGGTTGTGAGCAGGTTGATAAGCGAGAGCAGCCATGGATCTTGATTAATTGATGGAAGAAGGATTGTGATTAGGGTGTAGAGAGTAGAAGCGGTTTTGTGTGTGTGTTAATTGTAATGAGTGAGTCAAGGGTGTATGTTGACCATATATAAAGAAAGTGGTAACTGTTCATTGACCCCTATTAATGGGGGGTTGCCCTTTCAAATTAAACCATAATTGCATAGTAACCACTTGCCCTTTTTAACATAATTACCAACTCCCAATTAACCATGCTTTATTTGAACTTGTAAATACCAGGATTGGGAGCGTTGACCAAAAGTCAAAGCACACAATGGTCAGACCAGGAGCAAAACGTGATTAACAAAGGACAAAAGGAATGACCAGTATGCTAGACCAGTACCAGGAGCCAAACACCACTTGACATGGAAGGATTTTAAACCACCAGAAGCCAACCAAGTAGAACTAGAAGCTGACCAAGGAGGACCAGAAGCTAGTCATGTAAGGCCATATCCACCAGTAGAGAGCAAAATCCTCCATCAGAAGCACCACACATCATCAGAACCAATAAAATATGTTGTTAAAATCTATCAATACGTTAGTTTGTCCTAATATGTACACAAAGCCTCCCCTTAGGCTTTGCCTCCCCTCAAACCTAGACCTCAAGGATTGACCATCCCAATATGAACCACCAAGTGGTTAAACCAAGGACCATCAAAAGCTTTAGTCAGCAAATCAGCATCATTGTCATCCGTATGAACTTTAAGAACCTGTATCAGCTTCTTTTCATTGGCATCCCGTATAAAATGATGCCGAATTTCAATATGCTTCGTCCGCTTATGACAAACAGGATTCTTCACAATGCAAATAGTGCTTTGATTGTCAATAAAAAATTTGGTATTCATAAAATTTAAACCATAGTCCAACATCTGATTTTGGATCCACAAAACTTTTCCACAACAACTAGCAGCCGCAACGTATTCAGCTTCTGTTGAAGAAGTAGCTACAATTGTCTGTTTCTTGCATTGCCATGAAATAAGTCGACGACCCAAAAACTGACAACCACCAGTAGTAGACTTCCTGTCATTATTAGCACCAGCATAGTAACTGTCGCAACGAATACCTTTAACTCTCTTAGACAACTGGTTCTCTATCAGGGTAAGAAAATCTCTAAGAATTGAGTAGGTCTCACTCTTGGCAGCCATGAAGAACACCCACATAAACCTGCTATATCCATCAGTTACCACCAGACAGAATTGCTTGTGGTCAATGCTTCTAATAGAAGTAGGACCAAATAGGTCCATGTGTAGTAGCTGCAATGGTTCAGTAATTAGACTAAGAGCAGTAATGGCCTTGAAGGATGCTTTGTGCTGTTTGCCTTTGCTGCAGGCAATACAATTTATATCATTTCTAAACGTCTTGGGAGGTAAACCAGAGACCAGATTCAGATTTGCAAGTTTGTGAATGGTCTTGAAGTTCACATGCCCCATCCTTCGGTGCCATTTAGTGGCTTCATCTTCTGAGGCTTTAGCAACCAGACATGCTAGTTGACCAGTAGGGTTGACTTCATTCAACTTGATGCTATAGAGATTGTGTCTTCTAGGGATTCTGAGTAAAACTTGTGAGTCATCCGGAAGCTGAAAGTCTTTGGAAAGCACAAGTGCATCAGTATCGGTGAAGAGAACAAACTGCTTCTTGTCACAAATCTGAGAGACCGATATCAAGTTGAAGTGTTGAAGTGCTTCCACATAGTAGACCTGCTCAAAATTTAGATTTGGAGTCTTTATTGTTCCTTTGCCAGTGATTCTGCCTTCACCCCCACCAAAATAGACCTTGCCTCCATGAAATGGTACAAAGTTATAGAGAAGACTTTTATTTCCATTCATGCTCCTGGAGCAACCACTATCAACAATGCCTAGACTAGGATCCTAGTATGGAGTAACCTACAACAACAAGATAATAACAATGCAAAAGTTAGTGTCTTAAGGGGACCCAAACCTGTTCATGTTTGAGCCTGCCTTGTGGATCGTTAGAAGAGTGCCAAGAAGATTGATGAGATCCACCGTTGTTCCTTGGTTGCCTATGCATCATACGGGTATTATTATTTGACCAAGAACAACCTGCTGAGGGCTTAACAGCAGTTCCCAAATTTCCCAAACCAAAATACGTGTGGCCCAAATTATGTGGATAGATTGGAGTAAAATTTTGAAAATAATTACTGGTGGTTTGGAATCCAATATTTCTCCAATGATCAGAAGCTAAAGGAGAGGACCTTCTAGAAGAAGTAACCGATTGAGCACTAGGATTAAGCCTTCTAGAAGCATATGGGGCAGCTCCTGGTGGACCAGGAGCAGGAAAAGCATGATTAACAGAAGCATGTGTGTCATAATAATCACAATCTTTAATTAAATGAAAGGTACTGCCACAAACAAAACATGTTTTGAAAGACCTTTTATTAGAATGAGATTGTTTCATACTGCCTACTTTATTACACACAATTCTAGGAGAAACATTCTTCCTAGGACTCAATAAACTTGGACCAGACACACTTGACTTGACAACAACTTTTTCTTCACACTTCCTAGCACCAGTAGCAGCATGTTCATTCAACTTGGAACTTGTAGGTCTTGACTCTTCACTTGAACCACTAGATGCAGAGTCACCGGCTTTGTCACTGAAAGTACATGAGACAAAGTCATTAGTATTAGTAGAACTTGTTGGGGACTCAAGGATCTGTGATCCATCCGAGTTATTATGCCATGAAGTGGGCATAAAAGTTCTAGTAAGAGGAGGAGGGACAGCATGCATTTATGTTGCAGGTTTAAACCTATTGTAACTAGGTTTGCCCTCATCCTCTTTGTCGGCATCAAAGACACTTGAAAAAGATAAATCAAATACATCTTCTGAATCAATATATTTTTCAAATCCTAAGCCTCTTTTAGTTCTGCCAGACATGCTACTATCAATTAATTTTGAAAGATTTTTAGGTGCCTTTTGCCATTTTTCAAATCTTAGCATTGTAGCATCTAATTTAGCTTGCATCTCCTCTTTTTCTTTGATACTAGCATCTCTTTCTGTTTCAGTATATTTAAGCATATTTGTCGTATTTTCTAAATCAATGCTTAGTATCCTGATTTTATCCTCATACGCGCGTTGTGTATCTTGTAACCACCTCTTTTGTTGTTCCAAAGTATTTAATGAAGCCTTATAGGCTTGAACCTCTAAAAAGTACTTATCATTTTGATTATTTACTTCATTAAATTGGGACAACAATTCAGAGTATTTATCATGACAACCAAGAGGACAATGTTGTACCTGAGGTGAGATGCCCATGAGAGCAAACTCGTCTACTTCTTCTGCATCAGAAAGATTCCCAGCAATCATTACAAACACGTCAGTCGAGGACTCAGCTGATTCTAGAGTAGAAGCCTGATGATCATTCCAGTTGACCATAGAGTCAACAGATACCAATGCCTTCTTGTCATCTTTTATCTCCTGAACCTTGAAAGCGGGGTACCTGCTCTTCTCCTGATCATTCTTGCTAGGGCACTCCCTTGCGAAGTGACCCTGTTGCTGGCAGTTATAGCATCGAACCTTGCTTCTGTCGAATCTTGCTGTCTCCCGAGGGTTGTAATTAAATTTCCTTCCTGCTTTCTTCTCAAACTTGTGAACCCTAAGAGTAAGCATGGCCATCTGCCATTTAAGATCCATCTCATCCAGGTCAAGTTTATCAACCTGTTTGAAGTCATCAAAAGCAAGTTGTTGTTCAGCATTAACATCAGCCACAAAAGAATGAAGAACAGCTTCTACCATACTACCAGACTTGACAGCAGGATCAGGAGCAGAAGTATGCTGAACAGTATGCTGAGAGGAGACAGTATTGCTTGGGCTACTTGCATATGACATGGGACTAGATGCCATAGAACTCACAAAGGCTGAATTAGCAGGAGTGGGAAAAGAGTCACTTGAAAATCCTCTTACATGGGGTTCGAAAGTTCTGAGCCTATGAAACAGATCATCAAAGGTGAGATAGTCAAGCCCACCTTTGGCTTTGAGAGAGATCACCACCTGATTCCATGAGTAGGGTAAGGCTTTAAGAAACCTTGCATTAATGTCACCATCATCAGGCTTTGACCGAAGTTGATTCAACTGGCTCAATATCTTCTGGAACCTATCATACCCTTGATTTAGTCCTTCAGTTTCTGAGATTTTGAATTCTGTGAATTCATCTCTCAGCATGGACCTTCGCATTTTCTTTGACTCCTCATTCCCGCCGAACCTTGCTTTTATGCCATTCCAGATCTCTCTGGCATCATCCAAATGGTAGAAGTCACCCATGTGATCTTCAGGAAGAGATTGAAGCAAAATCGTTTTTGCTTTTACCTCCTTCTGAATAGCTATGATTTCCTCATGAGATTTAGGGTCAAGAAGAGTAATGTTACCATTCTTGTCTCGTCCAGTAAGCTTCCTGCTGTTCCCATTCAGAATGATCTTCCAAAGATCTTGATCAGTGTTGGTGATCCACCATTCCATCTTCATTGCCCAGTTATCATATTCACCCTTCTTCAGAAGAGGGAATTTACCATTCGTGTTAGAGACCGTAGCCAGGATCTGCTGAGGTTGCACAATTTTAGGAGTGTTGTCTTCTCCTGTTTGAGTAGAAGTTGAGGCAGACATGATAAACAAAATGTCAGTAATAAGAAAACTTGATTCTTCTTGTATAGAGACCCTTCCAGGCTCTGATACCACTTGTTAGTCTACCAGATGTAGATCTTGCAGCCTGTCAGGACCGGTGAATGAATTCTGTAATCACAAGTCAAATCACAAAGAGACTCTATACACAATATGAATGTAAAATATAAATGTAATCAAGAAGAAAAGCATAACTATAAATACTTGATCCTTTCTAAGGATTTCTAATATTGATAATTACTAGAACTATGTTTTGTGAAGGTGTCTCTAACCCTTCTGCCTAAGTTTCCTTTTATACTACAAGGAAACCCTAATACAACATTAAGGAAAACGTGTAAAACTGATATGCATATCCTTTCCTAACATATCTCATGCATATCCTAACAGAATATTAAGTAAATAATAAAGTTTGACTTCGACTAGGACCAGGAGCAGGACTTGCTCCTACTACTACTAGGACCAGGAGGAACTACATACCTCCTAGTCTACCTATTACATATAACTATTACAATGGTCCTAACATAAACAACTACACTAAGAGCAGAAGGCCACAACCTACGAGCAATACAAGGAATGATAGGGTCCCTTTTGCCTCTAGAAGTAGTCGCCTCAAGATCAATAATGTGGATGTAGAATAACACCCTAGGAATTTACCGGTTTTTAATCATAATAAGAATCTTAATTCATCTGAATGTAATGACTTTAAGCTTGCTATTCGGAATGAAAAATCTGAAGTTATTTGTGCTAAATGTAATAAATGTTTCTTTACTTTTAGTCATGATGCTTGTGGTTTGACTATGAATGGGTTGAATTATGGTGGTTACACTCGAATTGACAAGCTGTCAATCAGTGAAAGACATAGCACTCCTAAGGCTAAGGTGTATGTTCCTAAAAGTACGCACGTAGGAACCACATAAAGTCTTGCTAAGCCTAGTAGCCCTAGAATCACTTCTAAATGGTTGCCTGCTGGTAGAGATTTTGGCTGTAGTGGCAAAATTATCGACACTAGTAGATCTCATACTGACAATGAAATGTCGGTATGTGATAAGGCTTAATTATCATCTAACCCTACAGGAACCTATTTCATCGGTTGCCAAAAAAAATTTTTCTTCTCTTATCATTGGAAGGCTGTTGAAATTTGTCTCTGGTGCGTGGACTCGGGCTGTTCCAAACATATGACTGGGAATCGAAGCCTTCTCAAGAACTTTGTTTGGCGATTCATGGGAACTGTCCGATTTGGAAATGATCATGTTGCTGCAATTCTAGGGTATGGTGATCTTCATTGGGGAAATATAATCATCACCAGAGTCTCTTTTGTTGATGGCTTGGGACACAATTTATTTTCGGTTGGGCAATTTTGTGATTCCGACTTGGACGTTGCTTTCAGAAGTCATACATGTTTTGTAAGAGATCTTGAAGGAATTGATTTGTTGAAAGGAAATCGTACCACCAACCTTTACACCATTGATCTGTTTCAAATGTCTGATGCTTCTCCAATTTGTCTCATGGCCCGAGCCACATCAACAAAGTCATGGTTATGGCATCAAAGGTTATCTCATCTCAATTTCGATGCCATCACCCAACTCGCGAAAGATGATCTCGTTACCGGTCTTCCAAAGTTCAAATATACAAAAGACCATCTTTGTCTTTCATGTGAGCAAGGTAAAGGTAAGAAGAAGCCTCACAAACCCAAACATGTTCCCAACTCAACGAATAGGTTACATCTCCTACTTATGGATTTGTGTGGCCCAATGAGAATCAAAAACATTAATGGAAAGCGGTATGTCCTAGTAATTGTGGATGATTATTCTCGTTACACATGGGTTCATTTTCTTGCATCAAAAGATGAAGCCCCTGATGTAATTATTAACTTCTTGAAGAAAACATCAGTACTACTGTAAGCCCCTGTCATTATTGTGAGAACGGATAACGGCACAGAATTCACCAATCAGAAATTGAAAGCTTATTTTGACGAAGTTGGGATTTCTCATCAAACTTCGGCTGTAAGAACTCCAGAGCAGAACGGAGTTGTGGAACGGAGGAATCGTACGTTAGTTGAATCTGCTCGGACAATTCTTCTCTCCTCCAGTGCACCGTCATTCCTTTCGGCCGACGCTATAGCAACTGCATGTTATACTCAAAACCATTCCATTATTCACACCCGTTTCAACAAAAAACCTTATGAGATCATTAATGGAATAAGACCAGATATTTCATTTTTACATGTCTTCGGTGCATTATGTTATCCGAAGAATGATCGTGAAGATATCGGTAAACTAGAACCTAAATTGGCTTTTTCATTGGTTATTGTTCAACTGTTTATGCTTACAGGGTTTATAATCGAATGACAAGAAAGGTAATGGAGACTATGAACGTTACCTTTGATGAACTCTCGGGTATGGCCTCTCAGCATAGAAGTTCACATCCCGAGCTTCAAGGTTAGACTTCTGGACACGTAAGTACAGGACTCGCGTTTCAATTTGCACCGTCAGTAATCTCATCGTTACAACCTTCGGAATGTGACTTGGAAGTTTTATTTGGGCCGTATTATGATGAATATATGGAGGGTCCTTTGTCATTTGGTGTTACTTAAAATGCCCCGGCTTCACCTGCTACGGTAGTTCCAGAACCACCAACTGCATTTACACCAACGGCATCCGTTTTTGCACCATCTCCGTCAACCTCAACCATATTGACTCTATACATTCCAACCACTTCTCCGACTGCAGACGTAACTCAACAACATTCTCAGCAAATTCCTACTCATGTTCATCTTCAGAATGAAATAGTTGCTGAAAATGCAAACAATGCGATGCTCAACGAACACGAGTTTGTTAATCCATTTGCGGCTTCCACAAGTACTACTCAGCCTTCAACACCATATGTGGATCGGTCGAGCTCGCATCAAGTTTCTCATACACTTCCACATTAACACAAATGGACTAAGAATCATCCTTTGGTTCAAGTGATTGGCAATCTCTCACGACCAGTCTCAACACGAAATCAGCTGCGTACCGACGGTGATATGTGTATCTATGCACTATCAGCCAGCACAATGGAACCAGCAAGTGTGAAAGAAGTAATGACCGATGCATCATGGATTGAGTCTATGGAAGAAGAACTCAATCAGTTCATCCAGCTTGATGTATGGGATTTAGTACCTCGACCGGACAATATCGTTCCCCTTACTCTGAAATGGTTATTCAAAAACAAGATGGATGAGGAGCAAACGGTCATTAGGAACAAGACTCGGTTAGTCGTGAGAGGTTATAAACAACAGGAGGGAATTGATTTCGCATAATACTTTGCCCCGGTTGCTCGAATGGAAGCTATTAGGATTTTCCTGGCATACGTTGTACACAAATCGTTCACAGTGTATCAAATGGACGTGAATACGAATTTCTTGCATGGGCCGTTAAAAGAAGATGTGTATGTATGTCAACCTGAAGGTTTTATCAACACCGAACACCCAAGCCATGTCTGTAAGTTGAAAAAGGCAATTTATGGTTTGAAACAAGCACCGAGGGCATGGTACGACGAATTATCATCATTTCTTCTCCAAAATCACTTCAGCAAAGGAACCATTGATCCAACGTTGTTTATCAAGCACTATGGCAACGACATCTTGGTGGCTCAGGTCTATGTAGATGATATTATATTTAGTTCTACTAACCCAAAATATTCCATATTATTTGCCGACCTTAAGAAAATTCAATTTGAAATGTCCATGATGGGGGAAATGACGTTTTTTCTTGGTCTCCAAGTTCACCAATCCCCTCGTGGTATTTTCATAAATCAGTCTAAGTATGTGCTTGAGATTCTAACGAAATTTGGTATGGAAAACTGTGATCCTATTGGTACTCCAATGGACACTAAACACAAGCTTGACTTGGATAAAAAAGGGACATTTGTCGATGCTACAAAATACCGAAGTATGATCGGGTCCCTTATGTACTTAACCTCAAGCAGACCGGACATTGTGCATTCTACTAGTTTGTGTGATCGGTACCAGGCTGAGCCAACCGAGAAGCACCTCAAGGAGGTTAAAAGGATCTTTCGTTATCTACGGGGAACCATTCACATGGGTCTCTGGTATACGAAGGATTCTGGTTTTAATCTCACTAGTTTTTCACATGCCGACCATGTAGGGTGTCATGATACATTCAAGAGCACTTTCGGTGGAGCACATTTCTTAGGCGAGAAGCTAGTGAGCTGGTCATCAAGAAAACAAGACTGTACGGCGTTGTCCACCGCGGAAGCAGAATATGTGTCTCTATCCGTGTGTAGTGCTCAAGTCCTTTGGATGTTGAAGTTGAAGCAGACGTCCAGAGGTGCCTTTCTTGATGGAATGAAAGAAATGCCGACCTATAATTCCTGGCCATGAAGTGGAAAAGAAAGCAGTAGCATGGAAAGGAGGTGCGCTGGAAGTGGAAAGATTTTTGATTTCAAAATTTCGTATTAAGATGGATTTGATTTCAAGCCTTCTCTTTGCTTTACAGAATTTCTCTTTCTATCTATCGGTGAAGACTGAATTTAGGATTTGGCAATAATTGATGGAATTCCTGCCTTCTTTCTTGAAGTGACAGAATTCTTTATTTATTTCAGGAATTTCTTTCAGATATGATTGAATTGATATCGCCGTCTAGGTCTATGAATTTCTCTATCAATTCCATTACCTTATCCTTAGCCATGAGGTTCCAACATTTTTTCCTGAATTTTCGTAGGAGTTGTTCCCGGGATACTCAAAAAAAAGGAACACAACTCACGGATTATGGCATTCACTTTAACAAAGTTCCTATTTATTGTGATTCACAATCAGCCATAGCCATATCCTGCAACCCGGTCCAACACTCCAAGACCAAGCACATAGCTGTCCGATTCTATTTCATAAAGGAGCATGTGGAAAGAGGAACGATCGAACTGTACTTTGTCAAGACGGACTACCAACTAGCCGATATCTTCACCAAAGCTCTTTCTCAAGAAAGATTTGAATTCTTGGTTCGTCGACTTGGTATGCTTATTTCACTCCAGATGAACTTGAACGTCTTGCACATTCGCAGTAACCTTGTATATATCAGAAAATCAAAATACAAAATATAAAACCTATAAAAACAAAATAAAAAAATTAGAAAATCTTTCAAAAATACCAAAAATATTCTTCTTCGACATGTCTCTCAGCATCGATAATATGGACGTACTTAGAAATGTTGTTCAAAAACGACATGGGTACGTACATAAAGTTCGAATGAGAATTCAAATGAATTCAAAACATGTCTTTTTCTATTTTCTTCTCATAATGGCTTATAGTCACATGTCAGACTATAACCCGGTATCCAAAGAAAGGAAAGTCTTTGACTTATCCTCAACAACGGGAAATTAATTTTTCTTGGTCATGGGCTTATATTAAAACATTCAAAGTTTTAAGCTCATGAACTCAAGGAAAATGTTCATTTATGTACCTTTTTCATCAACAACGGGAAATTCAGTTTTCTCGGTTTTGAGCATAATTCTTCAAGGTTTCTCAAAACTGTATGCTCATATACTCCCCTATATTAATTAGAAATTCTTTTTGAGGGGGAGTATAAAGATTTCATGAAAATTATTCTCTCCATGTTTTATCACTAGTTTCACAAAAATTTCAATCATGCGATTTTTATGGGGGAGAATACTGATAAAATGTTTTATCTGGGATAAGATCTTTGATTTAAGTGTTTTCTCTTCCTAATATGTGCAAAAATCTTTCCTTTATGATGCACATATGTAGGGGAGCGTTTTTGGTGATATAGAAAGTTTCACTGGTTACGATATTTATACCTTCAACACAATTATTCACGACGATATTGGTGTCAAAAGGTGGTTAGATATTTGTCCTATGATCCGACCAGAACCGGAGGGATCTTCCCATGGACAATACATTATAACTTAGAAGTCCTTAGGAAAGATGGAGTAGTTGAGTGTATGGGAATAATGCCGACTAATGACTTAAGCTAGCAGTGGAACAATTACAACAAAGTGCTAGTTATGACGTCGTGGTAAGCATTGAAGGGGTTGAAGAATGAAAAAGAAATGTAAGGATAAAGGGTGAAAAGAAATAGCCCTCCATACAACTTAGGCAGAAACCGGGTCAATACATCTACTATCAGAATCACGTTGATGATTTCTGGTATTGAAGACAAAGCATCATGGACCCAGTGATGCAAAGCACAACCCTTCCCAGCCTACTCAAGCTTCTCTCAAAAGAAGTTTCTTTTATTGTCACGGAGTTCCAATCATTTCTATCAACTTTCTCACTCCGAGGTAGTAGATATTGAAAAGGTGGCAGTCTGCTCCAGCCTCCGATCACCAAATAAATGTGCACTTATAGAGTCTAGAGCCAACGAGATTCATCAAAAATCTCATTAGGACACTTACTCCATATATCAATTGTTGTTCATCATTATAACACAAGCGATAATTCAAAGAGTCCTACGCTCTATCCTTGTGGTATTGCTTGAACATTCAAAGTGATACTCTCTAGTATTCACAGTGATGAATGGAAATCCTTCCAGTGTTAACATCAAACAGCACTGCGGTAGGTCATATGTAAGATTCACTTGAATTAAACATATGCTAACTGGAAAGCAACAGTAGTTTGATTCTTAATTGATTCAAACTCGTTCCAGGTCTCTACGAAATATCTTTATGGTCTTTCCAGAACATTCAGAGTAATACTTTTTAGTATTTACAGTGACGAATGGAAATCCTTCCAATGTCATCCTCAAACAACACTACGGTAGGGAACTTGTGAGATTCTATATGAATCAAACTTGTGTCAACTGGAAAGCAATAATGGTTTGATTCTTAATTGATTCTAACTTGTTCCAAGAAATTGAATTGACGACTTAATCAGCAGAATGGAACTGTATGATTCACTCTTTACTATGAATTATCTTTCGATATATTCAAGTATTGAGAACGGCTACCACATCCGGAAACCCTGTCAAGGAAGTTCTTTGAACTTACCTAATCACAGGTACAATACTTGTACTGTATAACGGGAAACCGGAGGAATGCAAACGGTGGCGTCATTTCAAGAGTCGCAATTCCAGGCCACATGCTCATGTAAATGAAGAAAGCTCAACAACAACTAAAGACAAAGACTTCCGCTACTCTGATAATTAAGGGAGATTGTTAACAAGTTTCAAGACAACACAAAGTTCGAGTGTGTTGGGAAAGACACAAAAACACAAGTTGGCAAAGTTTCAAGATCAAGGAAAGGCAAAGATCAAAGATCCAAGATCACATGTCATGAAAGGAACTGTGAAAGAACTCTCAAGACAACGAGCTTCAAAGTCTGCAACATCAAAAGAGTGAAGTCACATATTACATGACCACCCCTTAGGGGGAGATTGTTAGCCGTATTTAAAGTGATGGTCATATAATATACCGTTGTGAAGCTTGTGAAAAATACTATTCAACGGTGTCGAGAGTTCTTAGTTATTAATGTTTATGTAACGAGAATTAGTCCCGAACACACAAATGAGGAAGGCCTCCAAAACATTTACTACATAGTATAAAAGGCATCTCCACCTCATTTGTGTGTGTGGTTTTTCAATTTGTTTCATTTTAGAGAAAATGAGTATTTTTTCTCTCACTAGGAAAATCACCATCTTTGTTTTTCTTTTTTCTTTCCTTAATCTAATCTTTCTTTTTTAGTTAATCGTTGTTTAATCTTCATCTACTTTATCATCTTTATTAGTTCTTCATCATCACCATAATAGTTCTACATCCATTTCGTCCCATATCTTCATCACGTCTCTTAAAGATCTTTTCTTTTCGTGTTTGGTTCGTGTGTACACATCATACACAAGGACACCCCGACTTGCATCGGGGTTCCTTGTTCCAGTTGTCGAGCGAACCAACACCACTGAGATCATAGATCTCGGTTGGTGGTGCGAACCGAGACATGCCGAGAGCCTTGGGCTCTCGGTTTGAGTGTCGCCCGAGCAACCTAACCCGAACAAAACCCTTAATTTTACCCCCATGATTACGTAACATGTTTTTAATTCTTGTTTTTATGGATTACCGAACCTAGAACCCCATGATCATATGTTGTTAATTAATAAAAAGAATAAAAAGAAAAGGTTTTACGAATTACCGAATGCGTGTAATGATTGTAGAATTATTACACGAACACGATCCTTGAATTTAATTAACCAAAAATGAAACAAACACCCCTTTGGTGCTTGTGGTTGGCGCCGGCCAAAGAGAGAGAAAAAGAAGAGTAGGGTTTTTGAATTTCTTGAAAACTCTGTTAAATGAAAAGGTGTTAACCTTTTTTGTTTATTTACTAAAAATCAAATGTTGTCCCTTTTCTCTCTTGGTTACCGCGGCACATAGGCCCACAACGGAAAAACCAAAGTTTTTTCCCGTGTTAAAATTTACGTGTTTGTGTTTTCGTGTTTAAATGTTCGTGTTATGTTTAAATACTTGTATGTAACGATATTAATCGTATCATTTTAATTAAGTACGTAATTAGGTGCTCATGATTTTTACGTTCATGATTTCATGTTCGTGATTATAATTATTATTATTAATAATTATCGTGTACTATCACGTACTTAACACTTATCGTGTGATTATACGTACATAATTTATGTAATTACTAATCGTGACACGTGTTCATGCTATAAAAGGAAATTTTTAATATGTACGTACGTTTACTAAGTGTACTTTTCATGGTAAAGCATGCGGGTTTTACAACTCTTCCCCCCTAAAAAGAATAATTCGTCCCCGAATTATAGATAAAATAAACTGAAAGAGGAACATACCCGAATTCAAAATATGAAATGAGGGTAAGAAGCTCGGATAGACTCCTTTGTTTCCTGATGAGACTGCTTTTATACATAGTCTCATCGTCTAAAATGGGCTTAAAATGCATTAAATATCATGAAATAGGCCAAATATATGCTTGTGTTTGTTACATGTTTATATTAGGTACGGGTATTGAGAATATGGCAAAAGATCACAAGAAACAAGCAAAAACGAACATGGGAAACGAAGCCGCACAATGAACCAAGCCCTAGAGTTGATTTTCCAAGAATAACCCTTGAAGAATTGAAGATTGTACAAGAAGGGTCCTCCAATATTGAGGACACTTTAAACCCTTGTTTATTTATAATTACAAGATTGGTCCTTAAAGTTTGTCAAATTTACAAAAAGGGCCCTCCACTTTGAAGAATTGACAAGAATGGTCCCTCATTTTTGAAGACTTGTCAAAATTAGTCCTCCAAGAAGTCAAAAATACAAGTCAACACCTTGAAAAATGAAGAAAATGCCAAAACACCCCTTCAAGAATAATCAAATTACAAGAAATACCCTTGAAATACCTTTACAAAACTATTTGGGGCAAAAGTGTGAAAACTGAAACTTATATAACAAAGGATTTCTGTCTTATTCACATTTAAACTGAAATGAAAGAAAGAAGGAAGATGAGGGGAGTAAACTGCCAAGACAAGATACTTACATAGACCAGTGGGAGGTGGACACGTGCCCCACTAACTCCATCCCACCAATCACCACTCCCCATTTTGCCATGTCACAATCCACCAAGCCGGTTTAATAACTAATATTAATTAGTTATAAAACACGGGCCAAACACGGGCCAAGACAAGATACTTACATAGACCAATGGGAGGTGGACACGTGCCCCACTAACTCCATCCCACAAATCACCACTCCCCATTTTGCCATGTCACAATCCACCAAGCCGGTTTAATAACTAATATTAATTAGTTATAAAACACGGGCTAAACAACAATTCAAACCTTAATCCGGATCAAACTAACCCACTATTCACTCAAGAACAAAATTGGGGGTTTGTTAAATACTTGTAATTAAAACCTAAAACCATCCATATTTGTGATTAAACTATCCCTAATCACGACCCAACTCTCACTTTGCATGCCACATCACCCACAAGTTCACATGATATCTCCCATGTACATGTTTATGATAAGATGCCAAAAGGCGATAGCCATCTAACGCCCAACAAAGCTGCTTGAATCCTAAGCTCATTGTGAGCCCTTGATCATATTCCATCACCCTTTATAGCTTCACAAACGTCCAAGAACTTCACATGATCAGTCAATATTCAAACTTCATCCATGGTATTTTGGTACTTCTACAAGTTAGGGTTTTGAGTTTTTAGCTTATGCAGACCATTGTACACCCTCTATGTAAAGGGTATTAGGTCCAACATTTACATTTGCTCTTGGTTTTTCCTTTATCACAAATATGTATCCTTCTTTCAATTTATGAAAACGTGTTTGATATTGCTGATGAAATCCAAGTACCAACTTTAATGTTTGCTTGTTTATGTTATAAGTTTGTGATTGTTAAGACTCAAAACATGTTTTCAAATATTGTGCAAGAAATTGCATCATTTTCCAAAACTTCATATTTTGCTAAGTTCTTGGTTCAAACCCTTGGAATTTTTGGATTGTAAGTGATTATAGCATCCTAATAAGAAGATTATCAAGGTGTTGTAATCTTGTTGTTTGGGGATAATTAAGGAGTGGGAACAAGGTTGCATTAATCAAGCTTTTTCAATTTTTCTATTTTATATGAATTGTGCCTTTAACCTTGTTGAATCTTAGCAGGTGTTACTGGAAGCTTGTGTCTTTTTTAGCTAGACACATCAGCTCAAAAATTCGTTAGTGTGGATGTACGGTCATGAGGTTTGAGTCTCATTTCCCAAAATCTGTCAAAAGTACTTGATTTTGTGATTTTTGTGTTCTGCTGTTATAATTGTTGTTCTTGTGGCTTAAATTTGCTTGATACTGCATGATATTGATGATATGATGCTAGATTAGGCTTGGGTAAAACTGAATCACACATTTGCTTTGATAAAAATGGATTTAAAAAGTGAAAGGGGTGTTTGGGTTTACTGATTTGATCTTGCAATTTGATTTTGAGTTATTGTTTAAGGGTGTTTTGTTCTTGTACATGCTTAATACTTGGTTAAGTGCTATTGTCTGCAAGTTTTTTGCTTTTGAACATCAAATCTAAGATTTTGCTATATCTCACTTGATTTTGCAATTTTTGCCTAAGATTTTGGAAACACATAGATTGTATGCATGCTTAGGGCTAACAAGTGTTTAAATCAAGTCTATATAACCTGGTTAGAATATTTGAGGGTTTGAAATTGGATTTGTGGTCAAGTATATCAGCAAACTTCGTAATCTGCTTGTTCTTGTTCATCAGTAACATTTATTGGCTTGAATCTTGTTCTAAACCTTGAATCATTACATGAAACCAGTTGATTTATGTTCATTTGAATTAATATAAGCTTTTGTTTTCATTTGGTTCAATTTGGTTGGCTTATTCTTGCTAAAACTGCTTATTTGTGAGAAAACTGCTTATGAAGATGTATGTATCATATCTGGTGATCTTTTTATTAAACTGTACTAATGGCTGTTAGGATTTGTGTTTTTGTGATTGCTATTGACTCCTTATAACCCACTGGTTATAAGGGTGCCTTTGTGTGGCTTGGATCCAACAAAAATCCATATAAGACAAAAAGTCAAAATAGTCAAACAGTGGGAACTCTTTTCCCCTGTTGCTAGCCACTACTAGTGTAAATTGGTCATCAGCTTATTCATAAGCTATTCTAGCTTATTTGGACTTGCAACAACTTAGTTTTTGTAATCAATCTTCCTTATTTTACCCATTGAACTAATCTGGAGAATATTAGGGTTTGACTTTTAGGTTTGACTAGAAAACCAAACAAGTTGACTTTTACATTAAGTGCGTATTGCTCTTTACAGCTTATTCATTGTGCTTATTTGAAATATTTCTGATTATTAAGCTTAGTTTTGTCAATTAAAACCTTTTGCAAGTTGAATCAGCACTTGAGGTGGCCTAGAACTCAAAAACGACTATTTTGTCGTTTTCTATAGAGAGCTTTTGCTTATTTCAGGCTTATTTCTTCGGCTTTTTTAAAGTTTCTTTTCACAGATTTCTTAAGTATCCCAAAAGAAGCTTGTGTGTCAAATTAGAGCTTATGGCATTAGCTTATGGCTTAATGGGCCCAAAAGCCCATTAAGAATAAGATGTTGACAATTAAGCTGTGATAAGCACATTATCAGCTTTTGGGCCTTCAAACTTTTGTGTTTAAAAATGAATTTTGAGTCAAGTAGGTGATTTTGGGCTTATTTGGACAACTTTTTGCTAATTGGCCAAAAAGCCCAATTTAGTGGACTGTTTTTCATTTCAGCCCATTTGAAAGCCCATTAGGGGTATTTTGGTAATTTCAAGGTCATTATGTGTTTATTAGGTTAAAATAAACTAGTTTGAAACTTTTTAGATTTTTTATAAATTTTGGATTTTTAATATTATTTTATTATTATTTTATTATTAAAAATTAGATTTTAGATTTTTGAAAGTTTAACATTTTGCCTAGTTCAAAGACATTAAGTTAGGAATTTTAAAATTTTTAGATTAATTTTAGTGTCATTTAATTAATTTTTAGAATTATTTTAATATGTTATAGTTTTTAATCATTTTTAAATAGTTTTAATTAATTTTAAAATTTTCAAAAATAGTTTTTAACTAAGTTAAGTTATTTTAGAGGTTTAAAAGGTGAAAAATCTCATTTTGGGCTTTTTGTTAACTAAATTGATTTTTGGGCTTTAATTAGCATAAAAAAATTAATATTTTATTAAATAAAAGGTTTGAATGATTTTTGATTTTTTGTAAACTCTAATTACAATATTATTTTTTGTCTTAGTTTAATTTTATCGTAACCATCATCCTTTTCTACTTTCTTTCGCTTTTCTTTCTTCATAAATATAATCACAAACACTTAATCATTTCTTACACAACACACTTGCCTCCTTGGGAAACGAATTTGAACTTCATTTGGTCATTAGTGCTTGGTTTTCCTAAACCGACACTTAATACTTGCCACTTTTACACCTTTTTCCTAAAAAGTTGTATCATACTACTATCACTTCCCAAGTGGCTTCCCGCTCGGTATGATCCCTCCAAAGGATTTTGACGAATGGAATCGTCTTCTTCCTCATGACTCGTTCTTGTGTGTCAAGAACTCGTTTGGGTTCCTCTATGAAGGTAAGATATTCACGAATATGTTCCAGTGGATACTGAACCATGTGAAGGGGATGATAATTGTACCTTCTAAGTAAGGACACATGGAAAACGTCATGAACGTGAGAAAGCTGCGGAGGTAACGCTAAACGATAAGATACTTCACTGACTCGCTCGATGATATCAAAAGGTCCGATGAATCGAGGACTGAGTGTCCCTTTGATTCTAAAACGTCTAACACCACGTGCCAGTGATACCTTAAGAAAGACATGATCTCCTACGTTAAAATGTAAGTCCCTACGATGCTTGTCGGCATAACTCTTCTGACGTGTACGAGCTTCTTGCCATTTCTGCTTAGCTACAGCGACCTTCTAGTTGTTCAACTCTATCATCTCTGGTCCTTCAAGTGTTGCTCACCAACCTGATCCCAGCAGATTGGGGCGCGACACTTTCTGCCATACAACATCTCGAATGGTGCACACTTAATGCTGGTGTGCCAACTATTGTTGTATGCAAACTCTACCAAGCAGATATAATCGTCCCAATCCCTGTCCACTCCAATGCACAGGACTGAAGCATGTCTTCTAATGTCTGAATAATTCCCTCTGATTGCCCGTCTGTTTGAGGATGAAAAGCCGCGCTAAGCTTAAGTTTTGTACCCAATCTTTCTTCAGACTCTTCCAAAATCGCTAAGTGAACCGAGGATCTCTGTCCGCGACGATACTGGATGGAGCACCATGAAGTCTCATGATCTCCTTCTTGTAAGTATCGGTGAGCTTGCTGACCGGATCATCCTTGCGGATTGGTAAGAAATGAGCTGACTTAGTAAGTCGATCAACGATAACCCAAATTGCATCATGCCTCCTCTTTGTCTGCGGAAGACCGGTAACAAAATCCATGGTGATCTTGTCCCAATTCCACTCTGGAATGTCTAACGGTTATAGTAGACCACTAGACCGCTGATGCTCGATCTTAACCTGCTGGCATGTAAGACATTTGGAGACATAAGTAGAAACATCCTGTTTCATACCACTCCACCAAAAGTACTGCTCGATGTCGTGGTACATCTTGGTTGAACCAGGATGAATGGAGAATGGGGAGCTATGAGCATCAGCTAATAATGCTTCCCTAAGAGTAAGATCATTAGGAACACAAAGTCTGGTTCCCTGCCATAAGATACCGTCGTCATCCAACCGAAACTCCGTCTGCTGGTCCAAGTTCTGATTATCAGCCAAATTTCACCATCATCCTTATGAGCTTCCTTGATCCTAGAGAGTAACTCAGGTTCCACTCTAAGATTAGCCCAGTAACCATCTTGTCCACGTGACCATGATCTCAATGTCTAGTCGCTCCAAGTCTCTTATAATCTCTTCCTCAATTTTAATTCCGTTGATCATACCAGACTTTCTACTAAGTGCATATGCCACTATATTTGCCTTGCCGGGATGATACTGCAGATTTATGTCATAATCCTTCAATAGCTCTAACCATCTTCTTTGTCTCACGTTCAACTCACGTTGAGTGAAGATGTATTTCAGGCTCTTGTGATCTGTGAAGAGTTCACATGATTCTCCATACAAGTAGTGCCTCCATATCTTCAATGCAAACACGACTGCTGCAAGTTCCAAGTCATGCGTAGGGTAATTCTCCTCATAAGGCTTAAGCTGTCGTGAAGCATACGCAATCACTTTCCCATGTTTCATGAGAACACAGCCAAATCCCTTCCCGGAAGCATCACTTTTGATTTGAAATCCACCTATACCAGATGGGAGAGTAAGAACCGATGCAGATACTAAATTCTGCTTTAGGTCTTCAAAGCTCTTCACTCTTTCTTCAGTCCATATGAATTTCTCCCCTTTCCGCATCAGTTTGGTCAATGGCAGTGCTAAACGGGAAATGTTTTCTACAAACCTATGGTAGTAACCAGCTAAGCCTAGGAAACTACGAACTTTAGTCACTTATGTAGGCCTTGGCTACTTGGTAATATCCTCAACCTTTGTTGGATCCACAGTGATTCCTTCTGCTGATACAATGTGGCCAAGGAACAACACCTTGTCTAACCAGAACTCACACTTAGAGAATTTGGTATACAACTGCTTCTGGCGAAGTATCTGTAGTACAGTACGAAAATGGTCTTCGTGTTCCTCTTTTGACTTAGAGAAAATAAGAATGTCGTCAATGAAGACAATGACGAACTTGTCCAAGAACTCATGGAAGATACGGTTCATCAAGTCCATGAAAACTGCTGGAGCATTAGTAAAACCAAATGGCATGACTACGAATTCTTAGTGCCCATAGCGTGTACGGAAAGGAGTCTTGGCGATGTCCTGCTCCTTAACCCGTAACTAATGATAGCCCGACCTTAGATCAATCTTAGAGAAAGGTTTGGCCCCTTGGAGTTGGTCAAACAAGTCATCAATGCGTAACAATGGATACCTATTCCTGATGGTGATCTTGTTGAGCTCACGATAATCTATGCACAGACGCATGATGTCGTCCTTCTTCTTTATGAACAAAACAGGTGCGCCCCATGGAGAAGCACTGGGTCAAATGAAACCACGTTCCAACAATTCCTGAAGTTGTTCCTTTAACTCCTTCATCTCTATGGGAGCCATACGATAAGGGGCCTTGGAAATTGGCTCAGCTCCTGGGATGAGCTCAATATTAAACTCCACTTCACGAGCAGGTGGTATGCCTAGAAGTTCTTCTGGAAACACGTCTAGGAATTCTAACACGATCGGCTGATTCTGGATAGATGGAGATTCAGCCTCCCAATCATGAACAGTAGCAATATAGCCCTCACAACCATGTGATAGTAGTTCACGTGCTTGTAAGGTTGAAATTATTTGTACAAACCTTCCGGGTACGAACCCATTGTGAATGTACTCTGGTGCATTTACATCACCGAAGATGACCCGATATGTATCGCAGTCTATGGTGGCGTGATGTTTGGATAGCCAGTCCATGCCCAATATCATGTCAAAATCGTACATATCTAATGGAAGTGCGTCAACAAGACGAATCTTGTCGTCAAATTCTAGAGGAAGGCTCTTGTACCCATGGGTTATGCGTACAGAATCTTAATGGTGTGGAAATGTTTAATACATTCTCTAATGGCATAGGGGATATCCTAACATTCTTGGCATAAGTAGTAGAAATGATCGAGTGAGTAGCACACGTGTCAAACAAAACACATGCATCTTGACCATACATATACAAGATTCCAGTTATGGTACCTGTAGACTTGTTGTCCTGATCGCGAGAAGTCGTGTACACCCGTCCACTAGTAGGCGGTGGCTTGGAATCAGCATGTCCAGATGTGCCCTCCATCTCGCCCTTACGGTAGTCCTTCATGCGATGGCCAGTAAGGCCACACTTGAAGCAGGCATCGCTGTCGCGGCGACATGGCCATGGGTTCCTACGATCGCATGTAGTGCAGAGAGGGTGAGTATACCCTCCAGCAGGTGCCCTTGCTGGCTGGGAGCCGGTGATAGCTGTACGGTTAGGTTGTGAACCTCTTCGGTGCTGCTCCCTTCCGTTACCATGATTCCTGGTAGAAGATGCTAAAGTGTCAGAATTATGAATCGTAAACGTGTAACATAAGAAATGAGTAAGTTCAAGGACCTACTGGTGTTGGAGTTTCCAGCGTTGTTACGGTAATTATCATTACCGCCACACGTATCCATAGAAGAATGGTCTTGAGTCTGACCGTTACCCTTGGGCTGAGTAGGCTATTGCTGAGTAGCCGGTTGAGACCGGTCCCCAGCCTTCTGCCTCTTCTCGGGTCTCTCTGCTTCCCCGAATTCCTCTCTCTCCTGCAGCATCTCCAGCTTACGTGCTGCATCGGATACTTGTGACAACGTGTTAGAGGTAGCACACGCCGAGTTATTGGCTTCCGATGTACGCAGAGCCCAACAAAAATGGCATGCCTGCTCTTCATCAGTACATGCTTTTGCGCCAAGAACACCAGCCAAATGAAGAAAGAGCTACATGAACTCGTTATTGTTCTCTTCAGCTCCCTGCATAATTGCGTAGTACTCCTTTGTCAGCCTATCCCACTTAGTCATGGGGACGATCTGTGGTGGAGGAGGATTATTGTTATTTTGGGGAATGATGGCTTACAAAGCTGCATTGGCAGCTGCACCCATCTCTTGAGCATTGCGTGTGTTCACCATCTGACAGTATAAAACAAAATGCACGATTAAACAGATTAAAGCATAATATATACATGAAAAAAATTTATGCCAATAAATAATGAGAAAACTTTTATGCATGAAAATGATGTATGAATCCATGATACAGTTATAAAAAAACTTCTATATGCGCGAGGGTAAACACCTATGGTCAAATCACCTAAAACAAAAGACATGGCGAGGGGACGCCTATGGGTCGGTCCCAAAGTTAAAAGTTTCGATAAAAGCACATGCGACTAAATAGGGTAAGTCTTGTACCAACCATTACTTAGTCATAAACCTGCGACAATGACATATGACATAAATGCATGAAAACAAAGAATGCATGAAAACCGACTTCAGTTCTAGGAAGACCGTAGTGACTACCCACTAATCACAGATCATGTTTTGAGAGCCTACAGGTTGAAGCCTTGGCTCTGATACCAAAATTGTAACACCCCATTTTGTTAAATGGAATGTCACGCGTGATTATGGCGTATCATCAAAGCATACAAGGTAATGTCTTAAAAACATTAAATGACCATGAAAGGAAATACCGGAAACAAGCATCCGTACCCCACGTATAAGCTCATCACACACAAACATAATTACTGTAAAGGAAAAGGATTTAACAATGTCCAAAGAAATAAGTAGCAAAATGTGTGATGAAATGCATAAAGTAGAGTAAGCTAGATAGCTTCCAATCCATATGCACGTACGCTTAAAGTCTATGAGCGCCCTTGAGTACCAGCCATTTGGGAACATGAAAGGAAAACGACTGAGAATAACGCTCAGTGGACGGATATACAAGCATAGCATGGAATAACGTAAGCATAAAGACTCATAGCAGCGGAATAATATAGGTTCTAAGAAATCTGAAATCATGTTCATAAAACTAGTTTTGTAAAACCCGCATGCTTTTACCATGAATAGTACCCTTAAGATCGTACGTACATGATTGGAACTTTCCTTTTATAGCACGTTTACGTTTCATGAATAAGAATTACAAGTATTACGTACGTGTTATCACACAATAAGTATTTATTATATATGAACGCACGATAATTATTCAAATAATAATTATATTCACGAATATACGAACATGAAATCATGAAAGTAAATTAATCACGAACTAATATTACGTATGTATATATATATATATTACGAACACGAATAAATATATTAAGTCACGATCGATAACTAATTAAAACACGTAAATTACGAACACGAGAACACACGAGATCACACTATTATTTTAGACACGGAAAAAGGTACGAGTTACCCCATATGGGGCCCCTACCCGCGGCTATACAAGAAACATGGGCTTAGCCCATGTAGTTTTTACTAAACAAGTGGTTAAGGGAAAAACATGTTTCATTTATCACAAAATCTAGAAAATAATTAAAACCCTAGTTTTCTTTTGGTGCTCCTTTTGGCCGCCGGGTTTACATCACCACAAGGGTGATTCGGGTTGATTTTGATCTTTGATTTATTACAAGGATCGTTGTGTGTTCGTCCTTATTCGATTCACGTGATTGGTATAACCTTTAACCTTTTCTTTTTATGTTTTGATTTATATAATCACATAAAATCATGATGTTTTTAATAAACTAATTAAAAACAAGTAATATAAACATGTTCTAATCATGGGGTTTAAATCAATCAAGGGTTAAGGGGTGTTTGTTGTCTAACCGACGCCTAACCGAGCCCCAAGGGGGTCTCGGCTTGGCTTATTTCGCACTACCGCGACCATATGGTCTCGGTATGGTGGTGATGGTGTCACGGCAGCAGCAAAAGCAAGGGAAACCGCAACTTAGGTCAGGGTATGGTGATGGTTAAGGGTCTGGTTCATGGGTTTTAATCACGGGTCCGGTTCATGAATCATTTTTTTAAGGTTTATGATTTTTACAAGTTATGTTATTTTTTTTCAAGACTTAAATTAAATTAATTAAAAGCATGGACATGATTAATTTAATTTACATGACTTAGGTTATTAATTTAATTATTAATTCATGAATTTTAACCTAAGTATTTATCTTTAATTAGACTATATAATTAATTATATATTAAAACCATGACTTATAATTAATTAACTTACATGAGTTAGGTTATATTATTAATAGATAATAATACATGTTTTAACCTTAGTATTTTATCATATTTAATTAAAATCATGTTATTTTTAATTAAATACTTTAACCTATAGTTTATTTAATTTACATGTAATAATTAATAAACTATACTATATAATCACATGACTTAGAATAATAATCAGTAAACACTTAAGCTTATATTAATAGCTTAATTATCCAGCTTATATCTAATTATGGAAACTTTGTATTTTTAGAAACTTATTTAATTAAGGCAGCTAATCTATTTATGGAAACTTTCTATTTTTAGAAACTTATCTATTTTAAGCAATAATTCTATTTTTGGAAACTTTCTATTTTTGGAAACTTTCTATTTTTAGAAACTTTCTATTTTTGGAAACTTTCTATTTTTGGTAAATTTCTATTTTGGAAACTTTCTATTTTAGGAAATCTACTATTTTTAGAAAGTCACTTATTATTACACAACAAGTATAATAATACATGAAATACAAGTAATACTTAATCAGAATAGACATAATATATAATAAACACAATATAAAGCTTAAATCAGTAAAACATGACATGAACATATAAAACAAGCTAAGACATGGTATAAAACCAGTTAGGTACCCAGTAATCAGATACTTATACACGTATGTATTTATGTAGCATTAGTGATACCGAAGTAGGACTCTCTTCTGTTAATCTTCTTCGTTCATTGGACATAAGGTACGGACTCTCCGTCCCTTCAGTATGGACATTCTTTCCTTATTAGGATTTCCCCGTATGTAGCCAATTGTTTTCCCTAGTATATGTTTTATATGTTTTTGATTGCTTATGTTTAATTAGAATACCTAAAGCCATATACATGCATGACCAGTTTCACCTAGTTATGGAGGTACCATAACCATAACACTAGAGGCACTGGTGTTATGACTTCACCACGGCGGAATGATAGCTCGTGGCGTCCCTTTTAGCTTTTGGCCATTTATTATATTATCAGGTGAGGCGTATGGGTGCATCCTAGTTACATGTTTTCAGCAGATTACTCAGTGTGAATGTGGTGTGTGCCTTGCATCCTTCACAAGGAGCTTATCCCTCCTACCCAAAACCAGTATATTAAATTAGAGGCAGCCCCTCTAATTTGCATGACGAGGTCACCCCTCAAAGTATTCATGAACGTTGATATTTCATGACCTATATTGGCTAACGGTAAAATATGTTAAACAGTTTTTACAAGATAAACATAAGGCTTTTCAAACTATAAAACCAGTTTTACTTAGATATAACCGGGTTATCCAGGACTTAGTTTCTTCCGATGTTTCATGCTTTTATGCTTATATTATTCATGCTTTACTTGTACATCCGTGCACTGGGCGTATTGCTCAGCCGTTTTCCTTTTCATGTTCCCAAAACGACAGGTACTCAGGGACGCTCGTAGACTTTAAGCGTACGTGCATATGGACTGGAAGCTTTCTTGCCTTTTTTACTTTATTCATTTATCTATACTTTGATACTATTTCCATGGACATTGTTTAGTCCTTTCATTTACAGTACTTATGTTTGTGTGTGATGAGTTCTACTTTTGGACTACCGATGTTTGATTCCGGTATTTCCTTTATGGTCATGTAATGGTTAGACATTTATCCTTGTATGCTTTGATGACAAGCCATAATCACGCGTGGCATTTCCATTTATCAAAATGGGGTGTTACAATTATGGTATCAGAGCTAAGGCTTCAACCAGTAGGCTCTCAAAATATGACCTGTGATTAGTGGGTAGTCACTATGGTCTTCCTAGAACTGACAGTCGGTTTTCATGCATTCACCATTTTCATGCATACATATATATGTCATTGTCGCAGGTTTATGATTAAGTAATGGTTGGTACAGGACTTGCCCTATTTAGTCGCATGTGTTTTATCAAAACTTCTAAATTTGGGACCAACCCATAGGCGTCCCCTCGCCATGTCTTTTATTTTGGGTGAACTGACTATAGGCGTTCACTCTCGAGCATACAAAAGTTTTCATAAAACTGCATCATGCATTCATGTACTAGTTTTCCTGCATAAATTTTTTTTCTCATGATTTATTGGTATAATTTTTTTTCATGTATATATTTTATGTTTTGATAAGTTTAATCATGTATTTTATGTTATACTGTCAAATGGTTCTCACACGCGAGCAGGAACAACTCAATGCAGCAATCCAAGTTGCAATGCAAGCTTTGCTTCCTCAGCTGAGGAACGACATCAGGGCCGAGGTTCAGGCTGCCAACAATCAGCAGCATCACCCAGCACCTCCTCCTCCTCCTCCAGTGACATTGGCTACATGGCTGGAGAGATTCAAAAAGCTCCGTCCTCGAGCTTTCGAGAGAACAGATAGCCCCAGTGAAGCTGAAAGCTGATTGGCTAACATTGAGAAGATCTTCGATGCTATGGGACGTGACCCCGTCTTCAAGTCGAGGTTGGCATGCTACCGGTTCGAAGGTGATGTGTTAAATTGGTGGTTAGCACTGAAGCAGTCTGAGGGTGGTGATAATTGGGTGGCTGGTTTGACATGGGCTCAGTTCAGAGATAGGGTGATGGAGCAGTTCTTTCCCAAGGCTGAGCAAGACAAGCTGAAGAGGGAGTACCATGGGATCCGACAAAGAGCTGGGGAGCATAGCAACGAGTTCATGCAACGCTTTCTTCGCTTAGCTGGTTTCCTTGGTGCAGCGGCAGGTACTCCTGAAGAGCAGGCACACCACTTCAGGTGGGCTCTTCACACATCGGTCGCAAACAACTTGGTATGCGCTACGTTCAACACGGTAGCACAAGTGGCCGATGCAGCACGAAAGCTGGAGATGCTGCAGGAGAGAGATGAGTTCGGGGAAGCAAAGAGACCCTATAAGAGGTAAACATTCGTATTCAAGCGGTGACTAATCCGTATTCTTTTAGTATATGTCAATTTTCATCTCTTTAAATTGTATCTTCCAGGCAGAAGACTGGGTACCGGTCTCAGCCGGCTACTCAGCAGCAGCCTAATCAGCCCAAGGGAAACGGTCAGACTTATGATCGTTCTGCTACGGATAAGCGTGGCGGTAATGATAATTACCGTAACAACGCTGGACATTTCCAACAGCAGCAGGTACTTATACTTACACATTTTCTTATGATTTCATGTTATAACTCTTAATTCTAACACATTAGCAAATCTTTAACCAGGAACCATGGAAACGGTAGGGACCAGAACCAGAGAGGTTCACAGCCTAGCCGTCCAGCTATCACTGGTATTCAACCTTACGATTATCCGCATTGTCCTTTGTACCTTACTATCATGTCTCATGTATAATGTCTTATCAGGTTCGCAGCCAGTCAGGACGCCTGCTGGAGGATATACTCATCCTCTTTGCTCTACTTGCCATCGTAGGCACCCAGGGCTATGTCGCCGTGACAGTGATGCATGCTTCAAGTGTGGTCTTCCTGGCCATCGCATGAAGGACTGCCGCAAGGGCGAGATGAAGGGCACATCGGGACATGCTGATAACAAGCCGCCTCCTACTACTAGGCGCGTTTACACGACATCTTGAGATCAGGCTAACAAGTCTACAGGTACCATCACTGGAATCTTGTATATGTATGGTCAAGCTGCATGTGTTCTGTTTGATAGGGTGCTACTCACTTGGTCATTTCTACTGCTTATGCCAAGAACATTAGGATACTCCCCATGCTACTAGAGAATAGACTCAGTATTTACACGCCTTTGAGAGACTATGTACTTATCACCCATGTGTACAAGAGTCTTCCCCTAGAGTTTGACGACAAGGTTTGTCCTGTTGACGCACTTCCGCTGGACATGAATGATTTTGACATGATTTTGGGCATGGATTGGCTATCCAAGCATCATGCTACCATAGACTGCCATTCATATCGAGTCATCTTCGGTGATGTTAATGCACCAGATTACATTCATAACGGGTTCGTACCCGGCATGTCTGTACAAATCATATCACCCCTGCAAGCACGTGCACTACTGTCACATGGTTGCAAGGGTTATCTAGCTACGGTTCATGACATGCATGCTGAATCCCCATCAATTCAGGATCAGTCGCTAGTGTCAGAATTTCAAGATGTATCTCTAGAAGAACTTTCGGGCATACCACCTGCACGTGAAGGAGAACTTAAATTTTGCTCATCCCAGGAGCTGAGCCGATTTCCAAGGCTCCTTATCGCATGGCTCCCATGGAGTTAAAGGAGTTGAAGGATCAACTTCAAGAAATTTTAGAACGAGGTTTCATTCGACCAAGTGCATCTCCATGGGGCGCACCGGTCTTATTTGTTAAGAAGAAGGACGACAGTATGCCTCTTTGCATAGACTTTCGTGAGCTCAACAAGATTACCATCGGGAATAGGTATCCACTGTCACGTATAGATAATCTGTTTGACCAACTCCAAGGGGCCAAACATTTCTCCAAGATTGATCTTAGGTCAGGCTATCATCAGCTACGGGTTAAGGAGAAGGACATCGCCAAGACTGCCTTCCGTACACGCTATGGCCAATACGAATTTGTAGTCATGCCATTCGGCCTGACCAATGCTCCAGCAGTGTTTATGGATTTGATGAAAAGAATCTTCCATGAATTTCTGGACAAGTTCGTCATTATCTTCATGGATGACATCCTGATTTTCTCAAAGTCCAAGGAAGAACACGAAGACCATCTTCGTACAGTACTACAGATTCTTCGCCAGAAATAGTTGTATGCTAAATTCTCCAAGTGTGAGTTCTGGTTAGACAAGGTGGCATTCTTAGGTCACATTGTATCAGCAGAAGGAATCACTATGGATCCAGCGAAGGTTGAGGCTATTACTAAGTGGCCACGGTCGACATCAGCGACTAAAGTCCGCAGTTTCTTAGGCTTAGCTGGCTATTACCGTAGGTTCGTGGAGAACTTTTCCTGCCTAGCACTACCATAGACCAAATTGATGCGGAAAGGGGAGAAATTCGTCTTAACTGAAGAATGAGAGAAGAGCTTTGAAGACCTGAAGCAGAAGTTAGTATCTGCACCTATTCATACTCTCCCATCTGGTGCGGGTGGATTTCAAATCTACAGTGATGCATCGGGGAAGGGACTTGGTTGTGTTCTCATGCAACATGGGAAAGTGATCGCGTATGCTTCACGGCAGCTTAAGCCTTATGAGGAAAATTACCCTACGCATGACTTGGAACTTGCTGCAGTCGTGTTTGCTTTGAAGATATGGAGGCACTACTTATATGGAGAATCATGTGACATTTTCACGGACCACAAGAGCTTAAAGTATATCTTCACTCAGCGTGAATTGAACATGAGACAGAGGAGATGGTTAGAGCTGTTGAAGGATTATGAAATTAATCTGCAGTATCATCTCGGCAAGGTGAATGTAGTAGAAGATGCACTTAGTAGAAAGTCCGGAATGATCAACGGCATTAAGATTGAGGAGGAAATCATAAGAGACTTGGAGCGACTAGACATAGAGATCATGGTACGTGGACAACACGGTTACTGGGCTAATCTTAGAGTAGAACCCGAGTTACTCTCTAAGATCAAGGAAGCTCAGAAAGATGATGGAGAAATCTGGGCGATAATTCAGAATTTGGAGAAGCAGACAGAATTCAGAGTAGATGTAGATGGTATCTTATGGCAGGGCACGCCACTTTGTGTTCCTGATGATAAAGAACTCCAGGAAGCCTTGTTAGCTGAAGCTCATAGCGCCCCATTCTCTATACATCCTGGTTCGAACAAGATGTACCATGACATCAAGCAGTACTTTTGGTGGAGTGGTATGAAACAGGATGTTGCCACTGACGTCTCCAAATGTCTTACCTGCCAGCAGGTTAAGATCGAGCATCAACGATCTGACGGTCTCCTTCAACCATTAGATATTCCAGAGTGGAAGTGGGACAAAATCACCATGGATTTTGTTACTGGTCTTCCGCCAACGAAGAGGAAGCACGATGCAATTTGGGTTATCGTAGATCAACTTACTAAATCAGCTCATTTCTTACCGATTCGCAAGGAAGATTCGGTCAGTAAACTCGCCGATACGTATAGAAGAGAGATCATGATACTCCATGGTGCTCCATCCACCATCGTCTCAGACAGAGATCCTCGATTCACTTCGCGATTTTGGAAAAGTCTGCAGAAAGCTTGGGGTACACAACATAAACTTAGCACAACTTTTCATCCTCAAACAGACGGGCAGTCGGAGCGAACGATTCAGACATTGGAAGACATGTTGAGGTCATGTGCGTTAGAATGGACGGGTGATTGGGACGATTATATCTGTTTAGTGGATTTTGCATACAACAACAGTTGGCATGCAAGTATCAAGTGTGCTCCGTTCGAGATGTCGTATGGAAGGAAGTGTCGTGCCCCGATCTGCTGGGATCAGGTTGGTGAGCGAACACTTGAAGGACCAGAGATCATAGAGTTGACTAATGAGAGGGTCGCAGTAGCTAACTAGAAACATCAAGAAGCACGGTCACGTCAGAAGAGCTATGCAGACAAGCATCGTAGGGACATACATTTTAACGTAGGAGATCACGTTTTCCTTAAGGTTTCGCCGGCACGTGGTGTTAGACGTTTTGGAATTAAAGGGAAGCTCAGTCCTCGATTCATCGGACCGTTTGATATCATTGAACGAGTCGGTAAAGTATCTTACCGTTTAGCGTTATCTCCGCAGCTTTCTCATGTACACAATGTATTTCATGTATCCTTACTCAGAGGGTACCAGTATCATCCCCTTCACATGGTTTAGTATCCACTGGAACAGATTCGTTAAGATCTCACTTTTATAGAAGAACCAGAACGAGTTCTTGACAGACAAGAACGAGTCATGAGAAGGAAGACGATTCCATTCGTCAAAATCCTTTGGAGGGATCATACTGAGCGAGAAGCCACTTGGGAAACAGAGGAGTCTATCCAGGCTTATTACCCTCATTTCATATTTTGAATTCGGGTATGTTCTTCTTTTCCAGTTTACATTATCTATAATTCGGGGACGAATTATTCTTTTTAGGGGGAAGAGTTGTAAAACCCGCATGCTTTTACCATGAATAGTACCCTTAAGATCGTACGTACATGATTAGAACTTTCCTTGTATAGCACGTTTACGTTTCATGAATAAGAATTACAAGTATTACGTACGTGTTATAACACGATAAGTATTTATTATGTATGAACACACAATAATTATTCCAATAATAAATATATTCACGAATATACGAACATGAAATCATGAACGTAAATTAATCACGAACTAATATTACGTATGTATATATATTTATTACGAACACGAATAAATATATTAAGTCACGATCGATAACTAATTAGAACACGTAAATTAAGAACACGAGAACACACGAGATCACACTATTATTTTAGACACGGAAAAAGGTACGGGTTACCCCATGTGGGGCCCCTACCCGCAGCTATATAAGAAACATGGGCTTAGCCCATGTAATTTTTACTAAACAAGGGGTTAAGGAAAAACATGTTTCATTTATCACAAAATCTAGAAAATAATTAAAACCCTAGTTTTCTTTTGGTGCTCCTTTTGGCCGCCGGGTTTACATCACCACAAGGGTGATTCGGGTTGATTTTGATCTTTGATTTATTACAAGGATCGTTGTGTGTTCGTCCTCATTCGATTCACGTGATTGATATAACCTTTAACCTTTTCTTTTTATGTTTTAATTTATATAATCACATAAAATCATGATGTTTTTAATAAACTAATTAAAAAAAGTAATATAAACATTTTCTAATCATGGGGTTTAAATAAATCAAGGGTTTAGGGGTGTTTGTTGTCTAGCCGACGTCTAACCGAGCCCCAAAGGGGTCTCGGCTTGGCTTATTTCGCACTACCGAGACCATATGGTCTCGGTATGGTGGTGATGGTGTCACGGCAACAACAAAAGCAAGGGAAACCCCGACTTAGGTCGGAGTATGGTGATGGTTACGGGTCCGGTTCATGGGTTTTAATCACGGGTCCGGTTCATGAATCATTTTTTTAAGGTTTATGATTTTTACAAGTTATGTTATTTTTTTTCAAGACTTAAATTAAATTAATTAAAAGCATGGACATGATTAATTTAATTTACATGACTTAGGTGTCATGAATTTTAACCTAAGTATTTATCTTTAATTAGACAATATAATTAATTAATTATTAAAACCATGACTTATAATTAATTAACTTACATGACTTAGGTTATATTATTAATATATAATAATACATGTTTTAACCTTAGTATTTTATCTTATTTAATTAAAATCATGTTATTTTGAATTAAATACTTTAACCTATAGTTTATTTAATTTACATGTAACAATTAATAAACTATACTATATGATCACATGACTTAGAATAATAATCAGTAAACACTTAAGCTTATATTAATAGCTTAATTATCCAGCTTATATCTAATTATGGAAACTTTCTATTTTTAGAAACTTATTTAATTAAGGCAGCTAGTCTATTTATGGAAACTTTCTATTTTTAGAAACTTATCTATTTTAAGAAGTAATTCTATTTTTGGAAACTTTCTATTTTTGGAAACTTTCTATTTTTGGAAACTTTCTCTTTTTGGAAACTTCCTATTTTTGGTAACTTCCTATTTTTGGAAACTTTCTATTTTAGGAAACCTGCTATTTTTAGAAAGTCACTTATTATTACACAACAAGTATAATAATACATGAAATACAAGTAATACTTAATAAGAATAGACAGAATATACGATAAACACAATATAAAGCTTAAATCAGTAAAACATGACATGAACATATAAAACAAGCTAAGACATGGTATAAAACCAGTTACGTACCCAGTAATCAGATACTTATACACGTATGTATTTATGTAGCATTAGTGATACCGAAGTAGGACTCTCTTCCCTTCGTCTTCTTCGTTCACTGGACATAAGGTACAGATTCTCTGTCCTTTCAGTATGGACATTCTTTCCTTATTAGGATTTCCCCGTATGCAGCCAACTGTTTTCCCTAGTATATGTTTTATATGTTTTTGATTGCTTATGTTTAATTAGAATACCTAAAGCCATATACATGCATGACCAGTTTCACCTAGTTATGAAGGTACCATAACCATAACACTGGAGGCACTGGTGTTATGACTTCACCACGGCGGAGTGATACAGCCTCTGACGCCCCACACCGTTGCGACAGGTGGCACTAGTATTATGACTTCACCATGGCGGAGTGATAACTCGTGGCGTCTCTTTCAGCTTTTGGCCATTTATTATATTATCAGGTGAGGCGTATGGGTGCATCCTAGTTACATGTTTTCAGCAGATTACTCAGTGTGAATGTGGTGTGTGCCTTGAATCCTTCACAAGGAGCTGATCCCTCCTACCCAAAACTAGTATATTAAATTAGAGGCAGCCCCTCTAATTTCCATGACGAGGTCACCCCTCCAAGTATTCATGAACGTTGATATTTCATGACCTATATTGGCTAACGATAAAATATGTTAAACAGTTTTTACAAGATAAACATAAGGCTTTTCAAACTATAAAACCAGTTTTACTAAGATATAACCGGGTTATCCAGGACTTAGTTTCTTCCGCTGTTTCATGCTTTTATGATAATATTATTCATTCTTTTCTTGTACATCCGTGCACTGGGCGTATTGCTCAGCCGTTTTCCTTTTCATGTTCCAAAAACGGCAGGTACTCAGGGACGCTCGTAGACTTTAAGCGTACGTGCATATGGATTGGAAGCTTTATAGTCTTCTTTACTTTATGCATTTATCTATACTTTGATACTCTTTCTATGGACATTGTTTAGCCCTTTCATTTACAGTACTTATGTTTGTGTGTGATGAGTTCTACTTTTGGACTACCGATGTGTAACACCCACAAATTACCACGCAGCGGAATACCACATTGGGGCGCTACTAATAGCACATCGCACACAATCATAGACAACGACCTCAAAAGAGACGTTAAGTTAATATACAATCTTGTCCAAAAAGTTTCCCATCCCAATATATATATAAAATCAGAGTAACGTTGGTCCCAAAAACTGTTACCAATCACAATACATTAAATGCTTAATAGCAGTTTATTCATTTCAAAGGATGGAAAAGTAAACAAAGATTTAGACAAGTAAGCACCAACTTCCTCCACACATGCTCCGCTGCTATCCATCTTGATTACCTGAAATACATGTGTAAAATCATCAACACAAAGGTTGAGCAAGTCTATAGGTTTTACAAATCATTTGAACACAAACAAAGATTATAAGTTTGTGGCATGCTTAATAAGCATCGAATAATATTTTGCATCAACAATAATAATTGTATATAGCATAAATTGCATTAAGCTCATGGAACCGAGCCCTTAGACACTCCGTTAGGTCCAATATGACAAGAGATTTATTAATTGTCGTTACCTCCAGATTATTGGTACATTGCCGTATACCTGACTTCTCAATACAATATGTTTAAACAGTGTGGAGGTCGGGCCTAAGCTTCTGTGACAAGTCCACATAAACTGAACCGGGACGACTTCCCCCATAGATCTATTAATTGTACTAGCGGTTAACAAATCATAGGTTAATTAACGGTCCATAATTGAGGCTTTAACAAAGGCAATCACCTAATGCAATTTAAAGGCAACCACGGGTCCATTCATAGAGGGACAAGCATACCATAAAAGGTTTGTGTTACAAGTTTATGAAAAACATGTATTCTCCCTCGCGGGTTTAAAAACCATTTACAAAATAGTGTAAAAGCGAGGCTATAGACTTACCTTAGATGGGATACGAAGCTAGTAGTAGTGGTGATCGCCAAAGTGAAGATGCCTCCCAAATATATACACATCAAAAGCCGCCACCTAACAAATAAGGTGCGCGCTTAGAAACATACGTAAGTATTTCAAATCATACTTAGTATAATAAAATCAGTGACTCAAAATAGTATGTACATAGACATGACCAATCAATGCAAGTGATTTCCTTCTAAAACCCACAACATGTACTAGCTTTCCAAGACTAGCACCTTCGATATTGATCCATCTTATGATGCCAAATCAATACGGTTCAAGTACCCTAAATGGGTCTTAAATATCAGAACATACACCCACACATAAGACTTATATCCTTTTATAACTTTGAGAACCTAATATATTAGCCTCTCGCCTCAAACTATGACGCGAGGTTAAGTACCTCTCTAAAAGTACTCAGCCGGTACTTACCAAAAGTACACGCTGTTTTCCCATACTTAAACAACTCCGTTTTCGACGAAACTTGGTGAAAAACTCACTTAATATCTTTAGAAGACTCAGTTAAAATTTCATTCAATGATTCACATTTTAGACCCACCTGCTCGACACATATTTAGACTTTAAAAAACGGACAGTTTTACACACTTGACTCGTAAAACTATTTTGACCTTGTTAAACATTTCCATTTACAAAACCGCTACTTGACTTTGAAAATAGACTCAAAATGCTAAGTTTAGAACCCAACAACAGCCTATGATCAGTTCTAAAACTCAATTTATAGTCCCCGAGATTCGATCCAAATATCAACAACAATTTCGTATTGTGTCAATACTCGTCTCCCGGTACACGAATAATCAAACTAGCATAACTTTTGACTCGTTAGGAGTTAAAATCTCTATCTTATATCGAAACGAGCGTCTCGACGACTACTACAACAATATCTAATAATATCAAACTTTAATCAGCAGCCACTGTATGAAAATCGGCCTTAAACCTACTGATGTAAAACACTCATTTAAAAATCACATCTACATCCGTTTTGACCCATTTTTAACATCATCAACACCTCAAATATGCTATACACATCATCCCTAACATCTAATAACATACCTAAATCACTTGCATGATCCATCCTTTCAAAAATCAAACATGTAACCATTGAAACTTTGAATAAAATAATAATAACATAATACCACAACAATAAAATGGATCAAACACCATTGTTCTTGACTAAAAATCTTTGAAAAGTAAAAATGGATGCATGTAAGTAAAAATCATACCAAAATGATCTCCTTTGAATTCTAAACATGGGACTTCATTTTGTTTTTCATGGATCATAGTAAAAATTGATGATCATGGGGTGTTTATGTTGAGGGGGGTGACGACATAGAGAGAAGAAAAAGAAGGAGAGAAAGTTTGGTGGTGAATGATGTATGTGTGTATGTTTTTAGTGCCTTTTATATGGTAGGTGGGGTATAATTTCCAATATTGGCATTCTTGTGGACCAAAGTGTAAATATTAGTTAAAAAGCGGGAAATGACTTCCAGTCAATTTTAAAAATATTTACGAGAGTCGGGTTTCGTCCCGGGTTCATAAAAATATAAATCTTGTTTGTTAAATCAATCGTTTTAATAATTAAACACACACAAAACGAAATAATAATGTTCGACTCGACTTAATATGTAATGAAATAAAAATTTTAGAAATATCAAATATCGAAATAATCGATACTAAAATATAATATTTGGGCATCCACTGGCATTGTGATCACTATTAATACTCTTCAATTGTCACAACAATTAAATAAAGTCACACATTATCGGTTTCAACTAAAACCGTCAAATATAATAATACTCATCATTACTTAGAAATTAAAAATCCGTTATATAATTAGGATAAAATAATAACGTTAAGTTCGGGTTATTACATCCTCACCACCTTAAAGGAGCGACGTCCCGGTGCTCACCTAGCCTCATATTCGTATTGCTTTCCACTAGGAAAGATAAGGGAACTTTCTTCTAAAGAAGCTCTCACATTCCAACGCGAATCTCGATCCACGATCTCCACTGGTTCTTCTAAAACACAACTTGTCATCAAGTTGTATCTCACCAAAAGGGGATGAATAAATCCATATCCACCAATCACTCTTTCAAGCTCGACACATAAAAATTTTATGAATTACATGAAGCTCATTCGATGACAAGAACAAATGACAGGATTTTCGGGTAAGTCCAGTCAAAAGGAAGGTTTCAAATTAACGGATATCCATTGGCCGGATAGCCATGGACACACATCAAAAAGAACTAACAAGAAAAATATTTTCGTCATCGGAGTGTGCTCATACTCGGATTCCATACTCAAAAGATAATACAAAGACACCATCTCACTTTCACCAACGCGCAATCAAAGTCTCAATAAACATCGTCGTTGAAAGAAAAAAAGATATTACATACTATGTGTTCTACATGATCGGACGTCATCGGATGATGTTGTCTCAAGTTCTCACAACTTACAATCATTAGAGTAGATCACACACCATATAAGTACATAAAAAGAAAAGGTCGAACATAAACATCCAACATAGATCTCCATCGTTGGTCATCGAGAAAACCTTGAATGAAGCCTTGATAATACGACTTGATCTCCAAAATCTTTCCACTTGCGGTATCGGTTACAATATAGTCCTCGAGTGATAACGAATTTATTAATTACAATCATTAAGAAATTCGGTCCATTGGCGAAGATTCACCACATATCGGCGTACCATTAACTCCTGCTCCAGTGTGTTCAATATACAAAAGCGTCCCACTAACTTATGCTTCAGTGTTCATCATACAAAAGCATCCTTCTACTTCATCATTCATCATACAGAGGTGTCTGAATAGTTTCTGCTTCAGTGCGGTGATGCATCATATTCCTCGTTTAATTCGTCATGCTGGCCTCCAAGAGTTTTATCATCAATAAAAGTCTTCGGTGACCCTTCAATAGTAGCAATTAGAATTACAAAATCTTCATATCCACGATATGTTGTCGTTGATAACTTGATTCTCAGTTAATCCAAAAATACACACATAAATCCTGGTGACGCTTAAACAAGTCGCCTATTCTCAGAACGGTCATCGGTTCTTAACAATCTGCTTATAAAGCTCGTGATCATCGAGACACCTTAGAAATGGTCCATAAAAAATAAATCATAATTCGAGAGAATTCCAACAGGTTACTCGTACATAGATGATAGTCGAGGATCATCATAATGACGATGACACCGAACGATTCTTACCAACGAAATACGATTCGAAGGAAGACGTACGCACACCAAACATCCAAAAATCAAGCCAGACATACTTAAGCCCACTCATTTATAACTCCTTGTCTACATCAAAAGGCGTCCCCTTTCATGTATACAATTTACGGTTCGGGAACTTATAACTTTCTTGTTCAAAAGAAAAGGCGTCCCAATCCATTTCAACGAGACGCTTATAAGTCATCCTACTAAAGTATTACTACCTCTCAACACGATATCATATCCAAATACCATAGTAAATACAAGGTGTCAATAAACTTACATCATGATTTCCATATTCAAACGTCCCATTCCATCTGAATAAGGAAAACACGACAATCTAAGGTCTAGTAGTTTAAAACTTTCTTATTCAAATGTCCTAATCCATTTAAATAAGACAACCTTAAACAACTCATAGTTGGGCGAGTTAAAATCTATATATCTAAATGTCCATTCCAGTTAGATACACAGTATTAAGTCACTCAACCATATGACTACTATGAGCATATCATTTTTGTACCCAAACTATATATATTTGATTAGGATATATATATATCTTAAGTCCAACATTGGCATCCTCCTTTTCGCCAATAAAACGTAGTCATATATAATCAAATCACACATCGCATTACATAGAAGATGTCGCCACGGATAAATGATTCTTCAAAATCATAAGGAGTACTCGGAACACGAATATCACATTTATCAATTACGTTTCGAAAGGAGATGTCCAAAAATGGCACATCACGATACAATGATAAGAATCGAACTTAAACAAGTCGATATGCGATAGGTTACGAAATCATATATACATACTCAAAGTATCAAACGAGTTTCATACTCGTATTCAGATAATACATAATTATCAAGATCGATGATTGGCGGTGAGGCCAAATCCGATACAAAGCCGTATTATAAAATGTACGACAATCATTCAAGGAACATTGCTTCGTGTGCAATGCCTTTAAATATCACAATATATTCATACATATACATACTACCATTGCTACATACACATAGGTTCATATAATGACAATCAATCATAAAGTAATACAAGAATAGCCTTACCGGAGCCATGCGGAGTAGTTGCGTGCTTAAAACCTTTTAAAACATACCAAAAGTTATAGTTTAGGTTTTTCAAAATCGACCTAGTTCTCTATAACTTGTGGCTCTGATTACCAATTTGTAACACCCCAAAATTACCACGTAGCGGAATACCACATTTCGGCGCTACTAATAGCACATCGCACACAATCATAGACAACGACCTCAAAAGAGACGTTAAGTTAATATACAATCTTGTCCAAAAAGTTTCCCATCCCAATATATATATAAAATCAGAGTAACGTTGGTCCTAAAAACCGTTACCAATCACAATACATTAAATGCTAGCAGTTTATTCATTTCAAAGGATGGAAAAGTAAACAAAGATTTAGACAAGTAAGCATCAACTTCCTCCACACATGCTCCGTTGCTATCCATCTTGATTACCTGAAATACATGTGTAAAAACATCAACACAAAGGTTGAGCAAGTCTATAGGTTTTACAAATCATTTGAACACAAGCAAAGATTATAAGTTTGTGGCATTCTTAATAAGCATCGAATAATATTTTGCATCAACAATAATAATTGTATATAGCATATATTTCATTAAGCTCATGGAACCGAGCCCTTAGACACTCCGTTAGGTCTAATAAGACAAGAGATTTATTAATTGTCGTTACCTCCAGATTATTGGTACATTGCCGTATACCTGACTTCTCAATACAATATGTTCAAACAGTGTGGAGGTCGGGCCTAAGCTTCTGTGACTAGTCCACAAAAACTGAACCGGGGCGGCTTCCCCCATAGATCTATTAATTGTACTAGCGGTTAACCCATCATAGGTTAATTAACGGTTCATAATTGAGGCTTTAACAAAGGTAATCACCTAATGCAATTTAAAGGCAACCACGGGTCCATTCATAGAGGGACAAGCATACCATAAAAGGCTTGTGTTCCAAGTTTATGAAAAACATGTATTCCCCCTCACGGGTTTAAAAACCATTTACAAAATAGTGTAAAAGCGAGGCTATAGACTTACCTTAGATGGGATACGAAGCTAGTAATAGTAGTGATCGCCAAAGTGAAGATGCCTCCCAAATATATACACATCAAAAGCCGCCACCTAACAAATAATGTGCGCACTTAGAAACATACGTAAGTATTTCAAATCATACTTAGTATAATAAAATCAATGACTCAAAATAGTATGTACATAGACATGACCAATCAATGCAAATGATTTCCTTCTAAAATTCACAACATGTACTAGTTTTCCAAGACTAGCACCTTCGATATTGATCCATCTTAAGATGCCAAATCAATACGGTTCAAGTAACCTAAATGGGTCTTCAATATCATAATATACACCCACACATAAGACTTATATCCTTTTATAACTTTGAGAACCTAATATATTAGCCTCTCGCCTCAAACTATGACGCGAGGTTAAGTACCTCTCAAAAAGTACTCAACCGGTACTTACCAAAAGTACACGCTGTTTTCCTATACCTAAACAACTCCGTTTTCGACGAAACTTGGTGAAAAACTCATTTAATATCTGTAGAAGACTCAGTTAAAATTTCATCCAATGATTCACATTTTAGACCCACCTGCTCGACACATCTTTAGACTTTAAAAACCGGACAGTTTTACACACTTGACTCGTAAAACTATTTTGACCTTGTTAAACATTTCCATTTATAAAACCGCCACTTGACTTTGAAAATAGACTCAAAATGCTATGTTCAGAGCCCAACAACAGCCTATGATCAGTTCTAAAACTCAACTTATAGTCCCCGAGATTCGATCCAAATATCGACAGCAATTTCGTATTGTGTCAATACTCGTCTCCCGGTACACGAATAATCAAACTAGCATAACCTTTGACTCGTTAGGAGTTAAAAGCTCTATCTTATATCGAACCGAGCGAATCGATGACTACTACAATAATATCTAATAATATAAAACATTAATCAACAGCCACTATATGAAAATCGGCCTTAAACCTACTAATGTAAAACACCCATTTAAAAATCACATCTACATCCGTTTTGACCCATTTTTAACATCATCAACACCTCAAATATGCTATACACATCATCCCTAACATCTAATAACATACCTAAATCACTTGCATGATCCATCCTTTCAAAACCCATGTTAAAAATCAAACATGCAACCATTGAAACTTTGAATAAAATAATAATAACACAATACCGCAACAATAAAATGGATCAAACACGATTGTTCTTGACTAAAAATCTTTGAAAAGTAAAAGTGGATGCATGTAAGTAAAAGTCATACCAAAATGATCTCCTTTGAATTCTAAACATGGGACTTCTTTTTGTTTTTCATGGATCATAGTAAAAATTGATGATCATGGGGTGTTTAAGTTGAGGGGGTGACCGCATACAGAGAAGAAAAAGAAGGATAGAAAGTTTGGTGGTGAATGATGTATGTTTGTGTGTTTTTAGTGCCTTTTATATGGTAGGTGGGGTAGAACTTGCAATATTGGCATTCTTGTGGACCAAAGTGTAAATATTAGTTAAAAAGCGGGAAATGACTTCCAGTCAATTTTAAAAATATTTACGAGAATCGGGTTTCGTCCCGGGTTCATAAAAATATAAATCTCGTTTGTTAAATCGATTTTTTAATATTTAAACACACGCAAAACGAAATAATAAAGTTCGACTCGACTTAATATATATAAATAAAAATTTCAGAAATATCAAATATCGAAATAATCGATACTAAAATATAATATTTGGGCATCCATTGGCATTGTGATCACTATTAGTACTCTTCAATTGTCACAACAATTAAATAAAGTCACACACTATCGGTTTCAACTAAAACCGTCAAATATAATAATACTCATCATTACTTAAAAATTAAAAATCCGTTATATAATTAGGATAAAATAATGACGTTAAGTTCGGGTTATTACACGATGTTTGATTCCGGTATTTCCTTTATGGTCATGTAATGGTTAGACATTTATCCTTGAATGCTTTGATGACACGCCATAATCACGCGTGACATTTCCATTTATCAAAATGGGGTGTTACAAGTTTTATAGTTTGAAAAGACTTATGTTTCTATGAAAATCTGTATTAATTAGCCAAATAGCCCATACAGGTCATGAGGTTACACCGTGCATGAATACTTGGAGGGGAGACCTCATCATGCAATTAGAGCGGCTGCCTCTAATTAAATATTCTAGGTAGGAGGGATCAACTCCTAGTGAAGGATGCAAGGCACAAATCGCCTTCTCTGATAATACTTGTAAACATGTAACTAGGACGCACCCATACGTCCCACATGATAATATAATATAATGGCCAAAACTAAAAAAGGGACGCCATGAGCAATCACTTTGCCATGGGAAAGTCATAACACTGGTGCCTCCAGTGTTATAACTATGGTACCTCCATAACTAGGTGACACTAGTCATGCATGTATATGGCTTAGGATCTTAAACTAACATAATTAATCAAAAATATAAAATAATACTGGGAAAACAGTTGGCTGCAAACGGGGAATCCTAATAAGGAAAGAATGTCCATATTGAAGGGACGGGAAATACGTACCTTATGTCCAGTGAACGAAGAAGACGGAAGAATGAAAGTCCTACTTCGATCTCACTAATGCTACATACAATAGGGTACATGTATAAGTATTCTGTTTACTGAGTACTTAACTGATTCTATCATGTCTTAGCTTGTTTTATATGTTCATATCTTGTTTTACTGATTTTAATGTTATGTTGTGTTTATCATGTATTCTACATATTCTGATTAAGTTCTACTTGTATTTCTTGTAATATTATACTTGTCGTGTAATAATAAGTAACTTTCTAAAAATAGTAGGTTTCCTAAAATAGAAAGTTTACAAAAATAAAAAGTTTCCAAAAATAGATTAACTTCTTAAAATAGATCAGTTTCTAAAAATAGAAAGATTCCAAAAATAGTAAGTTCTCTGAATTAGAAAGTTTCCATATTTAGAAATAAGCTGAATTAATAAGGCAATAATATAAGCTTAAGTTTACTGGTTAAATATCATAAGCCATGTGATTATAGTATAATTTATTAATAATAACATGTTAATTAAATAAACTATAGATTATAAGATTTAATTAAATATAAGCATGATTTAATTAAATTAAGGTGTATAAAATACCCAGGTTAAAACATGTATTAATACTTATTAATTATAACCTAAGTCATGTTCATTAATTAATTATATTTCATGTCTTAATAGTTAATTAATACTATAGTATAAATTAAATAAATAAATACTTAGGTTAAAACATGTATTATTTAACAAATTATAATTAACCTAAGTCCATGATTAATTAAATTAATTATAAGTCATGTTTAATTAATTTAATATCTTGTTAAAAATAATATAACTTGTAAAATAAATACTTGTACATTTTTAGTCATGAACCGGACCCATGAATTTAATTTAGACATGTCGTGTACCGGATTCGTGTATTTAATTTAAACATGTCGTGAACCGGATCTGGAACCCCATGAACCGAACCGAAACAAACACCCCTTTAACAGTGGCAAACCGGCTCAGCCGGTTTCCACTGTTCTTGTTAAAACTACCACCGGCTGTTGTCGGTGGTCTCATTTCTCTTGGCTAGCCGCTGACCAACAGTGGTGTTCCCACTGGCTGTGTGCCAATGGTCCCCCTACTGTCTGCGTTCCCCCTACTTGACCCACGCCACCACTAGCTGTGTGCCGGTGGTGGTGGCTGCCTGCTGCCGAGACCCAACCAAACCACAAGGACACCCCGACTTGCATCGGGGTTCCTTGTTACTGCTGCCGACCGAGCCAAACCACCGAGATCATAGATCTCGGTTGGTGGTGCGAACCAAGATACGCCGAGATCCTTGGGCTCTCGGTTTGAGCGTCGGCCGAGCAACCTAACCCGAACAAAACCCTTAATTTTACCCCCATGATTACGTGACATGTTTTTAATTCTTGTTTTTAATAAACCCCATGATCACATGTTTATAATTAATAAAAAGAATAAAAAGAAAATGTTTTACGTATTACCGAATGCGTGTAATGATTGGAGAACAATAACACGAACACGATCCTTGAATTTAATTAACCAAAATTCAAACAAACACCCCTTTGGTGCTTGTGGTTGCCGCCGGCCAAAGAGAGAGAAAAGGAAGAGTAGGGTTTTTGATTTTCTTGAAAACTCTGTTAAATGAAAAGGTGTTAACCCTTTTCGTTTATTTACTAAAAATCAAATGGGCTTGGCCTTTTTCTCTCTTGGTTGCCGCGGCACACAGGCCCACAAGGGAAAAACCAAAGTTTTTCCCGTGTTAAAATTTACGTGTTCGTGTGTTCGTGTTTTCGTGTTTAAATGTTCGTGTTATGTTTAAATACTTGTATGTAATGATATTAATCGTATCATTTAGTTAAGTACGTAATTACGTGCTCGTGATTTTTACGTTCATGATTTCATGTTCGTGATTATATTTATTATTGATAATAATTATCGTGTACTATCACTTACTTAATACTTATCGTGTAATTATACGTACATAACTTCTGTAATTACTAATCATGACACGTGTTCATGCTATAAAAGGAAAGTTTTAATATGTATGTACGTTTACTAAGTGTAATGTTCATGGTAAAAGCATGCGGGTTTTACAGATTTAGCGTTGCTACTTTAGCTTACTTAGTAGGGTAAAAATTGTACAATACAATCGTACTTATCAAAGTGTACCCACTTTAAACACTTACAATTTAATCGCTAGACATTAATAATGAACTTTCAAATTGATTGAAGACTTTACCAATATGACACTGAAATGACTGTATTACCCTTGTCTTCTTTAACATAATTACATATATTACCACTGATTGTCTAAAAAAACTATCCAATCCATGTCTTCCACACATTCTCCCCACGTTGTACTTAACCTAGCTAAAGGTATTTGAGTACCAACAAAATATCCACACATTCTCCTCACGTTGATCTTTGTTTGACATATTATGTTCATCATTGCATTTTATGGTAGGACAGATTGAAGTAAATTACACCTTTTAGGAAAAAGGCGTAAAAGCGGTAAGTATTAAGTACGACGATTTAGGAAAACCGTGCACTAATGACCCAAATAAGTTCGTTTCCCAAGGAGGTTTATTGTGTGTGAATAATTCTAATGATTTTGGATTAATATAAGAGAAAGAAAAGATGAGAAATTGGAATGACGGATATGTTAAACTTACACTACGCCGATAAAACGAAAAATCGTAACAAAATAAAAATTAATTCTAAAAATTCCCAAAAAATTACCAAAAATAATTAAAAATGTAATTAGGGTTTACAAATGATCAAAACTTTTTCAAACCTTTTAATTAATTAAATATTAATTTTTAAATGCTAATTTAAGCCCTAAAAATCAAAATAATTAATAAAAAGCCCAATTAGGATTTTTCAATTTATAAAACTCTAAAATGACTTAATTAAACTAAAAACTATTTTAAAATTTAAAACTAATTAAAACTATTTAAAATGATTAAAAACTAAAATTAAATATTAAAATAATATTAAAAATTCAAAAACTATAAAAATTTCTAAAAACTTGCAAAATAGTTTATTTTAACCTAAATAAACAGAAAATGAAAGTGAAATTACCAAAATACCCCTATTGGGCCCATATATGGGCTAATAACAAAAACAGTCCAACTAAATGGGCTTTTTGGTCTAATAAAATTAAAATCAACCAAATAAGCCCAAAATCACCATTCGGACTCAAAATTTAATTTTAAACACAAAAGTCTAAAGGCCCAAAAGCTGAAAATGTGCTTATCACAGCTTAATAAGTCAACAACTTATTCTTAATGGGCTTTTTTGGCCTGTTAAGCCATAAGCTAATGCCACAAGCTCTAATTTGACACACAACCTTCTTTTTGGATACTAAAGATATTTGTAAAAATAAATTTTGAAAAAGCTTAACCAATAAGCCAGAAGTAAGCCAAGTATGATTTCACTAAAGACAAAATAGTCAACTTAGAGATTTAGACCACTTCAGAACTTGATTTAACTTGCAAAAGACTCTAAATGACTTAATTAAGACAAATCAATCAAGAAAAATCCAATAAGCAAAGCCAAATAAGCTGAATAAGATGATAAGCACTTATGAAAAAGACAAATAAGTTGGTTTTCTAGTCAAACCCTAAAGTCAAAAACCCAAAAGCTCTAGAATGAATAAATGGGTCAATTGAGGAAGACTGATTACCAAATCCAAGTTGTTGCAAGTTTCAATAAGCTAAAATGGCTTAGTAATAAGCTGAACCAAGTTTTACACTAACAGTGGTAACAAGCAGTGGGAAAGGAGTTCCCACTGCTGCTTAAACAGGTTACTTTTGGCTTGATTTCAAGCCTTGTTTGTTGGTGATTTTTGGAAACAAAGGCACCCAAATAAGTTTTGGCTTACTGGGAGTCATGATACACAATAATATCACAAGTCCAAACACAAATAAGCACTCAAAAGATCAAATCAAAAAGCATGTAGACCATGAACATATGCTGATACACTTGACCAAATGCTGAATTTCAAAAAGCTGTAAAACTTACAATAAGCTACCAAACTTAACAACCAGATTATGTAGAGTTAAACAACCACTAAAACTACTAGCATTCCATTTTTCAGCCTTCAATTCAATCAAACAAGCAAATTACACTATATGATGTGTTTGACCTGAAATTCGTATGCATAAACTAGCAACCTACCTTTTTTAGTATCCCTTTGTTTTAGACTAAACCAACACCCTAAATACCTTAATAACCAGCAAAGAAACACCTACAATCACCAAGTACCCAAGCTCAAAGGCCCTAAGGCCTATGAACCAGTAAACACAAACACCCCTTAATCTAACTTTTTTACTCAAATCTGATTTTAAATCCTATTAACCAACAAGATCTAGGTAAGATGAGATCTAATATACCCTATTAAGCAGATTTAAACCAAAATACAAGAAATCAATCCATCAAAACCACAAATCACATAACCATCAAATATATTGACAGAAAAGTAAAAGGGATTTGAAAATAAAACCTCCAAGATGTACAATCCACACCTTGGCTGTTTAGAGCTTATGTGGTAGCAAGAACAACCACAAGCTTCCCTTGTACTTGCTAAGATCCACAAACACAGGGTGAAATATCAAAAAGAATTCAAAACTTGGGGTTTTGAAAACCTCACAAGCTTATGAGCCAAACCTTGAAGGTTCACAACACCCTTTATCTAATGATTGAGGGTGTGTATGATCAACTCCAAAGTCTTATCCTAAAGATATTAAGATCAGTCAAACAACCAAGGATCCAAACAAAACAACCACTGATTTTTGAAAACAAGGATTTTACAACATAGAACCTTCCTCAAAAACTCAAACAAACAGATAAGATGGAACTCAGATTTGCACAAAACTAACACCAACTTTATATAACAAAAGGAATTTTTAACACTTTTAAAAATCTGCCAATTTTATTAAAATAAAAGGAATTACAAAATTTTTGCAAATCTGGAACAAAGGTCTCACCACATGTTGGGGGTCCTTTTACAGGCAATGATAGACGATTCTAGAATGAGAAAATACATGAAATCCTACCTAGAAAATCCTAAGTTTGCCCTTGAAGTGCTTGAAGGCGTGTTGAGGTGTGTGAGCTGTCCTTTGTTGATCAAAATTGTTCAGTCTATCCTTGGAGAGCAAGTAGTGAATATGGACCATTGATTTTGCCAAGCTGTCAATCCTAGACATGTGTCGTCTCATGTGTCGTTCAGGGGAAGGAGTGTGGGGTCTTTCTGGTAGTGGGATTTGAGATGTTATTATGAAAAGGGGTTTGGGGTGAGGTGAATCAAGCGTGGGAAGGGTCAATTTGTGTTTCCCCTTTGTTTTCATCTTTTTCAAACCTCGGTAAAAACATTAACAATAACACGTTTTAATCCCAATAGTAATTGTTACCAGCGTGTTTTTAGGATTCGAAGTTTGAGAAAGGCAGGTTTGGTCCTTGTGTTTTGGAAAAATGTGTATATAAAGTCTTTTCAGCCCAAAACTTGAAACCCTTTGTTAATTAAGTTTCAGTTTTCATACTTTTGCCCCAAAAAGTTTTCCAAAGTATTTTAGGGACTTGTTTTGCCATTTTTGGATATATGAAGGACTGATCTTGGACATTCTTCATCTTTGAGGGGATTTAATGTATTTTAGACTTATTGGAGGACCATTTTTGACAATTTTGAATCTTGAGGGACTAAACTTGCCAAATCTTCAAGTTGAGGGACCTTTTTGTAATTTTGACAAACTTAAGGGAACGAAACTTGTAATTATGAATATACAGGGTATTAAGTGTCATTTCTTCATTGATGAGGGATCATTCTTGTACATCTTCAAGTCTTCAAGGTCTTTTCTTTGAGAAATCACGAACTAGGGCCCGGTTCATTGTACGTCTTCGTTTCTCATGTTTGTTTTTCCTTGTTTCTTTGGATCTTTTGTCTTTTTCACGATATCCATATCTAAAATACACAAGTAAACAAACACAAGCATATATATGGTATTTTAATGACATTTTATGCATTTAAAGCCCGAAAAGAACGATGAGATCATGTATAAATGCCATCTCATCACTCCCCCATACTAAACTAGTGTCGTGCCCTCACGCAATGCTAGAATAAAGTATCTAAGCATCTCCAAAACTCAATTTTATTACCTTTTATTGAAAAGTAAAACTTGCTACTATACTACGAAGATGTGTAAAAGACATAATGTATGATTTTCATCACGAATGTGACTTTTAGGGTCAATGAATAGAAACTAGTGAATGTCTCATAGAGTAAAGTTCGTCATCCTTGATTGTCATACATTCCATGCTAAGTGCAAAAACAAGATCATTGTTGGTACAAGTCACAATGCTAACAGTACTCATACGTCCAAATTGTGTAATACTTTTTCTCCCCGCAATCCTAGTTATTAAGAAAGAAAAGGTATCTAGAATTTTTTAACTATTTTTCATGGATCACAAGTGATTCATATTGACTTATTTGAGTATTTATTAGTCCGAAAATAAAGTAGCACAATTTAATCAATAGTTAGCTAAAGGACAAAATCTTTTAAAACGGCTTCTCGTGTATCACCTTAAGTTCATATCTTGGCATAACTCATTTCACGATTTGAGACCTTTCTCGGACCGATATTTAACATGTACTTCATACTTCGAATCTTCGGAAGACGTTCTTGAGATTATGATCTTCTCTTCATATTTTGGAATTTCTTCACTTGACGTTTTTGAGAGATTCTTCATACTTGGACCACGACATCATCATTTTTCTTCAATATTTATTTTGGATTTTGATATACAACGATCCGCCTCCTTTTAGGACTTAGATATATTTATCCTCATACCTTGCTAGGATCTTTTTGGATAGACTTTCTCCATGATCTTTAGAGGAGTAATTGCTTTTCGTCGTGTGTTAGATCCTTCATATTGATTTTGGAATAATGATTCTTCACATCATCTTGGATCTTTAGCAACAAAATAGAGCTCTTCATCCCTTGTTAGGGTATTTTTGGATCTTCACCAATCTTCGCGTCCCGCTTCAATAAGTTATGCCTTGGCTCTGAACACTATTCAACCACGAGCAACTTTTAAACGATCTTGGGCTAGAAGCTAATTAACCTTTCAAATCGTACGACCTTACTTATTGCAATTATTTTATTCCTAATTCATTGATCTTATGGGAGAAAAAGCCACAATTAAAAACATATGAGTTTTTGAAAGAACATTTTCATGTTCTACGTTTAGCATGATCACTTGTCTAACTCTATCACTTCTTGTTTTTCACTATTTAAAGACCTCTAATTAAAGAGACTCGTGAATACATAGACATGCAAGTCAAAATTTAGCCAAATATATTAGCTTCATTAAGACTATATTAAATCGAAGTTTTGGGTTTTCAAGTCACCTATAGGATCTTGCACTTTCTTAGACCTTTTCAAGTTTAGAGAATGCATTTTAAAATTCCCTTGATAAGTGACTTTTTAGGATCAATTATAGGAACTTGCGAAAAGTTCTTGTTCTTAACCTGTATGAGCTAAGACTTTCGCGTTTTAAAGTTTCCTATATAAAATTCTAGCAAAACTTGATTCAAGCGGGTTAAGGAATGTAAAGGGCTCCAAATGCCCATCAAGTCAAAAATTAACTCTTATTCTACCCATCAGAAAATATACATTCGTGTCTTAAAAACACTTATGAAAACTAAGAAATTTTTTATAATTTGGCCATTTTTAGCCTTATTAAAAACAAAACAAAACAAAACGTTGAAAGTTGGAAAACGTGAGGGCGTAGTAAGGCAAGTATCTATTCACCCCCCATACTAAAATTAAACATTGTCCTCAACGTTTCGAGTCTAAGGTGCAGCACCCCCATACTAGAGACGAAGAGTCGAATGCTTAGGATCTAGCATGGAAAGGGTGATCAACAATATATTTAAAACCGTTTATGAATTATGCTAAAAGATAATTGTTAGAACAATAAAGGATATGTCATGGATTCGTGAAAAAGTATTCAAGCAAACGATAGAGGCTCACGTAAACGAACACGAGAGTCTTCAATCATGGCGATGATGGTGATGATCTAGATAACACATTCACAAACAACCACGAGACAACGAGTTGGAAGGGCACAAATCCCCTCACATTACTACATTAGAAAGCGATAATATATACATGGATAAGCATGGGATCTCCCCCACGAGGCACCTCGTTTTTTATTACAGAGTCATGACCTCTCCTGGATCCCCTCAATGCTAATTATCATTGGGGAAGGTGACTTGGTCGAGGTCGTCCAAAGAAGGGACTTCCCCACCGAAGTAGTGCTTAAGCCTATGTCCATTCACCTTGAAGTTATGACCATCATTTTGAGCTAGCTTGAAGGTCCCATAAGGAAAGTGAACGGACCCGACCAACGAGATTTCAATTTCTTGGAAAATATCTTCAAACGAGAGTTAAAAAGTAACACTTGATCGCCAACGTTAAAAACCTGGTTTTTAATCTTTGAGTCATGAATCTTTTTAGTCTTTTCCTTAAAAATCAATGAATCTTCATAAGCATTATCTCTTCATTCATCCAATTCATTAAGTTGTATTTTCTGGTGATCTCCCACGGTCTTCAAGTCATAGTTGGCATGCTTTAGGACCCAATATGCCTTGTGTTCCAATTCAATAGGCAAGTGGCAATTCTTTCCATAAACCAACTTATAAGGAGTACAACCGATGGGTGTCTTATAAGCGATGTGAAAGGCCCATAAAGCGTCATCGAGTTTGTCGGACCATGAAGCACAATTTTCTCCAATCGATCTCTCTAAAATCCTCTTCAACGCTCGGTTTGAAACCCTGACTTGCCCACTCGTTTGTGGGTGATAAGCCATAGAAAGACGATGTGTAACCCCATATTTCTTCAAAACCTTTTCGAATTGGTCATTACAAAAATGGGTTCCACGATCGCTTATAATAGCACGAGGGGTTCCAAACCGAGAGAATAGTTGCTTCAAAAACTTCACTACCACACGAGCATCATTCGTAGGCAAAGCCTTAGCTTCCACCCCTTAGATAGGTAGTCGACGGTGACGAGGATATACTTGTTTACATGAGACGATGGGAACGGCCCCATAAAGTCAATGCCCCAAATGTCGAAAATCTCACACACTTGAATTATATTTTGCGACATTTCATCCTTTTGCGACGATTTTCCTTGGCGTTGGTAAGAATCACACGACTTCACAAGTGCGTGTGCATCACGATAGATCATAGGCCAAAAGAAGCCGGCATCGAACACTTTCTTAGCCATGAGGTTAGAACCGTGGTGACCACTCGTGGTTCCCTCGTGACAAGCTCTAAGGATATTAGAAGCTTCGGTACCAAAGATACAACATCGAACGAGTTGATCCGCACAAACCCGAAAGAGATAAGGGTCGTCCAAAAAATAGAACTTGACATCACGAAAGAATTTCCGCTTTTGTTGTGTTGTCATACCCTTGATTATGAAGTTCCCCGCATGGTAGTTTGCAATGTCGACAAACCGTGAGGTGTCGTCTTTAGAATTCACTACACCGAGAGTCTCGAGAGGAAATGTTTCGGTAAATTCCTTGTTCACGAATACATCTTTGTGAGGATCTTCTAAACAGAGAGATGATCGACCGCTAGATTCTCGGCTCCTTTTTTGTCATGTACGGTGACATCAAATTCTTGGAGGAGGTGCATCCAACGAAGCAATCTCGGTTTAGCATCTTGCTTAGCTAAGAGGTTATTGATAGCCGAATGGTCCGTATACACGATGCTTTTAGTCAAGACGAGATAAGGGAGGAATTTCTCAAATGCATAGACCACGGCAAGGAAATCCTTTTCCATTGTGGTGTACATAAGTTGAGCCTCTGTCATCATCTTGCTAGCATAATGGATAGGACGGAAGTGCTTTTCATAATGTTGCCCTAAGACGGCCCCAATTGCATAATCACTTGCATCTCACATGATTTCAAAGGGTAATTCCCAATTAGGAGCAACAAGAATGGGAGCTTCGGTAAGTTTCCTTTTAAGAGTTTAGATAGCTCTAACACAATCTTCATTAAAGTTAAAAGGAGCATCCTTCTCGAGAAGGTGTGTCATAAGTCGAGTGATTTTCGAAAAGTCATTGATGAAACAACGATAAAAGCCGCGTGTCCTAGGAAACTCCTAACTCCCTTAACGGTTTTGGGATGAGGTAACTTGGCGATGACGTCTATCTTAGCTTTATCGACCTCAATCCCCGCTTTCGAGACCTTGTGCCCTAAGACGATTCCTTGTTTACACATAAAATGACATGTTTTCCAATAGGGCACAAGGTTGCTTTCTTCACAATGTTTTAACATTTTCTCGAGATTGGATAAACATGACGTGAACGAATCACCAAACACCGAAAAGTCATCCATGAATACTTCCATCGACTTCTCGATCATATCATGAAAAATAGCCATCATACACCGTTGAAACTTTCCTGGTGCATTGCAAAGTCCGAAAGGCATTCTATGATAAGCAAACGTTCCATATGGACACGTAAACGTAGTTTTCTCTTGATCACGAGGGTCAATAGGGATTTGAAAGTAACCGGAAAAACCATCTAAAAAGCTATAGAATTCATTTCCCGCAAGTCGCTCCAACATTTGATCCATGAAGGGCAAGGGACGTCATTTAACTTTCAGTAGTCAATACACACCCTCCAACCGGTCACAACACGAGTGGGAATTAACTCGTTATTTTCATTAGGCACAACGGTCATTCCTCCTTTCTTAGGGACACAATGGATTGGGCTCACCCATGGGCTATTAGAGATAGGATAAATCATTCCCGCGTCAAGAAGTTTTAAGACTTCCTTTTTTATGACATCGTGAATTTTGGGGTTTACCCTTCTTTGACTTTGAATTGCGGGTTTGTAGTCCTCCTCCATTAAAATCTTGTAAGTACAAAATTTTGGGTCAATACCCTTAATGTCGGAAATTTTACACGCAATTGCCCCTTTGTGAGCTTTAAGAAATTTTACAAGTGCGCCTTTTTCATCATTGGAAAGATCTTTCGCAATAATAACCGGCAACTTGTCACCACCTTCCAAGAATGTGTATTCAAGGTGAGATGGAAGATCTTTCAATTCAAGGATTGGCGGTTCCTCCATTGAAGATTTTTGTTCAACACTCATAACTTCCATTGACGAAAGAAATGGTGGAATGAGAGTATCATTACCAATAATCACCTCATCTTCATTGTCGATTTCATTCAAAATAAAATTGCCTCCTTCGAATGGAGTGAGATTTGGTGTAGAATTAGCAAGAATTAGATCGGTAATAGTGGGATTGCCACTTGACGAACTATCGGAAAAACCTAACACTTCTTGTCAAAACTCATCGCAAACTACATCGTCTAAGTCAATATGGTTGGTGGTAGCGATTGCATAAACATGAGAAGGTGTAGAGTTTTGAGTAGCGTTTATAACAAGTTCCTCTTCGTTGAATCTCAAAGTGATTGTTCTTGCATGAACATCGATAAGCGATCTCGAGGTGTCTAAAAATGGACCACCTAAAATTAGAGGAACTTGAGGATCCGCGGGGATGTCCGATACGATAAAATCAACGGGATAGTAGAACTTCCCCACTTTCATGAAAACATCTTCGGCTACTCCACATGCGAGAATCGTAGAATGATCAGCCATCTCGATAGACATGTTTGATGGAGTAAGAGCCAGAAGCGATAGCGATTTCCAAATGGAAAAAGGCATCAAATTAATGCTCACACCAAGATCGGCCAATGCGAGGCATTCTTTCATATCTTGTATATCACAAGGAATGAGTGTAACACCCCATTTTGGTAAATGGAATGTCACGCGTGATTATGGCGTGTCATCAAAGCATACAAGGATAAATGTCTTAAACATTACATGACCATAAAGGAAATACCAGAAACAAACATCGGTACCCCAAACTATAAGCTCATCACACACAAACTTAAGTACTGTATAGGAAAAGGACTAAACAATGTCCATGGAAACAAGTAGCAAAATGTATGATGATAAGCATAAAGTAATGAAGACTAGAAAGCTTCCAATCCATATGCACGTACGCTTAGAGTCTACGAGCGTCCTTGAGTACCTGCCGTTTTGGGAACATGAAAGGAAAATGGCTGATCATAACGCTCAGTGCACGAATATACAAGCATAGAATAAATAACATAAGCATATACAACATATAGCAGCGGAATTGATTATGTCCTGGAAAACCTGGTATAACTTAGTAAAACTGGTTTTATAGTTTGAAAAGCCTTATGTTTATCTTATGAAAAATGTTTAACATGTTAACCATTAAGCCAATATAGGTCATGAAATATCAACGTGCATGAATACTTGGAGGGGTGTTGGTCCCTTGTAATTCGATATTACTTATTATCTTAAGTAATAACTATTACTTCGACTCAAGTGTGTTGTTTTAACATTAGATAAGAATTATGAAAGATTAAAACAACAATACCAATATACTTTTCAACGTATAGACTTTTATTCGAATCAAATAAAGAATCTATAACCCACTTTGTTTGCGGAATAACAAAGTGGTTGAATGACAATGGGGTTTGATCTCATCTACTTAAACGTCTAACCAAAGTTAAAGTATAAGCTCCAATCTAAACGTTCATATGCATCTTTGGCTATATGGTTTAGTTGGTATCAAGAGAGAAAGGTTTTCCAGAGTTTAAGATCTTGTATTGGTTACCTTCCTCTCAAAATGTACACTCCTTTATATAGGTAGTGTAAATTAGGGTTTGCATTTTGCATGTACCAATGCTTGAGTTTATCCAGTGGGTGGTTGATGCCCATTCTGGATAAACAGTACAAAGTACATAATAAAATATTCTAGAAAAGATAAAGGTTGTACTTATATCTAAGTATACAAGCAACCTACTTTGACATAAAGTAATCTTTTCCCGCCTAATGCAAACCATCAGAATACTGAAGAGTCTTCAGTATCCTAGAGGAGATCGACATCATTCAGTTTGGTATTGTCAAGCCAAACTGAACTTAAGCGAAGACTCCTTTATCTTCTAAGTTCACTGGAAGGGGAGTGTTGAACTTTCTTCAGCTTTAAAGACATCAGTAGGAACTTTGTTCCTCTGGTCATCCATCAGCAGACTGGCCTTACTGCTGAGCATGAAACACTTAGGGGGATTTTATATTCAAATCTTAGAGTTGCTTTAGGGTCAGCAAATACTGACCCAACAATCTCCCCTTATTTGGATATACAAATAGCCTAAGTCTAATGTCAGTAGTAAGTGAGCATAACAACTTCTTCTTACTTGCACTGAACAATTAATAACTTATAATCATCAGATAATCATTTATTCAATAACATTACAAATTACAACAAAATTAATACAAATGACTATTCAGTTTTCCTTTGGCCTAAGTTCTTCAATGACAGGGGTCTGAACTGATGGATCAGAGTTTTTGATGTCCAGTATTGATAGTAAGCACATGCTGAAAGTTTTTGCAGCTTCAGTGAGTCTTGGACCACCATGGTGAGCAAAGAAGATCTTCTGAATGTTTCAAAGAAATTCATTGTTTAGATCATCAAGATCACTAATACCCACAAAGTCTTGTCTTTCATGATGGTTGAACATAATCATACCTAATTCTGGTTCTTCTAACACAAGTCCAAGGAGATGATTTTCAAACTGAACAAGATCTTTGTATTTCTTGGTGGTGACAAAGATGTCACCCACACCAGGTTGAACCAGATTGGCTCTCTTGTTCAGTTCCACAATTGGATCTTGATCCTCCAGTGAGATTTGGTTGCTGATGTTCAGATGCTGACCAAGCCTTTCATGATTTCTCACAAAGTGTTCAATTCTTGTGCGAACTTCTACCCATCTTCTGGATGTTTTCTTTTCAATGATTCTGCTCATCTCTAGCCATTCATTATAGGAGATCTCCTTCTCTTGGAAGTCATCTATGATCTCATCAGCCCTATCAACCCTATAGAACTTTAGATTGATATCTCCCTCGTAAGTCATCATGTCAACATTTGTGATTTCTGAGAGACATCTTCTGTTCAACCTTGCTATATAGAATTTTTCGTATAACAACTTTTTCTTGAAGAGGCCTTCAACTTCAAATTTTCCAATTCTTTCATATACGCTCATATTCAGATCTCTAAGATTTTCTTCATTTTTAAGCTTGTGAATTTTATCAAGTTCTTCTTGAGTGACCAGCCCATACTTGATAATTCTTTCATCTAAAGTGAATTCACCTTTGCTTTTGGGTTTGATGGGAGGTGACCCATTTTCAGATGATTCAGTGCTGGTGGTAAGGCCATCAATATGAGTGCCCTTTGCTGAAGACTCCCCCTTAGTCTTAGCTGGACTGTCTTCACTGAACGGACATACATAAACAAAAGGTTGTTTTTGGGACTTCTTCTATGCATGTTTCTTGAAGATCTGCTGAATAGTTACTTTCTCCCCCTCAGCAGAAGATTGCCTTGTAACTTCTGATGAACCCCCAACATGTAAGCATGCACATAGAGAGTCTAAGGTGGATGATACCTTGGCCAACATTGCTGGAACATTAGCAAGAGCATTTAGTTTCTGATGAACTTCATCAGATAAGTTTAGTTTTTGTTGTTCCACCAAGCTCACCCTATCCTTGATCTTGGATACTGAATCACATAGCTCATTAAGCTTAGTAGGAATAGACTTGAATTCAATAGGGAGCTCAAAGGATACAATATTAATGGAATTCATGAGAGAGATGATATCTTGCTTGATAGAAGTGGTAGTGGCCACATCCTTCACCAATGCCTTCAATGCAATATGAATTGCATCGCTGATCTATTCAGCAGTGGGAGGAACTGGCCTTGCTTTAAGAGTAACAAGTTCAGCATCAGCAAGAGCCTTTTTCTCCTTGAGCTTGGTCACCTATGATTATAGAACCAACACCTGATTTGTCAGTTCATTTACCTTAACGATTCTGGGGGATGGAGGCTTGGGAGTTTGATCAGAAAGGTCATCTTCAGATTCACTATCATCTAGGTTAACTGGAGCTCTTTCACTTAGTCCCAACTCTTTTTCCAATTCATCAGTAGACATGCTGAAAATAAATGTAGGCAAGTGTCCCCCTTGGCGCCAGTGGAGAGAGGCACTTCCTTCATTGTCTACTGATCGCCACCTTCAGCGTGCTGGTCAGTTTCAAGTCCTTCACCACCAGGGTTGGTTTTACCTGATGGATCCTGAGAAGGAGTCCATGATGAGTTAAGATCAATGATAATATTTTTGGTTCCTTCAGTAGAACCCTATTGTGGGGGAACTACATCATTAGAAACAGATAGGCCAGGGTCAGCATCAGCTGTTGGATTTACTGACACATCATTCCCTGATGCAGACTCAGAGTGACAAATGATAGAGATTGGTAATGAAATTTGAGATGCATTCAGATTTAAATTGCTTACCGATGCTGACTCCACTCTATCGAGTTGAGGGTGCGCTCTATCTTCACCCTTCTCTCCTAAAGAGCTTGAGAGATGGGTTGCCTTCAGGGCCTCTTGATGCATGCCACCTTCAGCAGAGACTGATGGTGGTGGATGGCTTGGGTTCTGGTCCTTGGCCGAGGACTTTGTTGATCCCAAACTTAGATCGATTTAGCTTTATGTATACGAGATTAGATCAAGTAATACACTTAGAGAAACCTTTGTATATGCTTATAATAATCTAAGTGTTATGCGGAATTTAACACTTAAACAAGAACACACAATGATATAAACAACCTTTCACTTTGATTAATGATATCAATCTTGCTTACAATGAAAGTAGTTTACGAATGAAAACTTATATGAAACATTAACCTAAAGGTTTTCTTTTATAGACATAAGAAGCCTTGTACAATAATCTACGTATCAACTATTCTAGGTAAAGATAAATATAGAAAATACATTGTTGTTCCTATCTTTACTAGAAGTAATCTAGAATACAATAAACGCGTAGAGTATATCTTTCCATCAGTGCTTGTCTTCAATGTGTCAACGCTTGACTTTATCTTGTCAACGCTTGAGCTGTCAGCGCTTGTTTTGCTCTTGTCAACACTTGTTTTACTCTTGTCAGCGCTCAAGTGATCTGGCCTTAATTTATTCCCAACAATCCTCCCCTAAACTTGATATCCACTCTTATGATCAAGTTTCTGAATAAGCATTAAGGACTAGGAGGAATCTTACAAACCTTCATATATTGGTAATGAATAAATCTGATCAAATCTTTTGCCACGTCACTTGAATAATCAATCTCCAGCTGAGTGTCCTTCATCTTCTCCAAAATAGCCTTGGATATGAAATACTGACCATCCACAAGTAGATACTCAGCAAACTTTGTAGAACTCAAATGGTAAACACCAGCAGCTGAATATAATCTCCATTGAAGACCACTGACGTCATCTTCAAGATCCTTCCAAATAGCAGGATCCTCATCTTTTGGTCCACACATTCTTTTGAATGTGGACCACAATTTTATTCCATTAGCTGAAGTTGGTGCTTCAGCCTCATACTTGGTCTCTAGCAACCTCCATAGATCAACCAAGTCTTCTCTATCACAACTTGCAAACAAATATATGAGAGTGGTAAAAGTATGTACCTCTTTACCATATCTGCCAATCTTCCAAAACCCACATTCATCTTCTTCATAGCTCACAATTGGGTTTCTGGAATCTAATGGTAACACTTGCACCATATCTGAAGCTTCTAATGGTGAGAGCTTGAGGCTCTTTCTTATGACAGCTTCACTTCGATATAGTGGATCCATATCTTTGGGAAACTCAAGAGAAATTCCCTTTTTCACTGGTCTGGGAACAAACATAGCTTTCTTGAGCTCCATTTCTTCTGCAAGTTCTTCCTTTCTTTCATCAGAAAGTAGTCTGAGAGTGTTTGCTTCCTGCACTCTCACCCAAATGGGATAAGCCTTGCATTCCAACTCATCCAATGTCAATGCCCTCAATTTTTGATAAGTCCATCCTACTCCATGACATCTGAGCAACATGCAGTATAGCTCCCTTCTATCCCTTTTCAACTCTGAGAGAATATTGCTTGCCTTGTGTTTCAAAATTACCTAGCAATCCTTCTGAACTCTGAGGAGAATCTCCAAACCCCATATTTGATCTGAAACAGTCAAGTGTGGATTCTCCATACATCTTTCTTCCCAAGCATTATACATTTGAACCACCTCTGGCATGTCAAAGTCAGCCTGCAATTTCAATTCTCTCAATTTCTCCTTGGCCAACTCTTCTCCATACTCAAGTCTTTCTGGTTCTATAATCATCACACTCGAGTCTGAGCTAGCTCCATCACTTCCTTCCTCTGAAGTAACAACAAATGGTGACTCTTTAACCTTCTTTATATCTTGTTCCATGATTTGTGTAGCCAATCTTCTATCAAACTCAACTTGAGCTACATCCTTTGGAACAATCTCTTCTACCATAATTCCCTTACCCTTATCTGATGGTTCAAATTTTGGTAAGGTAGATGGTGATACCTATGAAGAAACCTCCTTGATGATGGATGATGACTGGGATACATCACCCTCATGTGCAGGTCTGTTAACGCCCAATTTTGTTCTATCAGCGCCAAAAATATTTCTGTCAGCGTCCAAATTCTCTTTGTCAACGCCCAAATTTCCTGTCTCAGCGACTTTTGCAATCTCCTCCATTATGGTTGTAAATGATAAATTCAAGTTGGTAGGAGAAACTAAGGACGTATCAAACCCTGTTTGTTTCTTCAATGTTGTAAGGGCCTCAGCAACATCCAAAGATTGACCATCATGGTTGCCCTTATCACTCAGATTTATTGGATCTTCCTCCCCTTTGGAAGATTCCTCCATACCTCTCCTTGCACTTGCAGTTTCCAAAACAACAATCCTCTCCCTCAATTGCTTGATTTCAAGGCCTTGTGAGCTGACAACTTGTACTAAGTCTGCATTTTGCTTTTGCAAGCTCATGCAGACTACCCTCAATTCCATAAGAGTCATTGGTTACAGTCTGCCCTCTTCTAAAATAGGGATTTGACCTCCCAAGTCAGATTCATTGGGCATGGATGAGGACTTAATGATGGTGGGACTGCCTTGGCCAACATCTAAGCCAGAACCAATAGTCCCAGCCTCATCCATGTCACCAGCCACACTTGTGGTGGTGGTTCTCTCTGCTACATGGCTAGGACCACCAGAGGAGAACACTCCAGTAGTCCTTTGGTGTTTCATCAACCTATATTCAGGGGGTGTGGAAGATGGTGTGGAAGAATGGGTTGATGTGGGTTGGTTAAGGGGTGTTTGGGTTTGTGAAGGTTGTGTGTCAACGTTGGAAATAAGCACATCAACGCCAACATTGAATGTGTCAGCGTTGAAGTGATCTTGGTCAATTTGCATATGTTCAGGTGAAGGTAATGGTTCAGGTATTGGGTCAATGTGTGGTTGGGGGTCTGGTTGGGGTTGAGCTGCTGCTATGACAGCAAGCATAACTTGGGTTAAGGGTAGGTCACGATGGGGTGGTGAGTTCATCTTCATAAAAATAGCTTTCTTTTGCACAGGGATCTCATAAAAATCATTATGATCCCTTGTGCAGTATCCTTGAACATCAAAAACCATTTGCAAAAATCGGGGATATGTTAAAGTCATTTTGTTCCCCATATTTTTACACATGCCCTCAAAAATCATTTTAGAATAATTAAATTTTTGCCCAGTTGCAATACACACAATATCACTAGAAATAGATCTATTGATCTCATTGTGTGTAGTGCATTTGGGACTCAAACATTGAAGGAGGACATGTATGAGGTACTTCCAGGCTGGGGGAAATTCCTGCTTATGATACTTGTTTAGAGTACCTTCATCAGGAAAAGGATATCCCAAAGCCCTAAGTCCTTGTTCTATTTCATTTATGGGAAGGGTGGCTATACCATCAGCATCATCAAGATGCAAGGCTTGGCGTACCAAAGCCTCAGTAACCACCCAAGGTCTCCCATGAACAATAGAAGTCAATGTAGTCACTCTATTAACTATTGAGGAACTAACAGTGTTCCAAAACTGTTTAATATGTGTGACTGGAATAAGTGGTGCATGAGAAAGAGCATACCTTAAGGGGGATGCGTTTAAATACGCCACCATTTGTGTGTATTTGGGAAACAGAGTATCATCAGCTTCAAGATACGCGATCATGTTGTGTTGAGTTCTGAACCACAATTCCAATTCTGATGGTTTAAACTTTGGTGCCATTGTTGAAAGCTGTTAAAATTGATTGATGAAGATGAAGTTGATAAGAGAAAATTGTGTTAGACAAGAAGTATAGATACCCTGTTTAAAAATAGGAGCCAAATTTATAGGAGAAGAAAATGCATGTGATTGGCTAAAAAATAGGCAAGTATTTTCAGAATGTAATCATGAAAATATTGAAAAATTATAAGTTTATCTCATGCATTAAATGAAAAGTAACAACTCCCAAAATTACGGCCTAAAAATATGTCAAAAAGTAACAACTGGGTAGGACCCATTGAGTGTCAACGGTAAAAAATAACCTATCAACGCCCAACGGCTATAATCTTGTCAACGTTTGCCTATAGCCATGTCAACGTCTAAATTGGTCACAACAACGCTTGGAAAATTCTTTTCAGCGTCCAAAAATAAAAATGTTTAAAAATGAAAAATGACCTTAACAAAGTAATTTATCCTAGAGAAAATAACCAAAAAGCTGATAATTATTACAGGGCGGCAAGCACTGTCCAGTTATGCACACTTGCTTAAGCAAGATAGACATAACAGTCCTCTAGTGTCCCTTGCTAACCAAAACTCTTAACAACCAAGTTACCTTATAAAATTCCTTGTTACTCCCAGGTAAATCCCATAACAAAATTATTCCCAAGTCTCCCAACAGACCACAACCAATTCTAGGACAAAAATGTCTTGGCAGCATGCATAGTATATCAACTTTGCATGCTACAGTGCCTCATGATTTAGTAAAACTAACTCATACTCACCTGTGGACACAATCTAGAATTGTGATAATAGTATCATATGGATACCCAAACATCCTAAAGGTTCCTAAAACCTCCCCTTAAACTATGATACATAAGTTTTCCAAAAATATGCATGAACATAAAAATTTATGTCAAGATAGGAATTTAAAATTCCAACCATCATCTATAAATAAAAACTTGTCCAAATGCTTCTCCATTGATCCATAAGCAACTCTGTATCCAATGGTATACTGCTAACACCATCTGCACATTTAGATTGAAAACCACAAAACTAACATTGTTGCTGACAACGCCCCGATAACAGATGACAGCGTTGAGGGAAGCTTTGTCAGCGTTAGCCAATTATATTGCTGACAATGTTACAAAAACACTTATCAGTGTTCAAGCAACCTTTGTCAGTGTTAGAAAAATATAGTGGAAAATCTAAATCATCAATAAGACCAATAACAATGCATCATCCTGTACATACTTTTACAAAAAAGACTCCAAAACACATATTATGTGAGATTGACCATTCCAATACTTGTTACCAAGTATTGAAATCTCCCAGCATCAAAAGGTTTAGTTAGTAAATCTGACACATTTTCCTCAGTGTCAACCCTATCTGGTTGTATTAAACCTTTTTCAAAGCAATCTCTTATAAAACGGTGTCTAATTTCTATGTGTTTAGTTTTAGAATGATGTACAGGATTCTTAATGATGCATAAAGTGCTGTTATTGTCAACAAATATCTTGGTATGCATGAAATTATACCCATAGTCCAACAGCTGGTTCTGAATCCACAAGACTTGTCCACAACAAGCAGCTGCAGCCACATACTCAGCTTCAGTTGTAGAATTAGCCACCACTGTTTGTTTCTTGCATTGCCAATATATCAACCTGCTCCCAAGAAACTAACATCCACCAGTTGTAGATTTCCTATCAAATTTATCAGCTCCACAATCACTATCTGAATATGCAATCAGCTCCAATGGTGAATCCTTTGGGTACCACAAACCAAGACCATGATAGCATCTTAGGTACCTAAAGATCCTCTTCACAGCATAAAGGTGACATTCTTTGGGACTCACTTGATGGCGTGCACAAGCACACACAGCAAACATGATGTCAGGTCTGGAGGCAGTAAGATACATCAAGGATCCAATCACGGATCTATAGTGCCTGACATCAACATCTTTCCCATCTCCAATCTTTCCCCAAGGGTGTTCTCTATCCATAGGAGTAGTTGCCCTCTTTTGATGTGGAGAAAAGCCAAACTTCTACAAGATCTCAGCCACATATTTATCTTGGGAGATGAAGATACCATCTTCTCTCTGCTGAACTTGTAAACCAAGAAAGAAGTTCATCTCCCCCATAGCACTCATCTTGAATTTGTCTGTCATAACCTTGGAGAAATCCTCACTCATCTTTGGATCAGTAGACCCAAAAATGATATCATCAACATAGACCTGGACAAGCAACACATCCTTGCCTTTCTTCTTTGTAAATAGTGTCTGATCTATGGTGCCCCTCTTGAATCCATTGTCCACCAAATAGGTAGACAAAGTACCATACCATGCTCTAGGGGCTTGATGAAGGCCATACATAGTCTTTTTGACTCTATACACTTTATCTGGATTCTCTAGATCCTCAAAACCAGGAGGCTGCATCACATATACTTCCTCAACAATAGTTCCATAAAGGAAGGCACTCTTGACATCCATTTGATAGACAGTGAAGCCCATGCTGGATGTATAGGCTAGAAAAATCCGTATAGCTTCAATCCTTGCAACTGGTGCAAAGACTTCCTCATAGTCTATCCCCTCCTCTTGTGTATATCCCTGAGCCACTAACCTTGCCTTGTTTCTGACCACAATGCCTCTTTCATCTCTCTTGTTACTTAGAACCCATCTTGTCCCTATAGGTCTGACATATCTGGGACAATCAACCAGCTCCCAAACATCCTGAATTGCAAATTGGTGAAGCTCATCCTGCATTGCTTCCACCCAACTTGGTTCTTTGAGAGCATCAAATATTTTCTTGGGTTCCTGTTGTGACAGAAAACAAGCAAACAAACATGCTTGCACAAGAGGGGTATCAACCTTCTTGTGTATATTGGCAATAAACCCACCAAGACCTTGATGAGCTCTTCTGGTCTGAACTGGAGTCATAATATCACCAATGATTTGAGAAGTGAGGTGATTCTTCATAGTGGAAGTGAGAACTCCTCCTTCAAAAGGTGTGGTGTCCTCAACCTCATTCTCCATGTTGCCAATATCTTCTTCATCAAACTCTCTTATATCAACATGAGGATGAACCTCTTCATATACATTAGAAGGTTCACCTTGTTCAAAAATGGAAGAGAAAAGATGTGCAGAAGTGTTGTCAACGCCTGAACCTTGTTTGTCAGCGCTTGGGCTAACAACGCTTGAACTGTTGTTGTCAACGTCTAGACCATCAACGTCTGAATTGATCTTGTCAGCGCTAGATTTGCCTTTGTCAGCGCCTGAAGGACCATGCATGTTTGTATCTGGTGGTACTTGGAAACCACCATTATCTTTTCCAGCAGCAGCAGCAGCAGCAAAAGCATCTGTCCAAATGGGAATTGTAACATATTCTTGTATAGGAGATGTCTAAAATAGTTCAATTACAACGATCAGAAAATAAAATAAAATACAAGCAACTAGTCACGTGGTGATCCACACGACCTCTTGGATGGTGGTTCTTCTTAATCCTCCTCGGGCTCTTCGTCACTGTCTTCTTCGTCCTCGTCCATCTTCCTATTTCCCTTATCATTCGGCCCACACTCAGTTACCTTCTTCGTCCCAGAAATAGATCCACACTCTACTGCTACCTGATTCCCTAAAGTAATACACACACCCCTGGCGGGTGGCTGGACCATGAAATCATTAGCCTCCATTTCCGAATCATCTACAAATCTCCAATCTTGTGGCAACGATGCTCTAACACGATGCTCCCAACTTCGCATCCTATCCAACCTCGCCTGATCCTCCCTAACAAGCTCAAGACTAGCACTCAGGTTTCCTATCAACGATCTCAAACTATTAATATCACTCTTATTCGCTACTCCATCAAATTCAACCCTTGCAGTTCTTGCCAACAACCTCTGATGTGCCCTCTCATTCTCGTCAAACCTTTTGATTACTCTAGTTTCCACCACGTACCGTCCGTACCTCAATCTATCCATTCTTCTCAAGCGATTCTCAGGATCCCAATAGTTTCTTGGCCTCGTAAAATAGACCTTCGCCACATTTTCATGAATAGAACGCGATCTAGATGCATTGCTGGATTCCGCACCACTCTCATTACTCACCCGAGTAAACCCCGGCACCGTCCTCAGGTAATCCTTACAATTGTCCATTTGGGGATGAACGGGTTGCTAATCATATCGGCCTGTCGGAGGCACTTCATATCCCTTCGGTGAATTTGGAGATTGAACTAATTCGGGCTCGGTCTGACCGACGGCATTTGCTGGAATTCCATCATCCACCGGATCCTCTTCCTCATAATCCTTTCCACCATCGTCACTAACGTTGAAGTTGTCCACATCCCTTTCATCACTGTCATTTTCCGGCTCTATCGCTTCTTCTTGAGCTATCCATCCATTGTCACCATTTGGCGGGTTCAGAGGAAACGGTCCCCCTTTGTGTCCTACGACGTATTCGTCTCCATTTCCGTTAGGCGGTACCTCGGCCATTCCTGCAATAACAGAGAATTTTGTAGGTACGTAAGATTACTATTCAATATTTATAAATATATTCATGCAAATGCAAAGCAAAGGTGGTACACATGCCCAAAATGCGATAATATGATGCTCATGCATATGTAATACAAGAATTACGATATCGAGTACTCCACATACAATTTCAACGTTTACATATAATAGTTCAATATCTACGTAATAAATACCCACATATATTACTTCAACTCAAAGGTATACATCTATGCCATCAAAACTGATAATAAACCTTACTGGAGCCATGCAGGATAGTTGTGTGCTTGGACAATTTCTTACAACACCAAAAGTTATAGTTTAGGATTTTCCAAAACGACCTAGTTCTCTATAACTTATGGCTCTGATTACCAATCTCTAACACCCCCACAAATGCTATGCGCAGCGGAACTACAACATTTGGGTGCTAGGCAGTTATCATCACACACAAGATATATCAAACGACTCAAAGAGACGTAAAAGTTTTCGCATAAATTAAACATTGTTAAAAACATCCCTGACTACGGTTTTCCAAAACCCAAGATGATACAACACAGAGTTAGCGTTTTGGTCCCCACGAATCTCAACCCCAAAAGATACATTTTCGTTAACATGAAAGAAAATTAAAAGTGTTCAAGTTAAATATGGGTGGAAAACAAGTAGACCGCCAAGCCACACCCAACTCCCATCCTTTGCACGCTCCATGCTATACTTCATCTATTACCTGAAACATATGCTAAATTGGGTCAACAAATAATGTTGAGTGGAATTCATAGGTTTTATAATCTCATTTTGAACATATGTGTTATAAAAATCATTCACGATCATTCATAGAATTGTCGATCAAACAATCTATTTTCAAGGTTATGACAATTGTGTTTAAGCTCATGACACTAATCCATTAACTCAATCACCCGCGTAATAATTACCGGCGTGATTAAGTTGAAACCATTGCCCCTTCTAAAGGCATCAGTTGCAATTATACCTTATCTCTTATCACAAGTTATCCGTCCGTAGGGGGTACTCAACGTACTAGCCCTCGTCTCGGATACGGTCGTCAACCCCATAGTACTATTATTGTATAAGCGGATATTTTCAATCCACACAAAGATTAAACAATAGTTAATAGTTCATGAATATAGGGTCTTTTGCAACTAGGTACTCAACACAATTTAAGGCAACATTCAGGTCCAACAATCATTCATGACATATGTTCATTTTAGAAAAATAGCATGCATCTCCCTCGCGGGTAAAAACAATTTAAAACAGTAGTAAGCGAGGCTACAAAATCACACCTTATGTATATAGAAGTAGTCGACGATTTCGAATGACGATCATTGACGATGATGAGGATGCCCGGGGAATTCAACACCTAACAAACAATAACGCGTAATGATTAAATCTTATTTATAAACTTCAAGTACTGTATAATATGTACATATTAGTCAATTGTGATAATTAGAAACTCACGCCAAAACCAAACAAGTAATTGTCACTTAGTTTTATACTATTCATCTATGTTATTAACGTTATTACCCTTTTTACGTTTTTCGCCGATACTTACCAAAAGTATGGGCTGTTTTCTAAGACTTAAACCCTTTTATAAAATTTAGGAAAATGCTCAAAAATACCTTAAGACCTGTAGAAAACCCATTTTTAATCCCATTAAAAGTTCTCACTTTTATGACCCGTTACTCAACACATTACTAAACATACGTTTTTCGGACTGATTTTGCACATTGACCATGTTGGACTTGTTTGACCCATTTAAAATACACCATTGACCCGTTTAACACCTAAGTCTAATAATAGACTCACAAATGCAGGTTTGAAACCAAAAATAAACTTTTAATTAATTACCAAACTATATCTATGGTCCCCGGGATTTGACCCAAAACCAAACATAACTTCGGATTATGTAGGTTCTCATCTCCCGGTACACGTATTTTCAAAACATCATAACTTTTGACTCGTTAAGAGTCGTAAGCTCTTTCTTATACCAAATCGAAGCTAAGAAGACGCTCTACAACTATATCCTAGTCTCATGACCTGTTTACAAAGTCAAATTTATTAAAACAAGCCTAAATAATCAGCCTAAAATTACCCTTCTCAAAATCAACCCAACACTCGTTTCCAAACCATTTTATCGACACCTAGCCTTAACTTAATCACTCCTAACCATTACTAAACATCCTAATCAGTCCTTAACACCAAAAATATCAAATCCATACTAAAACCCATTCACTAAATCAAACATGCAATAAGTTTTACCGACTCAAAACATCTAAAACCATGAATTAAACATAAACCCACAAGCAAAACATCAATCACCAAGATCTACCAAACACCCCCATATTTCCGTGGGGTGTTGGTGATCAAAACACCCCAACCAAATTGATTTTGGTTGGTTTGTTGGGTGATTATTCATCACTTACAATCCATTTAAAAGATGCATAATCCCCATTAACATCAAAACTAATTTTTGAAAAACCCAATTGATTTTTGAAAAAATTTTATGAATGCATGTTGGATTAAAGCACATCAATACACTTGAAATGATTAATCTAAATGTGGTCTAACCTTGGTTTTTATCAAAACAAAGTAGAAAAAAATTATGGTGGTGGTATGGTGGTGTTTGGCCGTCAGCTTAAAGAGAGAAAAGAGAGAGAGAGAGTGGAAAATTTTTGAGTGTATTTGTGTTGTGTGTGTGTTGATTTTCCCTTTTGTAAAATTGGGAGGTCCTTGTGTGCATTATTGGCATTCTTTTGGCCTTGTTTAAAAACGACCTCAAACGTTTGCGGGAATGACTTACTAGTCGACTTGGAAAATTTTGCAAGAGTCGGGGGTCATCCCGAACACTCCAAAATATTTTTAGGACAATTTAAATGCACCCGGAAAGCAATAAAACGCACCCGACTAGACTTAACACGAATCAAAAATAAAATCCTCGAAAAGTTATAATATCGATAAAACAAAAATAAACATAGAAATTTGGGCATCCGTCGGGATCGTAGTCGTCATCGTTCTTCTTAAATCGTCAATCGTCAAGATTACGACCTCAAACATTGGTTTCAACCAAAATGATAAAATATATAGTAAATAAAATTTCTTAAAAATTTCAAAAATAGGCGTAACTTAGGGTAAGATAACTGACCTCGGTTTATGGGTATCACAGTTAAGGATTACCTAATGAAGACTAGGAAATAATAATCAGTAACTTATAGATGAGATGTGTTATAGTTTTGTATGACGAACTGTGTTTCAGATTATGAAGGATGAGTGTGGATACTTTCATTATCAACTAGTGAGTATTTAGTAAGGAGGAGAAGGAAAAAGGGTGTATAAAATTTCTAAAGTAATTGGGAATTGACTCTTGAGTCTTGAGATTTTGGAATATTGGTAGCAATAAGCAGAATAGATAGAATGGAAAGAAAGTTAGAATTGAATTGATGAACTAATGGAAAAAGGAATGCCAAAGAAAGAAGATCAACAGATTGTCGGATATTTTGAAATAAAATGGTAGTAGAAATGAGAGAGGTGAAATGTATGTTTTGTGGAACAAAAACAGTTATCGTATTTATCTAATTCTGCTTCCATTAGATCAGAGAATGTGTTAAGAATGCAAGGACCAGTGGTGAATGAATTTTTCAGACCAAAGAGAATTTAATTATTCTAAGAGTGCTGAGAGTGTCGCATATAGTATTTAAGGAATTTCACAAGTTGAAGTATTGATACAGTCTGATTTGAATAAGATGTATTATGATATCAGGAAGTGATCTGACCGTTATACATTTCAGATTTGAATATATGAGACTAATGGAGTTGTTTAAACAATATATGATATCAAGAAGATGTAATGATGTACTATGGAAGGTACAGTAATCTGATGCTCATTCTTTCTTACCATGAGCATAGGAGGTATGTAAGTGACTAGTCAGAATTATTGATAATCTTATTGTGTTTAGTTTAGTGTAACCTTGGGACATAGAGACATTATATTTTTGAATATTGGAAATCGTTGTGATAAGGTATGAGTACTGAATAAGGTTTTAACATAATATATGTAACTCAGAGACTGAGATTGACTTTTGAGTACTCGAGATCTTTACAGAAAGTGAGAAGAATTTAGTCAAGAAGAAAGAATATTATGTATTTTCAGAAAGCAACGGACAGAGTAAAAGGATGATTTGAACGATGGCAATTGAATTTGTGTTGATGTGATTGAAACTTGGGATGATGATATCTTTAATATTTCACTATAAGGACTAATGGAACCTAGTGAAGGTGAAATCTTTATGCGATGATAATTGCACATCTTAATTTGAGAACTTACATAATTGTGGGTCAAGTTATCAGAGTATTGAAGCAGGAATGAAACTGAGAAAGTGATGTAGAAGGAGTATGAATGATGAAGGAATATTATCATATTGGAAGGTGAAATTTGGAAGTTGAAGTGTAGTAATATTTGTGGATATGGTAATATCATAAGAATTGAGTTGAACTGGTGTGAAAGACGTGAGTATCTCTTGAGGATAAGAGGTCACATTGATTCTGGAAGTGAGAAAGTGTGAGTGTGAGGCGGGTTGAGCGTCGGGACGTCGCTCTCTTTTAGGAGGGTAGGATGTGACAACCCAAACCCATGGTCATTATTTAATTATATTTTTACGTATATTTTTGAAATTTTTAACGAGTTTGATTGTCATAACGATTGGTGATTTGACTTGGATGAATGTTGGAAGTTATACTTTTACGTTTTGACGAGTTGCGAGGATTATTCGTAATGACGATATCAACGGATGCCCGAAAATTTTACGTTTTTATTTTAGACATGTCGATGTTTAATAGTTTGACGTTTTTATTTTTAATTTCGTATTAAGTCGTGTCGGGACTATATAATATCATATTTTGTGTGCGTTTTAAGTTTTGAGAATTATTTTTATGAAACCCGAGACCCGTAAATATTTTCATAAGTGACTAATAGTCATTTCCCGCTTTTTAAAAAAGTAATTGCCTTTTGGTCCACAAAAATCACAATTGGCAAAAACTACCCTAAACTTTTCCCATATAAAAGGAAAAATAAAACAAAAACAGACACACAAAACACAACTCCACAAAAAATTCTCTCTCTCTCCCTCCACCCTTTCTTGTCCGTCACCCTACACCACCACAAAATCACCATTTCACAAAAATCTAGCTTAAATCTTTAAAATCTAATCAAAGACCCATTTCTATCTTTTGATTCTCTATATTTTGGTATGAAAATCTCTTACATGCATGAACTTTTTATAAAAACCCATTTTGATGAAAAATCATGTGTTTTGATCTTGTTTGATTGTTGTATGTAGGTGTTATTGTTGTTATATATTATTTTAAGTTGTTGCATGTTGAAATTTTTAGTTGGGTTTTATTTGATTTGATCATCTAGGATGATATAGTGTGTTAGGATTGAAAGTAGTAATATTAGGATGATTATAGTGGTAGGTGGTAAAAATTTGATTTTGAGTGATTTTTAAAGATGTATTTTTGACCAGAATATAAAAGTTAATTTTCAGAAAATATAAGTTTGAGTTTGATATGAACTAATTAGATATTGTTATAGAGGATGTCTTAGGCTTCGATTTGGTATAAAGTAGAACTTCTAGCTCCAAACGAGCGAAAAGTTATGATAGTTTGATTATTCGTGTACAGGGAGACGAGTATCGGCACGATATGTAATTGTTGTCGATATTTGGATCAAATCTCGGGGACTATAAAAAGGATCTTAAAATGGGTCAAGGACTGATGTAAAGTGATAAACATGATGATGTTGAGTCTATTTTCAAATATGAGTGTCGGTTTTGTAAAAGGAGTCAAATAAATAAGCTAAAAAGACTATGAGTTGTTGACGTAAAACTGTTTGGTTTTTGTAGTTCGAAGATGAGTCGGGCAGGGAACTTTAAAAGTAAAATATTTTGACCAACTTTTGGGAGGTCTTTCTATATATAGTAAGTGAAGTTTCTGATTAGTATCCTAAGCTATTGACGTGTTTTAGTAAGGAAAACAGTTTGGACGATTTATATATATATATATATATATATATATATATATATATATATATATATATATATATATATATATATATATATATATATATATATATATATATATATATATATATATATATATATATATATATATATATATATATATATATATATATATATATATATATATATATATATATATATATATATATATATATATATATATATATATATAGACAGTTTTTGAAAGAATAAAAGTATAAAAGTGTACGTAAGAAGAAATTATTAAATTGAGTATGGTGTGAGTTTAATTTTTACTTTGTGATATTTATTTCATTTTATTAAGTATGAAATATTATTTGGATGTATTATTAAAGGCACGTGTTTTATTTTGATAGATTGTGAAGTTCGTGTTCGCCGGGCATCATCAATTGTTGAAAGTCATCATACTACTGTTAATACTTCAGGTGAGTCTATAGCCTCGCTTTCTACTTGTTTTAATGATTTTAAAACCCACGAGGGGGATACATGCTATTTGAAGTAAAATGAACACATGTCATGAGTAATTGTTGGACCTGAATGTTGCCTTTGTTGATTTGAATTGTATAAGTACCTAAATTGCAAAAGTCCCTAAATTCATGAGCCGTTAACTATCTTCTGACTTGATGTTGTGAGTTGAGAATAGCCGCTTATTCTAATGATAGTACTATTGGGCTGACGACCCTATCTGAGACCAGGGCTTTACGCTAAGTAACCTCTGTGAAGGATAATTTTACGAGAATGAGAATGTGGTATACTTGCAATCGATACCCTATTAGGGGCACTGGAATTCTTATAGTCATGCTGGCATTTGGCGTGGGTGACTAAGTTAAGGGGTCGGTATCATGACTTTAATACAATTCATTAGCTATTGCTATAAGATGAAATGCCTGATTAATAGATTGTATGGCCACAATGCTATTAAACAATTATGAATGATTTCTACAATGTGTTCAAATATGTTTTGTTAAACCTATAGACTTGCTCACCCTTTGTGGTGTTGATTTTAAGCATGTATTTCAGGTACTTGAAGTTGTTGAGTTGCGGAACTTGCTGGAGAAGGATTGGGGGATTGCTTTTGTAGTAATTTGGTCTAAAACAAATTTCTTTCCCGTTTAGCATAAATTTATAGTATATGGTCCAGTATTTTGGTAAAAGGTTTGTCAATTTGTTAAGATCCTTGGGGAACCTAAACGCTATTCTGATATATTTTTAAACTGATTTTACTTGGGATTGAAGGTTTTAGACATTGATTTAAATTATTTCCTTATTTATTCCTAAATATACTATTTTAGGGTCGTATAAACAGTATTGTAAAAAAAGTTTGTGAATAAAACCCAATTGTGTATTTCCGCTGCGCAATTTAAAATTGGGGGTGTTATAGTTTCGGCTCACCAGTGGTTTCAGGGTCTCCTTCTGTTGGGTCTGCACTAGCACTCAGAAGCATAAGGCCTGTCATGGTCACGCTAATTGGGAGGTCATGACCTTTCTCGATTAGATCTATGGTTGGCATTGGGAGGTTCTCTAATTTGTGGAAAGAAACGTCAAACATCTCCTGCGCATATTTGGAATAAATCTCAAATCCCTCCAAAGGACCCCTTATTAAATTTTCTTTGGAAGCACGTTCCATGGAGAGACTAGATCCAAGCAGTAGCGCGGCATCATATACATCCTTTATTGCTTTGTCAAAAGGGGGTAAGTTCATAACACCTTTGGCCGTAAGTGTAAGACCATGTTTTACCAGCCATCGATTTTCAGTGCGCACCGCGGTGAGGTGCGGATATAGCTCTTCATCAAAATCCGCACTCATGAACTTCAGAGCTTCAGACTTCTTGGCCATGTCCTTCTGGAAGTTAATGACGAAATTGTCGCAATTCAGAGCAAGAGCATTCATGCCTTCTTTTAGTTTTGCCATGACCCAGCGGTTTTTGTCCTCTTGCTTTGCTCGCAGGCGGCGCTCACAGTCTAGGACCTCAGAGAGCGAGGATTTTTCGTCCTCTAAATATTGGCTGGATCCGACATTTATACTGGATACGGCGATACGGCGCGCAAGCGAGCAAATTTGATTTTTGCATTTACAATCTTGAGGTCTTGTTGTTCTGTTACTTGGCGGACCTCTTCGTTAACATGTGCTAAACGGTCGGACAGCTGGGATATTTTCTTCTTCAAGTGGGCAGCTAAATTTACTTCTTGGGCGGCATTTGTGTCTAGCTCCTTCATTAGTAGTTCGTCGGATATCTGGTGTAAATGTTGAGCGCGACCAAGGGGAGTTATGTGTTGCAGGAAGTCCCTGCAAACGTTTGCGCCATCAAGAGCGCATGAGCGAGTGCATTTCCAGGAGGGAGTATATCTGGTGCACTTCGAGGTACCTGCGTCCGCCTCGGTCGTGGAAGCAAGTGAGCTGCAAATTTAATGTTTTACGATTATTGGAGGTGTGTGAGTTGTTTATTATTACGAAATACTAAAGAAGGGCGCAGGAAGATACCTTGGTAGTTGTATGTTTTTCCGTGGCCTTGATGAGGCTCCCCAGGATGTTGCATTAGCACGTGGCCTTGTTTGCAATGTTCTCCCCCTTCTTGGAATTTGTTGCGTAGGGGAGCAGGGTAATTTTTGTAACTTGGCACAGGTATGTACCCTACAGATGGGCCGGTGTGCGAATCCTCTACGACACCAGGTTCTTCTTCATCTCCTTGACTCATTTCCTCTGACGGGGACTCTATGATGCATGGTACGCTTCGAATGGGGGTCGCATTTATGGCGGTTGTCATCTCGGCAGTTCCACTAGGTGTGGGAGAAGGAAACTCAAGAGCTATCGTTGGTTGACCAATGCGCCAAAAGTTTGATATCTCGATTAATGAGAAGGGTCGGGCGCGCATGGTCATGGCGGATGGATTTTCGCGCTTCACGAGCTGTGTGTAAGTTAACTCTACATTCATATGAAGGACGAGTAAATATACAGTAATGGTTTTTTTGGGAGCCAAATAAAAAAGACATAGCCACAAGAATAAGGGGAAGTGAACGAAATGAAGGTTTCTTACCATGGTCAAAGTCATCAAAGTACTGCGGAATGTGGTTGGCAGGAAGAATTGGCGTGTGGCTCAAACCTAGGGCGTATAACAGTGTCTCTGGATATTCTTGCATTGGTATCCGGTCAGCATTGATTGATTGTGTGTCTGCCTCGTTATACGAACCGACAATGTGGCTGTCATCCGTTATCATTGTCTCGGGGGTGCTGAAATCATGGTCGAATAGGAACACAACCTTGTCTACCCAGAAGAACTTGTCGGTCCACTTCTTCAGGGAATCTATTTTTTCTTAATAACATTGGAGTTGACCAAGGCGTTTCGTGAAGGTTATCCATCCGTTCATCCATGTGGGTCTATAGAAGGTGCGGAACAGGTTTATGGTTGGATCAAAAATTTTTAGTAGACGATTTATCTCAAAATTTGAGATTTTGGCGGCTCCTATACAATGTAGCTGGGAGAGGTGTATACTATAATAATTTAGTATGTCTATCAGAAAACGACTTAGAGGTATGTGGTTGTTGGAAAACTCAATAAACCTGGTATATACCAATCTTTCCGTCAGGAAAGCTCCCAATGTGCGCTTGTGGATCTGGCACAGTCGGATGAAGATCTGAAGAAACGTGGTACTTGGTGGTAAAACGGGAGAGCTCTTGTTCGGATATGCGGGACGTCACATCAAATAGTTAGGCTACCATTTTTTTCTCTTATGGGTGTCTTAAGCGTGGGCGAAGGTGGTATATTTTTGTTACGAATGGTGTTCCTAAAATTTTCAGCAATGGATGGAAAGATTTTTTGGAAAAGTGAAGTAAATGACTATCAGAATACATTTATATACCCTGTGGATGTAATGGTTCTTATGACACGTGTCTGTGACGTTTGGTTAATCCTATGGTGTCCGCTGATTACTTCTTCTGACATGATTTAATACTTTTCACGGTTTCCAATAAAGGACTGTGATAATGGAATATGACATGGAGGCTTATTTGCGGTAGTGACTATGGGGTTTTACTTCTTTAGTGGGCATCTGTGAGAGCGGGCCTTGTTGATTAATAGTCTAGTAGTCGCGGTTGGAACCTGCGACCACTTGACTGGGGGGACATGATGACGTATAGTCCCTAATCGGGCTGGATAGTCCGACACATGGGTACTACCTGCATCCATCAGGAATGGATTGGATACTTGTGCGATGTGCGCACATGGCCCGTAAGGCCTGGTAAGTCGATGTCGCACAAGAGGTTAGTTACTTAGCCAAGTCCTCGTCGCAGTGCGACATGATCAGATCGAATATAACTTATATTATAGTTATATTCGCCTAAGGGAAGGGGATATACACTTTCCTTAGTCGGATAATGAAGATCAAGCTATTTCAAGTCATTATCTCTTCCTTAGGCCGCAAGAATAGGGAGCCCATCCTGGACTCTCTTGAGTATAAAGGAACCCCTTCGGTTCCACAAAGGTACGATATACACCATACCATAAGCACTAATATACTCAAAACAATTACTTACTCTCACGCCGGAGTCTAATCGTGGGTAACAAACCCACGGTAAGCCTAACGGTGTCTGTTTAGTGCGCATGGTCCCAAAGCAAGTTTCACTTGGTGCGAGATCCGGAGTCCACAAGACCCCAAATTAAGCCTAATTTTGGTTAAGCTCGGTCTACCCCAACTTTTGCATCAACATGCAAGAACTTATGGAACGAGGCTTCATTCGACCGAGCGCATCTCCATGGGGCGCACCGGTCTTATTCGTGAAGAAGAAGGACGGCAGTATGCGTCTTTGCATAGATTATCGCGAGCTCAACAAGATCACCATCAGGAATAGGTATCCTCTACCACGCATTGACGATCTGTTCGACCAACTCCAAGGGGCTAAACATTTCTCCAAGATTGATCTGAGGTCGGGCTATCATCAGCTACGGGTTAAAGAGCAGGACATCGCCAAAACTGCTTTCCGTACTCGCTATGGCCACTACGAATTTTTAGTCATGCCATTTGGCCTTACCAATGCTCTAGCAGTGTTCATGGATTGAATGAACAAAATCTTCCATGAATCTCTAGACAAGTTCGTCATTGTCTTCATTGATGACATCCTAATATTCTCTAAGTCCAAGGAGGAACACAAAGACCATCTTCGTACAGTGTTACAGATTCTTCGCCAGAAGCAGCTGTATGCTAAATTCTCCAAGTGTGATTTCTGGTTAGACAAGGTGGCATTCTTAGGTCACATTGTATCAGCAGAAGGAATCACCATGGATCCAGCAAAGGTTGAGGCTATTACCAAGTGGCCAAGACCGACATCAGCGACTGAGGTTCGCAGTTTCCTAGGCTTGGCTGGTTACTACCGTAGGTTCGTAGAGAACTTTTCCCGTTTAGCACTACCATTGACCAAACTGATGCGGAAAGGGGGAGAAATTCGTCTGGACTGAAGAAAGAGAGAATAGCTTTGAAGACCTAAAGAAAAAGTTAGTATCTGCACCGATTCTTACTCTCCCATCTGGTACAGGTGGATTTCAGATCTATAGTGATGCTTCGGGGAAGGGACTTGGCTGTGTTCTCATGCAACATGGGAACGTGATCGCGTACGCTTCACGGCAGCTTAAGCCTTATGAAGAAAATTACCCTACGCATGACTTGGAACTTGCATCAGTCGTGTTTGCATTGAAGATATGAAGGCACTACTTGTATGGAGAATCAAGTGACATATTCACAGACCACAAGAGCTTGAAGTACATCTTCACTCAATGTGAAGTGAACATGAGACAAAGGAGATGGTTAGAGCTGTTGAAGGATTATGACATCAATCTGCAGTATCATCCCGGCAAGGCGAATGTAGTGGCAGATGCACTTAGCAGAAAGTCTGGAATGATAAATGACATTAAAATTGAGGAAGAAATTATAAGATACTTGGAGCGACTAGACATTGAGATCTTGGTACGTAGACAACACAGTTACTAGGCTAATCTTAGAGTGGAACCTGACTTACTCTCTAGGGTCAAGGAAGCTCAGAAAGACGATGGTGAAATCTGGGCGATAATTTAGAATTTGGAGAAGTAGATAGAATTTCGAGTAGACACAGACGGTATCCTATGGCAGGGCACAAGACTTTGTGTTCCTGATGATCAAGAACTCCAGAAAGCATTGTTAGCTGAGGCTCATAGCTCCCCATTCTCTATTCATCTTGGTTCGACCAAGATGTACCATGACATCAAACAATACTTTTGGTGGAGTGGTATGAAACAGGATGTTATGACTTACGTCTCCAAATGCCTTACTTGCCAGTAGGTTAAGATCGAGCATCAGCGATCTAGCGGTCTTCTACAACCATTAGATATTCCAGAGTGGAAGTGGGACAAGATCATCATGGATTTTTTTACCGGTCTTCCGCAGATAAAGAGGAAGCACGATGCGATTTGGGTTATCGTTGATCGACTTACTAAGTCAGCTCATTTCTTACTGATCCGCAAGGAAGATTTGGTCCGTAAACTCGCTGATACTTACAAGAAGGAGATCATGAGACTTCATGGTGCTCCATCCAGCATCGTCTTGGACACAGATCCTCGTTTCACTTCACGATTTTGGAGGAGTCTGCAGAAAGCTTGGGGTAAAAAACTTAAGCTTAGCACGGCTTTTCATCCTCATACAGACGGTGTAAAACCCGCATGCTTTTACCATGAATAGTGCCCTTAAGATCGTACGTCCTAGATTAAAACTTACCTTATTCAGTATTGATCACATTCATGTGCTATTAATCAAGTAAGTACATACGTGTATAACATGATAAGTATCGTTTACGTACGAACTCATGATAAGCAGTTAATAAGTATTTCACGGGAGCATAATTAAATCATGATCACCATTAAAACACGAACTAAAATAATCACATAAATACATATAATATAATTACGAGCACGTATAAATATATTAGGCACGGTAAATATTTAACGAGAACACACTAAACACGAACACCAATAAACACGAATGAACACTTAACTAATTAAAACACGTAAAACACGAACACGAGAACACACTTATTATTTAGACACGAAAAACATTTGGGTTACCCCATGAACCACGAAATTAGGGACAAGAAAAGGGCCTAGCCCATCATTTTTACTAAACAAGGGGTTAAGGGAAAAAGTCATTCATTTATCACATTTTATTGAAAACAATCAAAACCCTAATTTTGTTCTTCCTCTCCTTTTGTGGCCGCCACCTATAACACACCAAGAGGGGGTGTTCTTGTTGATTTTGATCTTGAATATTGTACAAGTGTTCGTGTTTGTTCATCCTTAATTGATCCACACATTCGGTATATCTTTTAACCTTTCTTTTTAATTCCTTCTTTTGATTTGATTTGGTAAAATTGATTAAGAACATGATGTTTTTAAAACCTATTTTAAAAACATAAAATAAACATGTATTTGGTTAAGAGGTAAAATCAAAAGGGTGTTTTACGGGTGTTTGGTTTAGCCGACGCCTAGACCGTGCCCCAAGGGGGTCACGGCTTGGCCTAGAAACCACCACCGAGACCATATGGTCCCGGGTTGGTGGTGTGGGTCCCACGGCAGCAAGGAACCAAGGGGAACCCCGATTTGGTTCGGTGTACGGTGTCGATATCATGCCCGGTTCACGGTTCGTTGGTTAAATCATGATTTATGCTACATGTTAATTTTATGAATTATGAACTTAAGATATAAATTAATTAATAACATGAGATATTAATTAAATCATGACTTAGGTTATTTTTAATTATTAATTTAGCATGATATTAATTTAACCTAAGTATTTTATGTTATAAGTTATAATTAATTAATTATTTAAAACATGCCTATAATTAATTAATTTAGACATGACTTAGGTTATGTTATTAATACATAATAATACACATTTTAACCTAAGTATTTTATTCCATTTTAATTAAAACATGTTATACTTTAATTAAAATGCTTAACCTATAGTTTAATTAAAATACATGAAATAGTAATTAAACTATACACTATATCATATGACTTAAGAAACAAGCTTATAAACACTTAGACTTATATGTTAGCTTATGTAACCAGCTTAATTCTAATTATGGAAACTTCTATTTATAGAAACTTAATTAAATAAGGCAACTAATCTATTAATGGAAACCTTCTATATATGGAAATCTATCTATTTCAGGCAGCTAATCTAATCATGGAAACCTTCTATATATGGAAACTTATTTAATTAAGGCAGCTGATCTATTTTTGGAAACTTTCTATTTTTAGAAACTAATCTATTTTAAGCAGTAAATTCTATTTTAGGAAACTTTCTATTTTAGGAAACTTTCTATTTTTGGAAACTTTCTATTTTTGGAAACTTTCTATTTTGGAAACTTTCTATTTTGGTAACTTTCTATTTTTGGAAACCTTCTATTTTTGGAAACTTTCTATTTTTAGAAACTTTCTATTTTTGGAAACCTGCTATTTTTGGAAAGTTACTTATTATTACACAGTAAGTATAATAATACATGAAATACCAGTAATACTTAATCAGATTAATCATAATACAAGATAAACACAGTTTAAGGCTTTAAACAGTAAACCATGACCTAAAACATACAAAGTAAGCTAAGATGAGACATAAAACCCAGTACGTAATCAGTGATTCGATACTTATACACGTGTGTATTCATGTAGCTTTAGTGATCCAGAAGTAGGAGTCTTTCTTCCGTTCATTCACTGGACTTGAGGTACGGATTCCCGTCCTTTCAGTATGGACATTCTTTCCTTATTAGGATTTCCCCGTATGCAGCCAACTGTTTACCCAGTATTTGTTTTATTGTTTTGAACTGCTTATGTTTAAATTAGCATAATCTATAGCCATATACAAGCATGACCAGTTTCACCTAGTTATGGAGGTACCATAACCATAACATTGGAGGCACCAATGTTATGACTTCCCCACGGCAGAGTGATTGCTCGTGGCGTCCCTTTTCAGTTTTGGCCATATTATTATATCAGGTGGGGCGTATGGGTGCATCCTAGTTACATGTTTTATTCAGTATTTCATGGTGAATGTGGTGTGTGCCTTGCATCCTTCACAAGGAGTTGATCCCTGATGAGATGGCATTTATACATGATCTCATCGTTCTTTTCGGGCTTTAAATGCATAAAAATGTCATAAAATACCATATATATGCTTGTGTTTGTTTACTTGTGTGTTTTAGGTATGGATATCGTGAAAAAGACAAAAGATCACAAGATACAAGGAAAAACGAACACGAGAAACGAAGCCGTACAAAGAACCGGGCCCTAATCATGGAATTTTCATCAAATACCCTTGAAGACTTGAAGACAATACAAGATTGATCCTCCAAGAATGAAGAAATGACACTTAAAACCCTTGTATATTGATAAGTACAAGTTTGGTCCCTTAAGTTTGTCAAAATTTGCAAAAAGGTCCTTCAAGATTGAAGAAATGGCAAGATTAGTCCCTCAACAATTTCAAATTGCCAATAATGGTCCCTCAACAAGTGAAAGACTCATTGAAGACCTTTGAAGATCAACTTTGTCCAAATTCAGCCCTTGAAATTACTCAAGATGTCAAAAATAGTCCTTGAAACATTTTTTGGAAAAGTTGGTGCCAAATATGTCAAAAGGTGAAAGTTAAATACAAAGGGAACAAGGATTTAGGGCTGAAAAACATGATATGCATAAAAACCCAAAACACAAGGACCATAGTTGCCAAAAAGGAAAGATTTAAAAGAAAAATGCGCCTAACACATGTGCCACCCCCAAAAAACGGATCAAATGACATTTACTGTTCATCTTTTACCCCAGGTCCGAATTTACTCAAACATGGGTTAATTTCTAATTAACCATGCACACACTTAATTCACACATGCCAAAACCCTTCCCACTCCTAAAAACCTGCATCCCACTCATGTGCACCAAACCCCCAATTCCCCAATCCACCAATCACATCATTCCTTTGTCCCCAAGTTATGTGACGTGGCAAAATGGACGTCCAAGATGATATGCTTTCTCACAAAGCAAAATTTAAAGGCCAAGATCAAATGAGAGGACAAAATGCACTCAAAACCATTCAAGGGCACATTTGGGATTTTCTTATGATTAGGGTTTAGTTTTTTCTATTCTAGATTGTTCTATAGGCTCTATAAAAGGAGACCCAAGTTGTGGTGATCCCTTTGTTCCAGTTTTTAAGCTTGCACATGTAATACCTTTTTAAAGAAATAAAAAGTTTGGTTTTTGAAATATTCAAGTGTAATTCCTTTTTTATTGTTTTTAAAAGTTGAGTGTTGTGTTAAGCTTAATTCTGAGTTCCAAGTTTTAATTTTGGTGAAGTGATTTGTGTTTCAAAACTTGTTTTCAAGTTTTTGAAAATTGGAAAATTTTGGTGAGAATTGTTCTAAGGTTTGGATGTTAAGAAGTTTGGATTAATTAGTGTTTTAAAACGTATTTAAAAGGCTGGTTAAGGTTTTGAAAGTATTTTGGAAAGAAGAAAAAGGAAACAAGAAAAAAATATATATTGATATATTATTTTGTTGTTTTCTTGTTTTGTGATTACAATAGGTTGAAGGCTTGTTGATTTAGTTCAGCTCCAACCCGAGTTGGATTGGAGGAGGGTTATACACCCTCTAGGGCTTTGGATGTAAAGCCCTAAGGTACAAACCTTGTTCCTTGTTTAAAGTTCATAAAAGTGCTAGTTTAGATGATCTTAAGTGATTTGGTGATTAAGTGTGTTTATATTGCATGATTTGTGTTCTAGTGTGTATGTTTACATGTTAGATGCACTTGGAATCAATTTGGTAGCTTTTGTAAGCATTTTGGTTTGATAATTTTGGTTTTAAGAAATTTAAGTGGTGTTTGGCAATAGGTTTAAGCAGGGTAAGAATTTGATTCATGTTTTAAATAGGTGTTAGTATAATTGAAAAAGGTTTGAGATAAATTGTTTTATTGTTGTGTAATCATTTGATCAAGTTTGGAGTGAATTTGGAGTGTTTAAAAAGGTAAAAAGGGTGTTAAAAATCTGCATAAGTGTTATCTTGCTTGTTTTTATGATCTTTGGTGCATTTGATTTCTTGAATTTGAGTGCTAAGTGATTTGTGCTTGTTTGTCTTGACTTCTTGTGATCAAAGGATCACAAGAGTGCCCTTTTGTCCAAAATATTCATCCAAATAAGCTCAATAAGCCCAAGTCCTCTTGGCTTAAAATCTCAAGCAAAACACAAGCTCAAACCTGCTTGTGCTAAAGTTCATAGCTGGCACGTTATACAAGCTGCGCCGCAAGACCTACACGTTGCGGCGCAACTGTAGGTGCTGCTGATCTTGGTGATCTCGCAACACTAGTTGCGGCGCAAGTCACAAACGTTGCGGCGCAACTAAGTGACTTTTATTTTTTTTGTATTATTTTAATATTATTTTATTATTTAATTTTCAAAATTTTATTTTTCTTTATTTTTCATTTTTCTTAAGTTCTATAGCATTAAATAGGACTATTTCCATTTTTTGATTATTTTTATCACTTTTAGATTTATTTTTATAATTATTTTAAGTTTAATTAGGTTTTTATCATTTTTAATCATTTTTAGGGTTTTAAAAATAGTTTTAATAGGTTTTAATTTTTAGAAAATTACTTTTTAGTCTTATAATAATATAAGTTGAGTAATTATTCAATAAAATCATATTTTTGACATTTGAATTAATTAAATTTAATTTTAAGGCTTTAATTAGCATTTAAAATTAATTATTTAATTAATAAAAGGTTTTAAAATATCTTTGTTGGATTTTTATTCTTTATTTATATTATTTTAGACTTCTTTTTAGTCTTTTTATTTTTTATATTTTGTTTTTTTGGTTTTAATAATTTTTAATTTTTGTGGTTTTTCTACGGTCTTACGTTTTGGTCGTAGTTTAATTTTCACGTAACCGTCTTTCATCCTCTCATCCCCATTCTTCTTAATATTAATCTCAAATAAATACAAGTTAATTCACAACACCATACCTCCTCGAGAACGAACTCACTTTTAGGGTCATTCACACACGGTTTTCCTAAATCGTCGTGCACGCTTACCCTATTTACGCTCTTTGTTTTCCTAAACAAGAGTTGTATTTCTATACAACTATCAAAATGGCGCCGCTGCCGGGGAGGTGTGTCGTGATTTAATTTGGAAAATTTTGTTTTTGATATTATCCATAATAGTATTTGTGTTAAGTGGAACTCCCTTAACACGTATTATCGGTTTTCTCGGTTTTTCTTTGTGAATATTATTAATATATTGTATTAAGTATCACAACCAAAATACAATATCTCCAAAAGTGTGAAAACACAACCTTGATTCGGGATTTCATCACTCGATCATTGTATTCGAATCTCAAACAAAAAGAAAAGGCAAAAATAGATAAATACTTTCGAGAAGCTCGATTTTGAAAGATACGAACTATAAGGTGGGTATAAAGCGGGTATTATAAAATATACCCTAAGGAAAAAGGCTCTTAAGTGCTTCGCGCCGCCTCGTTTCCCCGCTTGCTTGTGAGTATTTTGAGATTGAAAGCTAATCGAGGGTTTTGCCGCCCAAAGTATTAATACGTATACTATATTTGCTTGGTTTTCTTTGTGATTAAACCCTCGTGAACAATTTGGTTTTCACCAAAGTTCTAAAGTCATTCGAAGGCGTTCACTCCACGTGATCGTTTTCATTCCTTTGAGGCTTCTTTAATCAAGAGTTTGATTCGAGGAGAGATTTTGTAGATTGTTGTCTACGTAATACACCAAAATCCAAAAAATTAAATATCATCAAAAACACAAAAAAATTGAAAATCCACAAAACAACCAAAAAGAATCTTCTTTGCTTTCCCTCTATTTTCATAATTCTCTTCTTTCACCCTCTAAACGTTTAATTCTCGTAACACCGTTTATGTTGCATCATGTCTAATGATGAGGGATATTTTTCGTGTCCATATTGTGGAGGCCCACCCGATGGGGCTAATTGTTTTAATTGTGAAGTTTATGGAGGTCGAGAGGGTTATATCTATAACTCTCCTCCACGTGGTGATGGTGACAATTTTCAATCTAACGACCAAGGTCACCAACCACATTCGTCATTTGATTCGTCTTTTAATTGTGGTGAAAATCAAAATGAGGAAATGAATCTTAATGAATCTTTTTGTGATTATATGAGCCGTCATAACAAACTTATAGAGTCACTTCAAGAACACGTGGTAGATCTCGATAAGTATTACAAAGAGAAATTGGCAACCCAAGGGGAAACTTTCAAAAAAATGGAAAACGATTATGATACCCTTTTTGAAGAGCAACAACGAGTGTATGACCAAAGTCAAGTGATGTGGAGAGAATACGTAGATAAAATTAAGGATGATCACGCCAATGAGAAAGATAAAATTCTTTTAATGTTCGAGGGCTTAGTGGGGAAATTTAATTCATTGTCAAATGTGACCAATCCCAATCCCGTGGGAGAGGTTCAAGTTACTTCGACTCCTAAGACTCGTACGTCTCGTATTGATCCATATCTCTCTAATTTTAGAGTCGTGCAACCATCGTCATCAAGTAAGAACGTAGAGGCAACGAAACCGTCATCCAACGAAGTTTTGAAAAATGTTTGTGAAAATAAACCTAAGGAAAAACTCGTAGGATATTTGGGAGTTTTAAATCTTGTACCTTGTAAACCTAATTTTTCTAATGAAGATGAAATTATTGAGGATTTTCTAAATCAATATACACTTAATTTTGAAGAAATTCCAATAAATGATTTTAAAGAAGAAAAATGTGAAAAGGTTTTAAAGGAAATCATGAAACCCTCGTTTTTACAAGATGAACGAAAATTAATTCCGAAGGGACGTGTTAGTAGTTTTGCTAAAATGTTCGAGAGCCCACGTTCAATCCCTTCGAAGGACAAACTTGAAACCGTCAAGGCAAAATCGTCACGAGACGAGCCTTTTGCTCCTAATCCCACATCATGTGAGATTTTGGATTTATCATGTGAGAAGTCCGCCGATGGCCTTGCTCACATTGATACGTTTTTCGATATCGAGGTCGACACGACAAAGGCAAAATCTTCAATCGAAGAGCCTTCTATTCCTAGTTTCACGACGGTTGAAGCTAGTGACTCGATTATCGACGATCTTATTGCTCAACCTCTTCCACGAGGAAGAGAAGACGTTTTTGATCCCGATGGAGATTTTTCCGAGATCAAACGTATTCTTGACAACCCGCCTTCGATTTTCGAGTTTGATGAAGACCATTACGTTAGCCCGGAGGGGGATATTTTTCTAATCGATTCATGTTTTAAAAAGTCAAATCCTCCTCCCACCTTCAAGATAAATGTGAAAAGTTTAAGTGTGCCTAGATTTCTTTTAGAAACACCAAAAATTTTAAATTTAATCGACTTGGGTTTTCGTAATAATGAGTTAAAAATTGACAAAGGAAAAGATTTTACAAATGATTTGAAAATTTTTCCAACTCTAACTCCGTCATCACCTCGATTGATTGAATTTGCTACAAACGCGTCTACTCCTTTTGACGACGTTTTGTGTGGACTTAGTGTGGGGGAAACCCCATTTGCTTCCTTACACTTATCCACCGAGGACGAGATTTTTGACCCCGGTATCACGTTTAAGATAAAATCTCGGTCTTTCACCGAAGTAGTCACTAGAAAATCTTTCTACACTTACGGTGAGAGTTTACCTCGAGTAACTCGATTGTTTTACCCAACCAATGTCCCACCCTTCTACTTCTCATCTATTTTCTTCAAACTCTTTGAGTTTATGGCACATGTTGAAGTGGCGTTAAATTGTTTTCCCAATGGAAACGAGAACGCCATCTTTGACCCCGGTATTTTGCATCACTTAAGGACTTAGTCCTTTATACCGGTTGCTTTTTGGGCCTTGTTTACCATGTAAGCCCCATCAAAAATTGACCACACCATGATATCCCTAAATGTTCACATTTTGAGGGGATCGAGTCGAGCTCATGACTCGGTAATCAAAAACGAGGTGCCTCGTGGGGGAGATCCCATGCTTATCTTTATGCTTTATTGTTCACTAATAAGGGGACTTGTACCCTTCCAACTCGTTGTCTCGTGGTTGTTTGTGATTGTGTTATCTAGATCATCATCATCATCTACGATTGAAGACTCTCGTGTTCGTTTACGTGAGCCTCCATCGTTCGTTTGAAGAAGTTTTTCACGAATCCATGACATATCCTTTATTGTTCTAACAATTATCTTTTAGCATAATTAATAAACGGCTTTAGATATATTGTTGATCACCCTTTCCATGCTAGATCCTAAGCATTCGATTCTTCGTCTCTAGTATGGGGGTGCTCCACCTTTAGACTCGAAACATTGAGGACAATGTTTACTTTTAGTATGGGGGGGTGAATAGGTACTTGCTTTGCTACGCCCTCACGTTTTCCAATTTTCAATGTTTTGTTTTGCTAAATAAGGCTAAAAATAGCCAAATTTTAAAAATTTTTCTTAGTTTTCATAAGTGTTTTTAAGACACGAATGTATATTTTCCGATGGGTAGAATAAGAGTTAATTTTTGACTTGATGGGCATTTGGAGCCATTTACATTCCTTAACCCGCTCAATTCAAGTTTTGCTAGACTTTTATATAGGGAGCTTTAAAACGCGAAAGTCTTAATTCATTCGGGTTAAGAACAAGAACTTTTCGCAAGTTCCTATAATTGATTCTAGAAAGTCACTTATCAAGGGAACTATAAAATGCATTCTCTAAACTTGAAAAAGTCCAAGAAAGTGCAAGATCCTATAGGTGGCTTGAAAACCCAAAACTTTGATTTGATATAGTCTTAATGAAAGCTAATCCAAATTTGGCTTAATTTTGACTTGCATGGCTAAGTATTCGCGAGTCTCTTTAATTAGAGGTCTTTAAATAGTGAAGAACGAGAAATGATAGAGTTAGACAAGTGATCATGCTAAACGTAGAACATGAAAGTGTTCTTTCAAAAACTCATATGTTTTTAATTGTGGCTTTTTCTTCCCATAAGATCAATGCATTAGGAATAAAACATAATTGCAATAAGTAAGGTCGTACGATTTGAAAGGTTACTTAGCCTCTAGCGCAAGATCGTTTAAAAGTTGCTCGGGGTTGAATAGAGTTCATAGCCAAGGCATAACTTATTGAAACGGGACGCGAAGATTGGCGATCATCCAAAAAGGCCCTAACAAGGCATGAGGAGCTCTATTTTTGCTAAAGATCCAAAGATGATGTGAAGTATCATTGTTCCAAAATCAATATGAAGGATCAAGACACACGACGAGAAGCTATTACTCCCCTAAAGAATGGAGAAAGTCTATCCAAAAAGACCCTAACAAGGTATGAGGATAAATATATCCAAGTCCGAAAAGGAGGCGGATCGTTGTATATCAAAATCCAAAGTAAAGATTGAAGAAAAATGATGAAGTCGTGGTCCTATATGAAGAATCTCTCAAAAACGTCGAATGAAGAAATTCCAATTATATGAAGAGAAGACCATAATTTCGAGAACGTCTTCCCAAGATTTGAAGTATGAAGTACATGCCAAATATCGGTCCGAGAAAGGTCTCGAATCGTGAAACGAGTTATGCCAAGATATGAACTTAAGGAGATACACGAGAAGCCGTTTTAAAAGATTTTGTCCTTCGGCTAACTATTGATCAAATCGTGCTACTTTGCTTTCGAACTAATAACTACTTAAATAAGTCAATATGAATCACTTGTGATCCATGACAATTAGATAAAAAATGCTAGTAACCCATTTCCTTTTATAATAACTAGGATTGCGGGGAGAAAAAGTATTACACAATTTGGACGTATGAGTAGTGTTAGCATTGTGACTTGTACCAACAATGATCTTGTTTTTGCACTTAGCATGGAATGTATGACAATAAAGGATGACGAAATTTACTCTAAGGGACATTGACTTGTTTCTATTCTTTGACCCTAAAAGTCACATTTTGGTGATGAAAATCATACATTATGTCTTTACACATTCTCGTAGTATGTTGCAAGTCTTTTACTCTTCAATAAAGGTTAATAAAATTGAACTTTGGTGATGCTTAGATACTTTATTCTAGCATTGCGTGAGGGCACGGCAATGGCTTAGTATGGGGGAGTGATGAGATGGCATTTATACATGATCTCATCGTTCTTTTCGGGCTTTAAATGCATAAAAATGTCATAAAATACCATATATATGCTTGTGTTTGTTTACTTGTGTGTTTTAGGTATGGATATCGTGAAAAAGACAAAAGATCACAAGATACAAGGAAAAACGAACACGAGAAACGAAGCCGTACAAAGAACCGGGCCCTAATCATGGAATTTTCATCAAATACCCTTGAAGACTTGAAGACAATACAAGATTGATCCTCCAAGAATGAAGAAATGACACTTAAAACCCTTGTATATTGATAAGTACAAGTTTGGTCCCTTAAGTTTGTCAAAATTTGCAAAAAGGTCCTTCAAGATTGAAGAAATGGCAAGATTAGTCCCTCAACAATTTCAAATTGCCAATAATGGTCCCTCAACAAGTGAAAGACTCATTGAAGACCTTTGAAGATCAACTTTGTCCAAATTCAGCCCTTGAAATTACTCAAGATGTCAAAAATAGTCCTTGAAACATTTTTTGGAAAAGTTGGTGCCAAATATGTCAAAAGGTGAAAGTTAAATACAAAGGGAACAAGGATTTAGGGCTGAAAAACATGATATGCATAAAAACCCAAAACACAAGGACCATAGTTGCCAAAAAGGAAAGATTTAAAAGAAAAATGCGCCTAACACATGTGCCACCCCCAAAAAACGGATCAAATGACATTTACTGTTCATCTTTTACCCCAGGTCCGAATTTACTCAAACATGGGTTAATTTCTAATTAACCATGCACACACTTAATTCACACATGCCAAAACCCTTCCCACTCCTAAAAACCTGCATCCCACTCATGTGCACCAAACCCCCAATTCCCCAATCCACCAATCACATCATTCCTTTGTCCCCAAGTTATGTGACGTGGCAAAATGGACGTCCAAGATGATATGCTTGCTCACAAAGCAAAATTTAAAGGCCAAGATCAAATGAGAGGACAAAATGCACTCAAAACCATTCAAGGGCACATTTGGGATTTTCTTATGATTAGGGTTTAGTTTTTTCTATTCTAGATTGTTCTATAGGCTCTATAAAAGGAGACCCAAGTTGTGGTGATCCCTTTGTTCCAGTTTTTAAGCTTGCACATGTAATACCTTTTTAAAGAAATAAAAAGTTTGGTTTTTGAAATATTCAAGTGTAATTCCTTTTTTATTGTTTTTAAAAGTTGAGTGTTGTGTTAAGCTTAATTCTGAGTTCCAAGTTTTAATTTTGGTGAAGTGATTTGTGTTTCAAAACTTGTTTTCAAGTTTTTGAAAATTGGAAAATTTTGGTGAGAATTGTTCTAAGGTTTGGATGTTAAGAAGTTTGGATTAATTAGTGTTTTAAAACGTATTTAAAAGGTTGGTTAAGGTTTTGAAAGTATTTTGGAAAGAAGAAAAAGGAAACAAGAAAAAAATATATATTGATATATTATTTTGTTGTTTTCTTGTTTTGTGATTACAATAGGTTGAAGGCTTGTTGATTTAGTTCAGCTCCAACCCGAGTTGGATTGGAGGAGGGTTATACACCCTCTAGGGCTTTGGATGTAAAGCCCTAAGGTACAAACCTTGTTCCTTGTTTAAAGTTCATAAAAGTGCTAGTTTAGACGATCTTAAGTGATTTGGTGATTAAGTGTGTTTATATTGCATGATTTGTGTTCTAGTGTGTATGTTTACATGTTAGATGCACTTGGAATCAATTTGGTAGCTTTTGTAAGCATTTTGGTTTGATAATTTTGGTTTTAAGAAATTTAAGTGGTGTTTGGCAATAGGTTTAAGCAGGGTAAGAATTTGATTCATGTTTTAAATAGGTGTTAGTATAATTGAAAAAGGTTTGAGATAAATTGTTTTATTGTTGTGTAATAATTTGATCAAGTTTGGAGTGAATTTGGAGTGTTTAAAAAGGTAAAAAGGGTGTTAAAAATCTGCATAAGTGTTATCTTGCTTGTTTTTATGATCTTTGGTGCATTTGATTTCTTGAATTTGAGTGCTAAGTGATTTGTGCTTGTTTGTCTTGACTTCTTGTGATCAAAGGATCACAAGAGTGCCCTTTTGTCCAAAATATTCATCCAAATAAGCTCAATAAGCCCAAGTCCTCTTGGCTTAAAATCTCAAGCAAAACACAAGCTCAAACCTGCTTGTGCTAAAGTTCATAGCTGGCACGTTATACAAGTTGCGCCGCAAGACCTACACGTTGCGGCGCAACTGTAGGTGCTGCTGATCTTGGTGATCTCGCAACACTAGTTGCGGCGCAAGTCACAAACGTTGCGGCGCAACTAAGTGACTTTTATTTTTTTTGTATTATTTTAATATTATTTTATTATTTAATTTTCAAAATTTTATTTTTCTTTATTTTTCATTTTTCTTAAGTTCTATAGCATTAAATAGGACTATTTCCATTTTTTGATTATTTTTATCACTTTTAGATTTATTTTTATAATTATTTTAAGTTTAATTAGGTTTTTATCATTTTTAATCATTTTTAGGGTTTTAAAAATAGTTTTAATAGGTTTTAATTTTTAGAAAATTACTTTTTAGTCTTATAATAATATAAGTTGAGTAATTATTCAATAAAATCATATTTTTGACATTTGAATTAATTAAATTTAATTTTAGGGCTTTAATTAGCATTTAAAATTAATTATTTAATTAATAAAAGGTTTTAAAATATCTTTGTTGGATTTTTATTCTTTATTTATATTATTTTAGACTTCTTTTTAGTCTTTTTATTTTTTATATTTTGTTTTTTTGGTTTTAATAATTTTTAATTTTGTGGTTTTTCTACGGTCTTACGTTTTGGTCGTAGTTTAATTTTCACGTAACCGTCTTTCATCCTCTCATCCCCATTCTTCTTAATATTAATCTCAAATAAATACAAGTTAATTCACAACACCATACCTCCTCGAGAACGAACTCACTTTTAGGGTCATTCACACACGGTTTTCCTAAATCGTCGTGCACGCTTACCCTATTTACGCTCTTTGTTTTCCTAAACAAGAGTTGTATTTCTATACAACTATCAATCCCTCCTACCCAAACCAGTATATTAATTAGAGGCATCCCCTCTAATCAGCATGATGAGGTCACCCCTCCAAGTATTCATGCACGTGACCTTTTCATGACCTATATGGGCTATGGTATATTTATGTTAAAACAGTTTTCATAAGATAAACATAAGGCTTTTCAAACTATAAAACCAGTTTTCTTAATATTTAACCAGTCTACTCAGAACTTAGTCTTCCGTTGTTATATGTTACATGCTTATCCTATTTCATGCTATATTGTATATCCGTGCACTGAGCGTTTTGCTCAGCCGTTACTTTCCTTTCCATGTCCCAAAACGGCAGGTACCCAAGACTCGAGCATTTGGAGGACATGCATAGGATGGAAGCTGCCATAGACTTCTTCTCCTATTTCCTTCATATATTTATGCTTGTTTAGTCTTTCATTCAGTTCATTTACTTTCTTATGTTTTGGGCTTATGTTTAGGAACCGATGTTTGATTCCGGTTTTCCCTATGGTCATGTATGTTTTACTACATATTACCTTGCATGCTTTGATGACACGTCATAATTACGCGTGACATTCCATTTATCAAAATGGGGTGTTACAATTATGGTATCAGAGCCAAGGCTTCGACCTGTAGGCTCTAAAACTCGACCTGTGACTAGTGGGTAGTCACCAGGAGCTTCCTAAGCCAACGATTGTTATTCCACGTATTGATGTTTCAGCGCGTTGTTTTAACCATTATGTTTTCAGCACCTTTTTGTTTTAGCCATGACGTTTTCAGCACCTTGTTGTTTTCACCATGATGTTTTCACCAGTATCGTCTTACTAATATGGAATGAACAACCGTCATCCATACTTAGTTATGTGTCATTGTCTATGCATGATGTTCCTCGTGAACTGTGACGATGTGGACTGACCCCAGTAGTTCATAATTTTCACATAAAAAATTTTTTCTGTTATGTTTTGACAATGACTTTGAATTATTATGTTCCATGCATTCATGCATTTATATCATATGTCATCTGTTGCAGGAATTTTGACTAAGTAATGGTTGGTACAGGACTGGCCCTATTTAGTCGCATGTGCTTTTATCGAAACTTTTAACTTTGGGACCGACCCATAGGCGTCCCCTCTCCATGTCTTTTGTTTTGGAACCGACCCATAGGCGTTCCCTTGCACATATAAAGGTTTTATAAACTACGTTACGCATTCATGCACTGTTTTTCTTGCATAAAATTTTTCTCATGATTTAAATTGGCATAAATTTTTTTTCATGTCCCATCATAAGTTATTATGTTTTTATGTCAAGTATGCCTTCATACTGTCATGGTTAACTTCAGTTTCATGCTGATTATGTTATACACTTCTTCGTAATAGATGGTTTCATGTTTCCTCATGATAATTCCGTCTTCATGTTGATTATGTTTCACGCCTCTTTTGTTATTTACGTTGTCCTGCAAGACATTGTTAGATTCCTTGAATCATGCTTTCATGATAGTCATGGTTGGTTTCCATTGATCATTCTGTCAGGCAAATCATCGTTGAATTTTGTGTAACCACACTTTAGCGTTTCTATATGCAACCAGAATGATGTCTATGCTAATACTGCCAGGTTATCATGATGGTTTTCCTAACCGTTTAACCGGTTTACTTTCCTTAAATCATGACAAATGATCGAGCCCATACCGATCATTTCATGTGCATTCCATGTGTACTCCACGTACCGTATTTCATGTGTATTACTTGTACCTTAATCCATGTGTATTCCACTTGCAATACTTCACGAGTATTCGCTAGTCGATTCTAAATCATCTCAGGCGTATGTTCACTTGCTGATATTCTACAAGATTGTCGATGCCGCTCATAGCTTGGAGATGTTACTGAAGGTTGATGCTGCTGATGTTGGGAGACGCTACGAGATGCTGATGCTGATGCTGTTCTCAACCTGGAGATCCTAAAAGACGAAGATAAAGGCGTCGAAGCAAATCAATTGGACGAGAAGATGCTTCACCATCAGACAATTCCCATCAATCATTGTCCCAAATTCATAGTTACATGCCACACGTCATTCGGCTGTCATTTCAACCATATGAGTGCAAACCAGTACCAGCCGGCCACTCAGCTGAATAGTTACATGAGTCACGGTCATGAGAATGACCGTCATGGAACCGACAGACAAGATGATAGTAACCACTACTATGACAGCAACTATCCTAGAAATCGCAACCGAGGCTCCGGCCACGGACGTGATCAGACATACAAATGATCAGTAGTCCAACCGATCCGCAAATTCTGGCATATTAACCTAATATTTGTAGTTCTAATTGTTTCACATCTCGAGACACATGTCAAGACATCAGTCAAGACACATGTTTCATGTATACTTTCTGAGGACACATGTCAAGATACCAGTCAAGACATATGTCACGCTTACATTTCTCAAGACACGAGTCAAGACACATGACTCACGTCTAATTATGGAACATTTCTAAGAAATTCAGGGTACCCTCCAAGGGTATATCTATGTTGTTGTGCCATGTATTAATCAGGCCACAAGAATTTCAATACCATTATCGGCGCATCAGTGAGAACTGTCACGTTGCCGATGTCACTTTCATTTCTTTCACCATAGTTCATATATTCATAACCATGAAGGACACCTTTCGTATTCCCACGCATACGAAGGTTTTCCTTCAGCTTAATGATAAGATCCAAGCTGCTAACGCATTTCCTCGGACAGACATGAGATGAATTTTATCCTAATTATGTACTATGAACACCACACCATGCTATGATTCCTAATTAAGTACAGTAATGTTCAGGCTCCTGAATACATTCAGCTTGATTTTCCATCAGGAAAATGTGTACAAATTATCTATGCTTTTCAAGCACATGCTTTGTTAGCCATATTGCTAAAATTTTCTAGCTGTCAGTAACACACGACTACTAAGGTCCTTTTACGCATAACCAACGGATTATTCCAAAATTGTTCCTTACACTCCAGAAGAACCTTCAAGGAGAAGGATGGTACCATGAGATTATGTGTGGACTACCGTCGACTTAGACAAATCACCATTCACGACAATTATTCTCCTCCACATATTGACAACATGTCCAATCAACCGTATGGTGTTAATCACTTTTCCAAGATCGAACTCACGATCATGCTGCCAACAGTGACGAGTGAAAAAGCAGGACATGTCCATGACTGCTACTCGTACACGACTCGGTCATGCTAGATTTATGATTTTGAATTAGTCTCATCAATGCTCCAACCGCATTATGGACTTAATAAATTGAGTTTCCATGAACTCCTAAACAAATTCATCAGCGTTTTCATTGAGGATAACCTGATTTCCTCTAAGCCTAGAGAAGAACAGGAAGACCATATCTGCACTATGTTGCAAATTCTTGACAAGAGAAGTTTTACCCTAGAAATTTTCCAATATCAATTCTGTTTCATTACAGTGACACGCTGAATCACATGGGTTTCTATGGTTAATCTTACCATGACTCAGCTTATGCGTAAAGGAGAGAACCCTACACTACATTAGGTGTTCTATAAAATTATACGCTAGGAGAAGTCTAGATTCAGAGACTCAGAGTTTCGCAAACTCCTAGGTATCAAGTTCTACGAAGCAAGATACAGTTACGTTCATATCTAGGTACCTGACATACCAACAGGTTAAGATAGGACACCAACAAACTGGGATGTTTTCATCATATGAAATTGTGAATCGAAAAGGGACAAGATCTCCATGGATTTTAGTTACCAGATTTCAGCAAACTCAGAAGAAGCATGATGCTATTTGGGTTATCGTCAACAGTTTGATCAAGTCAGCAAAATCCTTACATCCGTACGTATTTCAGAACCAACAGATTGAACAAACATGTTCCAGCCAAGGCTCATCCGATCACTTGGCAATCCCTCAGCTATCGGGTCAGACAAAGATTCGTAATTGTACTCCTAACTTACTTCACGTCTTCATTCTAATTCCACGACTTGCTTTCGCGCTCACGTTCATGACATTATTCACGTTCATGATCGTATTTTGGCTTACGATTTTACGTTCATTTCTTTTCTCGTTCTGGGATGTTTGCAAGAACTTGTGAGACCAGACCCAAGTTTAGTATAACACTCCATCATCAGATAGACATTTCACGTCATATTCCACGTCTCACCTTGTAGCGTTTGGCGTTACCGCCATTATATTCTATGATCACGATATGTCTCACATGTCATGTTCATTCCACGTTCCTCATATCATGATCAAAATAGGTTACACGTATCATGGATCACGATATGTTTACTCATACTACACTCGCCATATCTCCACGTAGCACGTTCAAAATTTTTCACGTATCACGTTCAAAATTTTTCACGTATCACGTTCAAAATTTTTCACGTACTACGTTTCTTTATGACTCGCGCATCGTTTCTAGTTATCAGTTAAGTCAGATGGTCTTGCATCGTAACGTGTCAGTTACCCTTGCACGTTAACTCTTATTTTTCTCGATCAAATTTAGGGGATCTACTTTCCGTTGATAACCAAGAATTTCTTCGTATTCCAAGTCAAGGTCAGGAGGACCAAGATTTATCATTAGTGTTAGGATCTTCTGAAGGAACCGTTCCAACAGGGAGGCCACTTGGAAACGGACAAGTTCATCCGGACTTCTTATCCATTTTTTTTTCTCTTATCGATTTGATACGTCCTTTCAGTCACGTCACGTTCCATGTCTTTTCAAGACATGTCACGTTCCACGTTCCCTTCTACCATGTCACCTTCATTTCCGTTATTTTGCATACCTTTCCAGTTTGATTCGGGTATGTTTCGCTTCCAGTTTCTTTATCTATAATTCGGGGACGAATTATTCTTTTTAGGGGGGAAGAATTGTAAAACCCGCATGCTTTTACCATGAATAGTGCCCTTAAGATCGTACGTCCTAGATTAAAACTTACCTTATTCAGTATTGATCACATTCATGTGCTATTAATCAAGTAAGTACATACGTGTATAACATGATAAGTATCGTTTACGTACGAACTCATGATAAGCAGTTAATAAGTATTTCACGGGAGCATAATTAAATCATGATCACCATTAAAACACGAACTAAAATAATCACGTAAATACATATAATATAATTACGAGCACGTATAAATATATTAGGCACGGTAAATATTTAACGAGAACACACTAAACACGAACACCAATAAACACGAATGAACACTTAACTAATTAAAACACGTAAAACACGAACACGAGAACACACTTATTATTTAGACACGAAAAACATTTGGGTTACCCCATGTGGGCCCCATGAACCACGAAATTAGGGACAAGAAAAGGGCCTAGCCCATCATTTTTACTAAACAAGGGGTTAAGGGAAAAAGTCATTCATTTATCACATTTTATTGAAAACAATCAAAACCCTAATTTTGTTCTTCCTCTCCTTTTGTGGCCGCCACCTATAACACACCAAGAGGGGGTGTTCTTGTTGATTTTGATCTTGAATATTGTACAAGTGTTCGTGTTTGTTCATCCTTAATTGATCCACACATTCGGTATATCTTTTAACCTTTCTTTTTAATTCCTTCTTTTGATTTGATTTGGTAAAATTGATTAAGAACATGATGTTTTTAAAACCTATTTTAAAAACATAAAATAAACATGTATTTGGTTAAGAGGTAAAATCAAAAGGGTGTTTTACGGGTGTTTGGTTTAGCCGACGCCTAGACCGTGCCCCAAGGGGGTCACGGCTTGGCCTAGAAACCACCACCGAGACCATATGGTCCCGGGTTGGTGGTGTGGGTCCCACGGCAGCAAGGAACCAAGGGGAACCCCGATTTGGTTCGGGGTACGGTGTCGATATCATGCCCGGTTCACGGTTCGTTGGTTAAATCATGATTTATGCTACATGTTAATTTTATGAATTATGAACTTAAGATATAAATTAATTAATAACATGAGATATTAATTAAATCATGACTTAGGTTATTTTTAATTATTAATTTAGCATGATATTAATTTAACCTAAGTATTTTATGTTATAAGTTATAATTAATTAATTATTTAAAACATGCCTATAATTAATTAATTTAGACATGACTTAGGTTATGTTATTAATACATAATAATACACATTTTAACCTAAGTATTTTATTCCATTTTAATTAAAACATGTTATACTTTAATTAAAATGCTTAACCTATAGTTTAATTAAAATACATGAAATAGTAATTAAACTATACACTATATCATATGACTTAAGAAACAAGCTTATAAACACTTAGACTTATATGTTAGCTTATGTAACCAGCTTAATTCTAATTATGGAAACTTCTATTTATAGAAACTTAATTAAATAAGGCAACTAATCTATTAATGGAAACCTTCTATATATGGAAATCTATCTATTTCAGGCAGCTAATCTAATCATGGAAACCTTCTATATATGGAAACTTATTTAATTAAGGCAGCTGATCTATTTTTGGAAACTTTCTATTTTTAGAAACTAATCTATTTTAAGCAGTAAATTCTATTTTAGGAAACTTTCTATTTTAGGAAACTTTCTACTTTTGGAAACTTTCTATTTTTGGAAACTTTCTATTTTGGAAACTTTCTATTTTGGTAACTTTCTATTTTTGGAAACCTTCTATTTTTGGAAACTTTCTATTTTTGGAAACTTTCTATTTTTGGAAACCTGCTATTTTTGGAAAGTTACTTATTATTACATAGTAAGTATAATAATACATGAAATACCAGTAATACTTAATCAGATTAATCAGAATACAAGATAAACACAGTTTAAGGCTTTAAAAAGTAAACCATGACCTAAAACATACAAAGTAAGCTAAGATGAGACATAAAACCCAGTACGTAATCAGTTATTCCATACTTATACACGTGTGTATTCATGTAGCTTTAGTGATCCAGAAGTAGGAGTCTTTCTTCCGTTCATTCACTGGACTTGAGGTACGGATTCCCGTCCTTTCAGTATGGACATTCTTTCCTTATTAGGATTTCCCCGTATGCAGCCAACTGTTTTCCCAGTATTTGTTTTATTGTTTTGAACTGCTTATGTTTAAATTAGCATAATCTATAGCCATATACAAGAATGACCAGTTTCACCTAGTTATGGAGGTACCATAACCATAACATTGGAGGCACCAATGTTATGACTTCCCCACGGCGGAGTGATTGCTCGTGGCGTCCCTTTTCAGTTTTGGCCATATTATTATATCAGGTGGGCCGTATGGGTGCATCCTAGTTACATGTTTTATTCAGTATTTCATGGTGAATGTGGTGTGTGCCTTGCATCCTTCACAAGGAGTTGATCCCTCCTACCCAAACCAGTATATTAATTAGAGGCATCCCCTCTAATCAGCATGATGAGGTCACCCCTCCAAGTATTCATGCACGTGACCTTTTCATGACCTATATGGGCTATGGTATATTTATGTTAAAACAGTTTTCATAAGATAAACATAAGGCTTTTCAAACTATAAAACCAGTTTTCTTAATATTTAACTAGTCTACTCAGAACTTAGTCTTCCGTTGTTATATGTTACATGCTTATCCTATTTCATGCTATATTGTATATCCGTGCACTGAGCGTTTTGCTCAGCCGTTACTTTCCTTTCCATGTCCCAAAACGGCAGGTACCCAAGACTCGAGCATTTGGAGGACATGCATAGGATGGAAGCTGCCATAGACTTCTTCTCCTGTTTCCTTCATATATTTATGCTTGTTTAGTCTTTCATTCAGTTCATTTACTTTCTTATGTTTTGGGCTTATGTTTGGGAACCGATGTTTGATTCCGGTTTTCCCTATGGTCATGTATGTTTTACTACATATTACCTTGCATGCTTTGATGACACGCCATAATTACGCGTGACATTCCATTTATCAAAATGGGGTGTTACAGACGGGCAATCAGAGTGAACGATTCAGACATTAGAAGAAATGTTGAGGTCATGTGTGTTGGAATGGACGGTAGATTGGGACGATTACATATGTCTGGTAGAGTTTGCATACAACAACAGTTGGCACGCGAGTATTAAGTGTGCTCCATTCGAGATGTTGTATGGCAGGAAGTTTCGCGCCCCAATCTGCTGGGATCAGGTTGGTGAGCGAACACTTGAAGGACCAGAAATGATAGAGTTGAACAACAAGAAGGTCGTAGTATCTAAGCAGAAATTACAAGAAGCACGGTCACATCAGAAGACTTATGCCGACAAGCATCTTAGGGACTTACATTTTAACGTAGGAGATCACGTCTTCCTTAAGGTATCGTCGGCACGTGGTGTTAGACGTTTTAGAATCAAAGGGAAGCTCATTCCTCGATTCATCGGATCGGTAGATGTCATTGAGCGAGTCGGTGAAGTATCTTATCGTTCAGCGTTACCTCCGCAGCTTTCTATGTTCACGATGTTTTCCATGTGTCCTTACTCAGAGGGTACAAGTATCATCCCCTTCACATGGTTCAGTTTCAACTGGAACTGATCCGTGAAGATCTTACCTTCATAGAGGAACCCGAATGAGTTCTTGATAGGCAAAACAAGTCATGAGGAGGAAGATGATTCCATTCGTCAAAATCCTTTGGAGGGATCATACCGAGCGAGAAGCCACTTGGGAAACAGAGGAGTCTATCTGGGCTTCATACCCTCATTTCATATTTTGAATTCGGGTATGTTCCTCTTTTCTAGTTTACGTTACCTATAATTCGGGGACGAATTATTATTTTTAGGGGGGGAGAGTTGTAAAACCCGCATGCTTTTACCATGAACAGTACACTTATAATCGTACGTACATGATTAAAACTTTCCTTTTATAACATGTTTACGTTTCACGAATAGTAATTACAAGTATTACGTATGTCTTATTACACGATAAGTATTTACGCATATTAATACACGATAATTATTATCAACAATAATTATAATCACGAACATGAAAAACATGAACGTAAATAATCACGAGCATATTATTATGTATTTACGTAATTATGATTACGATTACGTATGAATATATATTATAACACGAACAATTAATAAATAAATCATGTAAACACGACCACGAGAATACGTAAATATTTAGAACACGGCAAACAATGGGTTTCCCCTTGTGGGACCCACCTACCCGCGGAAAGACAAAGCAAAGGGGCCAAGCCTACTTTGATTTTTGCTAAAATAGAAAAAAAGGAAAACATGTTTTCATATTACAGAAGATTTTAAAAATAGAACAAACCCTAGCCTTTTTTTCTCTCCTTTTTTGGCCATCGGTTTTAACACACAAGGAAGGGGTGTTCGTTGATTTTTGTTGATCCAATTCAAGTGGAATCATTCGTGTTATCGTTCTCTTTTTGTTTCACGCATTGGTAAACCTTAAACCTTTTTCTTTTTAATTCTTTTATTTATATAGAACACATGAAATCATGATAAATTAAATAACAAGATTAAAAACATGTAGATCTGATCATGGGGTAAATAACATGGTGGTTTTTGGGTGTTTTGGTTCGGCCGACGTAAGGAACCGAGAGCCGAAGCTCTCGGTGGTCTTTGATTCACCACCAACCGAGACCTCATGGTCTCGGTGTGGTTTGGGTGTCTCGGCCGCAAGGGACAAGGCACCCCGACGCATGTCGGTGTGGCCTTGTGGTGTTGTTGGGGGTCTCGGCTGAAAACAAACAAGCACCACCGGCTTAAGTCGGTGGTGGCTTTACACAAACAGTAGCAACCGGCCAAGCCGGTTCGCCACTGTTAAGGGGTTGGTTGTTTGGTCCGGTTCAACGGTAAACAAGGTCTGGTTCACCACATGTCTACATTTAAAACACGGGTTTGGTTCGCGACATGTTTAAATAAAATAATACATGGTCCAGTTTATTATTTTATTTTACAAGTTTAGTTATTTTTACATGTGCTTAACTTTTACAAGTAATTAAATTAATTCAAATGTTATATAGTTAATTTAATTAAAACATGACTTAGGTTTATTATTATTAATAATAATACATGATTTTAACCTGAGTCTTTTTATTATTTAATTTAGACTAAAGTAATTAATTAGTTATTAAAACATGACATGTAATTAATTAATTTCCATGACTTAGGTTATATTAATAATAAATATTAATACATGTTTTAAGCTAAGTATTTTATGCACTTTAATTTAATTAAGTTGTGCTATATTTAATTAAATCTTATAACATATAGTTTATTTAATTTACATGTATTAATTAATAAACTATACCATTAATCACATGACTTAGAATATTAATCAGTAAAACTTAAGCTTATTTTATTAGCTTAATAATCCAGCTTATTTCTAATTATGGAAACATTCTATTTTTAGAAACTTATCTATTTTAAGCAGTGAATCTATTTATGGAAACTTTCTATTTTTTGGAATTTATTTATTTTAGGCAGCTATTCTATTTTTGGAAACTTTCTATTTTTGGAAACTTTCTATTTTTGGAAACCTGCAATTTTTAGAAAGTTACTTATTATTACACAATAAGTATAATAATACAAGAAATATAAGTAATACTTAATCAGAATATCCAAAATACATGATAAACACAGCATAACGTTAAGATTAGTAAAACAAGACAGGAACATATAAAACAAGCGAAGACATGATATAAAACCAGTTACGTACTTAGTAATCAGAATACGTATACACGTGTATTATTTATGTAGCATTAGTGAGATCGAAGTAGGACTATTTTTCGTTCGTCTTCTTCGTTCACTTGACACAAGGTACGGATTCACTGTCCTTTCAGTATAGACATTCTTTCCTTATTTGGATTTCCCCTTATGCAGCCAACTGTTTTCACAGTATATGTTTTATATGTTTTGATTTGCTTATGTTTAATTAAATGCCTAATCCATATACATGCATGACAAGTTTCACCTAGTTATGGAGGTACCATAACCATAACACTGGAGGCACCAGTGTTATGACTTCACCACGGGGAGTGATAGCTCGTGGCGTCCCTTTCAGCTTTTGGCCATATTATTATGTTATCATGTGGGGCGTATGGGTGCATCCTAGGTTACATGTTTTACATATTATTCAGGTGAATGTGGTGTGTGCCTTGCATCCTTCACAAGGAGCTGATCCCTCCTACCCAAACTTATATTAATTAGAGGTAGCCCCTCTAATTGCATGATGAGGTCACCCCTCCAAGTATTCATGTACGTTGATATTTCATGACCTATATTGGCTAATGGTAAACATGTTAAACAGTTTTTATAAGATAAACATTAGGCTTTTCAAACTATAAAACCAGTTATACTAGGTTTTCCAGGATTAATCAATTTCGCTGCTATATGTTGTATATGCTTATGTTATTCATTCTATGCTTGTATATACGTGCACTGAGCGTTTTGCTCAGCCGTTTTCCTTTCATGTTCCAAAAATGGCAGGTACTCAGGGACGCTCGTAGACTTTAAGTGTACGTGCATATGGATTGGAAGCTTTCTAGCCTTCATCACTTTATGCATTTCTTCATACATTTTGCTACTCATTTCCATGGACATTGTTTAGTCCTTTTCATTTACAGTACTTATGTTTGTGTGTGATGAGCTTTACTTTGGGGTACCGATGTTTGTTTCCGGTATTTCCTTTTTGGTCATGTAATATTTAAGACATTTATCCTTGTATGCTTTGATGACACGCCATAATCACGCGTGACATTTCATTTACCAAAATGGGGTGTTACATATATTAACTAATTAAGCTATAAATAAACTAAAAAAAGTGGCTAGACAAGTTGGTTAGCACGTTGGGCAGTGAAAGTCTAGGTCTCGAGTTCGAGCCCCATGGTGGTACTTTTTGTGATGTTTATTATTTTGGACAGATTTTTGTTAAAATACCCCTCCAAACAGTTCGATTGGATAGGTTTATATATCAGATTAGATAAATTCAATAATAACTCAGCAATAAACTTACTCACTAGTAAAGTTAGAAATATAATTTAGCAAAAATAAACAATCAATGATAACCAGTAAAAATCTAATAAATCACTTCTAAGTTACATCAGCAAAACAAAATTAAACTAATCAGTACCACCAAGTTCAACCCCATAACACTTATCAGCAGCCCAAATCGTGACTAGTTATCAAAATTCAAATACTCAATAACAGATTTAAACAAATATTCAGCAACTTATCACTAACCAGTGTTCATCAATATCAGACTATACCAATAATCAACAATCAAACTATGCTTATCCTAAAACTTAACATTAAAATTCCCAACTTAAATCTAACAAAGATCCAAACAAAATTATTCCTAACTAATATCAACAAATCTAAAAGAACTAATTATCCATTATAAGCAGTTCCAAAATTATGCAAATACCAAACCTCCCTATTTAGCAGACTAATGAATATTAGTTTTAACAAATAGCTTTTATAATAAATCTAATGTAGAAACATTTAAATCCTCAAACACAGTAAACTAAAACTCAGTATATTACGTTTTAGCAAGCATCATTTAATGTGAAACTTAGAAGATAAAAATAATCACCAAGCAGAGTTCCAAACAACATAATCAATCTATATTCAGCATTTACTCAAATGTCATCAGCATACACATAAGCAGATATACAAACATATAATTCAAACAAATTAAACTAAAAATTTATAAATGAAAATAACATGAGATTAACATTTATTTGATGAAACATTTGAAGTTGAAGGTAGGCGCTGAACCACCTTAAACACGTCACCACCATTCGACACCATCTCGAGTCACGAACCAAACTCGAACCAAGTTATTTCTTCGAACACGTCACCAACATTACACCACCATCGAACTAAATAATTCGATCCACTTACTTTTTCTTAGAAGTTTAACACTGGTCAAACTTCTTATCCCAATCTCACTTTAATTATTTAATTAAAGCTATTTAAAAAGCTCAATCAAATAATTTTTTAGTTATAATGATTAATTCAGATTAAGATGCAAAAACAGTAAAAATTAAAAGATTAAATGAGAGATTCAAGAATTAAAATTGAAGTTTTCATTAAATCAAAATAGAATTACATTATTTAAAATAAAATACAAGCCTAATCTAATTTTAACATTATAACACTACAAGTAAGAAAAGGATAATTTTACACATATTTTTGGGGGTTTTTATAGGCAAACCCCAAGCCCTCTTGGGTGAGTTTGTTGAGTAGCAAATCAAATCTTGACCCTTGATTTCATCTTCTCTTTCTCCTTTTTGATCACACGACTGAAAATCTTCTTTCTTTCACTCAGGTCGCCAGCGTGGCAATCTTTGTGCTAGTTGTGCTTCTACAAAGCTGATGTGGCTTATTATGATTGGTTCTATGATTGGATGGATATGTTTCCACCAATCACAGAAGAGAGATGACGAGAGAGGGATGCCACCTGTGCCTGGGATTCCATCTTCAACTTCCTAAAAATATAGGGGTTTATTTAGAGGCACGTGTGAATCAAACTCCAAGTAATAGTAAAGCCCCAAAATTGATAGGGTTTGTGGTGGTGAAAGGTTATTTGTTTCTGCGTTTCTTTTTCTCTCACTTAGGTTATAACTAAAGGGTGGGTGTGAGTGTTTTGACCAAAGTCAAAAAGTGGAGTATATATATTCTTAACCGTCCCATACTCTTTACCCTAATGGGCCTTTGATCCATGTATTACTTCCCACATCTTATAATTATTTGCTATTGGTCTTGGAAAAAATAATACTCCACCGTTTCTTCATTCTTTGTCTCATGGGCTTTTGGGCCCGAGATACTCTATCCGTCCCATAAGTTATTGCTTTTTGGCCATATTTTAGGCTTTGACTCCCTTTTGCAATTGTTAATTCCACAAATGGGCTTTTGGGCCCACTAAGCATAAGTGGGACCCACAACGCCCAATATCTTTATAAAACTTAAATCCTCTAAAAACGAACTCAATTTTTGGCTTCTCGATATTTTCTTCAAACTTGTGTCGTTTTTTGTCGGTTTTCGTGATCTTCGGTACCTACACACACGAAACAAGAAATACACATATACAAGGCAATATTCATATATTTTAAGTTCATTTATTGATATAAATGATATGAGTAAATCCACTCATATCAAACTCCCCCTTGCTAAGCAATTGTCGTGTCCTCACGCAATGATAAAATAAAGCTACTAACTAAACTTTTATTTGACTTTTGACACTTTATTTTGCGAAGACATGATGTAATGCTTTCATTATTTGAAAAATAACTTTTAGGATCATAAAACTCAAATAGATTCATCTTCCTCGACTTTTCACTTTTCCAAGCCAAGTTTAAAAACAAGACTATTGTCAATCATAAGTCCCAATTTTAAGACCACTCATACAAGTAAATTATGTAAAACTCGATCTCCTTTTATTCCTAATTGTATCTCTAGATTTTAAATATTGTTATTTACCCAAAGGCTCATTTGACTTATTTGGTATTTATTAATCCAAAAATGAAGGCAAAAACGTGTAAAATCAACACTCAAAACCTAACATCGACTTCATAAACCGTTGTCACTAAAGAAAGCCCACATCAAGGATAACTTAACACGATTTGAGGGATAAATCCCCGGATCCGAAATTTGGCTAATAAGACTACTTAAAGCAACAATAAATCCTCCAAAGTCAATTTTGACCTTATTAATGGAGTTAGCAACAATTACACATACACCTTGAGGCTCTTTAAGAAGTAAAAGTGCTCCTTATTTATAATCCACACCCGAAGGCTCCTTGGACATAAACAAGGGAATTAACATTCACCATCCCACCTTAAGGCTCATGATGATGAAGCAATTTTTATTAAACACGTCCCCATGCCATACACCCTAAGGCTCTAATGAAAAGGTTAGTGCTACATGACTCCTACCCGAAGGCTCATAGAGAACATGTTTTTATTTATTCTTCTTATTATTATGATATATATAGTAAGCCAAATTTCCACAATCCTATGAAAATAGTTCATGACGCTGACACCCTTAATGTGTTCTCACTTTAATTACAAGGGAAGAAAAAGAAGGAGTTACGAGTTAATATATTAAGTCCAAACCCCTAAAAACTTCATTTATTAAGAAATTAATTATTCAAGTGTGAAAAATAAATACGAGGAGATTAAATCAAACACAAAAATACTTATACAAGGAAGAATTAACCTCAAAAACTTATGATTAAACTTTATCATTTCTTGTTCTCCATATTGTAAAATTTCAAAGATGTAAAATTAATGGATACATAGCCTATTAAATCAAAGTTTTGGGTTTTCAAGTCATCTATAGGATCTTGCATCTTCTTAGACTTTTTCAAGTTTTAGAATTTACGTTTTAGAGTTCCCTTGATAAATGACTTTCTAGGATCAATTATAGAACTTGCGAAAAGTTCTCGTTCTTAAACCCGTATGAGTTAAGACTTTCGCGTTTTAATGTTCCCTATATAAAAGTCTAGCAAAACTTGATTTAAAAACGTTAAGGAAAAAACTAAGGTAAAAACCGAGTCGAGTCAAAAACTATTTGTATTTTCACCAACGGAAAGCCTACATTTGTGTTAAAAACACTTATTTTCTTTATTATTAACATAAAATAACACTAAAATTATTTTTTTTTTTTGAAAAACGAGAAAAACGATTACGTTTGAACACGACAAAAACAATTACAAGCGATTATATCGATTGACTCCCCATGCTAAAACCAAACATTGTACTCAATGTTTCCTAGATCAAGAGTAACACCCCCTTGCTAAAACACGAAGAGTCGAATGCATAACTCCTAACATGCTAAAAGCATGCAAATCTATAAGTCATTTATTAATTATGCTTCAAGATAAAACGTTAGTCGATAAAAATCAAAGGATAGTGAGTGTGCCCCTTTTGACAATCAAAGTATGGAAGATCAAGTGGACTGGCAAAAACCGAACACGAGAATATTTAATGATTAGGGTCATACCTAAGATTCACAACACAATAAAACACGAGCACGAGCTTGAATAGATCAAGCCTTAATAGTGTTAGAAAATAGATAGAAGATAGAATGTATGGGACTCCCCCACAAGGCACCTCGTTTTTGTTAACCGAGTCATGAGCTCGACTCGATCCCCGCATTCATTGGTCCTTAGGGAATGTTTGAAGATCCGGAAAAACCTCCATAGGTATGTCCCCTCGAAAGTAGTGCTTCACACGATGACCATTCACCTTAAAGTTAGGCCTGTCTTTTTGATCAAACTCAACGGTGCCATAAGGGAAAACTTGTGAAATGGTGAATGGTCCGGACCAACGGGATGTAAGCTTGCCCGAGAAAATCTTAAGTCTAGAGTTGAATAAGAGGACTTGACCACCAACATTGAAAATGTTGTTTTTGATTTAGAGTCATGAATCTTCTTAGTCTTCTCTTTATAGATCAAAGAATTTTCATAAGCTTGATCCCTTATTTCACTTAGTTCATTCAATTGAACCTTGCGATGATCACCTACGGTCCTCAAATCAAAGTTACAATGCTTAAGAGCCTAATAAGCCTTATGTTCGAGTTCAATTGGCAAGTGGCATGCCTTTCCGTAGACCAACCTAAATGGCGTAAAACCAATTGGCGTCTTGTAAGCCATACGGAAAGCCCACAATGCATCGTCCAATTTATCCGACCATGAAGTGCGATTTTCTCCAATAGAACGCTCCAAAATCCTCTTAAGAGCTCGGTTTGAAACCTCCACTTGACCACTCGTTTGAGGGTGATAAGCCGTCGAAAGTCGACGAGTGACACCGTATTTCTTTAAAACTTTTTCAAATTGTTCATTACAAAAATGAGTCCCACGATCACGTATTATAGCCCGTGGAGTTCAAAACCTAGCGAAGAGTTGTTTCAAAAATTTCACCACAACTCGAGCATCATTTATAGGCAAAGCCTTAGCTTCAACCCATTTTGACAAATAATCCACGGCTACGAGAACATACTTGTTTCCTTTCGATGATGGAAATGGCCCCATAAAATCGATCCCCCGTACGTCAAAGATTTCACAAACTTTGATAATGTTTTGGGGCATTTCATCCCTTTGTGAATTCTTTCCTTGACGTTGACAAGCATCACAAGAATTGACCAAGTCTTGGGCATCACGATATATGGAAGTCCAAAAGAATCCGGCATCAAAGACATTCTTCATGGTGGCATTGGCACCATGATGTCCCCCGGTGGGTCCCTCGTGACAAGATTTAAGAATATCTTGAGCTTCCTTGCCAAAAACACACCTACGAATCACTTGATCCACGCACACTCGAAACAAATAAGGGTTGTCCCAAAAATAATAGGATATATCCTTGAAAAATTTCTGTTTTTGTTGGGACGACATACCCTTGATCACAAATTTTCTCGCATGGTAATTTGCAATTTCCGCAAACAATGGGGTACTATCATCACCACGAAAAGCAATCATACCAAGTCTCTCGAGAGGAATTTTTTTATTAATTTCCTCGTTCTCTCGATCGCTTTGGTGAGTATTCTCAAGTCGAGATAGATGATCGGCCGTGAGATTCTCGGATCCTTTTTTGTCTAGAATTTTGACTTTAAATTCTTGAAGGAGGAGAATCCACCAGAGCAACCTCGGCTTAGCATCTTGTTTATTTAGAAGATATTTGATAGCCGAGTGGTCCGTATACACTATGGTTTTAGACAAGACGAGGTATGGTCTAAAATTTTCAAAAGCATACACAACAGGAAGTAACTCCTTTTCTGTTGTAGTGTACTTAGTTTGAGCATCCGTCATAGTCTTACTTGCATAGTGTATAGGCAAGAAATGTTTTGTCTTACGTTGCCCCAAAACCGCACCTACCACGTAATCACTAGCATCACACATAATTTCAAAAGGTAGGTCCCAATCCAGAGCAACTAAAATTGGTGATTCACTCAATTTCTTTTTAAGCATCTCAAAGTCTTTGATGTACTCATCCGAAAAGAGTAATGGAGTCTCTTTTTCCAAAAGATGGGTCATAGGCCGAGCTATCTTAGAGAAATCTTGGATAAAACTTCTATAGAAGCCGGCATGGCCGAGAAAACTCCTAACTCCCTTAACGGTGGTGGGTGGAGGTAATTTGGCTATCACATCGATTTTAGCTCTATCAACCTCAATACCAGCCTTAGAGATCTTATGTCCTAACACAATTCCTTCTTTGCATATGAAGTGACATTTTTCATAGTTAAGCACAAGATTTGTTTCCTCACAACGTTGCAACATTCTTTCCAAGTTAGAGGGACATGAAGTGAAAGACTCCCCAAAAACCGAAAAATCATCCATAAATACTTCCATGGTTTTTTCGATCATATCATTGAAAATGGCCATCATACACCTTTGGAACGTCCCAGAGCATTGCATAACCCAAAAGGCATTCTTCGATAAGCAAACATTCCATAAGGATAACTGGATGTGGTCTTTTCTTGATCTCGAGGGTCTATATGAATTTGGAAATAGCCGGAAAATCCATCCAAAAAGGAATAGAAATCATTTCCCGCTAGTCTCTCTAACATTTGATCCATAAAAGGTAATGGAAAATGATCCTTCCTAGTGGCATCATTAAGCTTCCTATAGTCGATACGAACACGCCAACCAGTCACAAGTCTAGTAGGAATCAATTCATTATCCTCATTAGTAACAACCTTCATTCCTCCTTTCTTTAGAACACAATGCACGGGACTAACCCATGGACTATCGGAGATAAGGTAGATCATTCTGGCGTCTAGAAGTTTCGTAACTTCCTTTTCGACCACCTCATGTGTAGGTCTACGATTTCTTAGAATTTAGCAATCTATGGTTTAATCTATTGAGATGGATGTAAATGGAAGATGAACTAGAGAGAGAAAGGAGAAGAGGAGAGAGGTAGAGAGAGAAAGTAGTTTTATTGAATGAAAAGGGAAAACACAAAATGATCAACCCCTCCTAACATGCTAGGAGGGGGTATATATAGCCCACCCTACATGTGGGCTATATGGGCTATATGGATTTCATATAGGATCACAAGCCCATTATTTGAATATATCTTTGGAGTGACCGATCCTTTCTAAATACGTAAAAACGTATTTCCAACAATCTCCCCCAAAGGGAGGTCACTCCAAGTTACAATGTCCTAACTAGTCTATAGCTCGTGATCTATGCTAACAATGATGTGACCGAGACTTTCCTTGTAAAAACGTATTTCCAACAATCTCCCCCAAAGGGAGGTCACACCATTTTACAAAATATCAAACCTAGCATACTATGCTTGAGTCTTCGATCTTGTTCTTGTGAATATGTTGATGAGATCTTTGACTTTGGTCTTGAGCATGTGTCCTTGCTTTGACCTTGTGCATTCAACACTTGTGATATTTTCCTCCTCGTGACATCATGTTCCACATACATATACTTTTATAAATTCTTGAAAGCTTCAGAGTTTATACAACGGAAGACTTGACTTTTAGACTTTCTTGAACTTGAAGAAGTATTAAGTGCATATAGTATAAGCATGTGGTGACGACTTCTCTGGATTGTACACCGCAATGCCACCTTCTTGTTACGCTGCATAAGACAGTTAGCAACAAAACATATACACGGATGAAATGGCCTTGAACATTTCATTCTAATTCGGTAGCATTTTACCTCTCGTCGGTGAAGACCGTTGGACGATATTAACTATCGTACTTCTGGCAGGTAGTTTTGTTGGATCATAGTTTGGCTGGGCCGGTCTGACGAATCTCCTAGTCCGTTAATCGTCTTCCCGAGTCCTAATTAATGTTGCAAACAAAGGTAAACCGGTTAGACGTGGACCCGAGGCCGGAGCCCCGGGGTCCACCTCTGACGGCCAAGTTAGTATTGATCGATATATGATATAAGAGTTGTGGTTAAGAGAGAGAACCTGATTATAATGAGACCCCTACCCCTGTTTATAAAGGCTTAGGGTTTCTTGAAGGATAAGTTAGGTGTGTGTGGGCCGCGGGCCTATTGGGCCGGGCCTAATACCGACTGTACGTCGACATGTCCCCTAGTCTAGTATGATCTGGTCCATGATCATGTTATGCTAGACTCATTCGTGTATCATGCTCACTAAACAACCGCGTGCGGCTTGCTGCTAGGACATCCTCGTAGGTCGTCCGTAACATATGGCTCCACTCGTAATGGGCTTCCTTTAGCAAAAAAGATGATGGGCTGGGATTGCGAATAGTGAGCATAGCCACTATACGCCATCATGTCCCCCCAGTCTAGTATGTGAGGTTGTCACCGAGATTACTAGACTTTACACCATATCCGCTACCTGTATGCATATCCACGTCGAAAGAAATGGGAAAACATGTATACGTAAGACGGGTGGTTGTGCTCGAATGCTTGGTTTCCCGTGTTTAGACGGTAAGGACCCCGTAAGAAGAAAACGTGTTCCTATAGCCGGGGTAACACTGGCATTGGCAAGGTATCATTCTTATTCATCTTTAAAGTGAGGATGACAAGAAGGTTATATGAAGGTGGAGGTGGAACCCGTATGCTGCATCGTGAACGTTTGAAGGCGTACTTCGTATACCCACTAATGATGTAGAATAGCGCGAATATTTCATTCGTCTTAAGGCCAACAGAAGACGTACCTCTATGGCGAAGTAACATGGATATTACATCCGTCTTGTGGCCACGACATCTGATAATGTGCCAAACATCTATTGTGGTTTTTCCTGAACCAAACGTAGTTGATCATGCTCTGTCTAATTAAGGACAAACAATATAAACTTTAGAAAAATCACTCTTAGCCGGGCCAAGTAATTCATCACGGAAGACGTACTTCCGTAACAAAGATATGAACCAAGAAAAGACGTACTTGTGTGGCAGAATGAGTCAGTGGAAGACGTACTACCATGGCAAAAGATAATGATATGCCGTGGAAGAATACTTCCACGGCGAAAATAATGAGCACGTGGAAGAGATACTTACACGGCGAAAGTAATGAGCACATGGAAGAGATACTTACACGGCAAAAATAATGAGCACGTGGAAGAGATACTTCCACGGCGAAAATAAGAATCACGTGGAAGAGTACTTCCACGGCGAAAGATAAGGAGCTCGTGGAAGAGATACTTCCACGGCGAAAATAACAAGCATGTGGAAGAGTACTTCCACGACGAAAGATAATGAGCACGTGGAAGGAAAACATCTACGGCGAGAATATTGAGCACATGGAAGAGATACTTCCACGGCAAAGATAACAAGCACGTGGTAGAGATACTTCCACGGCGAAAATAACAAGCACGTGGAAGAGATATTTCCCCAGCGAAGATAATAAGCACGTGGAAGAGATACTTCCACGGCGAAGATAATAAGCACGTGGAAGAGATACTTCCACGACGAAAATAATAAGCATGTGGAAGAGTACTTCCACGGCGAAAGATAATGAGCACGTGGAAGGAAAACATCCACTGTGAGATTATTGAGCACGTGGAAGAGATACTTCCATGGCAAAGATAACAAGCACGTGGAAGAGATACTTCCACGGCGAAAATAACAAGCACGTGGAAGAGATACTTCCACGGCGAGGATAATACGCACGTGGAAGAGATACTTCCACGACAAAAATAATGAGCACGTGGAAGAGATACTTCCACGGCGAATATTATAAGCACGTGGAAGAGATACTTCCACGGCGAAGATAATAAGCACGTGGAAGAGATACTTCCACGGCAAAAATAATGAGCACGTAGAAGAGATACTTCCACGACGAATATAATAAGCACGTGGAAGAGATACTTCCACGGCGAAGATAATAAGCATGTGGAAGAGATACTTCCACGGCGAAAATAATGAGCACGTGGAAGAGATACTTCCATGGCGAAAATAAGAATCACGTGGAAGAGATACTTCCACGGCGAAGATAATAAGCACGTGAAGAGATACTTCCACGGAGAAAATAATAAGCATGTGGAAGAGATACTTCCACGGCGAAGATAAGAAGCACGTGGAAGGGATACTTCCACGACGCATGAATAAGCCAGCGGAAGAGGTACCTCCGTGGCAAAGGCATAAGCCAATGGAAGAAATACTTCCATGGCGCAAAAACAAGCGCGCGGAAGGAGTCCTTTCCCGGCGAAGGAATAAGCCAATGGAAGAGATACTTCCATGGCAAAGAAATAAGCGCGCGGAAAGAGGACTTCCACGGCGAAGGAATAAGCCAATGGAAGAGATACTTCCATGGCAAAGGAACAAGCGCGGAAAGAGTACTTCCGCGGCAAAGGAAATGAGCCAATGGAAGAGATACTTCCATGGCAAAGGAACAAGCGCGCGGAAGGAGTACTTCCGCGGCGAAGGAATAAGCCCATGGAAGAGATACTTCCATGGCAAAGAAATAAGCGCGCGGAAAGAAGAATTCTGCGGCGAAGGAATGAGCCAATGGAAGAGATACTTCCATTGCAAAGGAATAAACCGGCAGGAGGCGGACTTCTACGACAAAGGAGTATATCCAAAGATATTATTGTGACGTTCACATAAATAGTGGTGTTATTATACACTAGTAGCCCCCCAAGTTTAATGGTGCTACACTCGATTAGTAGTATTAAACTTAATTAAGTATTAAAAAAATTACGATCATGTAGACCAGCGCGAATGGACGTACCATAGCCGCGTACAAAAGATAGAAACTAGGTTCGAACGTGCGAACCAACGCGTATTGGTCGTGCCATAACCGCGAATTGTCACATAGTATAAGACGTATCTTAACTAACTTATGGGATGACCTATGTCATTACGTGCGGCGTACCGCTACTACCATAAGGACGGTCAAAGTTTTGACAAAATTTTGTTAGACGTGCACAGTGTGTCTTTTGCAAGTCCATCATGAGTCATGTGGTTTGCGTAACTTACTACAATGTCTTGATAGCAAGGTGTCTAACAAGGATACATGATCCATGGTCGTTGGGGTTGCATCCCTCTTACACGACAAGTTTAATTAGTAGGTTAAACTCATTCCTCTTATTTCACCTGGAAACGATGTGTACACGTACGCCCGTAGGCAGAAGATATCCGAGTGTACGGACTAGCGCGGATGGACGTACCATGATCGCGAATGATAAACATATTATTTAAAAAAAATATGTGTAATATATCTTACCGATTTAAAAGATATATAATAAAAAAATATCGGAATATATCCTAAAGACTATCTTGTAGTAATTTAAATGATATGTGTAATATCCGTTATTAATATAAACATTATACACGAACATGCGGATTAATTACACGAGAGGCGGCTCATGTTCGTGGTTATAAAATTAATATGACCGAACCTATAGATAAGCACGGCTGAACATACCATGGCCGCGAATAAAAAATAAAAATAATTGTTGAATGTGCAGACGAGTGCGAATGGACGAGCCATGACCGCGAGTCACGATATTACTACGTCAGGTCGTGACATATACGAAAACTGTATTAACCAAATCAAAAGATATACGAAAATATCATTTTTTGAATTAAAAGATATGCGTAATATCTTTTATAAATATAAAAAATACCGATAATATTTTTATAAGATATAGGTAATATCTTTTGCAATTTAAAATATACATAATATTTTTATAAACCGAGAACAAATTGATAAAATCTTGTCAAGAATTTAAAAGATATCAATAACATCTTTTATTAAAAAATAAAAAATATATGTTTAGTTGCGAAATATTGCAGAAGGACGGCTATAACCGCGGATTTAATTATTTTGAAACGTGCGGACGAATAGGCAAATTATCGCGACAGAACGCATAGCACCAATAAATAATTTAGGAATCTTGGAAGGAGGATCAAATATGCAATAGACATTCGCAGGTTATGTGCCATAGTGTTTTGATTTAAAAAACAAGGTGCACCATTTTAAAAGACCATTCTTCGTAGGATGATTCAAAAACAGAATAATTCTAATTTTTTAATAAATTTTTTTTACTCTATGCAAAAAAAGTATATGATATAGTTTTCATTGCAACAGTGGAGAATATTATGACACGCTCAATCATCTTTAGCCAAAAAAAATTGTGGATCGCATTCCATCCGTAGAGAAATTGGCCATTTTTTTATTTTGAATGATTTGCAAAAGTGTGTTAAGAGTATATTCGGATACCTTATTAATAGCTAATATTCTTAACTGCACAGTGATTCGCAAATTTGTTTTTATACCTATATGGTACTATAACAAACCATCTCATTATGTTGCGTAAAGCGCACATGATGTTAATTGATTTAACCAATCTAACATTTATTAACGCATGGCAAAGCAGCTAGTGAAAAACAAACATAATAAGGTTTGTAAACATTACCGACTTTCGACATTAATCTGTGATTTTTCCGGTAGTATGAGACCACGAAATATAGTTTTAGTTAGGATCCCACGGATGGCGCAAACTTGTTGGAGCATAGTTTGGCTGGGCCGGTCTGACGACTGTCCTAGGCCGTTAATCGTCTTCCAGAGTCCTAAGTAATGCTGCAAACAAAGGTAAACCGGTTAGACGTGGACCTGAGGCCGGAGCCCCGGGGTCCACCTCTGACGGTCAAGTTAGTATTCATCGATATATGATATAAGAGGTGTGGATAAGAGAGAGAACCTGATTATAATGAGACCCCTACCCCTGTTTATAAAGGCTTAGGGTTTCTTGAAGGATAAGTTAGGTGTGTGTGGGCCGCGGGCCTGTTGGGCCGGGCCTAATACCGACTGTACGTCGACAAGTTTCAATTAAGAACCTCCTTGACAAGATTTCGCGGGTAAACCCGTTCTCTTTATTCGACCGTCCAAAGATGACTGCGAACATAAAGAGTGAATCATTTGGATAATGATATCTGCATGATTTGAAGCCGTCAATTCATGTTCCTGGAACAAGTGAAATTCAGTTAAGAACCGCACCATCGTTGCTTTCCAGTTGTCACGAGCTTGATTCGTATAGAATCTTGCAAGTTACCTACCAAGTGATGTTTGAGGTTAACACTAGAAGGATTTCCACTCATCACTGTGAACACCAAGGTATCACTCTGAGTGTTCTAGCAAGATCACTAAGATATTGCGTAGAGGCCTGGAACGTGTTTAAATTCATTTAAGAATTAAACCACTGTTGCTTTCCAGTTATCACAAATTTTATTCATAAAGAATCGCACAAGTTACCTACCATGAGCTTTTTGATATTCGCTCAAGAAGGATTTCCATCTTCATTGTAAATACTTTCGTATTACTCGGATGTTCAGGAAAGATCATGAATATTTTGCGTAGGACTCTTAAGATCTATCTTACTTTTCACAGTGTGTGAAGAAGCAAGGAAATATGAAAGTGTGTCCTAATGAGATATTTGATGATCTCAAATGGCTCTAGACTCAATCGTGCATTTTGTATATTAGTGATCGGAGGCTGGAGAGGAGTGCCACCATTTCAATACCAATTTATTTGGAGTGAATAAATCAATAGAAATGCGTTGTCTCCGTGTGATTAAAACAAGTATCTTTTGAGAGATATCTGAGTTAGCTGGCATGGGTTGTGCATTGCATCACTGGTCCATGATGTCTATCTTCAATATCGAGAATCATTGAAAAATTATCTCAATAGCATATGTATTGACCCGGTTTCTGCCTAAGGTTGTAAGGAGGGCTTCTTTATTTAGACCCTTTATCTTTACAATTCTTTTTCATTCTTCAACCCCTTCAATGCTTACCAATACGTCATAACTAGCACCTTGTTGTGATTGTTCTAGTGCTAACTTAAGTACTTGGTCGGCATTCAGCTACGTTCACAATCTTTCTCCATCTTTCCTAAGGACTACTATTTCTAGCTATGGAATGTCCTAGGGAAGATTCCTCCGGTTCTAGAGGAATCATTGGACTTTAACCTATCCTACAATCCTTATGTCACCACAATCTTCACCGTCGTGAATAGAGATGTTTTGGGTAAGTGTATGTCACCATGAAATCCATTTTGAAGTGCAAATCCATTTTGCTTCCCCTTAACATATGCCACGATATCCGAAAACATTTCGCACATGTCGGGATGAGCTAGCACGTTAAGTCAAACCATTTGTGATTAATCATTTCCCATATTAAATCACATTTTCTCCCCCATATTAAAAATATTAACCCAATCGATGTTTTTAATATCAATTGATTTAATAGCATTTTAAGAAAATTTGGGAAGAAAAATGCAAAGCCAATTATCTTCATGAATTATACAAGCTTCCCCTCAAATTAATGAGGGTGTACTTGAAACGTAAATTAAATACCTTTTAAATACAAGTGTAAGGTATTTATCACGTGCAAAGATCATATATGATAATGAATTCACAAGATTAGCGATTTATGAGGTTGGACCTGAATGATGGAGAACATCATAAGAAAGATTCATGTGGTTCTTGTTCACGAATGTTGGTCACCTCGTCACGTCTGAAGTTATCTCTTGACTTCATGTGTATGAATGATATCGTTGTCTTGACACCAATATGTGAACTTGGCACTCTCGGCATCAAGGATTCTGAATGCTGGACAATTGCTCCCCCTTAATTGTTGACCCGTGTTCTATTGAAAGAGCCGTAGTCACCGTTTGAGTAGTCGCATCTTCGAGTATGTAGATATCAATTGTAAATAGATACGGTTGGTGGAGATGATAACTTCATAAAAACAAGATTTCTCTTGTTTTAACAAATAAATGCACTGACACGTACATATATTCGTGTTAGATTGTGTTATTACGTAACCACAATCCCTTACATGGTTATAAAGTAAACCATGCCCGAGAAAATTAATTCCCATTGTTGAGTCAAAGCTTTCCGGTGAAATGCTTGACTTGAATATGTAAAGCGGGTTACTATCTGAAATAATAGCAAACCATTTTGAGCATGTTTTAAAAGACATTTGAACTTCTGCTCGAACTTTATTTACAACCCCGTGTCATTATTGAATGACATTTCTAGGTTCGTAAATATTATCGATTCTAGAAGACATGCTCTTTTTATCAAAACATTTTTGAACACACAATTTTGAAAGATTTAGAAAAAAACCTTTTTGAGAAATTCTCGAAAAATTATGTTCAAAGTTTTGAAAACCAATTACTTGAGCTTAAGATGTTGAATATCTTACAAAACGAGCTCAAGTCCGAGAAGTTGTAAACTTCCCGTTGTTAAGGATAAGTTTATCATCGGCGATAAAATTTCCTTTTAACTAAAGAACGAGTCCTAAATTGAAATTTACTTAGAAGTCGTTTTCATGAGCTTGAAAAACTTTGATTGTTTTAACGGAAAGCTCATGACCGAGAAAGGTGAATTTCTCGTTAGGAGGAAAAGTTCTCTTATTTAAAAGAATCACTTTCCTTTCTGAGCTTAAAACTTGGAATGTTTTAATACAAGCTCATTACCGAGAAAAAATAATTTCTCGTTACAAGGATAAGATATCTTTAAAGATAAGCTTTCCTAAAATTGAAGTCCGAGTTACAGTCTGATATTTTAACTGTAAGTCATTGTGCCTGAGATTAAAAACTTCGAATATTTTTAATGTTAGCTCATGCCCGAGAAAAATTAATTTCTCGTTGTAAGGATAAGTTTATCATCCGTGATAAACTTTCCTTTCCTTGAAGTCCGGGGCATAATCTGAAATATAATTATACGCCATTTACACGAGCTTAAAATTTTTGAATAGTTTTAATGTAAGCTCGTGTCCGAGAAAATTTAATTTCTCGTTAATGAAGATAAGTTTATCATCGGCGATAGACTTTCCTTTATTTGAAGATAGGGTCATCATCTGATATTTAATGATGAGACTTATACACGAGCTTAAAACCTTTGAATGGTTTTAGGATAAGCTCGTGTCCAAGAAAACTTAATTTCTCGTTAAGAGGGTAAGTTATCGTTGCATAGATAAACTTCCCTGTCTCTGAAGTCCGGGTCATCGTCTGTCATTTAACGAGGAGCCATATACACGTGCTTAAAAACCTTTGAATGGTTTTAATGTAAGCTCGTGTCCGAGAAAAAATAATTTCTCGTTTTGAGGGTAAGTTATCGTTGACGAGATAAACTTCCCTTTCTTTGAAGTTCGGGTCACAGACTGTGATTTGAATGTGAGCCATATACACGAGCTTAAAATCTTGGAATAATTTTAATAATAGCTCGTGCCCGAGAAAAATGAATTTCTCGTTGTAAGGATAAGTTTATCATCGGTGATAAACCTTCCTTTCTTTGAAGATCGAGTTACAGTCTGTGTTGTGACTATAAGTCCTTGCGCATGAGCTTAAAAACTTTGAATGTTTTTAATTTTAGCTCATGCCCGAGAAAACTTAATTTCTCGTTATGAGGATAAGTTTATCATCGGCAATAAACTTTCCTTTCTTTGATGATCGAGTTACAGACTGTAATGTGACTGTAAGTCCTTTTGGTAAGCTTAACCATGAATCCCCTGAGACACTTGTTTCTCTGATATCTGCTTCTTCAACAACCAAACTCTAAGAATGTCCTTAGTTGAACGGTATATAATGATTGGACCGCTTCGTTCTTTTGGAACATCAACTTTGGTACCTGCATTCTCATTAGGAGTTTGCATGCTTTGATATGGGTAAGCGATATCTATCTTAGAAGAAAGTGGGGGTTCACAGTTGTCTTTTCTAGTGCGAGAGGCGACCTAATTGGATGATTCACTTGTCTTACTTGGCAAACATTTCTGATGAGACTGTATTTATACATAGTCTCATCGTCCAAATCGGGCTTAAAACGATTAAAATATCATCAAAATACCCAAAAATGTGCTTGTATTTGTTTATTGTGTATTTCAGGTACGGATATAGTGAATTCACCAAATAATCACAAGAATGATGCAAAAACAAACACGGGAAATGAAGCCGCACAAAGAACTGGACCCGAAGAATGAATTTTTCAAAAATGCCCTTGAAGTTTGAAGATTTGGCAAGATTGGTCCCTCAACTTTGGAAGACTTGTCATTTTAAACCCTTGCAAAGCTCAAATGTTGCATATGGGTCCGTAAAATGATGAGATTATACCTGTTTGGTCCTTGAAGATAGCTCAAATTATACATATAGTCCTTGGAATACTTTCTTTCAAAGTTATTGTGGCTAAAGTTGGAAAACACAAAGTTGTATAAACAATGTAATAGGGAAGAAAGCTGTTGAAGATTTGATTTATCACCTTTTTGGAACTTGGGGGACCAAACCTGCCTATTCTCATACCCAAACCCTTAATTTACCCAGTTTTAGCCCAACCTACTCCCCACAACCCAAAACCCCCACTAACCTTTTTATATAACGAATTTAAATTCGTTTTATATATTTAAGCAGGGAGGTAAACTAGTACTGTTTAACATCTTCCCCCAAAATCACCACTAATCCTTCCCATGAACCCTAAATTGGGTTCTCCTTTAATCATGGATAATTAACTCCCATCAGCTCCAAATACAAAATTAAACCCCTCCTCACTTACACCCACTCACAAAACTTGTCTCCCCTTTACCCCTGGACCCCACTCAATGTTCCCTTGTTCGTCCCAAAATGGCAAAATTAGAATCAGTCAGAAAATCAACGATCCTCAAGCATATCTTGGCCCCAAAGGAACATATTAACGCTTAGGATCAAGTCATCAACAACTGGCAACCCACATGGCAAAGACTGAAGATCACGGGCTGCATTTTTGACCAAGAATACTTCAAGGGCAATATAGGGAATCATTAGATTAGGGTTTAATCTTTCTCAATTCTAGAATTTTCTGTAAGCTCTTATATAAGAGCAATAGGGCTTTTATATTTTTCTTTTGTTCCAGCTTTGTATTTTTTTTAAAAAGTAATGAAAATGAAAATTATTAAACATACAAGTTGAGTTCCGATTTTATTTTACAGTCTTAGTATAATTTTAAATTTAGTTTGTTCCAAAAGAAGTCGTGTTGGTTTGTTAGTGTTTGATCAAAACTGATTTTTCTTAAAAGATTTTTTTCTTCTGAGCAAAAAAACCTTGAGACCCAAGAACTCAATCCTATGAGTGAGTATTTGGTTTGACATACCTATCTCAATTATAGGTTGAGCTTTTGTTCCTTTTTCTTTATTTTGGTTATTGGCAAGATTGTTAAACTGTTTGGTTTTCAAGGATCCATCAAAATTTTCATTTTGATTTTTGGTTTAGCTAACTCCTCATTAAGCAACTTAAGTTCAAGCTGATTGACAACCAGCAGGAACTTAAGCTCCTTGTGAGCTTATCTCTCTATTTGTTGTGGTGTGCAGGGTAAACAAGCTCCATCACAATTTTGCTTCATCCAGTTGAAGATATATTTCATCCTCTCTACATCAGCAATCTCAAACCCCTTATCTCTATACTTTGTGCTTGGGTCAAGCAGGTGGAATCGAGCTAGTTACCTTGGACTGATCAAATCCAAGGCTGGTAAGCTTTGACTCCCTTCCCATGTAACAAAATTTTCAGTAATTTAGGTGGGATTGTGTTTGTGCTGTGATGTGTAGTCTTTAGGTTCAATTTTACTTGAATGATGTTTTTAGGATAACTATGATGCTTTGAATGATTTTCAGATTGAATGTAAGTTATTTTCTTTGTTAATTGCAATTTCAGATAACTTAAGGGAGTGTTTGGATTTGTGTCTTAGCTAGGAATTTTGACACATTTTTTGCTTGAAACTAGTCTAGACGCATTCTACTTGCTAGTGTTAGGTTGTATTAGTCTTAGGCTTTCAGTTTGGTTAGGTTTTAAAGTAAGTTGCAGGTTTAAAAAGTGGTTGAAGTAGCTAAAAAACAGTGACTGCTCATAACAACCTAGTTTTAGCCAATTTAGACCATCACTTTGTATTACATGTTAGATCTTGGTTGCATATAGGATTCTAGCTAGCTTATTTGTGATTTGGTTTAGTTTTGTGCAAGATATAGAGCTTTGAATTTCACTTTCTAGCCATTTGCATCAGCAAGTTATTCACAGCCCCCCCACCTATAGCAAACAGTGAGTGATTTTTGCTTTGATTGTGTGATATTTGTGAAGTGCTTGTACGTTTTTTAATTATTATAGACTCCCCACAACCCAACTGGTTGTGGGGGTGCCTTATTGTCCAAAAATAAGCCAAGCATAAGCTTTCCTAAGCTCAACAGTCACCAACACGTTTTTTTTTATAACTAGCAGTGGGAACTCATTTCCCACTGCCAGTGTTAAAATTCCCACTGCTTTACTACAAGACAGAAAGTGGGCAAGTGTCACTATCACAGTTTTGTTTTTTTGTCTTTAGTGAACAAAAATAGGAATTAGGGGTTCAAACTTTTTCCATTATTTTTCTTTTTTAATTTCTGATTTTTCAGTTTAGTTTATTTTGGTGTTACTGTTCATTTGCTATTTTTCACATTTAATTGCATTTTTAATTACTTTTTAATTATTCTGTTTTTGTCCTTTAGTGGTAAAACTTTATATTTTTCAGTTTTAAATTTTTTCTTAGATTTAGAAAATTAATTTAAGATTTTTAGTTTAAAAATATTTCATAGTTCATCTTTTAATTAATTTTTATAATTAATTTAGCTTAATTAGGGTTTAATTATTAAACTGTTTTGTCTTTTAGTGCAAATTTTTACTTTTTTTCAAACTTTTTAAATTTTATACTGTTCATTAGGGTAATTTAGGATTTTTAAAATTGTTAAATTATTTTTGTCATTATTTTATTATTTTTTATGATTATTTTAATTGAAAATAGTTTTTAGTAATTTAAAAATAGAAAAATAGTTTTTAAAATTTAGGAAAAATACTTTTTAGTCTTTAAATAATATAAGTAACTTATTAGTTCAATAAATTAATATTTTGGACATTTTGTTCATTATATTTAATTTTAGGGCTTTAATTAGCATTTAAAATTGAATATTTAATTAATAAAAGGTTTTAAAATATATTTGTTGGATTTTTATTCTTATTTATATTATTTAAGACTTAGTTTAATCTTTTAGTTAATTTTTAGGTTTAATTTTTAATTTTTTCGCGTTTTACGTATTTACGTTCGCGTTCTACGTCAACGTCGTAGTTTAAATCGTAGTCGTAGATCGTCTTTACTTTTTCCCTTCTAAACCAAAAACGTCACTAATCCAAACTTGATTTTATATATATTGGCACATTAATACACACACCTCCTTCGAGAACGAACTTGGAATTTATTCGGTTTCGCGTTTTTCCTAAAACGTGCAACTTAATACTTGCCACTCATACGCGTTTTTCCTAAAACGTGTACGAAAAACCTACATCATCATTTTGGCGCCGCTGCCGGGGAGGTGTTTAGTGTGCCATTATTATTAGTATCGTATTTGTGTGAGTAGTGCGTTTTTGCTTTTCATTTTTTGGAAAGCGTGAATATCGTACATACTCATTTTTGTTATTTTTCTTTACTATATTATAATATCCAAATAAAACGTGTTTAATTTTCCTAAATTAAACACAAATCAATCTTTACTATATTGTAGATATATTGGTTTTCATTTTTCTTGTGAATATATTATTACTATATTGTATCTACGTAAGAACAATAAATATACAAGTACTCCAAAAGCGTGAAAACGCAACCTTGATTCGGGATTTCATCACTCGATCATTGTATTCGAATCTAAAGCAAAAGTTTAAAGGCAAAATAGATAAATACTTTCGTGAGGCTTAATTTCAATTAACACAAACTATAAGGTGGGTATAAGGCGGTTGTATTTCACGACCTAAAGGAAAAAGGCTCTTAAGTGCTTCGCGCCGCCTCGTTTCCTCCGCTTGCTTGTGCGTGTTTTGAGAAAGAGGGCTAATCGACGGTTTGCCGCCCAAGTATTATCTACGTATATTATATTTGCTTATGTTTTCAAGATTAAACCCTCTTGAACGTTTTGGTGTTCCACCAACGTTCTAAAGTCATCGAAAGCGTTCAATCCACGTGATCTTTTTCATTCTTTGAGGCTCCTTTAATCGAGAAATCGATTCGAGGATAGTTTTTTAGATTTGTGTCTACGTAATACATTCAAAAATCCAAAAAAATTAAAAACAATCAAAAATGAAAAATATTCTTCTTACCCTAATCAATTAATTCTTTCTCTAACCCTCTAGTGTTTAATTCTCGTAACACCATTCGCGTTTCGTCATGTCCAACGAGGGATATTACTCTTGTCCATATTGTGGAGGTCCGCCCGACGGTGGTAATTGCTTCAATTGCGAGATTTATGGAGGAAGGGAGGGGTATATATACAACTCTCCTCAAAACGACCATGGTTACGGATTTCAATCCTATGACCAAACTCCACAACCGCCTTCGTCTTATTCGTGTGATTTTTCCGGTCTGGAGCACGACTTCGGATTTTGTTGTACGAATTATAATGACCCCAAACCGAATCCTAATTTCTTTGACCAATCATCGTAATATCCATCGTCGTATTCATGTGAGTCTTGTGGAAACGCACCTCATTATGGGTACGATTGTCAACCGATGAACTACAATACGTCTTTCGACAATCAATTCTCCGGTTCTGACCAATCACCTCCACATAATTCTTTCGATGATGATCTCGGTGCAAGTCGCGTTGACAAGGGATTTGAAGAAATTAAATTGCTTTTTCAACAAATTATGGAGAAAAGGAACTTTCAATCGTCGAAGAGATCAAAGAAAGCATCAAAGATATGGAAAAAGAGAAACGACGAATCAATCAAGAAATAAACGATATCTCTAATGAACTCGGCATTAGGAGATATCGCAAAGAAGAAATAAGTGACGAGTTTAAAAGAGAGTGTGAGATTAGAACTAAACAACTTTTACAAGATTACAATGGTTTAAGCATCGATATTCGTCATAAAAAACAAGAACTAGAAAGAGAGGAGCATCTAGCTAGATGTGATCTCACGCCTCCTATTTATGATGACGACGACGATTGCGACATTTTTAATCTCAACTCGTCTTGTGAAACCATAACTCTCACGCTCCCAACGAAACCCGATGCCTCTCTAAGTATGGGGGAGAAGAATCTTAGCACTAATCCTAGTGTTGAGATCCCTATTCCAATCCAAAGTGAGCCTACGGTTGTCTTCGATGAGGAGTTAAGTGATTTTGCTCTCGATGAATTTTCCCACGAAGATTCTAACGAGTCAAATGACGATTGTGAGTGTGATACGATTTCATGTGATGATTATCCCAATGACACTTCGGGTAGAGAATCATTGACTTTTTCGAACCCGCTTTTCGATGATGATTTTTCCACTAGTGATGACGAGTCACTACTCCATGAAGAAGTTCGTGTCGACAAATTTAAAATCTACTCGAATACCCTTTTTGAATTTAATGACGAGTTCGTTTTCGGTGACGTAAATCCTCTCTTTGACGAGATGTTCGAGGACATCGAGAGTGAGGATTCTTTGAATCCTAAACTCGATGAGCCGGATTTGCTAGTCACCCTCCCTAAGTCTCATTTGGATGAGCCTTCTCTTTTGACTTGTGATGCCTCCATTCTCGAGGGGTTCAGCGATGGACCGCCTCTCGATGAGAATGAGGATTTTAATGAGGCCTTTGCCTTAGAACCGGGAGGAGACTTTGAGACCCCCATTTTTATTGATTATCTTTCAAATTTGCCTTCGTCTCAAAGTAATCTTACCCACCCTCTCGGTTCCCATGACTACACGTAATTCGAGTACGTTGTAAGGAGTTTTCTTCCTTACAAAACGTATCCTCCGACTTTGCCTTTATCATTTTCCACCAAAAGTGAGGATACGATCTTTGACCCCGGTATAAAGGCTTTGCCTTTATTATCGGTTGCTTTTGGGCCTTGATTACATGTAAGTCCCACTAAAAATGACCATACCAAGATTATCCCTAAATGATCACATTTTATGGGGATTCGAGTCGAGCTTTTGACTCAGTTATCAAAAACAAGGTGCCTCGTGGGGGATTCTCATGCTTATCCTTGTAAATATTATTGCTTTCTTAGTTTAATGTAACGAGGGGACTTGTGCTCTTCCTACCTTTGTTCCGTGGTTGTTTGTGATTGTGATTCATTAGGTTCATCGTCATCATTGAAGCCTCTCGTGTTCGTTTTACGGATCACTCGAGCTTCGATCGTTTCCTTTGGAGATTCCGATATCCGATGATATCCTTTTATGTTCTAACTTTTATCTTAATAGCATAATTCATAAACGGCTTTTAGGATTATTCGTTTTACCCTTTCCATGCTCGAGATTAAGCATTCGACTTCGTCTCTAGTATGGGGGTGTTTTCACCCCTAGACTCGAAACATTGAGGACAATGTTTAGTTTTAGTATGGGGGGGGGGTGAGTAGATACTTCACCTTGCTCACGTCAACACGCAATCCAATATTCATCTTTTTGCTATCTTTTTGATGCAAAATAAGGCTAAAAATGGCCAAATTTTAAAATTTTTCTAGTTTTTCATAAGTGTTTAATACACGAATGTAGGTTTTCCGATGGTGAGAACGAGAGTAATTTTTGACTCGACTGTGCGTGTTGAGCACTTAGCTTGATTCCTTAACTTTTTTAGGCTAAGTCTCTTAATGAGGACGAGAAATGATAGAGTTATTTATAAGTCTCGTAATCGTCACGATCTCATGTGTAGTGATTATTAGCTTATTCTCCCCACGCTTTTGCATAATAAATTCTTAATAAATATTGATTTGGCGGTTAAGTCACTATTGTTGGTTTCTAATTTGTTTTAGTAGCTTTCATGTAACTAAATTGGGAAAACATTAAGGTATCGCCAGCGTCACGGTTTTGAAGTATTGGCACCCGAATAATCAAAAGCTTCACCTAATAATAAGATTCAAGTGCTCACCTAAATTAAGCAAAAATTTGAAGCTCACAAGGCCGAAAAATCTATGCCCAAATTGAAAGTGAATCAAGCCTTAATCTTCAAAGCTTTAAAGATCCAAAATTCGCTTTATCCTGAGGATATACGTCTTTGGCTAATAAAACCACCGATGAGGCGGATAATAAAAGGCAAGGCAAGACCGAAGTCATAATAAAAGCTTCATGGCGAAGTTGAATAAAAGATGGAGGTAAACCAAAGATAATAAGGCCCTTCCGTTAGGGGGCATATAAAAGTCTTGGTAATAAGTCTCATGTTCAAAACCGTTATAAAACCGTGTTTATCGATCCTTCTTGTTGACTTAATTTTTTGACATCGTTGTCTATTGGGATTAATTATTAATTTAATGACTTTGGTTACACCGTTAAGACTCTATTTTTAGACTTAATCTCTATTCACGCATAAGTCAATGATGTATCCTCGTGATCATTAAGACAAAATAAAATATAAGAGATACCAAGTATGAATAAGGGAGTTTAGGTTCGTAATTAACACTCATGAGATGTGTTCGTGTTGCTAACTTATAACAACAATGATCTCGTTACACGCTTAGCATGGAATTGGGTGAAAATCGAGGACGACGAAATTATTTCTAACGAAGAAATCACGTGTTCTTGTTCTATGATCCCAAAAGTCACTTTATTGTGATGAAAACAATACATTATGTCTAAAACACATGCAGTAGTTTATTTAAATTTATATCTTGAATAAAAGTCATCATAAAATGAATTTTGGAAGTGCTATGATACTTAATTCTAGCATTGCGTGGGGACACGATAATGGTTTAGTATGGGGGAGTGATGAGACTGTATTTATACATAGTCTCATCGTCCAAATCGGGCTTAAAACGATTAAAATATCATCAAAATACCCAAAAATGTGCTTGTATTTGTTTATTGTGTATTTCAGGTACGGATATCGTGAATTCACCAAATAATCACAAGAATGATGCAAAAACGAACACGGGAAATGAAGCCGCACAAAGAACCGGACCCGAAGAATGAATTTTGCAAAAATGCCCTTGAAGTTTGAAGATTTGGCAAGATTGGTCCCTCAACTTTGGAAGACTTGTCATTTTAAACCCTTGCAAAGCTCAAATGTTGCATATGGGTCCCTAAAATGATGAGATTATACCTGTTTGGTCCTTGAAGATTGCTCAAATTACACATATAGTTCTTGGAATACTTTCTTTCAAAGTTATTGTGGCTAAAGTTGGAAAACACAAAGTTGTATAAACAATGTAATAGGGAAGAAAGCTGTTAAAGATTTGATTTATCACCTTTTTGGAACTTGGGGGACCAAACCTGTCTATTCTCATACCCAAACCCTTAATTTACCCAGTTTTAGCCCAACCTACTCCCCACAGCCCAAAACCCCCACTAACCTTTTTATATAACGAATTTAAATTCGTTTTATATATTTAAGCAGGGCGGTAAACTAGAACTGTTTAACATCTTCCCCCAAAATAACCACTAATCCTTCCCATGAACCCTAAATTGGGTTCTCCTTTAGTCATGGATAATTAACTCCCATCAGCTCCAGATACAAAATTAAACCCCTCCTCACTTACACCCACTCACAAAACTTATTTCCCCTTTACCCCTGGACCCCACTCAATGTTCCCCTGTTCGTCCCAAAATGGCAAAATTAGAATCAGTCAGAAAATCAACGATCCTCAAGCATATCTTGGCCCCAAAGGAACATATTAACGCTTAGGATCAAGTCATCAACAACTGGCAACCCACATGGCAAAGACTGAAGATCACGAGCTGCATTTTTGACCAAGAATACTTCAAGGGCAATATAGGGAATCATTAGATTAGGGTTTAATCTTTCCCAATTCTAGAATTTTCTGTAAGCTCTTATATAAGAGCAATAGGGCTTTTATATTTTTATTTTGTTCCAGCTTTGTATTTTTTAAAAAGTAATGAAAATGAAAATTATTAAACATACAAGTTGAGTTCCAATTTTATTTTACAGTCTTAGTATAATTTTAAATTTAGTTTGTTCCAAAAGAAGTCGTGTTGGTTTGTTAGTGTTTGATCAAAACTAATTTTTCTTAAAAGATTTTTTTCTTCTGAGCAAAAAAACCTTTGAGACCCAAGAACTCAATCCTATGAGTGAGTATTTGGTTTGACATACCTATCTCAATTATAGGTTGAGCTTTTGTTCCTTTTTCTTTATTTTGGTTATTGGCAAGATTGTTAAACTGTTTGGTTTTCAAGGATCCATCAAAATTTTCATTTTGATTTCTGGTTTAGCTAACTCCTCATTAAGCAGCTTAAGTTCAAGCTGATTGACAACCAGCAGGAACTTAAGCTCCTTGTGAGCTTATCTCTCTATTTGTTGTGGTGTGCAGGGTAAATAAGCTCCATCACAATTTTGCTTCATCCAGTTGAAGATATATTTCATCCTCTCTACATCAGCAATCTCAAACCCCTTATCTCTGTACTTTGTGCTTGGGTAAAGCAGGTGGAATCGAGCTAGTTACCTAGGACTAATCAAGTCCAAGGCTGGTAAGCTTTGAACTCCCTTCCCATGTAACAAAATTTTCAGTAATTTAGGTGGGATTGTGTTTGTGCTGTGATGTGTAGTCTTTAGGTACATTTTTACTTGAATGATGTTTTTAGGATAACTATGATGCTTTGAATGATTTTCAGATTGAATGTAAGTTATTTTCTTTGTTAATTGCAATTTCAGATAATTTAAGGGAGTGTTTGGATTTGTGTTTTAGCTAGGAATTTTGACACATTTTTGGCTTGAAACTAGTCTAGACGCATTCTACTTGCTAGTGTTAGGTTGTATTAGTCTTAGGCTTTCAGTTTGGTTAGGTTTTAAAGTAAGTTACAGGTTTAAAAAGTGGTTGAAGTAGCTAAAAAACAGTGACTGCTCATAACAGCCTAGTTTTAGCCAATTTAGACCATCACTTTGTATTACATGTTAGATCTTGGTTGCATATAGGATTCTAGCTAGCTTATTTGTGATTTGGTTTAGTTTTGTGCAAGATATAGAGCTTTGAATTTCACTTTCTAGTCATTTGCATCAGCAAGTTATTCACAGCCCCCCCCCCCCCCCCTACAGCAAACAGTGAGTGATTTTTGCTTTGATTGTGTGATATTTGTGAAGTGCTTGTACGTTTTTTAATTATTATAGACTCCCCACAACCCAACCGGTTGTGGGGGTGCCTTATTGTCCAAAAATAAGCCAAACATAAGCTTTCCTATGCTCAACAGTCACCAACACATTTTTTTTATAACTAGCAGTGGGAACTCATTTCCCACTGCTTTACTACAAGACAGAAAGTGGGCAAGTGTCACTATCACAGTTTTGTTTTTTTGTCTTTAGTGAACAAAAATAGGAATTAGGGGTTCAAACTTTTTCCATTATTTTTCTTTTTTAATTTCTGATTTTTCAGTTTAGTTTATTTTGGTGTTACTGTTCATTTGCTATTTTTCACATTTAATTGCATTTTTAATTACTTTTTAATTATTCTATTTTTGTCCTTTAGTGGTAAAACTTTATATTTTCCAGTTTTAAAATTTTTCTTAGATTTAGAAAATTAATTTAAGATTTTTAGTTTAAAAATATTTCACTGTTCATCTTTTAATTAATTTTTATAATTAATTTAGCTTAATTAGGGTTTAATTATTAAACTGTTTTGTCTTTTAGTGCAAATTTTTTCTTTTTTTCAAACTTTTTCATTTTTCTACTGTTCATTAGGGTAATTTAGGATTTTTAAAATTGTTTTATTCATTATTTTATTATTTTTTATGATTATTATAATTTAAAAATAGTTTTTAGTAATTTAAAAATATGAAAATAGTTTTAAAAATTTAGGAAAAATACTTTTTAGTCTTTAAATAATATAAGTAACTTATTAGTTCAATAAATTAATATTTTGGACATTTTGTTAATTATATTTAATTTTAGGGCTTTAATTAGCATTTAAAATTGAATATTTAATTAATAAAAGGTTTTAAAATATATTTGTTGGGTTTTTATTCTTATTTATATTATTTAAGACTTAGTTTAATCTTTTAATTAATTTTTAGGTTTAATTTTTATATTTGTCGCTTTTTACGTATTTACGTTCGCGTTCTACGTCAACGTCGTAGTTTAAATCATAGTCGTTGCTCGTCTTTACTTTTTCCCTTCTAAACCAAAAACGTCACTAATCCAAACTTGATTTTATATATATTGGCACATTAATACACACACCTCCTTCGAGAACGAACTTGGAATTTATTCGGTTTTGCGTTTTTCCTAAAACGTGCAACTTATTACTTGCCACTCATACGCGTTTTTCCTAAAACGTGTACGAAAAACCTACATCAGTTTCCTTTTATAGAAAACCTTAAGTTCAGGCTTAAGTTTTGTATCCTTGATATGATTGTTTTTACTCATATCATTTGTAGCTTAAAACAATGAAATTTTGCACAAAATGTATCAAATATGCCTTGGATATGTTGTTTTCTTGTTTGAATGTGTGTAGGTACCAAGTTTGTGAAAATCGGCAAAATCGACACGAGAATGAAGAAAAAGATCTTAGAAGCCAAAATCGAGCTTGACTTGAGTGGATTTAATAAGTTTATGGCCAAGTGGGACCCACAAGAGCTTATTGGGCCTGAAAAGCCCAAATTTGGATACTAATTTTATTGTTTTTGATAATTGGGACCAATAACACTCAATGGCCCAAAGTGAATGAAATGGATGGAATGTTATTGGGCTAAAAGTCCAATTTAGTAGATACAGTAAACCAATGGAAGAAGTTAGTGTGTTGGGCTTTTAGGTTTTTGTTAAAACGTGTAAATACGTTTTACTTTCTCAAACGAATAAAGTGATTAAATACTCATTCCATTCGTCTTCTTATTCCCACAACCACATAATAAATTAAACGTTCCATTAACCCCACTCACCACTTTTATCTTTTCGATAAGTCCTATGTGACCACTTTCTTCTTCATTCAACCATCTTCCCCATTTTTTCTTCACAAATCCAGTAAAAAACTCACTGTTCATCAACCCTAACCAGTAAAAAGTCCATTTTAATTAGGGCTTTTTATTTATTCTTTTAATTCACATAAAAAGAAATAAAACCCCCCAAATTTATAGGAAGAGAAAGAATGGAGAAGGGCTTGATACGTGGCAGAAGATGATTTGATTGAACACCTCAATCTCCCAATCCCACCAATCACAAGCCTCAAAAGAAGCACAAGTAGCACAAACCAGTGCCACTTTGGCAATCCGCGTGAACAAGAGTCATCTCAACCATCTGATTTAACAAAGAGAGAGAAGATTGAAGATCAATGGCCAAGAATAGAGAAGAATATTCTCAAGAAGATGTGCATATCCTCCTCAACAAAGCCCTGGGAAGGCTATAAAAACCCCCATTATTTACTTGTAATCCATCCTTTCTTTTCTTTAAAAGTTATTATGTTGAAATTGTTTTAGGTTAATTTCTGTATTTATTTTTAAATCTTGTATTATTTCTGGAAAGATTAATAAAAGTTCAGTTGTTTTATTAATAATCGTGTGTCATTTATTTTATTATCTTTACTGTTTGAATTAATATACGAATTTAATCTTATAATTATTTCACAAAATAATGTTTGAGATGTTAGATTTAAACTAATCAATAGTTTAAGTTTAATGTTAAAAGTAAAGTATAGGATCAAAATTATCCCTACTGGATAATTTAAACATATAAATGGTGGACAATGGTGATTTTTGGTTCGATAGTCGAATGGTGATTGGAGGTTCTGAATCCGATTCATGAGGTTGCTCAGCCCATACCTACGTCTCAAAGGTTATCTTCAAAAAGGTGCACTCTCTTTTACTTTTATTGTTTATGTTTTTAATTTGATAAGTTTGCTATTTAGGTTTAATTTGTTAATCTATTCAAAGTTTTTGTGAGAATGGTTAAGTCTGCTTAATGTTACTGAATTGAAGTTTGAGTATGTGTCTATATTTGTTTGATTTATGTTTTTTTGGGATTGACTTAAGGAATCTGATATAAAAGATTGATTTGAAGGATAACTTTGCTGCTTAATAGGATTTGTTCTACTTTTATTTAAATTCATGAAGTTTTTTTTATCTGCTCAGTTTGGGATGATTTAATTTGGCTGATAAGATCGTTTTGATAATTCGTGAGAAGTGTTGTGATATATTTATGCTGAGTAATTATGATGTGCATTTGGTTTGGTAAAACTGGTAATTCGATCTACAGTATGAACATGATTTGGTAGTAGTGTTATAGCTTAATTGTGCTTTTACGTTTATTGTTTTATAGCTGATATAATACCTTCTTAGCTAATACAATCTGTTCCTTAATTGTTGTAAGTTTAGATTTATGTTACTAAAGTTGTAATATGTTGTTTGTTGCTAAATGTACTTGATAATCTGATTGTTTTCTCGTTATATTGCTTTTTAAAGTAACCTGCTTATTATTATAGTTGGTTTGTTTTAAATTATGTTGTTAGCTTATGCTTATCAAGATCCAACGATCTGTTAAAGCTCAAAAAGTTGTTTACTGACGGCTTAAAAGCATATAAGCTTTCACAAGTCACCTCCTGTGACTGGTTTTAATCTTTTCTGTCAAAAAGAATAAAATCCAAAAAAAAATATGTCACTTGGGGGTCTCGAACTCGAGACCTCCCCTTTACCTGCCATGCGTGATAACCACTTGGGCTGCACGCCCTTTTGATTTTACTCTCTGCTTTCTCATTAATATAGATTAGTTTGTTTAGGCAGATTTTTACTTAGTATCTTTTAGTTTAAATACATGTTTGTTTTTTTTTATATTAATTAAAATTTTAATTAAAGACTGTTTTGAGATTTTTAAAATTAATTTAATATTATAAATAAATATAAAAGTAAAAAAAAAAGATAAAAATGTTTTTTATTTAAAAGTTTAATTAGTTAATTTTTATAATTAGATTTTAATAATTAAATAAAAATAGTTTTTAAATAAGATTTGTTTTTAAGTAATTTGTGATAAAGTAAATTAGTTTTAAAAGCTTAAATAGATTTTTAAATAGATTAAAAGTTTTAGATTATTAAATAGATTATATTTTTATAGATAATTAAAATAGTTTAAATTTTAAATAGTGTTAATTTTCTAGTAAGTATGATTTTTAAGTAATTAAGTGTTTGTAGAATTTTAAATAGGCGGGGTTTACGATTCATGCACTTTAGGTTTATTTTAAATAGCTTAAAATTTGTAGATTTAATTTGTAGATTAAAAAAACGAAAACCAATTCAAATCGATTGTCCAAATCAAAACGAAAACGTCTCAAATTCATAAGATCTTTGTGTACAACGAACTCGACTCACTCACGTGTTTAATTGAATTCGTCATTGGTATTATTAGTCTATTACTTTTTCCTAAAGGTAATTTTCTAATTTACCCTATAACGTAATATCAAATAAATCACATATACTATCCTCGACACATCAAAAATTTTGGCGCCACTCCCGGGGATCTTGTGTATGATTCGCTTTTGTAGACATTTGTTGATCGTGGATTTGAAGACCCTTTCCATCCTCGGAAAGTTTGTTATTTTTCTATTATATAGTATGTATCGTTTTTCTCGTTTTTTGTGAATAATATATTGTATTATGTAGAACAATAAATTTATATATCTTTCAAATAAGGCCTTAGTTGGGATTTCATCACCTAGCTATTGTATTCGAACCCAAAACAAAAATAAAGGCAAAATAGATAAATACTAATAAGAAGTTTGAACTCGATTTATACAAACTATAAGGTGGGTATAAGGCGACGTGCTATAAAAGTCCGTCTAAGGAAAAAGGTTTTTAAGTGCTTTGTGCCACCTCGTTTCCCCGCTTGCTTGTGTGTATATTGAGAGGAACAGCCTATTATTTGTTTGCCGACTCAAGTAGTAATAAATCTTATTTTTGTTGTTTACTTTTTGATCCTCGAGACGTTTAGGTTTTCACCTATCGTTTCAAAGTCGACCGAGGGTAATTTACTTCCATAGTAGTTATCCTTATTCCTTATTTTTTATCGATCATTATTGATTGAGCAATACCAAATAAAATACAAAAAATAATCTTCTTCTTGTCTAATTTCTTTTCTTCAATCCCCTAAATTCTCGTCTTTGTAGTGTATGCAATTACATTCTTCTCGTCTTGTGATTGATTTTAATAGGCTTAAAAATATTCCTCGTAGAAATAGAAATCGTCAACAACGAATAGTGGAACCCGAGCTTCCACCTATTGTTGTAGAGATGGCCGATAATCGAACAATGGAGGAATTTCTCCGTGCACCCACCGAAGGGTATGGGGAAGCAATCGTTGTGCCGGCTATTTTGTCGGATCATTTTGAGATTGAGACAGGTCTTTTATCGCTCATTCGTGCTGACCAATTTCGTGGCAATGAGACCGATAGCCCGCATTCTCACATTCGGAATTTTAATCGAATTACCTCGACTCTCAAGTTTAGAGATGTGCCGAATGACGCGATTAAGCTCATGCTTTTTCCATACTCGCTCGAGGGTAATGCTAAGCTTTGGTATGAGAAAGAACCACCGGGTTCGATCTTAACATGGGATGATTTAGTGTCAAAGTTCATGAATTATTTCTTTCCACCTTCTAAGACAACACACTTTAAGAATGAGATCACTAGATTTGAACAAAAAGTGCATGAATCATTTGGGGTTGCATGGGAAAGATTTAAAGATTTGTTGAGACAATGTCCACACCACAGTTTCTCGGAATTGCATCAAATAAATACTTTTTATAATGGGCTTAATATGATTGAACAAGATTCTTTAAATGCCGCCGCGGGTGGTAATCTTTTAAGAAAAACTCCGAGAGACGCGTGGAGAATAATTGAGGATAAGTCTAGAGCACAATATTCACGAAACACACCGGTTGTTTCCAATGTGAATTCATCTAATCACGAGATTGTTAGATTGGACTCTAAGATTGACACAATTTTGAATGAGCTTAGGAAGAATCCTCATGGATCCATTAATATGGTTGAGAATGTTTGTGTATCATGTGGTGGAGCACATCCTAATTATGCTTGTTTAAACACGGTTTTTGATCAAGCTAGTGCTTTTGCCGCGACGGGAACTTATGGCTCCAACGGTCAAGTTCCTCGTCAAAATTATGTTGCTCCACCGGGTTTTCCACCGGTTCAAAATAGGTACAACAATGGGAACAATGGGAATAATTTTAACCGTGGTAACCAAGGGAATTTTAATCAAGGAAATGGTTTTAATGCTAATCAAAACAATCAAGGTTTTCAAAGCAATAATCAAAATGATTTGTCAAGCTATATCAAGTCAAATGAGGCAAATATGAAAGCTTTTCAAAATAACATTCAAGGGCAAATTAATACTTTGAAACTCGATTTTCAAAATACGATTAAAGGGCAAAACAATAAGATTGAGCTTAATCAACAAAGGCTAGAGCAAAATCAAAATCGTATGCAACAAAATTTGGAACAAGGTCAAAATAAATTGCTTTCGATGTTTGAGGGATTTATGTCTAAACCGTCATCTTCTTCGGGTTGCTTACCTAGTAATACCATTCCTAACCCGAGGGGAGAGCTTAAGGCCATAACTGTTTATGATGATGATAATGTGGAAAGAGTGATCGAGAAAATTTATGTTCCACCTAAGCAAAGTTTTCTTAAAGTCACCAAGGCTACTTTGAATGTGATTAGTACTTCGGATTTCTTTGATTTCATTCCTAAGAAATATGAAGATCCGAGTCAATTCATGATACCTTGTGTTGTTGATGAGCTTGGGGAATACAAAGCTCTAGCCGATCTAGGAGCTAGTATTAACGTAATGCCTTTAGTCCTATGAAAAACCATTGATTATGAACCACTTAGGCCTACTCGAATGATAATTGAGCTCGCTAATGGTACTACCACCCATCCGGTTGGTATAGCGGAAAATGTCATTGTTAAAGTGGGGGAGTTCATTTACCTAGCCGATTTTGCTATCATTGATTATGAGCCAAATCCTCGTGTGCCTATAATTTTAGGACGACCATTTTTATGTACGGCCGGTGTTTTAGTTGATATGAGGGAAAAGGAGATTAAAATAAGGTATGGGGATAAACATATGATTTTCAAACCGGAAAAAAATCCTAGATTGGTTTCTAAGAAATGGGAAAGTGTTGAACTTGATAAACCTAATTTTGTTGAATCATGTTGTAATGTTACCTTATCACCACTCAATCCACACGAGGATGAAAGTTCTAAGATTGAAAAACAAATTGATGATTACATGAGTGAGCCATTTGATGCTAGTGAGTTTATTAGTGAGAATTTTGATCCCGAGAGTGATATTGCTTTAATTGAACAATCTTTGAAAATGGACTCGTTTTCACTCTCTTCTAAGGATCATGTTGATGTTCCTAAGGCACAATCTTCCATTGAAGAGCCTTTGATTCCTAACTTCACACCGAGTGAGGTTAGTGATTATTCATTCGATAAGTTTGCCGATGAACTTGTTGATCCACTTCCACGGGGAAGTGAAGACGTTTCCGATCTCGAGATCGAGCGTGATTCTCGTGTTTTACCTACCATTCTCGAGGAATTTTCCGATGAATTCCCTTCTAATGAGAATGATGACACTTTAGTGACTTGCTCAAATCCTCTCTTTGAAGTTTCATTGAACAATAATACATTTTTTCAAGAGGATTTTGAGAACATCATACCTCCTACATCTCACAACCTTTGTGATGATGATCTTTTCATTAGGGAGTTTGATAAGTTACTTTCCATAGACATTCCTTCAGAATTTGAGGAAGAGTCTAATGACGGTGATGAAGATACTTGGTTTGATCACCCGATTTATGATGATGACAATGTTGACCCAGAGGGAGAAATTACTTTTGCTCCTATTATCCTTCCCACTCGCTTTGATCTTAATGTGCGGGTTTTCCATGCGACTCGTTTTGAGTACCATGACCCTTTTATTCACATTCATAAGAGTGATAAGGTCAACAAAGTCATGCAAGTTGAAACCACTATGGTTGAGACTTTTGTACCATCATTACTATGTGCTTCATATGACTTAGGATTAGCATGGGGGGACGACATCGTGTTGTCCATTCCTTTTTCCACCGAGGACGAGGTATTCGATCCCGGAATCATTGATTTAGGGAAATCTCGGCCTTTCACCGATGCAATAATTGAAAGACTTTTTAATCATCTTGGTGCGAGTTTATCTCGTGGAGCATGCTACATCCATACCTTTGTTTGTGAGTACCATTTCTTTTTAGAGATTCGTGTCAGAGTTTTATCCTTTCGTTTGTCATCCGAAAACGAGGATGAAATCTTTGACCCCGACATCGTGCTTTATGTTGGTTTTTACTCCAATATGCCGGTTTGCACCACTTTCCCTAAGGACCAATGAATTCGGGGATCGAGTCGAGCTCATGACTCGGTGAAAAAAAACGAGTATATTCTATCTTCTTTCTATTTTCTTACACTAATAAGGCTTGATCTTTAAAGCTCGTGCTCGTGTTTTGTTGTGTTGTGATCTTAGGTATCACCCTAATATTTGAAGACTCTCGTGTTCGGTTTTTTGCCGGTCCACTTGATCTTCCATTCTTTGAATGCCAATAAGGGGCACACTTTCTTTACCCTTGATTTTTATCGACTAACGTTTTATCTTGAGGAAAAATTAATAAACGGCTTATAGATTTGCGTGCTCTTTCCATGCTAGGAATTTGCATTAGACTCTTCGTATTTTAGCAAGGGGTGTTACTCTTGAGCTAAGAAACATTGAGGACAATGTTTGGTTTTAGCATGGGGGAGTCAATCGATATAATCGCTTGCAATTTCTTTTGTCGTGTCCAAACGTATTGTTTTTCTCATTTTTCAATAAAATTTTAAATTTTTAGTGTTATTTTTAAGTAAAATAAGTGCTTTTGACACGAATGTAGGCTTTCCGTTGGTGAAAATAAGAATAGTTTTTGACTCGACTCGGTTTTTAACCTTAGCTTTTCCTTAACGTATTTGAATTAAGTTTTGCTAGGCTATTATATAGGGATCTTTAAAACGCGAAAGTCTTAATTCATACGAGTTAAGAACAAGAACTTTTCGCAAGCTCCTATAATTGATCCTAGAAAGTCGTCTATCAAGGGAACTTTAAAACGCAAATTCTAAAACTTGAAAGAGTCTAAGAAGATGCAAGATCCTATAGATGACTTGAAAACCCAAAACTATGATTTAATAGGCTAAGTATCCATTGATTTCACATTTTTGAAATTTTACAATATGGAGAACAAGAGATGATAGAGCCAATTATAAGTTTGGTATTCTTTCGGGAATTTATGTGAGTTAATTATGATCCTATTGTCCCATCGCTTGTTAATAAAATTATTTGAAATAAATAATGTTGAACGATTTGAAAAGTTACTTAGCTTCTAGCCCAAGATCGTTTAAAAGTTGCTCGGTATGGATTAGAGTTCATAGCCATGAGGGTTATGTTTTATTGCTAAAGATCTCAAGTGATGTGAAGAATCATTTATCAAAAATCAATATGAAGGATCGAGACACACGACGAAAAAGTCATGGAGAAGTCTATCCAAAAAGACCATAATAAGGTATGAGGATAAATGAAGCCAAGTCCAAAAAGGAGGCGGATCGTTGTATATCAAAATCCCAAATAAATATTGGAGAAAAATGAAGAAGTCGTGGTCCAAGTATGAATCTCTTAAAACTTCAAGTGAAGAAATTCCTATATGAAGAGAAGACCATTATTTCATTAACGTCTCTCAAGGTTGGAAGTATAAAGTCACTGCCAAATATCGGTCCAAGAAAGGTCTCAAATCACGAAGCAAGTTATGCCAAGATATGAACTTTATGAGATCCCGAGAAGCAGTTTTAAAAGATTTTGTCCTTTAGCTAACTATTGATTAAATCGTTCACTTTATTTTCGGCTTAATAAATTATCGAAATAAGTCAACAATGCATCCTCGTGATCATTCAAGACAACAATAAAATATAAGAGATACACTTAGGAATAAGGGAGTCTAAGTTAATAATTGGCCCACATGAGTTCGTGTTAGTCTACCAACTTATAATAACAATGATCTTGTTTTTGCACTTGGCATGGAAAAGTGAAAAGTCGAGGACGATGAATCTATTTCAGCTTTTATGATTCTTAAAGTTATTTTATGTCTTTACAAAATAAAGTATCATAAGTTGAATAATGGTGTAGATATAGTTTTATTTTATCATTGCGTGAGGACACGACAATTGCTTAGCATGGGGGAATTTGATATGTGTGTTTTTACTCATATCATTTGTAGCTTAAAACAATGAAATTGTGCAAAAAATGTATCAAATATGCATTGGATATGTTGTTTTCTTGTTTGAATGTGTGTAGGTACCAAGTTCGTGAAAATCGGCAAAATCGACACGAGAATGAAGAAAAAGATCTTAGAAGCCAAAATCGAGCTCGACTTGAGTGGATTTAATAAGTTTATGGCCAAGTGGGACCCACAAGAGCTTATTGGGCCTGAAAAGCCCAAATTTGGATACTAATCTTATTGTTTTTGATAATTGGGTCCAATAACACTCAATGGCCCAAAGTGAATGAAATGGATGGAATGTTATTGGGCTAGAAATTCCAATTTAGTAGAAACAGTAAACGAATGGAAGAAGTTAATGTTTTGGGCTTTTAGGTTTTTGTTAAAACGAGTAAACACGTTTTACTTTCTCAAACGAATAAAGTGATTAAATACTCATTCCATTCGTCTTCTTATTCCCACAACCACATAATAAATTAAACGTTCCATTAACCCCACTCACCACTTTTATCTTTTCGATAAGTCCTATGTGACCACTTTCTTCTTCATTCAACCTTCTTCCCAATTTTTTCGTCACAAAACCAGTAAAAAACTCACTGTTCATCAAACCCTAACCAGTAAAAAGTCCATTTTAATTAGGGATTTTTATTTATTCTTTTAATTCACATAAAAAGAAATAAAACCCCCCAATTTATAAGAAGAGAAAGAATGGAGAAGGGCTTGATACGTGGCAGAAGATGATTTGATTGAACACCTCAATCTCCCAATCCCACCAATCACAAGCCTCAAAAGAAGCACAAGTAGCACAAACCAATGCCACTTTGGCAAACCGCGTGAACAAGAGTCATCTCAACCATCCGATTTAACAAAGAGAGAGAAGATTGAAGATCAATGGCCAAGAATAGAGAAGAATATTCTCAAGAAGATGCGCATATCCTCCTCAACAAAGCCCTGGGAAGGCTATAAAAACCCCCATTATTTACTTGTAATCCATCCTTTCTTTTCTTTAAAAGTTATTATGTTGAAATTGTTTTAGGTAATTTCTGTATTTCTTTTTAAATCTTGTATTATTTCTGGAAAGATTAATAAAAGTTCAGTTGTTTTATTAATAATCATGTGTCATTTATTTTATTATCTTTACTGTTTGAATTAATATACGAATTTAATCTTATAATTATTTCACAAAATAATGTTTGAGATGTTAGATTTAAACTAATCAATAGTTTAAGTTTAATGTTAAAAGTAAAGTATAGGATCAAATTATCCCTACTGGATAATTTAAACATATAAATGGTGGACAATGGTGATTTTTGGTTCGATAGTCGAATGGTGATTGGAGGTTCTGAATCCGGTTCATGAGGTTGCTCAGCGCATACCTACGTCTCAAAGGTTATCTTCAAAAAGGTGCACTCTCTTTTACTTTTATTGTTTATGTTTTTAATTTGATAAGTTTGCTATTTAGGTTTAATTTGTTAATCTGTTTAATGTTTCTTTGAGAATGGTTAAGTCTGCTTAATGTTACTGAATTGAAGTTTGAGTATGTGTCTATATTTGTTTGATTTATGTTATTTTGGGATTGACTTAAGGAATCTGATATAAAAGATTGATTTGAAGGATAACTTTGTTTCTTAATAGGATTTGTTCTACTTTTATTTAAATTCATGAAGTTTTTTTTATCTGCTCAGTTTGGGATGATTTAATTTGGCTGATAAGATCGTTTTGATAATTCGTGAGAAGTGTTGTGATATATTTATGCTGAGTAATTATGATGTGCATTTGGTTTGGTAAAACTGGTAATTCGATCTACAGTATGAACATGATTTGGTAGTAGTGTTATAGCTTAATTGTGCTTTTACGTTTATTGTTTTATAGCTGATATAATACCTTCTTAGCTAATACAATCTGTTCCTTAATTGCTGTAAGTTTAGATTTATGTTACTAAAGTTGTAATCTGTTGTTTGTTGCTGAATGTACTTGATAATCTGATTGTTTTCTGGTTATATTGCTTTTTAATGTAACCTGCTTATTATTATAGTTGGTTTCTTTTAAATTGTGCTGTTAGCTTATGCTTATCAAGATCCAACGATCTGTTAAAGCTCAAAAAGCTGTTTACTGACAGCTTAAAAGCATATAAGTTTCACAAGTCACCTCCTGTGGCTGGTTTTAATCTTTTCTGTCAAAAAGAATAAAATCCAAAAAAAAAATATGTCACTTGGGGGTCTTGAGCTCGAGACCTCCCCTTTACCTGCCATGCGTGATAACCACTTGTGTTGCACGCCCTTTTGATTTTACTCTCTGCTTTCTCATTAATATAGATTAGTTTGTTTTGGCAGATTTTTACTTAGTATCTTTTAGTTTAAATACACGTTTGTTTTTTTATATTAATTAAAATTTTAATTAAAGACTGTTTTGAGATTTTTAAAATTAGTTTAATATTATAAATAAATATAAAAGTAAAAAAAAAGATAAAAATTTTTTTATTTAAAAGTTTAATTAGTTGATTTTTATAATTAGATTTTAATAATTAAATAAAAATAGTTTTTAAATAAGATTTGTTTTTAAGTAATTTGTGATAAAGTAAATTAGTTTTAAAAGCTTAAATATATTTTTAAATAGATTAAAAGTTTTAGATTATTAAATAGATTATATTTTTATAGATAATTAAAATAGTTTAAATTTTAAATAGTGTTAATTTTCTAGTAAGTAAGATTTTTAAGTAATTAAGTGTTTGTAGAATTTTAAATAGGCGGGGTTTACGATTCATGCACTTTAGGTTTATTTTAAATAGCTTAAAATTTGTATATTTAATTTGTAGATTAAAAAAAACGAAAACCAATTCAAATCGATTGTCCAAATCAAAACGAAAACGTCTCAAATTCATAAGATCTTCGTCTACAACGAACTCGACTCACTCACGTGTTTAACTGAATTCGTCATTGGTATTATTAGTCTATTACTTTTTCCTAAAGGTAATTTTCTAATTTACCCTATAACGTAATATCAAATAAATCACATATACTATCCTCGACACATCAATCCTCATTTGCAACTTCCTCCCTAGTAGTCTTAGTAGAATCGGAGACTATCCTAGTTAAAGGGCACTCATTTCCTACAAGAGTTAAAGTTCTACCAGTGGGGCGCCAAACTTTACCAATGCGTTTGATTTTAGCTATCCACTGGGATTTAAGTCTAGCATGGGAGTTCACCTCATTAAGTAATTTCTTGATACAAGAATAATGATTTGCCGTAAAGACACATTTTCTACATGTTTTACAAGTAGCATATTTAATGTCCGAGTAAGATCTAGAATTCTTGATCGATTGATTGATGCTCCTAGGATTTGACATGCTATTATTAGAAGTGTTGGGTAATCTAGAAGGCATCTGACTAGGTTTGAAATTCTTATCTCTTACTTGTGTCTTTTAAATAGCTTCTCTTAGACCGGATTTATGGTGAACGTCATTTGAACTAGTTCTAGACGTGGTCTTGATATTTTTAGAGAAACTAGAGGCAATTATGTGATTAGGTCTTTCTAAAGTTGTTTTGGTCACATTGGGCCTAGTTGCAGGAGTGACTGGTCTAGAAAGATGAACCAAATCAACTTGGGAGGCAAACCGCGGTCTTGAGGATTGTGGTCGCTCGGATCTAAATGCAGTCGGTTGTCTAACGAACTGATTTGTAGGCGGTTTCCCCAAGATTGATGGTTTTTCAAGCTTAGTGTCCACACTAGTTCCTTTGGTTTTCGTCAATTCGTTTTTCAACGCAGCTATAGCAAAGACCTTTTCCTGTACTTGAGATTTTAAGGTCTCATTCTCTTTGAGGAATTCATCTTGGGATGCCAACTTAGATTCTAGCAGTTAAATTTGTTTCAAAAGATTATCCTTTTCCGCTATAGAATCTAAAACTTTTTGATCCAATTATCTTTCAAGAACAACGTTTGACTTTTCAAGTTTTTCAAAATATGTTTGAAATTTGTCCGTTTTCTTGAAAAATTCTTATTTGGCATCCTCAAGATCTTTTGATTGTTGAACTACAATCGTTTCGAGCTCTTTAATCTTGGAATCAGAAGCAGTCAAAGAAGCAGTTATAAGACAATTATCATGATGTTTAGGATTTTGAACACTTTCTCCCCTATTATGACTCACATCGGATAAATCAGAAGTGGTATTTCTATCACTCTTTTCCATCTCATGTTCGTCATAATTAGGTTCAGAATGCTCAATATGCGGCATTTCATCAGCATATACATCATAAACAACATTACATTGTACCATGTTCGCAGGCTCTTCGTCATAAACGGGTAAGGTGTCATCAAAAGAGATCTCGTGAACATTCCCTGACGTGCCACTAGTATCATGTTGTCCTTATGATTTAGTGCTCTTGCCATCGTTAGGCTCCAAGTTGTCAACCGTATGACCATTCTCCTCTTGCATCGGCATCATAGATTCTTGCACTCCATTATCATACGCTTGCTGAAGTCGAGATCTTGCATAAATCGAAGATGAAACCGATGACATGAGTTTCAATATTGTACCACATAAATCTTGAAGCTTGGTATGTGTATCGCGAAGAAATGATTGGCAAATCACTGAACTTTCAAGCTTGACGATATTGAATTGGAGGAGAGGCGTGAGTTGTGTCACAAGAGCCTTATATGCAAGTACAGATGCAGAGTGACTAAAGTATTCATTGTGGAGTTGCTCTGCTAGTTGGTTCAAGATGATGAACATCGATTCCATGAATATATGACGATCTTGACCAAAGATTGTCACAAATTCGCTCCCTCCTTGAAGCCATGAAAGAGTCACAAGATGGGACTGAAGTAGTTGAAATGACGTGATACCACTTCTTCTAGCATTGTCTTACATTTGATGCGAGTCTCCCTCTTGAATTTTCGATTTCAACGAATCCATTGAAAGTTTGATGACAAATAATTGTGGTCGTTGCTGATTTCAGGATTTTACAGTTCGTGAAGATACTTAGAAATTGAAATTCACGACCAAAGAAAGATCCGTAATTAACTCTTAAAAAATCCGCGATTGATGATATAACTGTTTTCTCGGCTCAATAATTTTTGTCATCTCAAACGTTGATAAAATTAACCGGAAACTAATAGGTCTAATAACCTCGGCTCTACAAAGTAACTAAACCCGATTATAAAAATGCACAAAATACTTAAAATCTAAATAAACCCTTGTTATAAATCCACTCACTCGTTATAAATTCACTCGCTCAAAATTTATGTGATTTGAAAATAAAAGACACAGTGTTTAAAAAACGTACCCCTCACACAATATTTTGACTAAATATCATTTTGATGCTAACACACGAGTATAAAACGTGGCCCTCTCACACAATATGTAACAAACAATACGTGTCCTCACCCAAAAATATGATATACCACTAAATCCTTCCTTGACCACAAACAAATAATACGTGGCCTTGACCACTTGTGTATACCAAGATATAAAACCAATCACCCACTATAACATAAAACAAAGAACCCAACTTATCAACTTCTTAATTACCTTTGTTTCCGCCATCCCCTTCTATATCTCTCTCTCCTCTGCTAACCAAATACACAAAACCAAATCTCAAAATATAAAGCCACTCCTTCTTTTCTTCTTAGCCACCAAAAATGAATCTCATCTATCTCATCATGCAGTGATCATCTTTTAAACCGAAAACTTCAAACCCATCCTTTTTGTCGCTGTTGAATCGAACATAAGATCCACTCTTCAAGAAATGATGAACATAATTGTGACTTCAAGATCTGTAAGGATCTCGGGTAGGTATTTTAGATTGTCGTTTTATTTTTGATCGATGATGTTTTGTTGCGGAGATCTTGAGTAATGATTGAGTCAGGTTTAATGGTTGAGTGTGAGTCTAGGTCGTGATGCCTAGGAGTGTCGATGCTTGACGTTGTGGTCGAGAGAGAAGCGAGTTGAGAGTCACGTCGAGGGTGTGTTTGTTTGAGGCTGTGTGTGAGTTTGGTTTTAGTCTGGTGTGGTTCTTGAGGTCTAGTGTAAGTCTTGTAAGTCTGGTGTTGTTCAAAATGAGTTTGAGTCTAGATTTGTTGTTGGAGTCCAGTTTAGTAACTCAAAAGATTTTTGGTTTGGTCAAAATGTTTTGGTGGGAGGAGTTCGAGAGTAAGTGGGAGTCAAGGTTGGGTGGGTGATACGAGAGGTTGTGTTGGGTTTTGTTGGTCGCGTCAGTTTTGGAGTCCGTTGTGTTTGAATCAGTTTTGATGTGTCGAGTCTTAGGCTGATTTCGAAGCATATCCGGAATAAGCTTATCCGGAATATGGGTGTTCAAAAGCTTATCCGGAAAAATTTCCTTTTGCTTATCCGGAATAAGTTTCCTAAGTCATATCCGGAATGAGCTTCCTAAGGCTTATCCGGAATAATATCCTAACTCTTATCCGGAATAGTTTCCTTTTGCTTATCCGGAATAAGTTTCCTGAGTCATATCCGGAATGAGCTTCCTAAGGCTTATCCGGAAAAATCTCCTAACTCTTATCCGGAATAATTTCCTTTTGCTTATCCGGAAAAATCTCCTAACTCTTATCCGGAATAATTTCCTTTTGCTCATCCGGAATATATAATTCGGGGGCTTATCCGGAATAAAGTTTTGTACAGCTTATCCGAAAAAAAAAATTTGATACGGAAGATCAATTTGAGACACATAAAAAAATGTGATGGATTTGAATGTTGATGGAGACAAACTGATATAGTGATGAGCTTGCAAATACAGATAAGGACAATGAGATAAACAACAACTTGACCAATAAAAATCAATAAAAAATTTTGAGACAGAGAAAATAAAAATTTTGACCAATAAAAATAGATTTAAAAAATTGATGATTTAAAAAACTGATGACTTAAAAAAATTTATCTAAAAAACTGGTGATTTTAAAAAAAATTGATAAAAAATTTGTAACACCAAAAAGACTAGAAAAATTTTTGAAAGAAAAGATTTTTAACATCAAATCAATAGATAAAAACGCTTCAATCCTAAGATTTAACCATGGCTCTTGATACCAATTGTAGGTCTACGATTTCTTAGGATTTAGCAATTTATGATTTACCTATTGAATGAATGGAGAAGAAAGATGAATTAGAAAAAGAGGGGAGAGAAGGGAGAGGTAGAGAGAGAAAGTGAGTTTATTGAATGAAAAGGGAAAACACAAAATGAGCCACCCCTCCAAACATGCTAGGAGGGGGTATATAGCCCACCCTACATGTGGGCTATATGAGCTATATGGATTACATATAAGATCACGAGCCCATTACTTGAATATATCTTTAGAGTGACCGATCCTTTCTAAATACGTAAAAACGTATTTCCAACATCATGAATCTTTGGATTAACCCTTCATTGATTTTGGATAGCGGGTTTATAATCTTCCTCCATCAAAATTTTATGAGTACAAAATTTTGCATCAATACCCTTGATGTCGGAGATTTTCCATACAATGGCCTGATTATGTTTCTTAAGAACCTTAATAAGTTCATCCTTTTTCATTTTCCTTCGATTTAGCAATAATCATCGGTAACTTATCCGCTCCTTCAAGAAAAGCATAGCAGATAGACACAATATCAGTTATCATTACAAACTAAAAAAAACTTATAAAAATATAAAAAATAAACATAACCTTTTTTATGAGCCTTTGAAGAAGAACATAGGCGCTGAGACTCCTTATAATCAAAACGACAACAAACCACACTCCACCATCATGATACAAACATCACGATTCACCATAATGATTCGAACTAGCAGTATATATGTACCGACCCAATTTTATTCAAATCAAACCAGTAGGGTTTGATTTTTATCCCAATTCCACTTTAAGATTATTCAATTAAGCTATTTAAATGAGCTTACCCAAATAATTTTTATATTATAATATCAAATTAGACAATAAAATGATTGTATAAAAACCTTCACAATAAAATACTTGAAATTAACAGATGATGCTTAAAGGAAACTTTTATTAATTCAGAAAAGTATTACAAAACTATATAAATAAGAGTACAATTAATCCTACATCTATTTTAACATTATAACACTAAAAATAAAAAAGTGGGATAATTTTACACATATTTTTGGGGGTTTTAATAGGCAAACCCCAAGCCCTCTTGGGTGAGTTTGTTGAGCAGCAAATCAAATCTTGGCCCTTGATTCCATCTTCTCTTTCTCCTTTTTGATCACACGGCTGAAAATCTTCTTTCTTTCACTCGGATCGCCAGCGTGGCGATCTTTGTGCTAGTTGTGCTTCTACAAAGCTGATGTGGCTTATTATGATTGGTTCTATGATTGGATGGATATGTTTCCACCAATCACAGAAGAGAGATGACGAGAGAGGGATGCCACGTGTGCCTGGGATTCCATCTTCAACTTCCTAAAAACTTGGGGGTTTATTTAGAGGCGCGTGTGAATCAAACTCCAAGGAATAGTAAAGCCCCAAAATTGATTTTAGGGTTTGTGGTGGTGAAAGGTTATTTGTGTCTGCGTTTCTTTTTCGCTCACTTAGGTTATAACGAAAGGGTGGGTGTGAGTGTTTTGGCCAAAGTCAAAAAGTGGAGTATATATATTCTTAACCGTCGCATACTCTTTACCCTAATGGGCCTTTGATCCAGGTTATTATTTCCCACGTCTTATAATTATTTGCTATTGGGCTTGGAAACAAATAATACTCCACCGTTTCTTCATTCTTTGTCTCATGGGCTTTTGGGCCCGAGATACTCTATCCGTCCCATAAGTTATTGTTTTCGAGCCATATTTTGGGCTTTGACTCCCTTTTGCAATTGTTAATTCCACAAATGAGCTTTTGGGCCCATTAAGCATAAGTGGGACCCACAAAGCCCAATATCTTTATAAAACTTAAATACTCTAAAAACGAACTCAATTTTTGGCTTCTCGATCTTTTCTTTATATTTGTGTCGTTTTTTGTCGATTTTCGTGATCTTCTGTACCTACACACACGAAACAAGAAATACACATATACAAGGCAATATTCATATATTTTATGCATTTTATGTTCATTTATTGATATAAATGATATGAGTAAATCCACTCATATCAGTTATCTATAATTCTGGGAGGGATTATTCTTTTTAGGGGGGAAGAGTTGTAAAACCCGGATATAAATACCATGAAGAGTACATCACGTACCTACGAACCAATTAAAACTTTCCATTTATGTTATGTACACGTGTCACGAATAATTATTACGTTAAATTGCGTATATAAAAACACACGATAATGATTATTTATAACAATTATAATCTCGAACATTAGAACATGATCATTGAACTACGTATAACATTTACAAAAATGACAATTATTACGTATAATAATTATAGCACAAGTATTAGAACATGATATATACGAAGTATAAGTAACACGAAATAACACGGATAATAAACGCGAGTATACACGAGTTATACGTTAACTAAGAAAAAGGCACGGGTTACCTTCAGGCTTCGTGGTAGCCGTGTATAAGGGGAAGAAGGGGGCCCGAGCGCACTTTGAATTTTAACTAAAGGGAAAACTAAAACACAGAGTTTTACATATCACAGAGTTTTACAAAAAGTTAAAACCCTAGCCTTCCCTTGGTTCCTCTTAGCCGTGACATTCCCAAAGAGAAAGGGAGATTCGTTTTGGTTTTTGATCTTGGATTCCTACGTGGTTGTGTTCGTGTTCCAAATCCTTGTTTAATCGCGTGTACGGTATATCAAGAACCTTGATCTTATAATTCTTTTTAATTTATTTACGAACACATGATTTAATCTTAGGAACAATTAATATAAACATGTTATGGGATTATTAAAACAAGAATAAGGGTTCGTTTGGTTTGTTGTGTGGTTCGGCAGCCAACCGAGAGCCAAATGCTCTCGGTGTCCCTCGTTTTGCCAGAGCCGAGACCCCCTAGGGGCTCGGTGTGTGTTTTGGTCGAGCAGCAGGAACCACCGGCTCAAGCCGATGGCTATGTGGTTCGAGCAGGGGGAACACGCGAGGCAGAATGGGGAACCACCTGCCTAAGCCGGTGGGAACCTTGTTCTAGCAGTGGCTAGCCACGGCGCAGCAGCAGCGGTAGCTACCGCCGTTGGTTGCGCAGCCACCAGTCGTCACCACAGCCGCGGATGGAGTGGTGGTTGATGTCTGGTTTTTGGTTTTCATCTCGGGTTTCGGGCTCGGGATTGGTTGCTAATTTTTACAAAATTAATTATATTATATAACATGTCTAATAATTAATTTAATTAAAACATGGACTTAGGTTATATTATTTTTTTTAAAATAATACATGTTTAGCCTAAGTATATTTTGTCATTTAATTTTAGACTATAGTTTATTAATTAATTAAAACATGAACTTATAATTAATTAATAAATTTCTTGACTTAGGTTTATTAATTAAAATTAATAAAACATGTTAACCTAAGTATTATACTAGACTTAATTTAATTAAACCATGACTTAATTAAATTTTTATAACCTATCGTTTATTAATTAACCATGATATATTATTAATTAATAAAACATGTACTATCATTGTTAATTAATAATTACTTATAACCTATAGTATTTAATTAATAAACTATACTATTAATTCCATGACTTATAAATTTAACCAGTAAACACTAGCTTATATTATTAGCTTATTAATCCAGCTTATTTCTAATTATGGAAACTTTCTATTTCAGGAAGCTTACTATTTTTAGAAACTTTCTATTTTTAGAAACTGATCTAATTTGGAAACTTTCTATTTTTGGAAACTTTCTATTTTTGTAAACTTTCTATTTTTTGAAACCTGCTATTTTTAGAAAGTTCCTTATTATTACACTACAAGTATAATAATACAAGAATACAAGAAAATACATAATCAGAAGACATGAAATACATGAATAATACAGTATATCATTTAAAACAGTAAAATAAGACAAGAACATAGAAAACAAGCTAAGAACATACAAGAACCAATAAGATACTCAGATATCAGACAACTCATACATGTCCATTATTTATGTAGAAATAGTTAGGTCGGAGTAGGACTTTTCATCCTTTCATCTTTCCTCGTTCACAGGACATAAGGTACAGATATTCCGTCCTTCAGTATGGACACTCTTTTCCTTATTAGGATTCCTCGTTTGTAGCCAACTGTTATCCCCAAGTATTTGTTTTATATGTTTTGATCTACTTATGTTAGTTTTAAATGCCTAAGCCATATACATGCATGACCATGTCACCTAGTTATAGAGGTATCATAACCATAACACTAGAGGCACCAGTGTTATGACTTCCCTACGACAGAGTGATTGCTCGTAGCGTCACTTTACAATTTTGGCCATATATTTATATTATCATGTGGGGCATATGGGTGCATCCTAGTTACATGTTTTTATAGGATTTTTATGGTGAAGGTGGTGCGTGCCTTGCGTCCTTCACAAAGAGTTGATCCCTTATACCCAGACAAATTAATTAGAGGCATCCCATCTAATTGCATGATGAGGTCTCCCCTCAAAGTATTCATGCACGGTGGAACCTCATGACCTAAATGGGCTATTGGCTAATTAATACAATTTTCATATAAAAACATAAGTCTTTTCAAACTATAAAATCCGTTTTATGAACATGTTCCAGGTTATCTAGGACTTATACATTTCCGCTGCTATTAGTTTTATTATGCTTATGCCATTTCATGCTATGCTTGTATATCTGTTGGCTGGGCGTTATTCTCAACCATTTTCCTTTCATGTTCCTAAGCGGCAGGTACTTAGGGACGCTCGTAGACTTTGAGAGTACGTGCATACGGATGGAAGCTATCTAGCCTTCATTACTTTATGTATTTCTATACATTACGTTACTTCATTTCTTTGGAAATTGTTTAATCCTTTTCCATTTCAGTACTTATATTCATGTTGGACTACCAATGTTGGATTCCGGTATTTCCTTTTATGGTCATTTAATGTTTTTAGACATTTAGCTTGCATGTTTTGATGGCACACCATAATTATCCTGTGATATTCCATTTATCAAAATGGGGTGTTACAGGTGCGTTGACATCACCGAAAATAACTCGATATGAATGACAGTCTATGGTGGCGTGGTGTTTGGATAACTAGTCCATGCCTAAAATCATGTCAAATTCGCACATGTCCAGCGGAAGTGCGTCAACTTCACTAATGACGTCATCAAATTCTATGGAAAGATCTTTGTACCCATGTGTGATGCACACAAAGTATCTCAGGGGCGTGGATATGTTTAAGAAATTATTAAGAGGCATAGGGAATATCCTAATATCAGTAGCATAAGCAGTGGATATGACTGAATGAGTTGCACCCGTATCAAATAAAACACATGCAGTTTGACCATACATAAATAAGATTCCAGTGATGGTACCTGAAGACTTGTTTGCTTGATCCCTGGTGGTAGTATACACACGTCCAGTGGTTGAAGGTGGTTTGGAATCAGCATGCCCTAAAGTACCCTCAATCTCACCTTTCTTGCAATCTTTCATCTTGTGGCCTTGCTGACCATATTTGAAGCCACCACCGGAAGCACGACGACACTGACTTGGGTGTCTACGCCCGCAGGTGGTCCAAATAGGATGAGTGTACCCTCTAACGGATACTTTAGCTATCTAGGAGCCTGTTTCAGAAAATATGCATGAGACATGATGATTGGGGCAAAACAAGACTACACAGAAAGTTTAGATTGTAATACCAGATGAAGCTGCACGGTTGGGCTGTGAACCTCTACGGTCCTGATCCCGTCCATTGCCATTGTTCATGGTAATAAATTCTAAAGTGTCCGAATTTATGAATCATATAGCAGCATACCATAAAAATGAATAAATTTTAGGGACCTGCTGTTGCTGGAGTTGTCGGTGTTGTTACGGTAGTTGTCACTACCGCCACGCCTATCAGATGCAGAACGGTCCTAAGCCTGACCGTTTCCCTTAGAGTGGTACTATTGGGTGGCCGGTTGGGACCGGTCCCCAGTCTTTTGCATAAAAGGTGCAGTTCTATAGAGAATGATATAAAATGGAAAGTACTGAATTGAATGAAATGATTAATATTTGATGACTGAGATATACCTCTTCTTAGATCAGTCTGCTTCACCAAAATCTTCTCTCTCCTGCAGCATCTCTAGCTTGCGAGTTGCATATGCCACCTACGCTACATTAGTAAATGTAGCACATACCAGGTTGTTGGCGATAGAAGTACGAAGAGCCCAGCGAAAATGATGTGCCTGCTGCTCTGCTGTTCCGGCTGCTACGCGCAGAAAACCATCAAGTCTAAGAAATCTCTTCATAAATTATGTACTATTCTCTCCAGCTCTTTTTCAAATGCCATGGTATTCCCTCTTGAGTCGATCCTGCTCAGCTTTCAGAAAGAACTGATCAAGGAACAACTCCTTAAATTGCGCCCAAGTCAAACCAGCAACCCAGTTATCACCTGCATTCGTTTGCTTGAGTGCTTTCCACCATGCCAGCAGATCTCCCTTAAATTTGTAACAAGCCAGTCTCGCCTTAAAGACACCATCACTCCCCATGGTGTCGAAAATCTTCTCCATATGTGCAATACATCTCTCAGACTCAGATGGACTGTCAGTCTGCTCAAAAGATCTAGGTCGCTGTTTATTAAACCTTTCCAGCCATGTAATAAGAGTAGTTGGTGGAGGAGGAGGAGGATGGTTGTTATGATTCTGGTGTTGATTGTGATTGGCTTGAACTTCAGCACGAATCTAACTTTTGAGTTGTGGAAGCAAAGCTTGCAGAGCAGCTTGGACAGCTGCATTCACTTCCTACTCACGTGTGTTAACCATCTGACAGTTTTAAAAGGGAAATGAAATGATTAATCTAATTAGAACATAGGATAAACATAGAAAATGATGCATGGAATAGTTTATGAAGGCATAGCCAACGAGATAACATGAGCATGGGTGAACGCCTATGGGTCGGTTCAAAAACAGAAATTTACATGATAAGATTGAACGCCTATGGGTCGGTTCACAAAACAAAATGACATGAACAAAGGTAAACGCCTATGTGTCGGTTCACAAAACAAAAATTCGAATAAAATCACATGCGACTAAATATGGCCGGTCCTGTACCAACCATTACTTAGTCAAAATATCTACAACAATGATACATAAAATAAATAAATGCAAACCAACTGTTAGTTTAGGAAGACACTGGTGACTACCCACTAATCACAGGTCGGGTTTTTAGAGCCTACATGTTGAAACCATGGCTCTGATACCATAATTGTAACACGCCATTTGGATAAATGGACCATTTCATGAATTTATATTGTGTCATCAAAGCATGCAAGGTAAATGTCTTAAAACATTAAATGACCATAAAGACAAATACCGGAATCAAACATCAGTAGTCCAACATAAGCTCACACACATGCAATAAGTATTGAATGGAAGGACTAAACGATGTCCAAAAGAAATAAAGTTATGTATGAAAATGCATAAGGTAAAGAAGGCTGTATAACTTTCATCCAAATGCACATATTCTTAAGATCCTAAGTGTGTCCCTATGTACCTGCCGTTTGGGAACATGGAAAGGAAACGGCTGAGTAAGACGCCCAGTGAACGGATATATAACATAGTATGAATCACATAAGCATAATAAAGATTGATTAGCAGCGGAAATGTATAAGTCCTGGAAAACCTGGAACATGTTTATAAAACTGGTTTTATACTTTGAAAAGCTTATGACCAAACTGAAGGGACGCCTCGAGCAATCACTCCGTCGTGGGGATGTCATAACACTGGTGCCTCTAGTGTTATGGTTATGGTACCTCCGTAACTAGATGAACTGGCATGCATGTATATAGCTCATGCATTTAAAATGAAACAAAATAAATAGGAGATAGGGAATGAAAAGAGTGGAGTGGTAGGTCTTGGTGAACTCTTGCAAATAGAAAGACAAATATGTCCTCAAAGTTAACAGTCAAATGTTAGTCAACTAACGTTTGGGACCAAAAGTGTTACGGGTCGAGCAAATAGGACTGGATCTGTTACTTTTCAAACCTTTGGACCAAAACTGTTATATTCGATAAACCATAAGAACAAAAAATGTAGTTAACTCTAATAAATCTGTCTCATTCAGTTTTATCATCTAAAAAACGCAGGGTTTTCCAGCTCTATTACCGAATATATTTCCAGCAGTCCTTCAGTCAGAAACACTCGATCCTTTCCGTGATCTTTCAGGCAAGTGTGTCTAGTCCGGCTGTACAACAGCTTTGGACGTTGTACCCTGGGAAACAAACGACGAATCTGTTTTAAAAGAAGCGTGTTAAACACGTGCCTCGTCTCAGTTTTACTGCTTTCTTCATTCCTGTTATTTATTTTCTGTCTCTTATTTTCTATTAATCTTATTATTGTAAATCGATTTATTCAATAAAACTATACACCGTTTCCTACATAAGCTATAGAGAGCGAAGGATTAGAGAGACCGTAGGCTTGCATTGCGAATTACATGATTAATTGTTTTGATTTAGGTGTAAGCACTATATGAGTTATTTTATGTTTTGGCGTTGTCAAATATGTTATGTTAATATATGTCATCTTTTAGTTTTCTCTATTATGACGCCATGTGTTGTGATGATGCCAATCATTCACGCCTTATAATTTCGTCTCGGCGGGGTGTGACAATGTGGTTGAATTACCATATTAACCTCAAGCAACAATCCTTGACAAACACCCATTAATGTGCGCATATGATAAGCCATACACACTTACAACTCTAAGAAAAACTAAAAATAGAAATTATCATAAATAACATCTATAAGATCACGTCTTGAGAATATATAAAGGAAATGAGCGGATTCATTATAAATACTTCTAACCTCTTTCTCATTCGTGTCTTTCAAAAGATTATAAAAAATAAAAGTGGTAACATTAGCACTCTCATGAGTCTGAACTAATGTAGATGACAAAGAAATATAACGAATCTTTGAAAGTTTATGTAACCGCCCATTTTGGTAAATGGAATGTCACACGTGATTATGGCATGTCATTAAAGCATACAAGGTAATGTCTTAAAAACATTAAATGACCATGAAAGGAAATATGGGAAACAAACATCGGTACCCCAAGTATAAGCTCATCACACACAAACATAAGTACTATAAAGGAAAAGGACTAAACAACGTCCAAAGAAGTAAGTAGCAAAATGTGTGAGGAAATGCATAAAGTAGAGAATGCTAGATAGTTTCCAATCCATATGCACGTATGCTTAAAGTCTACGAGCGCCCTTGAGTACCTGCCGTTTTGGGACATGAAAGGAAAACGGCTGAGCATAACGCTTAATGCACAGATATACAAGCATAGCATGAAATAGCATAAGCCTAAAGACTAATAGCAGCAGAATAATATAGGTTCTAAGCAATCTGAAATCATGTTCATAAACCTTGTTTTATAGTTTGAAAAGACTTATGTTTCTACGAAAATCTATATTAATTAGCCAAATAGCCCATATAGGTCATGAGTTTCCACCGTGCATGAATACTTGGAGGGGAGACCTCATTATGCAATTAGAGGGGTTGCCTCTAATTAAATAGTCTGGGTAGGAGGGATCAACTCTTAGTGAAGGATACAAGGCACACATCGCCTTCACTTTGATAATACTGGTAAACATGTAACTAGGATGCACCCATACGCCCCACATGATAATATAATATAATGGCCAAAACTCAAAAAGGGATGCCACGAGCAATCACTTCGTCGTGGGGAAGTCATAACTCTGGTGCCTCAAGTGTTATGGTTATGGTACCTCCATAACTAGGTGACACTAGTCATGCATGTATATGGCTTAGGCTCTTAAACTAACATAAGTAATCAAACATATAAATTAATACTGGGAAAACAGTTGGCTGTAAACGAGGAATCCTAATAAGGAAAGAATGTCCATACTGAAGGGACGAGAAATCCGTACCTTATGTCCAGTGAACGAAGAAGGCGGAAGAATGAAAGTCCTACTTCGATCTCACTAATGGTACATACAGTAGGGTACATGTATAAGTATTCTGTTTACTGAGTACTTAACTGATTCTATCATGTCTTAGCTTACTTTATATGTTCATATCTTGTTTTATTGATTTTAATGTTATGTTGTGTTTATCATGTATTCTACGTATTCTGATTAAGTACTACTTGTATTTCTTGTATTATCATACTTTTCGTGTAATAATAAGTAACTTTCTAAAAATAGAAGGTTTCATTAAATAGGAAGTTTCCAAAAATTGAAAGTTTCCAAAAATAGAAAGTTTCCAAAAATAGATTAACTTCCTAAAATAGACCGGTTTATAAAAATAGAAAGTTTCCAAAAATAGTAAGTTTCCTAAATTAGAAAGTTTCCATATTTAGAAATAAGCTAAATTAATAAACTAATAATATAAGCTTAAGTTTATTGGTTAAATATCATAAGTCATGTGATTATAGCATAGTTTATTAGTAATAACATGTTAATTAAATAAACTATAGATTATAAGATTTAATTAAATATAAGCATGATTTAATTAAATTAAGGTGTATAAAATACTCAGGTTAAAACATTTATTAATACTTTATTAATTATAACCTAAGTCATGTTTATTAATTAATTATATTTCATGTCTTAATATATAATTAATACTATAGTCTAAATTAAATAAATAAATACTTAGGCTAAAACATGTATTATTTAACAAATAATAATTAACCTAAGTCCATGATTAATTAAATTAATTATAAGTCATGTTTAATTAATTTAATATCTTGTTAAAAATAATATAATTTGTAAAATAAATACTTGTACATTTTTAGTCATGAACCGGGCCCATGAATTTAATTTAGACATGTCGTGAATCGGACTCGTGTATTTATATTAAACATGTCGTGAACCGGACCCGGAACCCCATGAACCAGATCGAAACAAACACCCCTTTAACAGTGGCAACCCGGCTCGGCCGGTTGCCGCTATTCTTGTTAAAACTGCCACCGGCTGCTGCCGGTGGTCTCCTTTCTCTCGGCTAGCCGCTAACCAACAGTGGTGTTCCCATCGGCTTGTTGGGAATTAATTTGATGAGACAAAACAAGTATAATGAAACAAGAAGGACTTATATGCAAATATCAAGCTTTATAAGAATATGGAGCCCTTTCATACAACAAGGAGGACTTATTAGCAAAAGATGGACGGACTTCTAAAGTAATTAAAGTTTTCTTGTAAGAAAAGTCTTGTATTCTAGTATATATATAATACAATGACCGTAGGTTTTAATCATCCCATCATTCACAATGTAGTCTTAAAGTTGAGTCGTGTGTTCTAGACGTGTGTAACCTTGTAAAAACGTCTAGGTTTGTTACTTGTAATCGTTTGAAGTTTAATACAAGTAAACGTTGGAAAAGAAACACCTTGTTCGTAATCAATGTTCTAATTCCGCTATGTTTATCATATGAACGTTGATTATCCTAGTAAGCTTAATCGATCCGTGAATTATGGTTTCCACAATTGGTATCAGAGCGGGTGGCTCTCGATACTAGGATCTAACAAGGTGTTCGAGTCGAATAACGAAGAAAGCTTAAAAATCCGTCCATGATTTTATGTTCGGATCTCACTGCGCAGCCGTTTTCAAACAGCGATAACTCGTTCGTTAACCGTTGGATCGTCGTGAAATTCCTGTTGTAGGTTCTCGACACATGTTTCTTGAATCTCACCGGAGCGATTGTCGAGAAGATCAGTTATGGGAGAGTTATTTGTGGTCGAAGTTGGCTGCAGAGAATGGTATGAAACTTTCTGTTTTTGTTTTTTTTTTTTGAATAAAATTTAGGGTTTCTTCCCCTAAACCCTAGATTGACTTTAAAAGCAGAAGATTATGATGTTTATGGCTGGTGATTGCTCGAAGTTATGATTTAAGAATGGAATTTTCGTTTTTAGGGTTTGCATAAACCCTAGATCTGTCGTATCAAAACATAGCAGCAGGTTATGGAATCTGCAGCAGGGTTAGATGTTAAACCCTAGATGACATAAAGCAGATCGTGATTCTATGACAAAGTACTAAAGATGTTCAAACAGTGAAAGCTACTATGGTCCATGATTTCTGAATAAAAGACGTATGGTATATTATATTTTATGTTCCATGGTGATTTGTTTAATCTTTATGAATTAAAGTTGTCAACTTGTCATGGTTTGAAGAAAGTCACGTGAAGGCTATATTAAAAGAGAAAGAGATGTGAGATTGAATGCAAAAGGTACTTTTATGTTCATTATTTACATTGTATCATATGTAGTGCTGCAAGAGAAAAGAAGTCGATCAAAGGGAAAAGGTAACGTGAGATTCTATGTGAAAGTACGAGGTTTGCGATTTGTTTCTCATTGGCAGCCAAAAAGAGTTCACGTGATTTGTGAAAAGGGATCAAGTGGATGATTGTGACGTGACTTACATAAGTAGCAAGCTCATGAGGTAAACTTTATTGTCTATATGCTACTTACTCGTACAATACAATAGTGAAAGTGTCATTCTGTGATTCAAACTTTTGTTTAATCAAAACCACGTGATGTATCTTTAAGATGTGGTAATATGGACAAGTGTCTAAGTTGTGGTCCACTGATGGTTTAAAAGTATATGTTTTCACGTGGGATTAAAGGGAGAGCAGAAAGAAAAAGATTTGCTGCTTTGTATACATCAAGAGCTGGTCCACGATGTCTAATGTAAAAGTACCACAATACGTGATCCCAAACGAGGTAGTATACTATTGTTTATTCAAAGCATGTTGTTTAGAATCATCATGGGCCAAGGAGTTGTAGTAGTATACGAACAGTATGGACCAATCAGTTTTACAAAAGGAAGTATTGTGACATTGGATCTATGGCTCTATGAAGAAAGTGATCACGATTGGTTGGTTGCTTTTGAGGATTTTGGTTTCAAGAATAAAGACGTGATCCAAGATTGAAGATAAAAGGTATATGTTCAAATTACTTTGATGTTATATCACGTGTACACATATGTGTGCTTTGTGGCCCACAAGAATGTTAGTGTTTATTATAAGACGTAAGGAAGAAAGATGTCCACAATGATTTAATTTTATAGTACTAATACACGTGAAGACAAAGAAGTGAGGTATTGTGGTTGTGATGGTATATTGATAGAAAGAAAAAGTGGTACAGTAGATTCATATATTATAGTCGCTGTCGAGAGTTATGTAGCCACAAGATGGTGTCAGTGGCTGAGTCGAGCCGCTGACAAGAATAAAACACACGTTGAAAAAGAAGACGCTGACATATTGTAATTTAGATGCTGATAGCGTTTTGTCCGATATATGGTTTTTAAGCGCTGACAAGTATCGTCCGATATCAGACAATACATACAGATGATATATTGGATGACTAAGGATCTCGGACATAACTGTCTGTTAAAATTTTATGGCTCGTTTTGAAGATTGTGTTTTGATACAATAAAGTTTTATTTGATTATGTGACAAGGCTAACCTTGCGGTTACGTACCGACTTGGATTAGAAGCAGAACGCCGACAGAGGCAGCAGTTGCATAAAAGAAGAGGATGATATTGTACTTAGATGATTTTCATTGCAAATTGGAGGTTTCGATGAAGAGGTTTGATTATTGCTTCTTTGGTGTTGGAGTTGTTTTTCGCAGGTTTGAATTTTATCATATCTCAAAAGACTCACCTCTCTTTTGAGATTACTTGCTTGTTCGTTTAAATTTTTGGTGACGAAGACTTGTCAAATCTAGCAACTAGATACCTTGCTATCACTTGAAGGAGTTACATTATCGTGCTCAGTGTCTCACAAAGGATGAGGATTTTGACAAAGAGATCGAGGTCTGCTTATACTTTCAGTGTCAGTATAAGTTCGACGTCACATGGATAGTGCAAGATATAAGGTACAAGCTTGGGAGATTCCACTTCTTCAACAAATAGATTATATTCGTTTTTCTTCATTCGTTATCTACAATTAGAGTCTACATGGTTCGTGATTCATTTACATGCACCACTCAAGGGGAAGAGTTTATTAGTTGTTTATCTTTAGAAGACCCCTATTGGATGAGACAAAAAGGGGAAGAAGATTCAAAGATCAAGGTATGCAACTTATTATTATGTGGTGATATGTCTTTACAAGAAATCTTACTTTAAGGGGAAGCTTGTTTCATTCGTGAGAGATCAAGATTTGAAGATTGGTTTTGTCATCATCAAATAGGGGAAGATTGTTGGGAATTAATTTGATGAGACAAAACAAGTATAATGAAACAAGAAGGACTTATATGCAAATATCAAGCTTTATAAGAATATGGAGCCCTTTCATACAACAAGGAGGACTTATTAGCAAAAGATGGAGGGACTTCTAAAGTAATTAAAGTTTTCTTGTAAGAAAAGTCTTGTATTCTAGTATATATAGAATACAATGACCATAGGTTTTAATCATCCCATCATTCACAATGTAGTCTTAAAGTTGAGTCGTGTGTTCTAGACGTGTGTAACCTTGTAAACACGTCTAGGTTTGTTACTTGTAATCGTTTGAAGTTTAATACAAGTAAACTTTGGAAAAGAAACACCTTGTTCGTAATCAATGTTCTAATTCCGCTATGTTTATCATATGAACGTTGATTATCCTAGTAAGCTTAATCGATCCGTGAATTATGGTTTCCACACGGCTATGTGTCGATGGTCCCTCTGCTGTTTGCGTTCTCCCTGCTTGACCCACGCCGCCACCGGATGTGTGCCAGTTGTGGTGGTTTCCTGCTGCCGAGACACAACCAAACCACAAGGTGTTAGCCGTATTTAAAGTGATGGTCATATACTATACCTTTGCGAAGCTCGTGAAAAATACTATTCAACAGTGTCGAGAGTTCTTAGTTATTATTGTTTATCTAACGGGAATTAGTCCCGAACACACAAATGAGGGAGGCCTCCTAAACATTTACTATATTGTATAAAAGGCCTCTCCACCTCATTTGTGTGTGTGTTTTTTCCATTTGTTTCATTTTAGAGAGAGAATGAGTGTTTGTTTCTCTCACTAGGAAAATCACCATCTTTGTTTTTCTTTTTTCTTTCCTTAATCTAATCTTTCTTTTTTAGTTTAATCGTTGTTTAATCTTCATCTACTTTATCATCTTTATTAGTTCTTCATCATAACCATAATAGTTCTACATCCATTTCGTCCCATATCTTCATCACGTCTCTTAAAGATCTTTTCTTTTCGTGTTTGGTTCGTGTGTAAACATCATACAAGCGGTATCATTCGCCAAGGGATTCGTGGTTAGCGTTTTGGTGGCTTTTGTTGGCTTAAAATCCTTAAAAGTTGCGAACCATAGTGCCAAATTTAGTCCTTTTTCCGAGTACCTTCTTTCTAGGGAAACTGCCAAAATTTTGAAATCTTTGAATATTGCAAAATTGTGACATTTTTCGTGCATTGCGGAATCGAAACACTTGGCATTGCGGGGTTATCACTTTTGGAGGGATTGCGGAATTATCACTTTTTGTGGAATATTGCGGAATTATCATTTTTTAGAGCATTGTGGATTTGAATCGTATTGTGTATTGTGCAATCGATCCCTCAGAATCATTGCGGAATTACACCCTATGCATAACTGCGGAATTGAATACTAGGGTTTATTTCGGGATCATTGTTATTGTTGTCATTGCGGAATTATGTACATTTGTATATTGCGGAATTATAACATACATTGCGGAACTGAACACTTGAACTGATTGTGGAATTATCACCTTTTGAATATTACGGAATGGTGTCCTAATTCACATCGCGGAATTATACATGTTTTGACATTGCGGAATCTTAGCCAGTTTTTGCTCGATGCATTGTTAGACATAGCCAATATCTAGTCTAGTTTCGGACTATCGTTTACACGAAGATTAAAAAAAATTAATATTTCCTAGACCATTTTTAGGCCATTTAAGCTTAAATTTCAAATTTTGGCGAAACGAAAATTTTTTCGACCCAAAATTCGAATTTTTTCGGTTTTAATTTTTGTCAAAATTTTTCAATTTTCCAATTTTTCCCTACTATTTTTGGCTATTTCTAACTCGATTTCAAAATTTGGAAATTCACAAAATTTTCAAGTTTATTTTATATCGGACTGAGGTATTTTTTTGTCGGACTGGAAAATTTCGGCAAAATTTGATTTTTTGAGAATCCGAAACGCGCTTTCTACGAATTGTGATCCTGATTTACACACAACTTTTACGATGATATCTCAACAAGATATTTATGTTGCGGGTACTGAGAATCGTCCACCCATGCTTACCAAGGAGAACTGCACTACATGGGCTAGTCGTCTCCTTTCTTAGGCAAAATGTAAACCTCTGGGAAAGTTGATTGTCAACTCGATTCAAAAGGGTCCGTATGTTAGAAGAACAATTATTGTACCTGGGGATCCTACGAATGCTAACCCAGTGGCTGACTCTAGTCATGAACAAACAGATGAAGAATTAACTGAAGATGAATCCAAACAACTCGACGCTGATGATCAAGCAATTCAAGTCATTCTTATGGGACTTCCTGAAGATGTTTATGCAGCTGGCGATAGTTGTGAAACCGCACATGAGATGTGGCTTAGGATTCAGAAAATGATGAAGGGTAGTGAAATTGGTTTACAAGAAAAGGAAACTAAGTTGCTTCGTGAAGGGAGAAATTTACGTCTACTGAAGGATAACAAATTGAACCTTACTATCATCGGTTTTCAACCCTCATGAATCACCTTAGAAGAAACAAACATGAACCTGCTCAAATTGATGCCAACATCAAATTTCTTGATAATCTTCCTTCTGAATGGTCACGATATGTCACTCTTGTCAATCAAACCAAGGATCTTCATGTCGTGGACTACACTCAAGTATATAATTATTTAAAGATGAATCAAGATGAAGCTAACGAAGTTAGGGCAGAACGACGTGCCAAGACACAAGATCCATTGGCTTTTATAGCAAACTCTCCAACATCTATGTCATATCCTATGGTACCCTACCATCAACCCGCATTAAGTAACTTCATGCCACAACAACAACAACAACTTACCTCTTATGGATATCAACCTCCTGCTGCTATGAATTACATACAACAACCCATTGCCTGTTTTGATGACATAACCGATCCTACTCATGCTATTAATACTGGTCTTGCCCTTCTTGCAAAGGCATTCAAATTCACCATTAACCCCACCAACAACAATCAGAGAATCTCCTCGAACACTCGAAATAGGCAGATTGCTCAACCTTTCATGAATGTGAATCAAGATCACCAATTGGTAATTTATAGGAACACGGGGACTCAGTTTCAACAATATGGTCAAAATGCTGGGCAGACCGTTGGCAATGCAGGAAATCAGTATGGTCAAAACCGTGGTCAAAATCCGGGTGTTTCGAATGCGGGTAATCAGAATGGGTTAATAGTTGTGCATGCGGTTGGTAACCAGATGGGAAACATTGTGGCTGCAAGGGCTGAGAATACTGGTACGGGAAATGGAAACAAAAATCGTCAGGTTTAGTGTTACAACTGCAGGGGATTTGGTCATTATGCTAGAGATTGCATAGCCAAAAAGAAGAGGGATGTTGCTTATCTTCAGACTCAACTTCTCATAGCACAAAAGGAAGAGGCAGGGATTCTACTTCAAGCTGAGGAATTCGATCTTATGGCTTCTACTTCAGAATATGACGAGGAAGAAGAGGTGAATGCCAACTACATCTTGATGGCTAACTTACAACAAGCATCTACCTCATGAATGCAAGTTGACAAAGCTCTCTTTTATGATTCAGATGGTCCCTCTGAGGTACATCCACACTTTGATGATAATGATATATATATAGTACGTCTAATCAGGAGGAGGAGTATACTGAGATGCTTGAGCCCTACATTGAGACACACGGGGATCAAACGAATAATAGTAATATTAGTTTGAATGAGCCCGGTGTGGACCTTAGTGTGGATCAAGTTTCCCAGCCTACAAACCTTCCTGATGCGACACATGCGTATTATAAATCTCTATTTGATAAGCTTGCTAAGGATGTTGACCATGCTATGGTGGTTAATAATAAGTTTAGAGAAACTAATGCCAAATTGACCACTGAGCTTGCGGGATATAAGGAACGGGAGAAAAGTTTTGAAATTCATCAGACTAAAATTAAAGAACTTGAACAAGCTCATGCAACATCGGTTTATCAAGAAAAATGCACCACTAAGAAATTAAATGCCTTACATTTAAGTAGTGCTAAAAAGATAAGCGAATTGAATTATGAAATCACATCTCTTAATAAACAGCTTTCAACTGAAAAATCTATTGTTTCTGATCTAAAAGAAGATAGGAAAAAGCTGAAACATGATTTCAAAATTCGAGAAGATGGGCTTCTTGAGGACTTCTGCAAAGCTCAAGATAGGATTAGAGAATTGTACAACCTTTTAGTAAAACGTGGTCAAACTATGCAGACGATAAATATGCTCACACCAAAAGTGAATGAAATAAATTACACTCGATACAAATTGGCTTTAGGTTGTCCTCTTCCTCCTAATCCCGGATACCTTAAGCAAGTTTAGGCCACTAGTGACACTTTATATAATGGTAGTGTGCTCTTGTCTGATGAGCATGATCCTCCTAGTGTGCATGATTCTGAGGAAACTACTGATCTTGCAGTAGATACTCGTTTAAAAATGAAAAAGATTGATAAAGAAGTGACACCCATTTATTACCCGAAGGTTAATCCTCCAACTGTTTTTGTTCGGTCTAAAACGAGTACTAAAATGCTTTTGCTCCCAAGTGAGGAATTCTCTGATGAACCTCCTAAACCGAGTATCACACGCTGATTTCTAAACAAGCTTAAAGATATCTTTGTCATCCTTAAACGTGTTGTTAATTCCAAAATCACTGGAGGAAATTTTACATCACCTGTTCAAATTGAGGTTCTGAAAATTCTTCAAAACGATATTAATCCGATTATTAATCAAGTTGATGCTCGGTTAGGCAATTTGGAAAACGCTTTTCTAAAAGAATTTGCCAACTTTGTTGAAGACTTTTAATCTTTAGCAAAGGAAGCTGATGAATCTCTTGATAAAATCAATGTTTTGGAAAACGATCTTGAACGCCTCTCTAAAGCAAGTGATTGTATTGATAGTATCCCTGTTGAGTTAGGTACCTCTGTATTGCATAATGAAAACCTCCAAACTGAGCTTGATCTTATGAAAGTGAAAATGGAATCTTATGTCATTAAAAAGGATAAAGAATTCACCGATCTTTGGAATAAATTTGTCAAAAAATGTGATGAATGCAAATATGACAAGATTTTGTACGAAAAAACTTACAATGAAATGCAACAAATAATCGTACATTTGACAGATCAGTTAGGAGGTGCACAGGGAAAAAATATGGCTTCTCCTGGGTTGGAGAAGGCCAGTGATGGGAATGTTCAAAAGCTTAAGGCTAATATTGCAAATTTAGAATCTGTTGTTGTTTCATATAAGCGGGCTGTTGAACAAAGTAAGTCTGTCTATCAGAAACTCATCGATAAAATCTATGAGAACTGTAAGTTAAAGCCCTTGTTAAAAGATAAGACTTTTGTAACTAAATCGATTGTGGACACGATGATCCAGAAACCAGTAACCTCGGGACCTACTCGTATTGTTGTAACACCTTTTCCCAAAGTTTCTGGAATGAAAGATGCTGTGATTACCCCGGGAATGTTTCGTGTTAGTCCCCATTCTCAACCTAGGGTCAATACCTCTGTGCCTAGCAAACAATGTAAAGCAAGTGTTAGGACAAAACCGACCACTATCTCTCAACCACAAGTCATTGATTTAAAAAGTGCTAATTCTAATAAATGTGTGTCTTCTTCTACAGGAATAAACTGTTGGGTCTACCAGATGTAGATCTTGCAGCCTGTCAGGACCGGTGAATGACTTATGTAATCACAAGTCAAATCACAAAGAGACTCTATACACAATATGAATGTAAAATATAAATGTAATCAAGAAGAACAGAATAACTATAAAGACTTGATCCTTTCTAAGGATTTCTAATATTGATAATTACTAGAACTATGTTTTGTGAAGGTGTCTCTAACCCTTCTGCCTAAGGTTCCTTTTATACTACAAGGAAACCCTAATACAGCATTAAGGAAAACGTGTAAAACTGATATGCATATCCTTTCCTAACATATCTCATGCATATCCTAACAGAATATTAAGTAAATAATAAAGTTTGACTTCGACTAGGACCTGGAGCAGGACTTGCTCCTACTACTACTAGGACCAGGAGGAACTACATACCTCCTAGTCTACATATTACATATAACTATTACAATGGTCCTAACAATCCTCCCCTAAACTTGAATTTGACCTGTTTAGTTCAAGTTTCCTGGAAAACGTGCAAAGAAAGCCCGAGGATTGTATCAGCAAAACAAATAGCAGCATCAAAATGATAAGAATCAGAGGAACCGCCGCCACATGAAACACTAGAAGCTTCTCAAAAGCTTGTAACAAATCAGCATTGTGTTGAATCTTTTCAGCAACATGAGCAGATTGGATGAGCCTTTACCAAGTAGCTGCTCGCTCTTGGGCTAGCTAGTCATTCTGGTGGAATAAGCATCACCCTGGGAGACTAGAACCCAGCCCAACTCTTAGAACGTGAATCAATGGTGAGTGGGAGTACCCTGATGATTTTAGGCAAACCATCACAGCTGTCAACGGATTTGATGCGTCTTTACCAGAAGCCGTACCCCTTTGGACTCACCAACTCTTAGCAATGAAGCATCGGTGAGTTGAACACCCTATAGCTTTAAGCAAGCTATCACATCTATCAACGGATTTGATAAGATCTTTACCAAGAGCCGTACCCCCTTGGATTAGCCACTTTGCAGTCCAAGACTATGGCAAGTGAAAACCATCCAGTTTTGGGTAACCTGGCAACCATCAACGGATTTGAGAATCGCACCAGGAGCCGTACCCTCAAGGTGAATCAACTTTTTATTGTAGATTAGACATGGTAAGTTGAGAACCATTTGTTGTGTGGACCACGTCCAACACCAAGTGAAGCCAAGTACCAGGACAAGCACAAATCAGTAACCAGAACCCACAATGTTAAGCAGCCAAGGGATATTATTCACAAGTATAAAATCCAAAATGTGTTAAAAGTATAAGCAGATATTATATAAAAAGTATGTTTGTTTTGTTTTTTTTTTATTTTTTTTTATTTTGTTTTTTTTGTATTTTTTTTTTAACTATAAAGAATGAAGTTCACCAATCACTTTACATACTGGTGAAAAGAATGAAAATAAGAACAAAGGAACAAAAATACAAAGCATAAACACTTACAACCCAAGCACATCACATACCAGAAGCAGCCTTCTTATCTGCTATCAATCGCGCCTGAATACCTTCTACCAATGCCGTGGCCATAGATGACTCATTTCCAGATGGAGCAGTAGAAATTTGCAAGTGACCCGCCAACATCGCCTCCATCGAAGAAATAGTCAAAGGATACTCCACATCCGTCAGCATAAACACCATATGACCAGATTCTAATTCCAACATATGAACACCACATCCAGCATATAGCTTCCAGCGCAGAATCTCCCATTGCATTTGATCCTTCCATATGCCCGAAACAGGAGCATTAGGAGGAGCATCCAACATCAGCTTGAGATTAGCCCAGATACGCAGACCAGGCCATGAAGACACAACCATTGGGTCAAACAGCATACTAGAATCAACAAGTCCATATAACGCCATAAGATCCATACGATCAGCCCAAGACAACACACCCTTCAAACCCGTTGCCAATCGCACAGACCCATCACTCAAAGTAATCCGATGGGATATGCCACCAGGAAGTGTTGTAGAACGCTCAACCATATAACCAGTAATGTTCCCATTGCCCAAGGGTAAGTCAGAATCGCTGTCAGAAGCTGCATCAATTAAATTCTCAGGATCACGCTTCTCAAAAGGAACTGTCTTACCACAGCGAATACGACGAGCTTGTTTCTGGCGAAGGGAACGTCTAGGTGTGGGATCAGTAGGTGTGGGTTCAACCTTTACCCTAACCTCAGCAGTAGCAGGGAGCAGTAGAAGTAGACTCATGAATGTGCCCACCCAATGGACCACTAGGAGCTGCATCAGAAGTAGGATTAGGTTGAGATGGCACATCAGATGTAGTAGCAGTAGGTATGGTGGTGGTAACAAAGGTGGTTGTTGGAACATGTGTGGTGGTAGAAGCATGAGTGGTGGTGGTAGCAGCAAAGATGGTGGTAGCAGGACCAGCAGTAGAACCCAAAGGAGCAACCAAAGGTGAAGTAGAAAGACCAACGGAAGTAGCAACAAAACCAGATGGACTAGCAACAGAGCCAGGAGTGGGTGCAGACGAAGGACCAGTAGAATCAGCAGGCGTAGAAGAAGTCACACCACGAGGATGGTAAATAAATCTTTCCAGAATAGGTTGACTCTGACGCTTAACCATCTTTTCATAAAGGGCCTTGAGCTCATCAAAAGTCAAAGCCCGCACCCGGGCCCACGTCCAAGGAGCATTAAAATGAGCAGCAGACTGATATTTCACATAACGTTGCATCTACTGGCGCTCCTCAGTCCGAGATAACGGTCTGTTCTTTCTCTGTTTCCAAAGTTCTGCAGCAAGAGCCAACTGGTGCTTACGCATCAATACCATAGCCCTTGGAATACAATTGTGCTCATCAACATCGTCACCCAAAAGATCGGTAAACTGAGCATAATCCCGGGTGAGAACAGTCAAAACTTGCATCCATTCACTATCACTCCAATGCATGGCATCATGCTAAATTTGTTCACGCCTGCGCTTTCGAAGCTCTTCCTCAGCAGCCCTATCAGCTTCATCAATCTCAGCTTGAACCCGACGAGCAGCCTCCTCACCAAGCCTTTCCTCTTCAATCTGGCGACGGGTACGCTTGAGAGATGGGGATGGAGCATCAGTCATTTGGGCCTTGCCCTTCGAATCATGAGAGGGACCAGCATTAGAACCATCAGCAGGATCAGAATCTCCACCCATAGAAGGGGGAATAGCACCAGGAGAAGGAACACTGGAGGACGTTGGAGGAACCGGCAAATCATCATAAACATTATCAGCAAAGGCAGCCTTTGCCAACAATGTCAAGCCATCCTCAACATTCTCCGTACCCTCTCCATCAGAATCTGAATGGATCACATGCTTCTTGCGACGCCGTTGCTGAGTTTCCAATGCTTTGATGCGATCAGCCAGAGGTAGAACAAACTCCCGTGTAAGTTTCCTATGTTGGTTCAAATCAGCTTCCAAACAAATCATCCGCTCATGGTACCTGCGTATAAGATCAAGCAAAGATATAAGTGTAATAGGCTCCTCCGCCTGCCCACCAAGAGAACTTGGATCAGGGAAAGCATCATTGGAGCCCGAAGCAACATATGGGTCAACCTGTGGAGTACTAGCATCAAACGGTTTATCAGTCGAGTGTGGGGCAGGACTAGGAGGTGGAGTCTCCATAAATGGAGACTTGTGTGGGACGGAAGAAGGACCAGCCTTGGAAGGGGATGTGTTTGCAACCACCACCTCCTCAACCATCTCCTCCTCAACCACATGAGTGGCACCAGCAGTAGGAGCCTCCTCCTCCATGGGGTCATCATCAATCACAACAAACTCAGGAGCCTCCTCCATGAGGTCATCATCAATCACGAGGAATGCAAACAAGGATTTGCTGAAGAAACCTAGGGTACATAAGAAACTTCTTTCTCGAACCAGCAGTAGACAAATTACTAACCATCCCTTCAAATAGATAATGAGAAAAGTTAAACACTCTACCCTGGGCTAAGCAAATAAGACCAGTAGCCAAAGGAGTAGGGAAAGCATCCCAACTCCCAGACTTGGGGCTCAAACAATGGATTAAAAAGTGGACCATAAGCTTCCATTAGGGGGAAAACCTATTTTTCTGGAAGTTAAACTTCCCCCCATGTTCGTAACCTAAAGCAGCCATCCCCTCCAATACCTCCGAATTGTGGATGGATTCAACACCACCCTCATCCTGAAGATGAAGAGAAGAGCGAATAAAAGCCTCAGTCACCACATATGCACGCCCATCTATGGTAGCATGGAGTGCACGTGGGCGACCAACCTCATCCATAAGTCGAGCAGACGCCCAAAATTGACGAATAACACTATCATATATGGTGGGACAAACAGTAAATGCAAACCTTAGGTTGGAAGCTTCAATGAACTCGAGGATGTCAGCAAAATGTTCACGATGTGGACCATTACCCAGATAAGCAACTCGGTTGTGAGCAGGTTGATAAGCGAGAGCAGCCATGGATCTTGATTAATTGATGGAAGAAGGATTGTGATTAGGGTGTAGAGAGTAGAAGCGGTTTTGTGTGTGTGTTAATTGTAATGAGTGAGTCAAGGGTGTATGTTGACCATATATAAAGAAAGTGGTAACTGTTCATTGACCCCTATTAATGGGGGGTTGCCCTTTCAAATTAAACCATAATTGCATAGTAACCACTTGCCCTTTTTAACATAATTACCAACTCCCAATTAACCATGCTTTATTTAAACTTGTAAATACCAGGATTGGGAGCGTTGACCAAAAGTCAAAGCACACAATGGTCAGACCAGGAGCAAAACGTGATTAACAAAGGACAAAAGGAATGACCAGTATGCTAGACCAGTACCAGGAGCCAAACACCACTTGACATGGAAGGATTTTAAACCACCAGAAGCCAACCAAGTAGAACTAGAAGCTGACCAAGGAGGACCAGAAGCTAGTCATGTAAGGCCATATCCACCAGTAGAGAGCAAAATCCTTCATCAGAAGCACCACACATCATCAGAACCAATAAAATATGTTGTTAAAATCTATCAATACGTTAGTTTATCCTAATATGTACACAAAGCCTCCCCTTAGGCTTTGCCTCCCCTCAAACCTAGACCTCAAGGATTGACCATCCCAATATGAACCACCAAGTGGTTAAACCGAGGACCATCAAAAGCTTTAGTCAGCAAATCAGCAACATTGTCATCCGTATGAACTTTAAGAACCTGTATCAGCTTCTTTTCATTGGCATCCCGTATAAAATGATGCCAAATTTCAATATGCTTCGTCCGCTGATGAAAAACAGGATTCTTCACAATGCAAATAGTGCTTTGATTGTCAATAAAAATTTTGGTATTCATAAAATTGAAACCATAGTCCAACATCTGATTTTGGATCCACAAAACTTGTCCACAACAACTAGCAGCCGCAACGTATTCAGCTTCTGTTGAAGAAGTAGCTACAATTGTCTGTTTCTTGCATTGCCATGAAATAAGTCGACGACCCAAAAACTGACAACCACCAGTAGTAGACTTCCTGTCATTATTAGCACCAGCATAGTCACTGTCGCAACGAATACCTTTAACTCTCTTAGACAACTGGTTCTCTATCAGGGTAAGAAAATCTCTAAGAATTGAGTAGGTCTCACTCTTGGCAGCCATGAAGAACACCCACGTAAACCTGCTATATCCATCAGTTACCACCAGACAGAATTGCTTGTGGTCAATGCTTCTAATGGAAGTAGGACCAAATAGGTCCATGTGTAGTAGCTGCAATGGTTCAGTAATTAGACTAAGAGCAGTAATGGTCTTGAAGGATGCTTTGTGCTGTTTGCCTTTGCTGCAGGCAATACAATTTATATCATTTCTAAACGTCTTGGGAGGTAAACCAGAGACCAGATTCAGATTTGCAAGTTTGTGAATGGTCTTGAAGTTCACATGCCCCATCCTTCGGTGCCATTTTGTGGCTTCATCTTCTGAGGCTTTAGCAACCAGACATGCTAGTTGACTAGTAGGGTTGACTTCATTCAACTTGATGCTATAGAGATTGTGTCTTCTAGGGATTTTGAGTAAAACTTGTGAGTCATCCGGAAGCTGAAAGTCTTTGGAAAGCACAAGTGCATCAGTATCGGTGAAGAGAACAAACTGCTTCTTGTCACAAATCTGAGAGACCGATATCAAGTTGAAGTGTTGAAGTGCTTCCACATAGTAGACCTGCTCAAAATTTAGATTTGGAGTCTTTATTGTTCCTTTGCCAGTGATTCTGCCTTCACCCCCACCAAAATAGACCTTGCCTCCATGAAATGGTACAAAGTTAGAGAGAAGACTTTTATTTCTATTCATGCTCCTGGAGCAACCACTATCAACAATGCCTAGACTAGGATCCTAGTATGGAGTAACCTACAACAACAAGATCATAACAATGCAAAAGTTAGTTTCTTAAGGGGACCCAAACCTGTTCAGGTTTGAGCCTGCCTTGTGGATCGTTAGAAGAGTGCCAAGAAGATTGATGAGATCCACCGTTGTTCCTTGGTTGCCTATGCATCATACGGGTATTATTATTTGACCAAGAACAACCTGCTGAGGGCTTAACAGCAGTTCCAAAATTTCCCAAACCAAAATACGTGTGGTCCAAATTATGTGGATAGATTGGAGTAAAATTTTGAAAAAATTACTGGTGGTTTGGAATCCAATATTTCTCCAATGATCAGAAGCTAAAGGAGAGGACCTTCTAGAAGAAGTAACCGATTGAGCACTAGGATTAAGCCTTCTAGAAGCATATGGGGCAGCTCCTGGTGGACCAGGAGCAGGAAAAGCATGATTAACAGAAGCATGTGTGTCATAATAATCACAATCTTTAATTAAATGAAAGGTACTGCCACAAACAAAACATGTTTTGAAAGACCTTTTATTAGAATGAGATTGTTTCATACTGCCTACTTTATTACACACAATTCTAGGAGAAACATTCTTCCTAGGACTCAATAAACTTGGACCAGACACACTTGACTTGACAGCAACTTTTTCTTCACACTTCCTAGCACCAGTAGCAGCATGTTCATTCAACTTGGAACTTGTAGGTCTTGACTCTTCACTTGAACCACTAGATGCAGAGTCACCGGCTTTGTCACTGAAAGTACATGAGACAAAGTCATTAGTATTAGTAGAACTTGTTGGGGACTCAAGCATCTGTGATCCATCCGAGTTATTATGTCATGAAGTGGGCATAAAAGTTCCAGTAAGAGGAGGAGGGACAGCATGCATTTCTGTTGCAGGTTTAAACCTATTGTAACTAGGTTTGCCCTCATCCTCTTTGTCGGCATCAAAGACACTTGAAAAAGATAAATCAAATACATCTTCTGAATCAATATATTTTTCAAATCCTAAGCCTCTTTTAGTTCTGCCAGACATGCTACTATCAATTAATTTTGAAAGATTTTTAGGTGCCTTTTGCCATTTTTCAAATCTTAGCATTGTAGCATCTAATTTAGCTTGCATCTCCTCTTTTTCTTTGATACTAGCATCTCCTTCTGTTTCAGTATATTTAAGCATATTTGTCGTATTTTCTAAATCAATGCTTAGTATCCTGATTTTATCCTCATACGCGCGTTGTGTATCTTGTAACCACCTCTTTTGTTGTTCCAAAGTATTTAATGAAGCCTTATAGGCTTGAACCTCTAAAAAGTACTTATCATTTTGATTATTTACTTCATTAAATTGGGACAACAATTCAGAGTATTTATCATGACAACCAAGAGGGCAATGTTGTACCTGAGGTGAAATGCCCATGAGAGCAAACTCGTCTGCTTCTTCTGCATCAGAAAGATTCCCATCAATCATTGCAAACACGTCAGTCGAGGACTCAGCTGATTCCAGAGTAGAAGCCTGATGATCATTCCAGTTGACCATAGAGTCAACAGATACCAATGCCTTCTTGTCATCTTTTATCTCCTGAACCTTGAAAGCGGGGTACCTGCTCTTCTCCTGATCATTCTTGCTAGGGCACTCCCTTGCAAAGTGACCCTGTTGCTGGCAGTTATAGCATCGAACCTTACTTCTGTCGAATCTTGCTGTCTCCCGAGGGTTGTAATTAAATTTCCTTCCTGCTTTCTTCTCAAACTTGTGAACCCTAAGAGTAAGCATGGCCATCTGCCATTTAAGATCCATCTCATCCAGGTCAAGTTTATCAACCTGTTTGAAGTCATCAAAAGCAAGTTGTTGTTCAGCATTAACATCAGCCACAAAATAATGAAGAACAGCTTCTACCATACTACCAGACTTGGCAGCAGGATCAGGAGCAGAAGTATGCTGAACAGTATGCTGAGAGGGGACAATATTGCTTGGGCTACTTGCATATGACATGGGACTAGATGCCATAGAACTCACAAAGGCTGAATTAGCAGGAGTGGGAAAAGAGTCACTTGAAAATCCTCTTACATGGGGTTCGAAAGTTCTGAGCCTATGAAACAGATCATCAAAGGTGAGATAGTCAAGCCCACCTTTGGCTTTGAGAGAGATCACCACCTGATTCCATGAGTAGGGTAAGGCTTTAAGAAACCTTGCATTAATGTCACCATCATCAGGCTTTGACCGAAGTTGATTCAACTGGCTCAATATCTTCTGGAACCTATCATACCCTTGATTTAGTCCTTCAGTTTCTGAGATTTTGAATTATGTGAATTCATCTCTCAGCATGGACCTTCGCATTTTCTTTGACTCCTCATTCCCGCCGAACCTTGCTTTTATGCCATTCCAGATCTCTCTGGCATCATCCAAATGGTAGAAGTCACCCATGTGATCTTCAGGAAGAGATTGAAGCAAAATCGTTTTTGCTTTTACCTCCTTCTGAATAGCTATGATTTCCTCATGAGATTTAGGGTCAAGAAGAGTAATGTTACCATTCTTGTCTCGTCCAGTAAGCTTCCTGCTGTTCCCATTCAGAATGATCTTCTAAAGATCTTGATCAGTGTTGGTGATCCACCATTCCATCTTCATTGCCCAGTTATCATATTCACCCTTCTTCAGAAGAGGGAATTTACCATTCGTGTTAGAGACCGTAGCCAGGATCTGCTGAGGTTGCACAATTTTAGGAGTGCTGTCTTCTCCTATTTGAGTAGAAGTTGAGGCAGACATGATAAACAAAATGTCAGTAATAAGAAAACTTGATTCTTCTTATATAGAGACCCTTCCAGGCTCTGATACCACTTGTTAGGTCTACCAGATGTAGATCTTGCAGCCTGTCAGGACCGGTGAATGACTTCTGTAATCACAAGTCAAATCACAAAGAGACTCTATACACAATATGAATGTAAAATATAAATGTAATCAAGAAGAACAGAATAACTATAAAGACTTGATCCTTTCTAAGGATTTCTAATATTGATAATTACTAGAACTATGTTTTGTGAAGGTGTCTCTAACCCTTCTGCCTAAGGTTTCTTTTATACTACAAGGAAACCCTAATACAGCATTAAGGAAAACGTGTAAAACTGATATGCATATCCTTTCCTAACATATATCATGCATATCCTAACAGAATATTAAGTAAATAATAAAGTTTGACTTCGACTAGGACCAGGAGCAGGACTTGCTCCTACTACTACTAGGACCAGGAGGAACTACATACCTCCTAGTCTACCTATTACATATAACTATTACAATGGTCCTAACATAAACAACTACACTAAGAGCAGAAGGCCACAGCCTACGAGCAATACAAGGAATGATAGGGTCCCTTTTGCCTCTAGAAGTAGTCGCCTCAAGATCAATAATGTGGATGTAGAATAACACCCTAGGAATTTACCGGTTTTTAATCATAATAAGAATGTTAATTCATCTGAATGTAATGACTTTAAGCTTGCTATTCGGAATGAAAAATCTGAAGTTATTTGTGATAAATGTAATAAATGTTTCTTTACTTTTAGTCATGATGCTTGTGGTTTGACTATAAATGGGTTGAATTATGGTGGTTACACTCGAATTGACAAGCTGTCAATCAGTGAAAGACATAGCACTTTTAAGGCTAAGGTGTATGTTCCTAAAAGTACGCACGTAGGAACCACATAAAGTCTTGCTAAGCCTAGTAGCCCTAGAATCACTTCTAAATGGTTGCCTACTGGTAGATATTTTGGTTGTAGTGGCAAAATTATCGACACTAGTAGATCTCATACTGACAATGAAATGTCGGTATGTGATAAGGCTTAATTATCATCTAACCCTACAGGAACCTATTTCATCGGTTGCGAAAAAATTTTTTTCTTCTCTTATCATTGGAAGGCTGTTGAAATTTGTCTCTGGTGCGTGGACTCGGGCTGTTCCAAACATATGACTGGGAATCGAAGCCTTCTCAAGAACTTTGTTTGGCGATTCATGGGAACTGTTGATTTGGAAATGATCATGTTGCTGCAATTCTAGGGTATGGTGATCTTCATTGGGGAAATATAATCATCACCAAAGTCTCTTTTGTTGATGGCTTGGGACACAATTTATTTTCGGTTGGGCAATTTTGTGATTCCGACTTGGACGTTGCTTTCAGAAGTCATACATGTTTTGTAAGAGATCTTGAAGGAATTGATTTGTTGAAAGGAAATCGTACCACCAACCTTTACACCATTGATCTGTTTCAAATGTCTGATGCTTCTCCAATTTGTCTCATGGCCCGAGCCACATCAACAAATTCATGGTTATGGCATCAAAGGTTATCTCATCTCAATTTCGATGCCATCACCCAACTCGCGAAAGATGATCTCGTTACCGGTCTTCCAAAGTTCAAATATACAAAAGACCATCTTTGTCTTTCATGTGAGCAAGGTAAAGGTAAGAAGAAGCCTCACAAACCCAAACATGTTCCCAACTCAACGAATAGGTTACATCTCCTACATATGGATTTGTGTGGCCCAATGAGAATCAAAAACATTAATGGAAAGCGGTATGTCCTAGTAATTGTGGATGATTATTCTCGTTACACATGGGTTCATTTTCTTGCATCAAAAGATGAAGCCCCTGATGTAATTATTAACTTCTTGAAGAAAACATCAGTACTACTGTAAGCCCCTGTCATTATTGTGAGAACGGATAACGGTACAGAATTCACCAATCAGAAATTGAAAGCTTATTTTGACGAAGTTGGGATTTCTCATCAAACTTCGGCTGTAAGAACTCCAGAGCAGAACGGAGTTGTGGAACGGAGGAATCGTACATTAGTTGAATCTGCTCGGACAATTCTTCTCTCCTCCAGTGCACCGTCATTCCTTTGGGCCGACGCTATAGCAACTGCATGTTATACTCAAAACCGCTCCATTATTCACACCCGTTTCAACAAAAAACCTTATGAGATCATTAATGGAAGAAAACCAGATATTTCATTTTTACATGTCTTCGGTGCATTATGTTATCTGAAGAATGATCTTGAAGATATCGGTAAACTTGAACCTAAATTGGCTTTTTCATTGGTTATTCTTCAACTGTTTATGCTTACAGGGTTTATAATTGAAGGACAAGAAAGGTAATGGAGACTATGAACGTTACCTTTGATGAACTCTCGGGTATGGCCTCTCAGCATAGAAGTTCACATCCCGAGCTTCAAGGTTAGACTTCTGGACACGTAAGTTCAGGACTCGCGTTTCAATTTGCACCGTCAGTAATCTCATCGTTACAACCTTCGCAATGTGACTTGGAAGTTTTATTTGGGCCATATTATGATGAATATATGGAGGGTCCTTTGTCATTTGGTGTTACTTAAAATGCCCCGGCTTCACCTGCTACGGTAGTTCCAGAACTACCAACTGCATTTACACAAACGGCATCCGTTTTTGCACCATCTCCGTCAACCTCAACCATATTGACTCTAAACATTCCAACAACTTCTCCGACTGCAGACGTAACTCAACAACATTCTCAGCAAATTCCTACTCATGTTCATCTTCAGAATGAAATAGTTGCTGAAAATGCAAACAATGCGATGCTCAACGAACACGAGTTTGTTAATCCATTTGCGGCTTCCACAAGTACTAATCAGCCTTCAACACCATATGTGGATCGGTCGAGCTCGCATCAAGTTTCTCATACACTTCCACATTAACACAAATGGACTAAGAATCATCCTTTGGTTCAAGTGATTGGAAATCTCCCACGACCAGTCTCAACATGAAATCAGCTGCGTACCGACGGTGATATGTGTATCTATGCACTATCAGCCAGCACAATGGAACCAGCAAGTGTGAAAGAAGCAATGACCGATGCATCATGGATTGAGTCTATGCAAGAAGAACTCAATCAGTTCATCCAGCTTGATGTATGGGATTTAGTACCTCGACCGGACAATATCGTTCCCCTTACTCTGAAATGGTTATTCAAAAACAAGATGGATGAGGAGCAAACGGTCATTAGGAACAAGACTCGGTTAGTCGTGAGAGGTTATAAACAACAGGAGGGAATTGATTTCGCATAATACTTTGCCCCGGTTGCTCGAATGGAAGCTATTAGGATTTTCCTGGCATACACTATACACAAATCGGTCACTGTGTATCAAATGGACGTGAAGACGACTTTCTTGCATGGGCCGTTAAAAAAGATGTGTATGTATGTCAACCTGAAGGTTTTATCAACACCGAACACCCAAGCAATGTCTTGAAGTTGAAAAAGGCAATTTATGGTTTGAAACAAGCACCGAGGGCATGGTACGACGAATTATCATCATTTCTTCTCCAAAATCACTTCAGCAAAGGAACCATTGGTCCAACGTTGTTTATCAAGCACTATGGCAACGACATCTTGGTGGCTCAGGTCTATGTAGATGATATTATATTTAGTTCTACTAACCCAAAATATTCCATTTTATTTGCCGACCTTATGAAAATTCGATTCGAAATGTCCATGATGGGGGAAATGACATTTTTTCTTGGTCTCCAAGTTCACCAATCCCCTCATGGTATTTTCATAAATCAGTCTAAGTATGTGCTTGAGATTCTAACGAAATTTGGTATGGAAAACTGTGATCCTATTGGTACTCCAATGGACACTAAACACAAGCTTGACTTGGATAAAAAAGGGACATTTGTCGATGCTACAAAATACCGAAGTATGATCGGGTCCCTTATGTACTTAACCTCAAGCAGACCGGACATTGTGCATTCTACTAGTTTGTGTGCTCGGTACCAGGCTAAGCCAACCGAGAAGCACCTCAAGGAGGTTAAAAGGATCTTTCGTTATCTACGGGGAACCATTCACATGGGTCTCTGGTATACGAAGGATTCTGGTTTTAATCTCACTAGTTTTTCACATGCCGACCATGTAGGGTGTCATGATACATTCAAGAGCACTTTCGGTGGAGCACATTTCTTAGGCGAGAAGCTAGTGAGCTGGTCATCAAGAAAACAAGACTGTACGACGTTGTCCACCGCGGAAGCAGAATATGTGTCTCTATTCGTGTGTAGTGCTCAAGTCCTTTGGATGTTGAAGTTGAAGCAGACGTCCAGAGGTGCCTTTCTTGATGGAATGAATGAAATGCCGACCTATAATTCCTGGCCATGAAGTGGAAAAGAAAGAAGTAGCATGGAAAGGAGGTGCGCTGGAAGTGGAAAGATTTTTGATTTCAAAATTTCGTATTAAGATGGATTTGATTTCAAGCCTTCTCTTTGCTTTACAGAATTTCTCTTTCTATCTATCAGTGAAGACTGAATTTAGGATTTGGCAATTATTGATGGAATTCCTGCCTTCTTTCTTGAAGTGACAGAATTCTTTATTTATTTCAGGAATTTCTTTCAGATATGATTGAATTGATATCGCCGTCTAGGTCTATGAATTTATCTATCAATTCTATTACCTTATCCTTAGCCATGAGGTTCCAACATTTTTTCCTGAATTTTCGTAGGAGTTGTTCCCGGGCATACTCAAAAAAAGGAACACAACTCACGGATTATGGCCTTCACTTTAACAAAGTTCCTATTTATTGTGATTCACAATCAGCCATATCCATATCCTGCAACCCGGTCCAACACTCCAAGACCAAGCACATAGCTGTCCGATTCTATTTCATAAAGGAGCATGTGGAAAGAGGAACGATCGAACTGTACTTTGTCAAGACGGACTACCAACTAGCCGACATCTTCACCAAAGCTCTTTCTCAAGAAAGATTTGAATTCTTGGTTCGTCGACTTGGTATGCTTATTTCACTCCAGATGAACTTGAACGTCTTGCACATTCGTAGTAACCTTGTATATATCAGAAAATCAAAATACAAAATATAAAACCTATAAAAACAAAATAAAAAAATTAGAAAATCTTTCAAATATACCAAAAATATTCTTCTTCGACATGTCTCTCAGCATCGATAATATGGACGTACTTAGAAATTTCGTTCAAAAACGACATGGGTACGTACATAAAGTTCGAATGAGAATTCAAATGAATTCAAAACATGTCTTTTTCTATTTTCTTCTCATAATGGCTTATAGTCACATGTCAGACTATAACCCGGTATCCAAAGAAAGGAAAGTCTTTGACTTATCCTCAACAACGGGAAATTAATTTTTCTTGGTCATGGGCTTATATTAAAACATTCAAAGTTTTAAGCTCATGAACACAAGGAAAATGTTCATTTATGTACCTTTTTCATCAACAACGGGAAATTCAGTTTTCTCGGTTTTGAGCATAATTCTTCAAGGTATCTCAAAACTGTGTGCTCATATACTCCCCTATATTAATTAGAAATTCTTTTTGAGGGGGAGTATAAAGATTTCATGAAAATTATTCTCTCCATGTTTTATCACTAGTTTCACAAAAATTTCAATCATGCAATTTTTAAGGGGGAGAATAGTGATAACATGTTTTATCTTGGATAAGATCTTTGATTTAAGTGTTTTCTCTTCCTAATATGTGCAAAAATCTTTCCTTTATGATGCACATATGTAGGGGAGCGTTTTTGGTGATATAGAAAGTTTCACTGGTTACGATATTTATACCTTCAACACAATTATTCACGACAATATTGGTGTCAAAAGGTGGTTAGGTATTTGTCCTATGATCCGACCAGAACCGGAGGGATCTTCCCATGGACAGTACATTATAACTTAGAAGTGCTTAGGAAAGATGGGGTAGTTGAGTGTACGGGAATAATGCCGACTAATGACTTAAGCTAGCAGTGGAACAATCACAACAAAGTGCTAGTTATGACGTCGTGGTAAGCATTGAAGGGGTTGAAGAATGAAAAAGAAATGTAAGGATAAAGGGTGAAAAGAAATAGCCCTCCATACAACTTAGGCAGAAACCGGGTCAATACATCTACTATCAGAATCACGTTGATGAAATCTGGTATTGAAGACAAAGCATCATGGACCCAGTGATGCAAAGCACAACCCTTCCCAGCCTACTCAAGCTTCTCTCAAAAGAAGTTTCTTTTATTGTCACGGAGTTCCAATCATTTCTATCAACTTTCTCACTCCGAGGTAGTAGATATTGAAAAGGTGGCAGTCTGCTCCAGCCTCCGATCACCAAATAAATGTGCACTTATAGAGTCTAGAGCCAACGAGATTCATCAAAAATCTCATTAGGACACTTACTCCATATATCAATTGTTGTTCATCATTATAACACAAGCGATAATTCAAAGAGTCCTACGCTCTATCCTTGTGGTATTGCTTGAACATTCAAAGTGATACTCTCTAGTATTCACAGTGATGAATGGAAATCCTTCCAGTGTTAACATCAAACAACACTGCGGTAGGTCATATGTAAGATTCACTTGAATTAAACATATGCTAACTGGAAAGCAACAATAGTTTGATTCTTAATTGATTCAAACTCGTTCCAGGTCTCTACGAAATATCTTTATGGTCTTTCCAGAACATTCAGAGTAATACTTTTTAGTATTTACAGTGACGAATGGAAATCCTTCCAATGTCATCCTCAAACAACACTACGGTAGGGAACTTGTGAGATTCTATATGAATCAAACTTGTGTCAACTGGAAAGCAATAATGGTTTGATTCTTAATTGATTCTAACTTGTTCCAAGAAGTTGAATTGACGACTTAATCAGCAAAATGGAACTGTATGATTCACTCCTTACTATGAATTATCTTTCGATATATTCAAGTATTGAGAACGGCTACCACATCCGGAAACCCTGTCAAGGAAGTTCTTTGAACTTACCTAATCACAGGTACAGTACTTGTACTGTATAACGGGAAACCGGAGGAATGCAAACGGTGGCGTCATTTCAAGAGTCGCAATTCCAGGCCACATGCTCATGTAAATGAATAAAGCTCAACAACAACTAAGGACAAAGACTTCCGCTACTCTGATAATTAAGGGAGATTGTTAACAAGTTTCAAGACAACACAAAGTTCGAGTGTGTGGGGAAAGACACAAAAACACAAGTTGGCAAAGTTTCAAGATCAAGGAAAGGCAAAGATCAAAGATCCAAGATCACATGTCATGAAAGGAAATGTGAAAGAACTCTCAAGACAACGAGCTTCAAAGTCTGCAACATCAAAAGAGTGAAGTCACATATTACATGACCACCCCTTAGGGGGAGATTGTTAGCCGTATTTAAAGTGATGGTCATATAATATACCGTTGCGAAGCTCGTGAAAAATACTATTCAACGGTGTCGAGAGTTCTTAGTTATTAATGTTTATGTAACGAGAATTAGTCCCGAACACACAAATGAGGAAGGCCTCCAAAACATTTACTACATAGAATAAAAGGCCTCTCCACCTCATTTATGTGTGTGTGTTTTCAATTTGTTTCATTTTAGAGAAAATGAGTGTTTTTTCTCTCACTAGGAAAATCACCATCTTTGTTTTTCTTTTTTCTTTCCTTAATCTAATCTTTCTTTTTTAGTTAATCGTTGTTTAATCTTCATCTACTTTATCATCTTTATTAGTTCTTCATCATCACCATAATAGTTCTACATCCATTTCGTCCCATATCTTCATCACGTCTCTTAAAGATCTTTTCTTTTCGTGTTTGGTTCGTGTGTACACATCATACACAAGGACACCCCGACTTGCATCGGGGTTCCTTGTTCCAGTTGTCGACCGAACCAACACCACTGAGATCATAGATCTCGGTTGGTGGTGCGAATCGAGACATGCCGAGAGCCTTGGGCTCTCGGTTTGAGTGTCGCCCAAGCAACCTAACCCGAACAAAACCCTTAATTTTATCCCCATGATTACGTAACATGTTTTTAATTCTTGTTTTTACGGATTACCGAACCTGGAACCCCATGATCATATGTTCTTAATTAATAAAAAAATAAAAAGAAAAGGTTTTACGGATTACCGAATGCGTGTAATGATTGTAGAATAATTACACGAACACGATCCTTGAATTTAATTAACCAAAAATGAAACAAACACCCCTTTGGTGCTTGTGGTTGGCGCCGGCCAAAGAGAGAGAAAAAGAAGAGTAGGGTTTTTGAATTTCTTGAAAACTCTGTTAAATGAAAAGGTGTTAACCTTTTTTGTTTATTTACTAAAAATCAAATGTTGTCCCTTTTCTCTCTTGGTTACCGCGGCACATAGGCCCACAACAGAAAAACCAAAGTTTTTCCCGTGTTAAAATTTACGTGTTTGTGTTTTCGTGTTTAAATGTTTGTGTTATGTTTAAATACTTGTATGTAACGATATAAATCGTATCATTTTAATTAAGTACGTAATTAGGTGCTCATGATTTTTACGTTCATGATTTCATGTTCGTGATTATAATTATTATTATTAATAATTATCGTGTACTATCACGTACTTAACACTTATCGTGTGATTATACGTACATAATTTATGTAATTACTAATCGTGACACGTGTTCATGCTATAAAAGGAAAATTTTAATATGTACGTACGTTTACTAAGTGTTCTTTTCATGGTAAAGCATGCGGGTTTTACAACTCTTCCCCCCTAAAAAGAATAATTCGTCCCCGAATTATAGATAAAATAAACTGAAAGAGGAACATACCCGAATTCAAAATATGAAATGAGGGTAAGAAGCTCGGATAGACTCCTTTGTTTCCTGATGAGACTGCTTTTATACATAGTCTCATCGTCTAAAATGGGCTTAAAATGCATTAAATATCATGAAATAGGCCAAATATATGCTTGTGTTTGTTACATGTGTATATTAGGTACGGGTATTGAGAATATGGCAAAAGATCACAAGAAACAAGCAAAAACGAACATGGGAAACGAAGTCGCACAATGAACCAAGCCATAGAGTTGATTTTCCAAGAATAACCCTTGAAGAATTGAAGATTGTACAAGAAGGGTCCTCCAATATTGAGGACAATTTAAACCCTTGTTTATTCATAATTACAAGATTGGTCCTTAAAGTTTGTCAAATTTACAAAAAGGGCCCTCCACTTTGAAGAATTGACAAGAATGGTCCCTCATTTTTGAAGACATGTCAAAATTAGTCCTCCAAGAAGTCAAAAATACAAGTCAACACCTTGAAAAATGAAGAAAATGCCAAAACACCCCTTCAAGAATAATCAAATTACAAGAAATACCCTTGAAATACCTTTACAAAACTAATTGGGGCAAAAGTGTGAAAACTGAAACTTATATAACAAAGGATTTCTGTCTTATTCACATTTAAACTGAAATGAAAGAAAGAAGGAAGATGAGGGGAGTAAACTGCCAAGACAAGATACTTACATAGACTAGTGGGAGGTGGACACGTGCCCCACTAACTCCATCCCACCAATCACCACTCCCCATTTTGCCATGTCACAATCCACCAAGCCGGTTTAATAACTAATATTAATTAGTTATAAAACACGGGCTAAACACGGGCCAAGACAAGATACTTACATAGACCAATGGGAGGTGGACACGTGCCTCACTAACTCCATCCCACCAATCACCACTCCCCATTTTGCCATGTCACAATCCACCAAGCCGGTTTAATAACTAATATTAATTAGTTATAAAACACGGGCTAAACAACAATTCAAACCTTAATCCGGATCAAACTAACCCACTATTCACTCAAGAACAAAATTGGGGGTTTGTTAAATACTTGTAATTAAAACCTAAAACCATCCATATTTGTGATTAAACTATCCCTAATCACGACCCAACTCTCACGTTGCATGCCACATCACCCACAAGTTCACATGATATCTCCCATGCACATGTTTATGAGAAGATGCCAAAAGGCGACAGCCATCTAACGCCCAACAAAGCTGCTTGAATCCTAAGCTCATTGTGAGCCCTTGATCATATTCCATCACCCTTTATAGCTTCACAAACGTCCAAGAACTTCACATGATCAGTCAATATTCAAACTTCATCAATGGTATTTTGGTACTTCTACAAGTTAGGGTTTTAAGTTTTTAGCTTATGCAGACCATTGTACACCCTCTATGTAAAGGGTATTAGGTCCAACATTTACATTTGCTCTTGGTTTTTCCTTTATCACAAATATGTATCCTTCTTTCAATTTATGAAAACGTGTTTGATATTGCTGATGAAATCCAAGTACCAACTTTAATGTTTGCTTGTTTATGTTATATGTTTGTGATTGTTAAGACTCAAAACCTGTTTTCAAATATTGTGCAAGAAATTGCATCATTTTCCAAAACTTGATATTTTGCTAAGTTCTTGGTTCAAACCCTTGTAATTTTTGTATTGTAAGTGATTATAGCATCCTAATAAGAAGATTATCAAGGTGTTGTAATCTTGTGGTTTGGGGATAATTAAGGAGTGGGAACAAGGTTGCATTAATCAAGCTTTTTCAATTTTTCTGTTTTATATGAATTGTGCCTTTAACCTTGTTGAATCTTAGCAGGTGTTACTGGAAGCTTGTGTCTTTTTTAGCTAGACACATCAGCTCAAAAATTCGTGAGTGTTGATGTACGTTCATGAGGTTTGAGTCTCATTTCCCAAAATCTGTCAAAAGTACTTGATTTTGTGATTTTTGTGTTCTGCTGTTATAATTGTTGTTCTTGTGGCTTAAATCTGCTTGATACTGCATGATATTGATGATATGATGCTAGATTAGGCTTGGGTAAAATTGAATCACACATTTGCTTTGATGAAAATGGATTTAAAAAGTGAAAGGGGTGTTTGGGTTTACTGATTTGATCTTGCAATTTGATTTTGATTTATTGTTTAAGGGTGTTTTGTTCTTGTACATGCTTAATACTTGGTTAAGTGCTATTGTCTGCAAGTTTTTAGCTTTTGAACATCAAATCTAAGATTGTGCTATATCTCACTTGATTTTGCAATTTTTGACTAAGATTTTGGAAACACATAGGTTGTATGCATGCTCAGGGCTAACAAGTGTTTAAATCAAGTCTATATAACCTGTTTAGAAGATTTGAGGGTTTGAAATTGGATTTGTGGTCAAGTATATCAGCAAACTTCGTAATCTGCTTGTTCTTGTTCATCAGTAACATTTATTGGCTTGAATCTTGTTCTAAACCTTGAATCATTACATGAAACCAGTTGATTTATGTTCATTTGAATTAATATAATCTTTTGTTTTCATTTGGTTCAATTTGGTTGGCTTATTCTTGCTAAAACTGCTTATTTGTGAGAAAACTGCTTATGAACATGTCTGTATCATATCTGGTGATCTTTTTATTAAACTGTACTAATGGCTGTTAGGATTTGTGTTTTTGTGATTTCTATTGACTCCTTATAACCCACTGGTTATAAGGGTGCCTTTGTGTGGCTTGGATCCAACAAAAATCCATATAAGACAAAAAGTCAAAATAGTCAAACAGTGGGAACTCTTTTCCCCTGTTGCTAGCCACTACTAGTGTAAATTGGTCATCAGCTTATTCATAAGCTATTCTAGCTTATTTGGACTTGCAAAAACTTAGTTTTTGTAATCAATCTTCCTTATTTTACCCATTGAACTAATTTGGAGCATATTAGGGTTTGACTTTTAGGTTTGACTAGAAAACCAAACAAGTTGACTTTTACATTAAGTGCGTATTGCTCTTTACAGCTTATTCATTGTGCTTATTTGAAATCTTTCTGATTATTAAGCTTAGTTTTGTCAATTAAAACCTTTTGCAAGTTGAATCAGCACTTGAGGTGGCCTAGAACTCAAAAACGACTATTTTGTCGTTTTCTATAGAGAGCTTTTGCTTATTTCAGGCTTATTTCTTGGGCTTTTTTAAAATTTCTTTTCACAGATCTCTTAAGTATCCCAAAAGAAGCTTGTGTGTCAAATTAGAGCTTATGGCATTAGCTTATGGCTTAATGGGCCCAAAAGCCCATTAAGAATAAGATGTTGACAATTAAGCTGTGATAAGCACATTTTCAGCTTTTGGGCCTACAAACTTTTGTGTTTAAAATTGAATTTTGAGTCAAGTAGGTGATTTTGGGCTTATTTGGACAACTTTTTGCTAATTGGCCAAAAAGCCCAATTTAGTGGACTGTTTTTCATTTCAGCCCATTTGAAAGCCCATTAGGGGTATTTTGGTAATTTCAAGGTCATTATGTGTTTATTAGGTTAAAATAAACTAGTTTGAAACATTTTAGATTTTTTATAAATTTTGGATTTTTAATATTATTTTATTATTAAAAATTAGATTTTAGATTTTTGAAAGTTTAACATTTTGCCTAGTTCAAAGACATTAAGTTAGGAATTTTAAAATTTTTAGATTAATTTTAGTGTCATTTAATTATTTTTTAGAATTATTTTAATATTTTATAGTTTTTAATCATTTTTAAATAGTTTTAATTAATTTTAAAATTTTCAAAAATAGTTTTTAACTAAGTTAAGTTATTTTAGAGGTTTAAAAGGTGAAAAATCTCATTTTGGGCTTTTTGTTAATTAAATTGATTTTTTGGGCTTTAATTAGCATTAAAAAATTAATATTTTATTAAATAAAAGGTTTGAATGATTTTTGATTTTTTGTAAACTCTAATAACAATATTTAGGATTAATTATAATTTTCTAGGAATTTTTAGGTTACGTTTTAAATTTTGTCATATTCTATAGTTTTATGTGCACGACTTTTTGTCTTAGTTTAATTTTATCGTAACCATCATCCTTTTCTACTTTCTTTCGCTTTTCTTTCTTCATAAATATAATCACAAACACTTAATCATTTCTTACACAACACACTTGCCTCCTTGGGAAACGAACTTTGAACTTCATTTGGTCATTAGTGCTTGGTTTTCCTAAACCGACACTTAATACTTGCCACTTTTACGCCTTTTTCCTAAAAAGTTGTATCATACTACTATCATTTCCCAAGTGGCTTCCCGCTCGGTATGATCCCTCCAAAGGATTTTGACGAATGGAATCGTCTTCTTCCTCATGACTCGTTCTTGTGTGTCAAGAACTCGTCCGGGTTCCTCTATGAAGGTAAGATCTTCACGAATCTGTTCCAGTGGATACTGAACCATGTGAAGGGGATGATAATTGTACCTTCTAAGTAAGGACACATGGAAAACGTCATGAACGTGAGAAAGCTGCGGAGGTAACGCTAAACAATAAGATACTTCACTGACTCGCTCAATGATATCAAAAGGTCCGATGAATCGAGGACTGAGTTTCCCTTTGATTCTAAAACGTCTAACACCACGTGCCAGTGATACCTTAAGAAAGACATGATCTCCTACGTTAAAATGTAAGTCCCTACGATGCTTGTCGGCATAACTCTTCTGACGTGTACGAGCTTCTTGCCATTTCTGCTTAGCTACAGCGACCTTCTAGTTGTTCAACTCTATCATCTCTGGTCCTTCAAGTGTTGCTCACCAACCTGATCCCAGCAGATTGGGGCGCGACACTTTCTGCCATACAACATCTCAAATGGTGCACACTTAATGCTGGTGTGCCAACTATTGTTGTATGCAAACTCTACCAAGCAGATATAATCGTCCCAATCACCTGTCCACTCCAATGCACAGGACCGAAGCATGTCTTCTAATGTCTGAATAATTCCCTCTGATTGCCCGTCTGTTTGAGGATGAAAAGCCGCGCTAAGCTTAAGTTTTGTACCCAATCTTTCTGCAGACTCTTCCAAAATCGCTAAGTGAACCGAGGATCTCTGTCCGCGACGATACTGGATGGAGCACCATTGATAGGTGTGTAAACACCCATCCTTTTACCACTTAATTCGGGCTAAAACGAGACCAAAACACGTATTTAATATCATTTGTTTGGAATTATGCGTGGTTTTTGTGTTTATTGTGTTTTCAGAGCCAACCGGAGGAATATTGAAGAAAACATGGGATTGCACGGGTTTTACTGAAGAAAAAGACTCAAGATAAAGTCTATTGTCCAAGAGATGCAAAAGATTTGAAGTCACTGGGCCTATTCAAAGATTTATCGAAGAAATGGACCAATGATGGAAGATTTATATAAGTCGAAGAAACTCAAGTCTATTGAACGAAGAAATTAAAAGACGAGTTGAATTTAATCGACGACAAATCCCGAATCAGAATCGAAAACGGAAACTTTTCTGAAAAGACGAAAAGACAAGAAGAACGGGAGAAAGCCCACTCACCAACCAAAGGACAAGCCTATAAATAGGCCACCCCTCACACATTTTAGAGAGTTAGTTTTAGTTTTCTTCTCCCCCACTTTTTCTCCCTGTTTCATTTCATCACCATCACCATTAGGGTGATTGGTGATTTTAATCTTTAATTTTCTCATCTTGTAATTTTAATCTTTGATTTATCTTGTCAAAACATTAATCATTCAATACAAGTTCTTGTTTAATCTTTCCATTTCATCTTGTTCATCATCATCTTTATCTTCAAGTTTTTAAGTTTTTATTTTCTTGATTTGATCTTCAAAAGTTGTTTGGATTTGTGTTTTTGTTGATGGGATTTGTAGTTTATGGTTAGTAGATGCTTTGTGTTTAGTTTTATGTAAGATTTGGTGAAAAACTTGGTAATTTTTGGATCAAAAGCGTTTTTCCTTGTTCTTCGGGTATTACTTCTGTTCTGGGTTTCCCAGACTTCCGAACCAAGCAGAACTTCCGAACGAAGCATAAGTTCCGAACAAAGCCATAAGTTCCGAACGAGTGAACAGTAACTTCCGAATGAGTTTGTCTATTAAAAGTTCCGAACCAGTTTTCTTAAAAACTTCCGAACCGATTACTTCCGAATCGGAACTTTAAAAAGTTCCGAACAAATTTTTGAAAAACTTCCGAATCAATTACTTCCGAACCAATTTCTTCCGAACCAAGTTTAGACTTCCGAACCGATTTTCTTTAAGTTCCGAACGAAGCCAAAAGTTCCGAATGAAGCTCAAAGTTCCGGATGAACCAAGATGTTCCGAATCAGTCCAAAGTTCCGGGTGAACTAAAATCTTCCGAATGAATCATTAAGTTCCGCATGAGTTAAGTTCCGAATCAAGGGTAAAAGTTCCGAATCAATTTTCTTTTTGAGCTACTGTTTTACTGTTTCTTTACGTTTATTTCACAATTTATATTTTAACTGTAATTTGAACTTTAATTTTAATTTTAATCTTAATTTCAATTCAAGCCTTTGTTAATTATCATTAAAGTAATTTTCTTTGACTTAAATTTTCATTTCCACTTTTGATTAGATTAGAAAACCAAACCCTTTTATTTAATAACCAAGAACAATCATTCCACTTAAGGCCGAGATCAATTCGAGAAGATTCTGTGAGAGAATTAGAACCCATATAAAATCAGTGAATCAAATGGCGCCGCTGCCGGCTCTTCTCGTTAAGATCAAAAGTTTTTTGTGAGAACTTGGATTTTGGGATCCGTTCCCTGTGAACGTTACTTTTTCATCAAAAATTTTCAAAAACAACAAAAAAAATATAAAAATTTTCAAAAATACAAAAAAAAATTAAAAAACATAAAAACCAAAAATATTTGTGCTTTGCTTTTCTTTGTTCGTTCTTTTGCAGGTGTATGCGCACTCGATCCACGTCATATCAAGAGCCCGAGCCCCTCGATCACTTAGACATGGTCGGTGTACCACCTAAAAACAATAATAACAACAACAACCCACCTTTCAACAACATGAACAATAACAACAACAATGAGCCCCTTCCGGATAATCGCCCGATGATTGAATTGCTGCAAGCTCATGTCGATGGCAACACGGATCCAATTGTTATACCACCAATTGCCGCCAACAATTTCGAGCTAAAATCAGGCTTTATCCAGATGGTCTCCGCTCAACCATTCTTGGGACGTACCATTGATGATCCACACGACCACATCAAGAGATTTCTACAACTCACCAACACGGTCAAGTTCAATGGAGTTCCACAAGAGGTTATAAGGTTACAACTTTTTCCCTTTTCTTTAGAGGGACAAGCCCGGCATTGGCTTGCTAAGGAACCGCCACAGAGTATTCTCTCGTGGACGGATTTGGAAACAAAGTTTATCAACTACTTTTTTCCACCCTCTCGTACTACCGCTTTGCGGAATGAGATCATAAACTTTGAACAAAAGTACGATGAGTCATTCAGTGAATCTTGGGATCGCTTTAAAGATCTTTTAAGAAAATGCCCACAACATGGTTTTACCAAAGTACATCAAATCAATACTTTTTACAATGGTTTAAGCATGAGTGACCAAGATTCACTGAACAGTGCCTCGGGGGGTAATCTATTGGCTAAGACTTCCAATGCTGCTTGGGATATCATTGAGAACAAATCTCGTGTGCAAACCAAGAGTGTTCGGACCAATGTCGCTAGTGCTAGCACTAATGACAGCGACAAGCGACTTGACAAAATCACCACGCTTCTTGAATCGCTTGTCACCCACACCGTCAGCAACAACAACAGCAACAACGCCAAAAACGCACAAGTTAACGCTGTCAGCCAACCTTGTGAGATATGCGGTGGTCCTCACTCTTACACAACTTGTACCGCCACCCAAGATTACCCTGCTGAGAATGTGAATGCGACATATGGCACCTATCCTCAACCTGCTTATCAAGCTAGACCTCAAGGTGACCGTAACTTGCTTAACTATCGATCCAACAACTATCTTTCACCACCTGGTTTCCCTCCTACCAACCCAAACCAACAACAAAACCTTAATCGCCCTCCTCAACAACAACAACAACCTCGACAACCATACATCCCTCCTCACAAGCAGCAACAACCACCTCAACGTAACAACCAAGTTTACCAACAACCTGCTTATCAACCACCCGCATACAATGCTCCTCCCAACCAAACCACCACTGCATTACACCAAGAGGTTGCAACCTACATGTGAACCAATGATGTGATAGTGGGAAATCTCCAAGAGGAAGTGCGCAATTTGAAAGCAGACTTGGTCAAGCAAGGAAATGATTTGAGAGCCGACATGAGAAACACGTTGGATAGCCAAACTAATGATCTGAGGAACATGATGGCTAGTTTCTTCCAAGGTAATCAACCCTCTTCTTCGGGTACTCTTCCGAGTAACACCGTTGCGAACCCAAGAGGGGAGATGAAAGCAATCACTACTCGAAGTGGTAAAGGTAGCAAGGAACCCGAGCTTCCTATAACTCCACCGGTGGTTGTGACTAAGGAGAACGAGTCGCCTGCTCCTATTCCTCCTCATTCTCTTTCCCCAATTGCTCCACCTCTTCCTTCTACCCCTCCTCCACCCGTGGTTGTGAGTGATCCTATTCCTCTAAAGCCTTCCTCTTCTTCCAATATACCTTATCCTTCAAGGTTGAGGAAAGAGAAGCAAAAGACCAAGGATGATATTCAGGTTTCGAATTTCCTTAAAATGTTCAAACAACTGAATTTCAATATCTCCTTCGCTGAGGCTCTCGCTCACATGCCCAAGTATGCAAAAATGTTTAAAGATCTTCTGAGCGACAAGGAAAAGCTCCTCGATATTGCCAACACCCAACTTAATGAGAATTGCTCTGCAATACTCTTAAGGAAATTGCCAACCAAGCTTGGTGATCCGGGTCGTTTTCTTATCCCTTGCAATTTCCCGGGAGTAGAGAATTGCATGGCCCTAGCCGATCTAGGTGCCAGTATTAATCTCATGCCTCTAAGTGTTTGGAAGCAATTATCTCTCCCAGAGCTAGTCCCCACCAAAATGACTTTGGAATTAGCTAACCATACGGTTGCTTATCCAGTGGGGATAGCCGAAGACGTCATTGTAGGAGTCGACAAGTTCACCTTTCCTGCTGATTTTGTTGTCGTCGACTACGAGATGCACCCCCGTGTGCCACTAATTGTTGGTCGTCCATTCTTGAGGACCGGTCGCACTCTCATCGATGTTGAAGCCGGTGAGCTTATCATGAGAGTGGGTGACGATAAAGTAGTCTTCAACATGGGAAAGTTGTCTAAACAACCTTATTCATATGAGAGTGTTAATTGTATTGACGTTCTTGATGAGGCTTGTGAAGAACACTTTAATGATGCTTGCAAAAGTATTCCTACCTCTCTTCCCACTGTTGAGACCGTGTCCTCTATTGATTCATCATTGTCTCTATTTGGAGATAGTGATTTATTCTGGAACAATCTTGAAGATACCATGGGAGATGTGAATTTAGCTACTAATGAATCTCCTATCGATGGGGATGAAGACATGAATTTCTTTGACAATCTTCTCACCGAAGACAATCCTTCGCCTCCATCTCCCACGGTCATTGCTATCGATACTCCGACTTTGAAAACGCCTACCGTCGAAAATCCTCCGGATTTAGAACTTAAGGAGTTGCCGCCCCATCTCGAGTATGTATTCCTTGATGAAGAGAAGAAGTCGCCAGTTATCATCGCTAAGGATTTGAAGGATGAAGAGAAAGCCCAACTTGTCGCCGTTTTGAAAGATCATAAGAAGGCTATTGCTTGGAAGATTTCGGATATTCGTGGAATTGATCCTCACTTCTGCACCCACAAAATTCTCATGGAGGACGACTTCAAGCCCACAATTCAAAGCCAACGAAGGGTGAATCCAAAAATACATGAAGTCATTAAAACAGAGGTTATCAAACTTCTTGATGCGGGTACGATTTACCCTATTTCGGATTCACCATGGGTTAGTCCAATCCATTGTGTGCCCAAGAAGGGCGGAATAACCGTTGTTCCCAATGAACACAACGAGTTGATTCCCACTCGTCTCGTTACTGGGTGGAGAGTTTGTATAGACTACCGCAAACTCAATGATGCCACGAGAAAGGATCATTTCCCTCTACCTTTTATGGACCAAATTCTTGAACGTTTAGCCGGTAATGAATATTACTGCTTTCTTGATGGTTTCTCGGGTTATTTCCAAATACCCATCGATCCCCAAGATCAAGAGAATACTACATTCACTTGTCCCTATGGCACATTTGCTTACAAAAGAATGCCTTTTGGCTTATGTAATGCGCCCGGGACTTTCCAAAGGTGCATGTTAGCTATCTTCCATGACATGGTTGAACAAACCATGGAAGTCTTCATGGATGATTTCTCGGTCTTCGGGGATTCTTTCTCTTCTTGCCTTGCCAATTTGGAACGTATGCTCAAGCGGTGCGAAGACACTCGCCTAGTTCTGAATTGGGAAAAATGCCATTTTATGGTAAAAGAAGGCGTCGTGCTTGGACATAAGATCTCGAAAGCCGGTCTTGAAGTAGACCGTGCTAAAGTCGATGTTATCGCAAAGTTACCTCCACCTTCAACCGTGAAGGGTGTGAGAAGTTTCCTGGGTCATGCGGGCTTCTACCGTCGATTCATCAAAGATTTTTCTCAAATCGCTTACCCGATGACCCACCTCTTGGAAAAAGATACTCCTTTTATCTTCTCCAAAGAGTGTCTTGAAGACTTCAACTCGCTTAAGGATAAGCTCACTAAGGCACCTGTCTTGGTTACCCCTAATTGGGAGCTGCCCTTTGAGTTGATGTGCGATGCTAGCGATTTTGCTATTGGAGCGGTTCTGGGACAAAGAGTGAACAAACACTTCCAACCGATCCATTACGCTAGCAAGACAATGACTGGGGCACAATTGCATTATACGACAACCGAAAAAGAGCTTTTAGCTGTTGTCTATGCTTTTGAAAAATTTCGCCCCTATCTTGTCCTTTCTACCACCATTGTGTATACCGATCATTCCGCGCTGAAGTACTTGTTGACAAAGCAAGATTCCAAACCAAGACTTCTTCGCTGGGTTTTGCTGCTGCAGGAATTTAAAATCGAAATTCGCGATAAAAAAGGAGCAGAAAACCTAGCCGCGGACCATCTCAGCAGACTTGAGGATCCTTACCAAGGGGATAATCCGACCAAAGAAATCAATGATTCTTTTCCCTTGGAGACCTTAATGTCTATAAACTCGAAGTCGAATGAAACCCCGTGGTTTGCGGACTTTGCAAACTACTTGGTGGGTGGAATTCTCAAGGAAGGGTTGACGTCCCAACAAAAGAAGAAGTTCTTCACCGACATCAAGACTTACTTTTGGGACGACCCTTACCTATTCAAACTATGTGCAGACCTGATTATCCGCCGATGTGTTGACGGACCGGCAGCGTCTGAAATTCTTGATGCTTGCCACAAAGGACCCACCGGTGGTCACTTTGGTCCCAACACACCGCCAAAAAAGTGTTCGATTCCGGATTTTATTGGCCCTCCATATATCGTGATGCTCACAATATGGTTAAACGATGTGATGTTTGCCAAAAGCAAGGCAAAATCACACATAAAGACGAGATGCCTCAGAATTTCATTCAAGAGTGTGAAATTTTTGATGTTTGGGGTATCGACATTATGGGGCCATTCCCTTCTTCTAAAGGAAACAAATACATCCTTGTAGCCGTTGACTACGTCTCCAAATGGGTTGAAGCCAAAGCTTTACCCACTAATGACGCAAGGGTGGTTTGTAACTTTTTGAAAGCTCTTTTCGCAAGATTCGGTGTGCCTCGTGCCATTATTAGTGATCGTGGGACTCATTTCTGCAATGACCAATTTGCTCGCGTCATGTCTAAGTACGGTGTAAATCATCGTCTATCCACAGCCTACCACCCACAAACTAATGGCCAGGCTGAAATATCCAACCGAGGACTTAAGCGAATTTTGGAAAGAACCGTGGGAGAGCATCGTGCCTCATGGGCTGATAAACTTGATGATGCTTTGTGGGCTTTCTGTACTGCTTACAAGACCCCGATCGGCTGTACGCCTTATCGTCTTGTGTACGGGAAAGCGTGCCACCTCCCCATTGAGTTGGAGCACGGCTTACTGGGCCTTGAAGTGGGCTAATTTTGATATAAACAAAGCCGGTGACCTACCCAAGATCCAACTCAATGAGCTCAATGAACTTCGGAATGAGGCTTATGAAAATTCTTTGATCTATAAGGAAAGAACTAAGCTCATTCACGACTCCAAGATCAAAAACCGAGAGTTCCATGATGGAGACAAAGTCTTACTTTTTAACTCTCGGTTGAAAATCTTCTCGGGAAAGCTCAAATCTCATTGGTCCGGCCCATTCACCATTGCCCAAATTTTTCCATATGGTACTCTCGAGCTCGCTCAACCTGATGGACCAAATTTTAAGGTGAATGGCCAACGAGTGAAGTTGTACTCTGGTGAGGACACCTCTCAGGAGGTGATTCCATCCCTCACCACGTTCCCCATGAACTAATTTTGGGTCGAGTCAGGCTCGTGACTCGGTTATCAAAAACAAGCGCTCCTTGGGAGGCAGCCCGAGTATCTATCCTTTTATGTTTTATTCCCCTAAGTGTAGGGGGGACTTCTATACGTGTTTGTCTTTGTATGGTGTGATTACAGGGATAAGTGCACTCTTGGAAGCTTTGAAGAACCGTGCTCCCGTGTTATCCGAAATCCGGTTCTATCTCTCAACTATCGTGATTCAATTTTCTTCATACTCACATTTGAAATTGATCACGTTAGTCGTCTCTTCCTTAACTTGAGTTAACCAACGTGCACAATGTCATAAGTGTAGGGGAAACTTTTCCCACATGCTTAAACATTGAGGACAATGTTTATCTTAAGTGTAGGGGGGACTTCTATCGAAGTTTTAAGTGGACTTTTCCATGAAAATGCCTTCATTTAACCAGAAAATCCTATTTTTCAACATTTTTCAAATTTTTTATTAACTTTGGCCATTTAGTCGTAATTTTTAAATTTTTATCGTTGCTTTCATATGTATATATCCCACAATAAAATCAAAAGTATTAATAAAGTGGTGTAGCTAGTTTAGAAGTCTTTGATATATTAGGCCCGTTACGTTTATTTTGACTCAACCCGAATAGACTTATCCAAGTTTATTCTAGCTAGTATCCTTAACCATGTAGACCTTAATTGGTTTATTAGGCTAAGTGTCCACGAGTCTCATTACTTGAGATTTTAAATTGTGGAGGACGAGAAATGATAGAGTCAATTATAAGTCGGTATTCTTGCACAAGCTCACTTGGTGTAATTATTTGCCTATTCTCCCATCACTTGCTAATAATTTATCTGCAATAAGTAAGGTCGTACGATTTGAAATGTTACTTAGCTTCTAGCCCAAGATCGTTTAAAAGTTGCTCGGTAATGATAAGAGTTCATAGCTGTTAGAAATACGTTTTAACGTATATTAGAAGTATCGGTCACTCCACAATATGATTTATGTTGTAATAGCTCGTAGTTAGTAATTAGTTATTAGTTTCTTATTAACTTAAGTAAGAACCGGTCCATGGGCTTGTCATGGACCGGCCCAAGCCCAATGTTAGGCTTGGAATATAAATACCCCTTTCCACTAAGGAAAGGGGTTGGTTGTTGTCCCATTTGCATTTTTCATAGTAATAAAATCATACACATTTTCTCTCACTTTCTCTCTTTAGTTTCTCTCACTAGAAAACATCAACCCACTTCATAGATTCATAGGTTATCAATATTCTACATTTGGTATCAGAGCTATGGGGTGATTTAAGGTAAGGATTGTGTTTCTTTTTTAGTTTTTGAATCAATTAGTGATCTTTAGAAAAAATCAATCTTGAATCTTGTTGTTTTTGGTGTTTTTGTTATTGGGATTGATTGATAAGGATTGGGTTTAGCTTATTTTGGTAAAAATCATAAAACTTTTTGTGGTTTTGGATCAAAAATCGGGGTTAAAAGCTGCTTTTTAAGTCTCGGAAACATTTTTTCCAGAATTTTCCGAATAGGGATTCCGAATAGAAGTATTTTCAGTATAGAAGGTTTATTCCGAATAGGGATTCCGAATAGGAGAAATATTCAGAATAGAAGAAGTTTCCGCATAGACTTTCCGAATAGAAGAAATCTTTCCGAATAGCAGAAATCTTTCCGAATAGCAGAAATCTTTCCGAATAGCAAAAAACTTTCCGAATTGCCTATAATTTTCCGAATAGCCAGATTTTTCCGAATAGCCAAAATTTTTCCGCATAGGAGAAATATTCTGAATATCTTTCCGAATTGCCCATCATTTCGAATAGGAGGTTTTTTCTGAATAAACCAAATTGCCAGATATTCCGAATTGAAGAAAATATTCCGCATAAGGGGTTTTCCGCATAAGGGTTATTCAGCATAGAGTTTATTCCGAATAGGGTATTTTCAGCATAGGATTATTCCGAATAGGTGTTATTCCGAATAGGGTTTACTCTAATTTTGGGTTATTCCGTATAGCCAAGGCATAACTTATGAAGCGGGGCGCGAAGATTGGCGAGTCCGAAAAGGCCCTAACAAGGCATGAGGATTCCATTTTATTGCTGAAGATCCAAGTGATGTGAAAAGCATTATTCCTAAAATCAATATGAAGGATCAAGACTCACGACGAAAAGCAATCAACTCCCATAAAGATCATGGAGAAGTCTATCCAAAAAGACCCTAACAAGGTATGAGGATAAATAGATCCAAGTCCGAAAAGGAGGCGGATCGTTGTATCTCAAAATCCCAATTAGAGATTGAAGAAATAATCATGAAGTCGTGGTCAACAAAGTTGGAGTACCCCTCAAAAGTCTCCAAGTGAAGAAACTCTATTATGATGAGAAGATCATTATCTCAAGAACGTCTCTCGAAGATATGAAGTATGAAGTACATGCCAAATATCGGCCCGAGAAAGGTCTCAAATCGTGAACCAAGTTATGCCAAGATATGAACTTTTTGATATCCCGAGAAGCAGTTTTAAAAGATTTTGTCCTTTAGCTAACTATTGATCAAATCGTTCTACTTTGCTTTCAGCCTAAATAAACTATCGAAATAAGTCCAAAAATGCATCTTCATGATCATTCTAAGACAAAAATAAAATATAAGAGATACACCTAGGTATAAGGGAGTTTAAGCATTTAATTAAGCCATGTGTGTAAGTGTTTGATTTGCTACTTATAATAACAATGATCTCATTTTTAAGCTTAGTTTGGGGGAACGTGAAACTTGAGGGTGATAAATCTGCGCAGCACCAAAGCCCTAATATAAGTCATCGGTTTCTTTGCAAGGTATTTCCATGTAGCTATTTTCAAGTGAAAATGGTTTTCTATCCCTTTGTTACCTTTGAAGTTTTATTTCTTTAATTTTTGTTTAGTAGAATTTAAATAAGGCCAAGGTTGATTAATTATGAGAAAAGTGTAAAATTGCTTTATCGCTAAGCATTGCATGAGGGCATGGTAATGGTTAAGTGTAGGGGATTTGATAGGTGTGTAAACACCCATCCTTTTACCACTTAATTCGGGCTAAAACGAGACCAAAACACGTATTTAATATCATTTGTTTGGAATTATGCGTGGTTTTTGTGTTTATTGTGTTTTCAGAGCCAACCGGAGGAATATTGAAGAAAACATGGGATTGCACGGGTTTTACTGAAGAAAAAGACTCAAGATAAAGTCTATTGTCCAAGAGATGCAAAAGATTTGAAGTCACTGGGCCTATTCAAAGATTTATCGAAGAAAAGGACCAATGATGGAAGATTTATATAAGTCGAAGAAACTCAAGTCTATTGAACGAAGAAATTAAAAGACGAGTTGAATTTAATCGACGACAAATCCCGAATCAGAATCGAAAACGGAAACTTTTCTGAAAAGACGAAAAGACAAGAAGAACGGGAGAAAGCCACTCACCAACCAAAGGACAAGCCTATAAATAGGCCACCCCTCACAAATTTTAGAGAGTTAGTTTTAGTTTTCTTCTCCCCCACTTTTTCTCCCTGTTTCGTTTCATCACCATCACCATTAGGGTGATTGGTGATTTTAATCTTTAATTTTCTCATCTTGTAATTTTAATCTTTGATTTATCTTGTCAAAACATTAATCATTCAATACAAGTTCTTGTTTAATCTTTCCATTTCATCTTGTTCATCATCATCTTTATCTTCAAGTTTTTAAGTTTTTATTTTCTTGATTTGATCTTCAAAAGTTGTTTGGATTTGTGTTTTTGTTGATGGGATTTGTAGTTTATGGTTAGTAGATGCTTTGTGTTTAGTTTTATGTAAGATTTGGTGAAAAACTTGGTAATTTTTAGATCAAAAGCGTTTTCCTTGTTCTTCGGGTATTACTTCTGTTCTGGGTTTCCCAGACTTCCGAACCAAGCAGAACTTCCGAACGAAGCATAAGTTCCGAACCAAGCCATAAGTTCCGAACGAGTGAACAGTAACTTCCGAATGAGTTTGTCTATTAAAAGTTCCGAACCAGTTTTCTTAAAAACTTCCGAACCGATTACTTCCGAATCGGAACTTTAAAAAGTTCCGAACCAATTTTTGAAAAACTTCCGAATCAATTACTTCCGAACCAAGTTTAGACTTCCGAACCGATTTTCTTTAAGTTCCGAACGAAGCCAAAAGTTCCGAATGAAGCTCAAAGTTCCGGATGAACCAAGATGTTCCGAATCAGTCCAAAGTTTCGGGTGAACTAAAATCTTCCGAATGAATCATTAAGTTCCGCATGAGTTAAGTTCCGAATCAAGGGTAAAAGTTCCGAATCAATTTTCTTTTTGAGCTACTGTTTTACTGTTTCTTTACGTTTATTTCACAATTTATATTTTAACTGTAATTTGAACTTTAATTTTAATTTTAATCTTAATTTCAATTCAAGCCTTTGTTAATTATCATTAAAGTAATTTTCTTTGACTTAAATTTTCATTTCCACTTTTGATTAGATTAGAAAACCAAACCCTTTTATTTAGTAACCAAGAACAATCATTCCACTTAAGGCCGAGATCAATTCGAGAAGATTCTGTGAGAGAATTAGAACCCATATAAAATCAGTGAATCAACCATGAAGTCTCATGATCTCCTTCTTGTAAGTATCGGCGAGCTTGCTGACCGGATCATCCTTGCGGATTGGTAAGAAATGAGCTGACTTAGTAAGTCGATCAACGATAACCCAAATTGCATCATGCCTCCTCTTTGTCTGTGGAAGACCGGTAACAAAATCCATGGTGATCTTGTCCCAATTCCACTCTGGAATGTCTAACGGTTATAGTAGACCACTAGACCGCTGATGCTCGATCTTAACCTGCTAGCATGTAAGACATTTGGAGACATAAGTAGCAACATCCTGTTTCATACCACTCCACCAAAAGTACTGCTCGATGTCGTGGTACATCTTGGTTGAACCAGGATGAATGGAGAATGGGGAGCTATGAGCATCAGCTAATAATGCTTCCCTAAGAGTAAGATCATCAGGAACACAAAGTCTGGTTCCCTGCCATAAGATACCGTCGTCATCCAACCGAAACTCCTTCTGCTGGTCCAAGTTCTGATGATCGGCCAAATTTCACCATCATCCTTCTGAGCTTCCTTGATCCTAGAGAGTAACTCAGGTTCCACTCTAAGATTAGCCCAGTAACCATCTTGTCCACGTGACCATGATCTCAATGTCTAGTCGCTCCATGTCTCTTATAATCTCTTCCTCAATTTTAATTCCGTTGATCATACCGGACTTTCTACTAAGTGCATATGCCACTATATTCGCCTTGCCGGGATGATACTGCAGATTTATGTCATAATCCTTCAATAGCTCTAACCATCTTCTCTGTCTCACGTTCAACTCACGTTGAGTGAAGATGTATTTCAGGCTCTTGTGATCTGTGAAGAGTTCACATGATTCTCCATACAAGTAGTGCCTCCATATCTTCAATGCAAACACGACTGCTGCAAGTTCCAAGTCATGCGTAGGGTAATTCTCCTCATAAGGCTTAAGCTGTCGTGAAGCATACGCAATCACTTTCCCATGTTTCATGAGAACACAGCCAAGTCCCTTCCCTGAAGCATCACTTTTGATTTGAAATCCACCTATACCAGATGGGAGAGTAAGAATCGGTGCAGATACTAACTTCTGGTTTAGGTCTTCAAAGCTCTTCTCTCTTTCTTCAGTCCATATAAATTTCTCCCCTTTCCGCATCAGTTTGGTCAATGGCAGTGCTAAACGGGAAATGTTCTCTACAAACCTATGGTAGTAACCAGCTAAGCCTAGGAAACTGCGAACTTTAGTCACTTATGTAGGCCTTGGCTACTTGGTAATATCCTCAACCTTTGTTGGATCCACAGTGATTCCTTCTGCTGATACAATGTGGCCAAGGAACGACACCTTGTCTAACCAGAACTCACACTTAGAGAATTTGGTATACAACTGCTTCTGGCGAAGTATATGTAGTACAGTACGAAAATGGTCTTCGTGTTCCTCTTTTGACTTAGAGAAAATAAGAATGTCGTCAATAAAGACAATGACGAACTTGTCCAGGAACTCATGGAAGATATGGTTCATCAAGTCCATGAAAACTGCTGGAGCATTAGTAAAACCAAATGGCATGACTACGAATTCGTAGTGCCCATAGCGTGTACGGAAAGCAGTCTTGGCGATGTCCTGCTCCTTAACCCATAACTGATGATAGCCCGACCTTAGATCAATCTTAGAGAAAGGTTTGGCCCCTTGGAGTTGGTCAAACAAGTCATCAATGCGTAACAACGGATACCTATTCCTGATGGTGATCTTGTTGAGCTTACGATAATCTATGCACAGACGCATGATGCCGTCCTTCTTCTTTATGAACAAAACAGGTGCGCCCCATGGAGAAGCACTGGGTCAAATGAAACCACGTTCCAACAATTCCTGAAGTTGTTCCTTTAACTCCTTCATCTCTATGGGAGCCATACGATAAGGGGCCTTGGAAATTGGCTTAGCTCCTGGGATGAGCTCAATATTAAACTCCACTTCACGAGCAGGTGGTATGCCTAGAAGTTCTTCTGGAAACACATCTAGGAATTCTAACACGATCGGCTGATTCTGGATAGATGGAGATTCAGCCTCCCAATCATGAACAGTAGCAATATAGCCCTCACAACCATGTGATAGTAGTTCACGTGCTTGTAAGGTTGAAATTATTTGTACAGACCTTCCGGGTACGAACCCATTGTGAATGTACTCTGGTGCATTTACATCACCGAAGATGACCCGATATGTATCGCAGTCTATGGTGGCGTGATGTTTGGATAGCCAGTCCATGCCTAATATCATGTCAAAATCATACATATCTAATGGAAGTGCGTCAACAAGACGAATCTTGTCGTCAAATTCTAGGGGAAGGCTCTTGTACCCATGGGTTATGCGTACAGAATCTTAAAGGTGTGGAAATGTTTAATACATTCTCTAATGGCATAGGGGATATCCTAACATTCTTGGCATAAGTAGTAGAAATGACCGAGTGAGTAGCACACGTGTCAAACAAAACACATGCATCTTGACCATACATATACAAGATTCCAGTTATGGTACCTGTAGACTTGTTGTCCTGATCGCGAGAAGTCGTGTACACCCGTCCACTAGTAGGCGGTGGCTTGGAATCAGCATGTCTAGATGTGCCCTCCATCTCGCCCTTACGGTAGTCCTTCATGCGATGGCCAGTAAGGCCACACTTGAAGCAGGCATCGCTGTCGCGGCGACATGGTCATGGGTTCCTACGGTCGCATGTAGTGCAGAGAGGGTGAGTATACCCTCCAGCAGGTGCCCTTGCTGGCTGGGAGCTAGTGATAGCTGTACGGTTAGGTTTTGAACCTCTTCGGTGCTGCTCCCTTCCGTTACCATGATTCCTGGTAGAAGATGCTAAAGTGTCAGAATTATGAATCTTAAAAGTGTAACATAAGAAATGAGTAAGTTCAAGGACCTACTGGTGTTGGAGTTTCCAGCGTTGTTACGGTAATTATCATTACCGCCACACGTATCCATAGCAGAATGGTCTTGAGTCTGACCGTTACCCTTGGGCTGAGTAGGCTATTGCTGAAAAGCCGGTTGAGACCGGTCCCCAACCTTCTACCTCTTCTCGGGACTCTCTGCTTCCCCGAATTCCTCTCTCTCCTGCAGCATCTCCAGCTTACGTGCTGCATCGGATACTTGTAACAACGTGTTAGAGGTAGCACACGCCGAGTTATTGGCTTCCGATGTACGCAGAGCCCAACGAAAATGGCATGCCTGCTCTTCATCAGTACATGCTGCTGCGCCAAGAACACCAGCCAAATGAAGAAAGAGCTACATGAACTCGTTATTGTTCTCTTCAGCTCCCTGCATAATCGCGTAGTACTCCTTTGTCAGCCTATCCCACTTAGTCATGGGGACGATCTGTGGTGGAGGAGGATTATTGTTATTTTGGGGAATGATGGCTTGCAAAGCTGCATTGGCAACTGCACCCATCTCTTGAGCATTGCGTGTGTTCACCATCTGACAGTATAAAACAAAATGCACGATTAAACAGATTAAAGCATAATATATACATGAAAAAAATTTATGCCAATAAATAATGAGAAAACTTTTATGCATGAAAATGATGTATGAATCCATGATACAGTTATAAAAAAACTTCTATATGCGCGAGGGTAAACACCTATGGTCAAATCACCCAAAACAAAAGACATGGCGAGAGGACGCCTATGGGTCGGTCCCAAAGTTAAAAGTTTCGATAAAAGCACATGCGACTAAATAGGGTAAGTCTTGTACCAACCATTACTTAGTCATAAACCTGCGACAATGACATATGACGTAAATGCATGAAAACAAAGAATGCATGAAAACCGACTTCAGTTCTAGGAAGACCGTAGTGACTACCCACTAATCACAGATCATGTTTTGAGAGCCTACAGGTTGAAGCCTTGGCTCTGATACCAAAACTGTAACACCCCATTTTGTTAAATGGAATGTCACGCGTGATTATGGCGTATCATCAAAGCATACAAGGTAATGTCTTAAAAACATTAAATGACCATGAAAGGAAATACCGGAAACAAACATCCGTACCCCAAGTATAAGCTCATCACACACAAACATAATTACTGTAAAGGAAAAGGACTTAACAATGTCCAAAGAAATAAGTAGCAAAATGTGTGATGAAATGCATAAAGTAGAGTAAGCTAGATAGCTTCCAATCCATATGCACGTACGCTTAAAGTCTATGAGCGCCCTTGAGTACCTGCCGTTTGGGAACATGAAAGGAAAACGACTGAGAATAACGCTCAGTGGACGGATATACAAGCATAGCATGGAATAACGTAAGCATAAAGACTCATAGCAGCGGAATAATATAGGTTCTAAGCAATCTGAAATCATGTTCATAAAACTAGTTTTGTAAAACCCGCATGCTTTTACTATGAATAGTACCCTTAAGATCGTACGTACATGATTAGAACTTTCCTTTTATAGCACGTTTACGTTTCATGAATAAGAATTACAAGTATTACGTACGTGTTATCACACAATAAGTATTTATTATATATGAACGCACGATAATTATTACAATAATAATTATATTCACGAATATACGAACATGAAATCATGAAAGTAAATTAATCACGAACTAATATTACGTATGTATATATATATATATATATATATATTACGAACACGAATAAATATATTAAGTCACGATCGATAACTAATTAAAACACGTAAATTAACGAGAACACACGAGATCACACTATTATTTTAGACACGGAAAAAGGTACGAGTTACCCCATATGGGGCCCCTACCCGCGGCTATACAAGAAACATGGGCTTAGCCCATGTAGTTTTTACTAAACAAGGGGTTAAGGGAAAAACATGTTTCATTTATCATAAAATCTAGAAAATAATTAAAACCCTAGTTTTCTTTTGGTGCTCCTTTTGGCCGCCGGGTTTACATCACCACAAGGGTGATTCGGGTTGATTTTGATCTTTGATTTATTACAAGGATCGTTGTGTGTTCGTCCTTATTCGATTCACGTGATTGGTATAACCTTTAACCTTTTCTTTTTATGTTTTGATTTATATAATCACATAAAATCATGATGTTTTTAATAAACTACGTAAAATCAAGTAATATAAACATGTTCTAATCATGGGGTTTAAATCAATCAAGGGTTTAGGGGTGTTTGTTGTCTAACCGACGCCTAACCGAGCCCCAAGGGGGTCTCGGCTTGGCTTATTTCGCACTACCGCGACCATATGGTCTCGGTATGGTGGTGATGGTGTCACGGCAGCAGCAAAAGCAAGGGAAACCGCAACTTAGGTCGGGGTATGGTGATGGTTAAGGGTCTTGTTCATGGGTTTTAATCACGGGTCCGGTTCATGAATCATTTTTTTAAGGTTTATTATTTTTACAAGTTATGTTATTTTTTTTCAAGACTTAAATTAAATTAATTAAAAGCATGGACATGATTAATTTATATTACATGACTTAGGTTATTAATTTAATTATTAATTCATGAATTTTAACCTAAGTATTTATCTTTAATTAGACTATATAATTAATTATATATTAAAACCATGACTTATAATTAATTAACTTACATGAGTTAGGTTATATTATTAATAGATAATAATACATGTTTTAACCTTAGTATTTTATCATATTTAATTAAAAATCATGTTATTTTTAATTAAATACTTTAACCTATAGTTTATTTAATTTACATGTAATAATTAATAAACTATACTATATAATCACATGACTTAGAATAATAATCAGTAAACACTTAAGCTTATATTAATAGCTTAATTATCCAGCTTATATCTAATTATGGAAACTTTGTATTTTTAGAAACTTATTTAATTAAGGCAGCTAATCTATTTATGGAAACTTTCTATTTTTAGAAACTTATCTATTTTAAGCAGTAATTCTATTTTTGGAAACTTTCTATTTTTGGAAACTTTCTATTTTTAGAAACTTTCTATTTTTGGAAAATTTCTATTTTTGGTAAATTTCTATTTTGGAAACTTTCTATTTTAGGAAATCTACTATTTTTAGAAAGTCACTTATTATTACACAACAAGTATAATAATACATGAAATACAAGTAATACTTAATCAGAATAGACAGAATATATAATAAACACAATATAAAGCTTAAATCAGTAAAACATGACATGAATATATAAAACAAGCTAAGACATGGTATAAAACCAGTTAGGTACCCAGTAATCAGATACTTATACACGTATGTATTTATGTAGCATTAGTGATACCGAAGTAGGACTCTCTTCCGTTCATCTTCTTCGTTCATTGGACATAAGGTACGGACTCTCTGTCCCTTCAGTATGGACATTCTTTCCTTATTAGGATTTCCCCGTATGCAGCCAATTGTTTTCCCTAGTATATGTTTTATATTTTTTTGATTGCTTATGTTTAATTAGAAGACCTAAAGCCATATACATGCATGACCAGTTTCACCTAGTTATGGAGGTACCATAACCATAACACTAGAGGCACTGGTGTTATGACTTCACCACGACGGAATGATAGCTCATGGCGTCCCTTTCAGCTTTTGGCCATTTATTATATTATCAGGTGGGGCGTATGGGTGCATCCTAGTTACATGTTTTCAACAGATTACTCAGTGTGAATGTGGTCTGTGCCTTGCATCCTTCACAAGGAGCTGATCCCTCCTACCCAAAACCAGTATATTAAATTAGAGGGAGCCCCTCTAATTTGCATGACGAGGTCACCCCTCAAAGTATTCATGAACGTTGATATTTCATGACCTATATTGGCTAACGGTAAAATATGTTAAACAGTTTTTACAAGATAAACATAAGGCTTTTCAAACTATAAAACCAGTTTTACTTAGATATAACCGGGTTATCCAGGACTTAGTTTCTTCCGATGTTTCATGCTTTTATGCTTATATTATTCATGCTTTACTTGTACATCCGTGCACTGGGCGTATTGCTCAGCCGTTTTCCTTTTCATGTTCCCAAAACGACAGGTACTCAGGGACGCTCGTAGACTTTAAGCGTACGTGCATATGAACTGGAAGCTTTCTTTCCTTTTTTACTTTATTCGTTTATCTATACTTTGATACTATTTCCATGGACATTGTTTAGTCCTTTCATTTACAGTACTTATGTTTGTGTGTGATGAGTTCTACTTTTGGACTACCGATGTTTGATTTCGGTATTTCCTTTATGGTCATGTAATGGTTAGACATTTATCCTTGTATGCTTTGATGACAAGCCATAATCACGCGTGGCATTTCCATTTATCAAAATGGGGTGTTACAATTATGGTATCAGAGCTAAGGCTTCAACCAGGAGGCTCTCAAAATATGACCTGTGATTAGTGGGTAGTCACTATGGTCTTCCTAGAACTGACAGTCGGTTTTCATGCATTCACCATTTTCATGCATACATATATATGTCATTGTCGCAGGTTTATGATTAAGTAATGGTTGGTACAGGACTTGCCCTATTTAGTCGCATGTCTTTTATCGAAACTTTTAAATTTGGGACCAACCCATAGGCGTCCCCTCGCCATGTCTTTTATTTTGGGTGAACTGACTATAGGCGTTCACTCTCGAGCATACAAAAGTTTTCATAAAACTGCATCATGCATTCATGTACTAGTTTTCCTGCATAAATTTTTTTTCTCATGATTTATTGGTATAATTTTTTTTCATGTATATATTTTATGTTTTGATAAGTTTAATCATGTATTTTATGTTATACTGTCATATGGTTCTCACACGCGAGCAGGAACAACTCAATGCAGCAATCCAAGTTGCAATGCAAGCTTTGCTTCCTTAGCTGAGGAACGACATCAGGGCCGAGGTTCAGGCTGCCAACAATCAGCAGCATCACCCAGCACCTCCTCCTCCTCCTCCTCCAGTGACATTGGCTACATGGCTGGAGAGATTCAACAAGCTCCGTCCTCGAGCTTTCGAGAGAACAGATAGCCCCAGTGAAGCTGAAAGCTGATTGGCTAACATTGAGAAGATCTTCGATGCAGCGCTTTCATGCAGCGCTTTCTTCGCTTAGCTGGTTTCATTGGTGCAGCGGCAGGTACTCCTGAAGAGCAGGCACACCACTTCAGGTGGGCTCTTCGCACATCAGTCGCAAACAATTTGGTATGTGCTACGTTCAACACGGTAGCACAAGTGGCCGATGCAGCACGAAAGCTGGAGATGCTGCAGAAGAGAGATAAGTTCGGGGAAGCAAATAGACCCTATAAGAGGTAAACATTCGTATTCAAGCGGTGACTAATCCGTATTCTTTCAGTATATGTCAATTTTCATCTCTTTAAATTGTATCTTCCAGGCAGAAGACTGGGGACCGGTCTCAGCCGGCTACTCAGCAGCAGCCTAATCAGCCCAAGGGAAACGGTCAGACTTATGATCGTTCTGCTACGGATAAGCGTGGCGGTAATGATAATTACCGTAACAACGCTGGACATTTCCAACAGCAGCAGGTACTTATACTTACGCATTTTCTTATGATTTCATGTTATAACTCTTAATTCTAACACATTAGCAAATCTTCAACCAAGAACCATGGAAACGGTAGGGACCAGAACCAGAGAGGTTCACAGCCTAGCCGTCCAGCTATCACTGGTATTCAACCTTATGATTATCCGTATTGTCCTTTGTACCCTACTATCATGTCTCATGTATAATGTCTTATCAGGTTCGCAGCCAGTCAGGACGCCTGCTGGAGGATATAATCATCCTCTTTGCTCTACTTGCCATCATAGGCACCCAGGGCTATGTCGCCGTGACAGTGACGCATGCTTCAAGTGTGGTCTTCCTGGCCATCGCATGAAGGACTGCCGCAAGGGCGAGATGAAGGGCACATCGGGACATGCTGATACCAAGCCGCCTCCTACTACTAGGCGCGTTTACATGACATCTCGAGATCAGGCCAACAAGTCTACATGTACCATCACTGGAATCTTGTATATGTATGGTCAAGCTGCATGTGTTCTGTTTGATAGGGTGCTACTCACTTGGTCATTTCTACTGCTTATGCCAAGAACATTAGGATACTCCCCATGCTACTAGAGAATAGACTCAGTATTTACACGCCTTTGAGAGACTCTGTACTTATCACCCATGTGTACAAGAGTCTTCCCCTAGAGTTTGACGACAAGGTTTGTCCTGTTAACGCACTTCCGCTGGACATGAATGATTTTGGGCATGGATTGGCTATCCAAGCATCATGCTACCATAGACTGCCATTCATATCGAGTCATCTTCGGTGATGTTAATGCACCAGATTACATTCATAACGGGTTCGTACCCGGCATGTCTGTACAAATCCTATCACCCCTGCAAGCACGTGCACTACTGTCACATGGTTGCAAGGGTTATCTAGCTACGGTTCATGACATGCATGCTGAATCCCCATCAATTCAGGATCAGTCGCTAGTGTCAGAATTTCAAGATGTATCTCTAGAAGAACTTTCGGGCATACCACCTGCACGTGAAGGAGAACTTAAATCTAGCTCATCCCAGGAGCTGAGCCGATTTCCAAGGCTCCTTATCGCATGGCTCCCATAGAGTTAAAGGAGCTGAAGGATCAACTTCAAGAAATTTTAGAACGAGGTTTCATTCGACCAAGCGCATCTCCATGGGGCGCACCGGTCTTATTTGTTAAGAAGAAGGACGGCAGTATGCGTCTTTGCATAGACTTTCGCGAGCTCAACAAGATTACCATCGGGAATAGGTATCCACTGTCACGTATAGATAATCTGTTTGACCAACTCCAAGGGGCCAAACATTTCTCCAAGATTGATCTTAGGTCAGGCTATCATCAGCTACGGGTTAAGGAGAAGGACATCGCCAAGACTGCCTTCCGTACACGCTATGGCCAATACGAATTTGTAGTCATGCCATTCGGCCTGACCAATGCTCCAGCAGTGTTCATGGATTTGATGAAAAGAATCTTCCATGAATTTCTGGACAAGTTCGTCATTGTCTTCATCGATGACATCCTGATTTTCTCAAAGTCCAAGGAAGAACACGAAGACCATCTTCGTACAGTACTACAGATTCTTCGCCAGAAATAGCTGTATGCTAAATTCTCCAAGTGTGAGTTCTGGTTAGACAAGGTGGCATTCTTAGGTCACATTGTATCAGCAGAAGGAATCACTATGGATCCAGCGAAGGTTGAGGCTATTACTAAGTGGCCACGGTCGACATCAGCGACTAAAGTCCGTAGTTTCTTATGCTTAGCTGGCTATTACCGTAGGTTCGTGGAGAACTTTTCCCGCCTAGCACTACCATTGACCAAACTGATGCGGAAAGGGGAGATATTCGTCTGAACTGAAGAATGAGAGAAGAGCTTTGAAGACCTGAAGCAGAAGTTAGTATCTGCACCTATTCTTACTCTCCCATCTGGTACGGGTGGATTTCAAATCTACAGTGATGCATCGGGGAAGGGACTTGGTTGTGTTCTCATGCAACATGGGAAAGTGATCGCGTATGCTTCACGGCAGCTTAAGCCATATGAGGAAAATTACCCTACGCATGACTTGGAACTTGCTGCAGTCGTGTTTGATTTGAAGATATGGAGGCACTACTTATATGGAGAATCATGTGACATTTTCACGGACCACAAGAGCTTAAAGTATATCTTCACTCAGCGTGATTTGAACATGAGACAGAGGAGATGGTTAGAGCTGTTGAAGGATTATGAAATTAATCTGCAGTATCATCTCGACAAGTTGAATGTAGTAGAAGATGCACTTAGTAGAAAGTCCGGAATGATCAACGACATTAAGATTGAGGAGGAAATCATAAGAGACTTGGAGCGACTAGACATAGAGATCATGGTACGTGGACAGCACGGTTACTGGGCTAACTTAGAGTAGAACCCGAGTTACTCTCTAAGATCAAGGAAGCTCAGAAAGATGATGGAGAAATCTGGGCGATAATTCAGAATTTGGAGAAGCAGACAGAATTCAGAGTAGATGCATATGGTATCTTATGGCAGGGCACGCCACTTTGTGTTCCTGATGATAAAGAACTCCAGGAAGCCTTGTTAGCTGAAGCTCATAGCGCCCCATTCTCTAAACATCCTGGTTCGAACAAGATGTACCATGACATCAAGCAGTACTTTTGGTGGAGTGGTATGAAACAGGATGTTGCCACTGACGTCTCCAAATGTCTTACCTGCCAGCAGGTTAAGATCGAGCATCAACGATCTGGCGGTCTCCTTCAACCATTAGATATTCCAGAGTGGAAGTGGGACAAAATCACAATGGATTTTGTTACTGGTTTTCCGCCAACAAAGAGGAAGCACGATGCAATTTGGGTTATCATAGATCAACTTACTAAATAAGCTCATTTCTTACCGATTCGCAAGGAAGATTCGGTCAGTAAACTCGCCGATACGTATAGAAGAGAGATCATGAGACTCCATGGTGCTCCATCCACCATCGTCTCAGACAGAGATCCTCGATTCACTTCGCGATTTTGGAAAAGTCTGCAGAAAGCTTGGGGTACATAACATAAGCTTAGCACAGCTTTTCATCCTCAAACAGACGGGCAATCGGAGCGAACGATTCAGACATTGGAAGACATGTTGAGGTCATGTGCGTTAGAATGGACGGGTGATTGGGACGATTATATCTGTTTAGTGGATTTTGCATACAACAACAGTTGGCACGCAAGTATCAAGTTTGCTCCGTTCGAGATGTCGTATGGAAGGAAGTGTCGCGCACCGATCTGCTGGGATCAGGTTGGTGAGCGAACACTTGAAGGACCAGAGATCATAGAGTTGACTAATGAGAGGGTCGCAGTAGCTAACTAGGAACTTCAAGAAGCACGGTCATGTCAGAAGAGCTATGCAGACAAGCATCGTAGGGACATACATTTTAACGTAGGAGATCACGTTTTCCTTAAGGTTTCGCCGGCACGTGGTGTTAGACGTTTTGGAATTAAAAGGAAGCTCAGTCCTCGATTCATCGGACCGTTTGATATCATTGAACGAGTCGGTAAAGTATCTTACCGTTTAACGTTATCTCCGCAGCTTTCTCATGTACACAATGTATTTCATGTATCCTTACTCAGAGGGTACCAGTATCATCCCCTTCACATGGTTTAGTATCCACTGGAACAAATTCATGAAGATCTCACTTTTATAGAAGAACCAGAACGAGTTCTTGACAGACAAGAACGAGTCATGAGAAGGAAGACGATTCCATTCGTCAAAATCCTTTAGAGGGATCATACCGAGCGAGAAGCCACTTGGGAAACAGAGGAGTCTATCCGGGCTTCTTACCCTCATTTCATATTTTGAATTCGGGTATGTTCTTCTTTTCTAGTTTACATTATCTATAATTCGGGGACGAATTATTCTTTTTAGGGGGAAGAGTTGTAAAACCCGCATGCTTTTACCATGAATAGTACCCTTAAGATCGTACGTACATGATTAGAACTTTCCTTGTATAGCACGTTTACGTTTCATGAATAAGAATTATAAGTATTACGTACGTGTTATAACACGATAAGTATTTATTATGTATGAACACACAATAATTATTCCAATAATAAATATATTCACGAATATACGAACATGAAATCATGAACGTAAATTAATCACGAACTAATATTACGTATGTATATATATTTATTACGAACACGAATAAATATATTAAGTCACGATCGATAACTAATTAGAACACGTAAATTAAGAACACGAGAACACACGAGATCACACTATTATTTTAGACACGGAAAAAGGTACGGGTTACCCCATGTGGGGCCCCTACCTGCGGCTATATAAGAAACATGTGCTTAGCCCATGTAATTTTTACTAAACAAGGGGTTAAGGAAAAACATGTTTCATTTATCACAAAATCTAGAAAATAATTAAAACCCTAGTTTTCTTTTGGTGCTCCTTTTGGCCGTCGGGTTTACATCACCACAAGGGTGATTCGGGTTGATTTTGATCTTTGATTTATTACAAGGATCGTTGTGTGTTCGTCCTCATTCGATTCACGTGATTGGTATAACCTTTAACCTTTTCTTTTTATGTTTTAATTTATATAATCACATAAAATCATGATGTTTTTAATAAACTAATTAAAAAAAGTAATATAAACATGTTCTAATCATGGGGTTTAAAAAAATCAAGGGTTTAGGGGTGTTTGTTGTCTAGCCGACGCCTAACCGAGCCCCAAAGGGGTCTCGGCTTGGCTTATTTCGCACCACCGAGACCATATGGTCTCGGTATGTGAAGGTCTACGAAATTGTTGGCCTATTCTATATGATGGATTTGATGGATTAAGATGGTTGATTTAGATGATAAACATAAAGAGATGAAGGAAGGAGATGAGGGATTAGAGAGAGAAAGGAGAGAAAAGGGGAAAATTAGAGAGAGAAAATAAAGATGGAAATGATTAATGTATGAAAAGAACAATCAACAACCCCTCCTAACATGCTAGGAGGGGATATATATAGCCCACACTACATGTGGGCTATATGGACCATACATTGACTAAATGGATCACGAGCCCATTACATAATTATCGTTTGAGCGACCGATCCTTCATAAATACGTAAAACGTATTTCCAACAATCTCCCCCTAAGGGAGGTCGCTCCAAGAAACAAAGTTCTAAGTAGTCTATAACTCGTGATCTATGCTAACTAAGATGTGACCGAGACTTTATTAGGAAAAATGTATTTCCAACAATCTCCCCCTAAGGGAGGTCACATCTTTTTACAAAATCTTAAACCTAGCATCTATGCTTGAGTCTTCGATCTTGTTCTTGTGAATATGCTTGATGTGAACTTTGACTTTAGTCTTGAGCATGTTTCCTTGCCTTGACCTTGTGCGTTCTTCACTTGTGATATTTGCCTCTTTGTGACTTCATGTTCCACATACTTATACTTTTAAATTCTTGAAAGCTTCAGAGTTTGATACAGCGGAAGACTTGACCTTCAGGCTTTCTTGAATTTGTTGAAGTACTAATTGTATGTAGTATAAGCATGTGGTGACGACTTCTTCTGGATTGTACACCGTAATGCCACCTTCTTGTTACGCTGCATAAGACAGTTAGCAACAAATAATATACACGGATGAAATGGCCTTGAACATTTCATTCTAATTCGGTAGCATTTTACCTCCGGTTGGTGAAGACCGTTGGACGATATTAAATATCGTACTTGTGGCAGGTAGTTTCAATAAAGATCCTCCTTGACAAGATTTCGCGGGTAAACCCGTTCTCTTTACTCGACCGTCCAAAGCTGACTGCGAACGTAAAGAGTGAATCATTTGGATAATATTATCCGCATGATTTGAAGCCGTCAATTCATGTTCCTGGAACAAGTGAAGTTCAATTAAGAACCGCACCATCGTTGCTTTCCAGTTGTCACTAGCTTGATTCATATAGAATCTTGCAAGTTACCTACCAAGTGCTGTTTGATGTTAACACTAGAAGGATTTCCATTCGTCACTGTAACTACTTAATAGTATTACTCTGAATGTTCTGGCAAGATCACTAAGATATTGCGTAGAGGCCTGGAACGTGTTTAAATTCATTTAAGAATTAAACCATTGTTGCTTTCCAGTTATCACAAGTTTGATTCATAAAGAATCGCACAAGTCACCTACCATGAGCTTTTTGATATTCGCTCAAGAAGGATTTCCATCTTCATTGTAAATACTTTCGTATTACTCGGATGTTCAGGCAAGATCATGAAGATTTTGCGTAGGACTCTCAAGATCTTTCTTACTTTTCACAGTGTGTGAAGAAGCAAGGAAATATGAAAGTGTGTCCTAATGAGATATTTGATGATCTCAAATGGCTCTAGACTCGATCGTGCATTTTGGATTTTTTAGTGATCGGAGGCTGGAGAGGAGTGCCACCTTTTCAATATCAGTCTATTCGGAGTGAATAAACCAATAGATAACGTGTTGATCTCCGTGTGATTAAAACAAATACCTTTTGAGAGATATTTGAGTTAGCTGGGAAGGGTTGTGCATTGCATCACTGGGTCCATGATGTCTTTCTTCAATATCGAGAATCATTAACAAAAATGATCTCAATAGCATATGTATTGACCCGGTTTCTGCCTAAAGTTGTAAGGAGGGCTTCTTTCTTTACACCCTTTATCTTTACAATTCTTTTTCATTCTTCAACCCCTTCAATGCTTACCAATACGTCATAACTAGCACCTTGTTGTGATTGTTCCAGTGCTAACTTAAGTACTTGGTCGGCATTCAGCTACGTTCACAATCTTTCTCCATCTTTCCTAAGGACTACTATTTCTAGCTATGGAATGTCCTTGGGAAGATTCCTCCGGTTCTAGAGAAATCATTGGACTTTAACCTATCCTACCATCCGTATGTCACCACAATCTTCACCGTCGTGAATAGAGATGTTTTGGGTAAGTGTATGTCACCATGAAATCCATTTTGAAGTGCAAATCCATTTTGCTCCCCCTTAACATATGCCACGATATCCGAAAACATTTTGCACATGTCAGGATGAGCTATCATGTTAAGTCAAACCATTTATGATTGATCATATCCCATATTAAATCACATTTTCTCCCCCATATTAAAAATATTAACCCAATCGATGTTTTTAATATCAATTGATTTAATAGTATTTTAAGAAAATTTGGGAAGAAAAATGCAAGTCCAATTATCTTCATGAATTACACAAGCTCCCCCTCAAATTAATGAGGGTGTGCTAAAACGTAAATTAAATACCTTTTAAACACAAGTGTAAGGTATTTATTACATGCAAAGATCATATATAATAATGAATTCACAAGATTAACAATTTACGAGGTAGGACCTGAATGATGGAGAATATCATATGAAAGATTCACATGGTTCTTGTTCACGAATGTTGGTCACCTCGTCACGTCCCCGAGAAATTTAATTCCCGTTGTTGAGTCAAAGCTTTCCGGTGAAATGCTTGACTTGATTATGAAAAGCGGGTTGCTATCTGAAATAATAGCAAACCATATGGAGCATGTTTTAAATCTTTTAAACTTCTGCTCGAACTTTATTTACAACCCCGTGTCATTATTGAATGACATTTCTAGGTTCGTAAATATTATCGATTCCAGAAGACATGCGTTTTATCAAAACGTTTTTTGAACACACAATTTTGAAAGATTTAGAAAAATCTTTTGAGAAATTCTTGAAAAATTGTGTTCAAAGTTTTGAAAAACAATTACTTGAGCTTAAGATGTTGAATATCTTAAAAGCGAGCTCAAGTCCGAGAAGTTGTGAACTTCCCGTTGTTAAGGATAAGTTACCATCGGCGATAAGCTTTCCTTTTATCTGAAGGACGAGTCCTAAGCTGACATTTACTTAGAAGTCGTGTTCATGAGCTTGAAAACTTTGACTGTTTCAACGGAAAGCTCATGACCGAGAAAGGTTAATTTCTCGTTACGAGGAAAAGTTCTCTTATTTAAAAGATACACTTTCCTTTCTGAGCTTAAAACTTCGAATGTTTTAATACAAGCTCATGACCGAGAAAGGTGAATTTCTCGTTAAGAGGATAAGTTATCATAAAAGATAATCTTTCCTTTATATAAAGTTCGAGTTACAGTCTGACATTTAACTGTAAGTCATTGTGCATGAGCTTAAAAACTTCGAATGTTTTTATTATTAGCTCATGCCCGAGCAAAATTAATTTCTCGTTGTAAGGATAAAATTATCATCGACGATAAACTTTCCTTTATTTGATGCACGGGTTACCATCTGATATTTAATGATAAACCATTGTGCATGAGCTTAAAAACTTCGAATGTTTTTGATATAAGCTCATGCCCGAGAAAAATTAATTTCTCGTTGTTAGGATAAGTCATCATCGGGATGAACTTTCCTGTCTTTGGAGATCGAGTTACAGTCTGTTATGTGACTGTAAGTCCTTGTGCATGAGCTTAAAAACGTGGAATGTTTTTAACATAAGCTCATGCCCGAGAAAAATGAATTTCTCGTTTTTAGGATAAGTCATCATCGGGATGAACTTTCCTGTCTTTTGAGATCGAGTTATAGTCTGTTATTTGACTGTAAGTCCTTTGTGAGCTTAGCCATGAATCCCCTGAGACACTTGTTTCTCCGATAACTGCTTCTTCAGCAACCAAACTCTAAGAGTGTCCTTAGTTGAACGGTATACAACGATTGAACCGCTTCGTTCTTTTGGAACATCAACTTTGGTACCTGCATTCTTATTAGGAGTTTGTATACTTTTGCATGGGTTAGAGTTATCTATTTTAGAATCACGTGGGGGTTGATGGTTTTCTTTTCTTGTGTCAGAGGTGGCCTGAGGAGATGATTCACTTGTATTGGTTGGCAAACGTTTCCTTTTATAGAAAACCTTAAGTTCAGGCTTAAGTGATGTATCATCCTTTGCAATTTCCTCCCTAGTAGTCTTCGTAGAATCAGAAACAATCCTAGTTAAAGGGCACTCGTTTCCTACAAGAGTGAAAGTTCTACCAGTGGGGCGCCACATCTTACCAAAGGGTTTGATTTTAGCGACCCACTCGGATTTAAGTCTAGCACGGGAGTTCACCTCATTAAGTAGTTTCTTGATACAAGAGTCATGATTTGCCGTAAAGACACATTTTCTACATGTTTTACAAGTAGCATATTTAATGTCCGAGTAATTCCTAGATGATTGATCGATGCTCCTAGGAGACGTCATGCTATGGTTAGCAGTGTTGGGTAATCTAGAAGGCATCTGACTAGGTTGGACATTGCTATCTCTTACATGTGTCTTTTGAATAGCTTCCCTTTGACCAAAATCATGGCGCACATCAGTTGAACTAGTTCTAGACGTGTTCATTGAACTATTCTTAGAGAAACTAGGGGCAATCATGTGATGAGGTCTTGCTAAAACTGATTTAGTCACATTAGGCCTAGTTGGTGGAGTGACAGTTCTAGAAATATGACCCAAATCAACTTGGGAGGCAAACCGCGGTCTCGAGGATTGTGGTCGCTCGGATCTAAATGCAGTAGGTTGTCTGACACTCGGTTGTCTGACGAACTGAATTGTAGGCGGTTTCCCCAAGATTGATGGTTTTTCAAGCTTAGTGTCCACACTAGGTCCTCTAGTTTTCCTTAACTCGTTTTTCAACGCGGCTATAGCAAAGACCTTTTCCTGTACTTGAGCCTTTAATGTTTCATTTTCTTTGAGCACGTTATCTTGGGATGCCAACTTAGATTCAAGCAGTTGAATTTGTTTCAAAAGATTATCCTTTTCAGCTTTAGAATCTAGAACAGTTTGATCCAATTTTCTTTCAAGAACTACGTTTGACTTTTCAAGTTTTTCAAAGTATGTTTCAAATTTGTCCGTTTTCTTAGAAAATTTAAGTTTGGCATCCTCAAGATCTTTTGATTGCCGAGCTACGATCGTTTCGAGCTCTTTAATCTTGGAATCAGAATCAGTTAACGAGGCAGTTGTAAAGCATTTATCATGATGTATTATAGCATTTTGAACACTTTCTCCCCCATTATGACTCACATCGGATGAATCAGAAGTGGTATTTCTATCACTCTTTTCCATCCCATGTTTGTCATAATTAGGTTCAGAATGCTCAATATGCGGCATGTCACCAGCATATATATCATAAACAACATTACTTTGTACCATGTTTGCAGGCGCTTCGTCATAAACGGGTAAGGTGTCAGCAAAAGAGATCTCGTGAACAGTCCCTGACGTGCCACTAGTATCATGTTGTCCTCCTGATTTTGTGCTCTTGGCATCGATAGGCTCTAAGTTTTCAACCGTATGACTAGTTTCCTCTTGCATCGAAGAGTCTTGCACTCCATTATCATACCCTTGCTGAAGTTGTGATCTTTGATAAATCGAAGACGAGACCGATGTCATGAGTTTCAATATTGTATCACGGAAAACACGAAGCTCGGTATGTGTATCTCGAAGAAATGATTGGCAAATCACAGAACTTTCAGGCTTGATGATATTGAATTGGAGGAAAGGCGTGAGTTGTGTCACAAGAGCCTTATAAGCAAGTGACGATGCCGATTGATTAAAGTTGTGACGGTTGAGTTGCTCAGCGAGTTCGGTCAAAGTGGTGAACATTGAGTCGATGAATACATGACGATCTTGACCAAAGATGGTCACAAATTCGCTCCCTCCTTGAAGCCGTGAAAGAGTAACTAGATGATATTGAAGCATTTGAAATGAATTTATACCACTTTCGCTAGCTTTGTCGTGCATTCGATGCAAGTCTCCCTCTTTAAGTGTCGAGTCCATTGAAAATCGAGGAAAAACGATGTGGATGTTGTAGTTTACAGGATTTTACAATTTGATTCGGCTCAAAAGATGTTGTCGGCTCAAACGTTTATGAATTAAACCTGATTAAAAAATTCCGTAGCCACTAAAAATAAATCCCGTCACTTTCATTCGTCAGTTTTGACTTCAAATCCGGCCAAAAAAAATAAACTTAACTTAAAGAAAAAAATTAATTTTAAAATATATAAATATATAAAAAATTAGCTTAACTTTTAAAATTAACTTAACTAAGAAAATAAAATACAAAAATAAAAGAAAATAAAAACGTAATGTTTTACTTTTAAAAAAAAACGTGTACCACAATAGACTTAACTAAAATAAAATAAGGAAAATAATACTAATAATAAAAAAATCTGAGGAGACGTGTCCTAGTCACACTTTGGTTTCTCCGTCCCATTAATATATCACAATCTTCCCATAACGGATCTAATATCTCTCTCTCCCAAGTTTACTCCGCCCCTTGATTATCTTCTTCTCAAACGAACCCTAAACTCATCTCTCTCACAAATCCTTAACCTTAATTCTTCAAATACTGAGCACCTAATTTCTATCACCAAACCTCCGGATCCCTTATCACTATAACAACCCACGAAAAACTTTGATCTCTACACCTTAATCATCAAACGAGAAACCAAAAACGCAGCGACCCACAAAAAATTTAAACAACCTTGGAAACCAGTTCGCGGCTTCAATTGAATGAATGATATTCAGAGATCGAATGATATTTAAAGGTTTTTTCTGGCTTCAAGATCCAATAAAGGGTCTCGGGTAGGTTTTATGATTGCATGTTGTTGAGTCTGTCTTCTATCTTCTGTAGTGTCCTTCTGTGTCGAGGGTTTGTGTCGATCGAGGATGTTGTTTCTGTGACAGAGATCTTTTTATTTTGTTGTTTCCCCTTTTCTCTCCTTTCTCTCTCTAATCCCTCATCTCCTTCCTTCATCTCTTTATGTTTATCATCTAAATCAACCATCTTAATCCATCAAATCCATCATATAGAATAGGCCAACAATTTCGTAGACCTTCAATATGGTGGTGATGGTGTCACGGCAGCAGCAAAAGGAAGGGAAACCCCGACTTAGGTCGGAGTATGGTGATGGTTACGGGTCCGGTTCATGGGTTTTAATCACGGGTCCGGTTCCTGAATCATTTTTTTTAAGGTTTATGATTTTTACAAGTTATGTTATTTTTTTTCAAGACTTAAATTAAATTAATTAAAAGCATGGACATGATTAATTTAATTTACATGACTTAGGTTATTAATTTAATTATTAATTCATGAATTTTAACCTAAGTATTTATCTTTAATTAGACAATATAATTAATTAATTATTAAAACAATGACTTATAATTAATTAACTTACATGACTTAGGTTATATTATTAATAGATAATAATACAAGTTTTAACCTTAGTATTTTATCTTATTTAATTAAAATCATGTTATTTTGAATTAAATACTTTAACCTATAGTTTATTTAATTTACATGTAACAATTAATAAACTATACTATATGATCACATGACTTAGAATAATAATCAGTAAACACTTAAGCTTATATTAATAGCTTAATTATTCAGCTTATATCTAATTATGGAAACTTCCTATTTTTTGAAACTTATTTAATTAAGGCAGCTAATATATTTATGGAAACTTTCTATTTTTAGAAACTTATCTATTTTAAGAAGTAATTCTATTTTTGGAATCTTTCTATTTTTGGAAACTTTCTATTTTTGGAAACTTTCTATTTTTGGAAACTTCCTATTTTTGGTAACTTCCTATTTTTGGAAACTTTCTATTTTAGGAAACCTGCTATTTTTAGAAAGTCACTTATTATTACACAAAAAGTATAATAATACATGAAATACAAGTAATACTTAATAAGAATAGACAAAATATACGATAAACACAATATAAAGCTTAAATGAGTAAAACATGACATGAACATATAAAACAAGCTAAGACATGGTATAAAACCAGTTACGTACCCAGTAATCAGATACTTATACACGTATGTATTTATGTAGCATTAGTGATACTGAAGTAGGACTCTCTTCCCTTCTTCTTCTTCGTTCACTGGACATAAGGTACAGATTCTCTGTCCTTTCAGTATGGACATTCTTTCCTTATTAGGATTTCCCCGTATGCAGCCAACTGTTTTCCCTAGTATATGTTTTATATGTTTTTGATTGCTTATGTTTAATTAGAATACCTAAAGCCATATACATGCATGACCAGTTTCACCTAGTTATGAAGGTACCATAACCATAACATTGGACGCACTGGTGTTATGACTTCACCACGGCGGAGTGATACAGCCTCTGACGCCCCACACCGTTGTGACAGGTGGCACTAGTATTATGACTTCACCATGGCGGAGTGATATCTCGTGGCGTCTCTTTCAGCTTTTGGCCATTTATTATATTATCAGGTGAGGCGTATGGGTGCATCCTAGTTACATGTTTTCAGCAGATTACTCAGTGTGAATGTGGTGTGTGCCTTGCATCCTTCACAAGGAGCTGATCCCTCCTACCCAAAACTAGTATATTAAATTAGAGGCAGCCCCTCTAATTTCCATGACGAGGTCACCCCTCCAAGTATTCATGAACGTTGATATTTCATGACCTATATTGGCTAACGATAAAATATGTTAAACAGTTTTTACAAGATAAACATAAGGCTTTTCAAACTATAAAACCAGTTTTACTAAGATATAACCGGGTTATCCAGGACTTAGTTTCTTCCGCTGTTTCATGCTTTTATACTAATATTATTCATTCTTTTCTTGTACATCCGTGCACTGGGCGTATTGCTCAGCCGTTTTCCTTTTTATGTTCCCAAAACGGCAGGTACTCAGGGACGCTCGTAGACTTTAAGCGTACGTGCATATGGATTGGAAGCTTTATAGCCTTCTTTACTTTATGCATTTATCTATACTTAGATACTCTTTCTATGGACATTGTTTAGCCCTTTCATTTACAGTACTTATGTTTGTGTGTGATGAGTTCTACTTTTGGACTACCGATGTGTAACACCCACAAATTACCACGCAGCGGAATACCACATTGGGGCGCTACTAATAGCACATCGCACACAATCATAGACAACGACCTCAAAAGAGACGTTAAGTTAATATACAATCTTTTCCAAAAAGTTTCCCATCCCAATATATATATAAAATCAGAGTAACGTTGGTCCCAAAAACTTTTACCAATCACAATACATTAAATGCTTAATAGCAGTTTATTCATTTCAAAGGATGGAAAAGTAAACAAAGATTTAGACAAGTAAGCACCAACTTCCTCCACACATGCTCTGCTGCTATCCATCTTGATTACCTGAAATACATGTGTAAAATCATCAACACAATGGTTGAGCAAGTCTATAGGTTTTACAAATCATTTGAACACAAACAAAGATTATAAGTTTGTGGCATGCTTAATAAGCATCGAATAATATTTTGCATCAACAATAATAATTGTATATAGCATAAATTGCATTAAGCTCATGGAACCGAGCCCTTAGATACTCTGTTAGGTCTAATATGACAAGAGATTTATTAATTGTCGTTACCTCCAGATTATTGGTACATTGTCGTATACCTGACTTCTCAATACAATATGTTCAAACAGTGTGGAGGTCGGGCCTAAGCTTCTGTGACAAGTCCACACAAACTGAACCGGGACGACTTCCCCCTTAGATTTATTAATTGTACTAGCGGTTAACCAATCATAGGTTAATTAACGGTCCATAATTGAGGCTTTAACAAAGGCAATCACCTAATGCAATTTAAAGGCAACCACGGGTCCATTCATAGAGGGACAAGCATACCATAAAAGGCTTGTGTTACAAGTTTATGAAAAACATGTATTCCCCCTCGCGGGTTTAAAAACCATTTACAAAATAGTGTAAAAGCGAGGCTATAGGCTTACCTTAGATGGGATACGAAGCTAGTAGTAGTGGTGATCGCCAAAGTGAAGATGCCTCCCAAATATATACACATCAAAAGCCGCCACCTAACAAATAAGGTGCGCGCTTAGAAACATACGTAAGTATTTCAAATCATACTTAGTATAATAAAATCAGTGACTCAAAATAGTATGTACATAGACATGACCAATCAATGCAAGTGATTTCCTTCTAAAACCCACAACATGTACTAGCTTTCCAAGACTAGCACCTTCGATATTGATCCATCTTAAGATGCCAAATCAATACGGTTCAAGTACCCTAAATGGGTCTTAAATATCAGAATATACACCCACACATAAGACTTATATCCTTTTATAACTTTGAGAACCTCATATATTAGCCTCTCGCCTCAAACTATGACGCGAGGTTAAGTACCTCTCTAAAAGTACTCAGCCGGTACTTACCAAAAGTACACGCTGTTTTCCCATACTTAAACAACTCCGTTTTCGACGAAACTTGGTGAAAAACTCACTTAATATCTTTAGAAGACTCAGTTAAAATTTCTTTTAATGATTCACATTTTAGACCCACCTGCTCGACACATATTTAGACTTTAAAAACCGGACAGTTTTACACACTTGACTCGTAAAACTATTTTGACCTTGTTAAACATTTCCATTTACAAAACCGCTACTTGACTTTGAAAATAGACTCAAAATGCTATGTTTAGAACCCAACAACAGCCTATGATCAGTTCTAAAACTCAATTTATAGTCCCCGAGATTCGATCCAAATATCAACAACAATTTCGTATTGTGTCAATACTCGTCTCCCGGTACACGAATAATCAAACTAGCATAACTTTTGACTCGTTAGGAGTTTAAATCTCTATCTTATATCGAAACGAGCGTCTCGACGACTACTACAACAATATCTAATAATATCAAACTTTAATCAGCAGCCACTGTATGTGTAAAACCCGCATGCTTTTACCATGAATAGTGCCCTTAAGATCGTACGTCCTAGATTAAAACTTACCTCATTTAGTATTGATCACATTCATTTGCTAATAATCAAGCAAGTGCATACGTGTATGACATGACAAGTATCGATTACGTACGAACTCATGATAAACAGTTAATAAATATGTCACGTGAACATAATTAAATCATGATCACCATTTAAAATACAAATTAGAACACTTACGTAAATACATATAATATAATTACGAGCGTTAAATTTACGATAAACGACACGATAGAATAAATAGAAACACTTTAAACACGAGCACGTTTAACCACGAACGAACACGAAACATCGGGACACAAGAAAGGTACGGGTACCCCATGTGGGGCCCCCATACCCACGGCACACAACAAGAAATGGGCTTAGCCCATGGACTTTTACAAGTAAAGGGGGGGTAAAGAGTTAAACTAGTTTTCATTTTCATTTTTTTCAAGAAAGAAAACATAAACCCTAAAAAGTCTTCTCCTCCTCGTCTTTGGTTCTCTTTGTGCCGCCACCTACATCAACACCATAGGAGGGTGTTGATTGATTTTTGACATTAAAACAAGTGATAGAAACCGTGTTTGTTCATCATTCTTCAATCCACGTGTTTGGTATATCATTTCTTAACCTTTCTTTTTCAATTCTTTTAATCTTTGATTTTATTATGAACATGTCATTATTATTTTTATTTAAACATGATAATTAATCATTGATCTAACATGTTTTGGTATTAATTAAAATCAAAGAATGATTTAAAAGGGGTGTTTGTTTTGGCCGCCTAGCAAACAAACCCGAGGGGGGGTTTGGTTTGCTATTGCCGCCACCACCAAGACCATTTTTGGTCTTGGTTGGCTCATGTGGGACCCACGGCAGCAAGGAGACACATGTGCCCCGGGTTTGGCTTGGGGTACGGTGTCGAATTCATGCCCGATTCATGGTTCGTTGGTTAAATCATGATCTATGTTACATGTTAATTTTTATGAATCATGAACTTAGGATATAATTAATTAATAACATGAAATATTAATTAAATCACGACTTAGGTTATTTTAATTATTAGTTTAACATGACATTAATTTAACCTAAGTATTTTATGTTATAAGTTATAATTAATTAATTATTTAAAACATGCCTGTAATTAATTAATTTAGACATGACTTAGGTTATATTATTAATAATAATAATACACATTTTAACCTAAGTATTTTCATTTCATTTTAATTAAAACATGTTATACTTTAATTAAAATGCTTAACCTATAGTTTAATTAAAATACATGAAATAATAATTAAACTATACACTATATCATATGACTTAAGAAACAAGCTTATAAACACTTAGACTTATATGTTAGCTTATGTAACCAGCTTAATTCTAAATATGGAAACTTCTATTTATAGAAACTTAATTAAATAAGGCAACTAATTTATTTATGGAAACCTTCTATATATGGAAATCTATCTAATTCAGGCAGCTAATCTAATCATGGAAACCTTCTATATATGGAAACTTATTTAGTTAAGGCAGCTGATCTATTTTTGGAAACTTTCTATTTTTAGAAACTAATCTATTTTAAGCAGTAAATTCTATTTTAGGAAACTTTCTATTTTTGGAAACTTTCTATTTTTGGAAACTTTCTATTTTTGGTAACTTTCTATTTTTGGAAACTTTATATTTTTGGAAACTTTCTATTTTTGGAAACTTTCTATTTTTGGAAACCTGCTATTTTTGGAAAGTTACTTATTATTACACAGTAAGTATAATAATACATGAAACACCAGTAATACTTAATCAGATTAATCAGAATACTAGATAAACACAGTTTAAGGCTTTAAATAGTGAACCATGACCTAAAACATACCAAGTCAGCTAAAGTGAGACATAAAACCCAATACGTAATCAGTAAATCGATACTTATACACGTGGGTATTCATGTAGCGTTAGTGATCCAGAAGTAGGAGTCTTTCTTCCGTTCATTCACTGGACTAGAGGTACGGATTCCCGTCCTTTCAGTATGGACATTCTTTCCTTATTAGGATTTCCCCGTATGCAGCCAACTGTTTTCCCCAGCATTTGTTTTATTGTTTTGAACTACTTATGTTAATTTAGCATAATCTATAGCCATATACAAGCATGACCAGTTTCACCTAGTTATGGAGGTACCATAACCATAGCATTGGAGGCACCGATGTTATGACTTCCCCACGGCGGAGTGACTGCTCGTGGCGTCCCTTTCAGTTTTGGCCATATTATTATATCAGGTGGGGCGTATGGGTGCATCCTAGTTACATGTTTTATTCAGTTTATCATGGTGAATGTGGTGTGTGCCTTGCACCCTTCACAAGGAGCTGATCCCTCCTACCCAAACCAGTATATTGATTAGAGGCATCCCCTCTAATCAGCATGATGAGGTCACCCCTCCAAGTATTCATGCACGTGACCTTTTCATGACCTATATGGGCTATGGTATATATATGTTAAAACAGTTTTCACAAGATGAACATAAGGCTTTTCAAACTATAAAACCAGTTTTCTTGATACTTAACCAGTTTACTCAGTACTTAGTCTTCCGCTGTTATATGTTACATGCTTATCCTATTTCATGCTATATTGTATATCCGTGCACTGAGCGTTTTGCTCAGCCGTTACTTTCCTTTCCATGTCCCAAAACGGCAGGTACCCAAGACTCGAGCATTTGGAGGACATGCATAGGATGGAAGCTGCCGTAGACTTCTTCTCCTGTTTCCTTCCTATATTTATGCTTGTTCAGTCTTTCATTCAGTTCATTTACTTTCTTATGATTTGGGCTTATGTTTGGGGACCGATGTTTGATTCCGGTTTTCCATATGGTCATGTATGTTTTACTACATATTACCTTGCATGCTTTGATGACACGCCATAATTACGCGTGACATTCCATTTATCAAAATGGGGTGTTACAATTATGGTATCAGAGCCAAGGCTTCGACCTGTAGGCTCTAAAACTCGACCTGTGACTAGTGGGTAGTCACCAGGAGCTTCCTAAGCCAACGATTGTTATTCCACGTATTGATGTTTCAGCGCGTTGTTGTTTTAACCATTATGTTTTCAGCACCTTTTTGTTTTAGCCATGACGTTTTCAGCACCTTGTTGTTTTCACCATGATGTTTTCACCAGTATCGTCTTACTAATATGGAATGAACAACCGTCATCCATACTTAGTTATGTGTCATTGTCTATGCATGATGTTCCTCGTGAACTGTGACGATGTGGACTGACCCCAGTAGTTCATAATTTTCACATAAAATTTTTTCTGTTAAGTTTTGACAATGACTTTTAATTATTATGTTCCATGCATTCATGCATTTATATCATATGTCATCTGTTGCAGGAATTTTGACTAAGTAATGGTTGGTACAGGACTGGCCCTATTTAGTCGCATGTGCTTTTATCGAAACTTTTAACTTTGGGACCGAACCATAGGCGTCCCCTCGCCATGTCTTTTGTTTTGGAACCGACCCATAGGCGTCCCCTCGCACATATAAAAGGTTTTTATAAACTACATTACGCATTCATGCACTGTTTTTCATGCATAAAATTTTTCTCATGATTTAAATTGGCATAAATTTTTTTAATTTTTTTTTATGTCCCCTCATAAGTTACTATGTTTTTATGTCAAGTATGTTTTCATACTGTCATGGTTAACTTCGGTTTCATGCTGAATATGTTATACACTCCTTTATGCTAGATCGTTTTATGTTCCTTCATGATAATTCCATTTTCATGTTGATTACGTCTTACGCCCCTTTTGTTATTTATGTTTTCACGCAAGACATTGTTGGATTTCATTGAATTCTGCTTTCATGATTGTCATGGTTGGTTTTCATTGATCATGCTGTCAGGCAAATCATCGTTGAATTTTGTGTAACCACACTTTAGCGTTTCTCTATGCAACCAAAATGATGTCTATGCTAATACTGCCAGGTTATCATGATGGTTTTCTAACTGTTCAATCGTTATACTTTCCTTAAATCATGATAAATGATCGAGCCCATACCGATCATTTCATGTGCATTCCATGTGTACTCCACGTACCGTATTTCATGTGTATTACATGTACCTTAATCCATGTGTATTCCACTTGCAATACTTCACGAGTATTCGCTAGTCGATTCTAAATCACCTCAGGCGTATGTTCACTTGCTGATATTCTACAAGGTTGCCGATGCCGCTCATAGCTTGGAGATGTTACTGAAGGTTGACGCTGCTGATGTTGGGAGACGCTACGAGAAGCTGATGCTGATGCTGTTCACAACCTGGAGATCCTAAAAGACGAAGACAAAGGCGTCAGAGCAAAGCAATTGGACGAGAAGATGCTTCACCATCAGACAATTCCCATCAATCATTGTCCCAAATTCATAGTTACATGTCGCACGTCGTTCGGCTGTCATTTCAGCCATATGAGTGCAAACCAGTACCAGCTGGCCACTCAGCTAAATAGTTACATGAGTCACGGTCATGAGAATGACCGTCATGGAACCGACAGACAAGATGATAGTAACCACTACTATGACAGCAACTATCCTAGAAATCGCAACCGAGGCTCCGGCCACGGACGTGATCAGACATACAAATGATCAGACATACAACCGATCCGCCAATTCTGGCATATTAACCTAATATTTGTAGTTCTAATTGTTTCACATCTCGAGACACATGTCAAGACATCAGTCAAGACACATGTCTCACGTATACTTCTGAGGACACATGTCAAGATACCAGTCAAGACTTATGTCACGCTTACATTTCTCAAGACACGAGTCAAGACACATGACTCACGTCTAATTATGGAACATTTCTAAGAAATTCAGGGTACCCTCCAAGGGTATATCTATGTTGTTGTGCCATGTAATAATCAGGCCACAAGAATTTCAGTACCATTATCGGCGCATCAGTGAGAACTGTCACGTTGCCGATGTCACTTTCATTTCTTTCACCATAGTTCATATATTCATAACCATGAAGGACGCCTTTCGCTTTCCCACGCATACGAAGGTCTTCCTTCAGCTTAATGATAAGATCCAAGCTGCTAACGCATTTTCCTCGGACAGACACGAGATGAATTTTATCCTAATTATGTACTAGGAACACCACACCATGCTATGATTCATAATTATGTACAGTAATGTTCAGGCTCCTGAATACATTCGGCTTGATTTTCCATCAAGAAAATCTGTACAAATTATCTATGCTTTTCAAGCACGTGCTTTGTTAGCCATAATTGCTAAATTTTCTAGCTGTCAGTAACACACGACTACTAAGGTCCTTTTACGCATAACCAACGGATTATTCCAAAAATTTTCCTTACACTCCAGAAGAACCTTCAAGGAGAAGGATGGTACCATGAGATTATGTGTCGACTACCGTCGACTTAAAACAAATCACCATTCATGACCGTTATTCTCCTCCACATATTGACAACATGTCCAATCAACCGTATGGTGTTAATCACTTTTCCAAGATCGAATTCACGATCATGCTGCCAACTGTGACGAGTGGAAAAGCAGGACATGTCCATGACTGCTATTCATACACGACTCGGTCATGCTAGATTTATGATTTTGAATTAGTCTCATCAATGCTCCAACCGCATTATGGACTTAATAAATTGAGTTTCCATGAACTCCTAAACAAATTCATCAGCGTTTTCATTGAGGATAACCTGATTTCCTCTAAGCCTAGAGAAGAACAGGAAGACCATATCTGCACTTTGTTGCAAATTCTATGACAAGAGAAATTCTACCCTGGAAATTTTTTTTTTCCAATATCAATTCTGTTTAATTACAGTGACACACTGAATCACATGGGTTTCTATGGTTAATCTTACCATGACTCAGCTTATGCGTAAAGGAGAGAACCCTACACTACATTAGGTGTTCTAGAAAATTATACGCTAGGAGAAGTCTAGATTCAGAGACTCAGAGTTTCGCAAACTCCTAGGTATCAAGTTCTACGAAGCAAGATACAGTTACGTTCATATCTAGGTACCTGACATACCAACAGGTTAAGATAGGACACCAACAAACTGAGATGTTTTCATCATATGAAATTGTGAATCGAAAAGGGACAAGATCTCCATGGATTTTAGTTACCAGATTTCAGCAAACTCAGAAGAAGCATGATGCTATCTGGGTTAGTGTCAACAGTTTGATCAAGTCTGCAGAATCCTTACATCCGTACGGATTTCAGAACCAACAGATTGAACGAACATATTCCAGCCAAGGCTCATCCGATCACTTGGCAATCCCTCAGCTATCGGGTCAGACAAAGATTTGTAATTGTACTCCTAACTTACTTCACGTCTTCATTCTAATTCCACGACTTGCTTTCGCGCTCACGTTCATGACACTATTCACGTTCATGATCGTATTTTGGCTTACGATTTTGCGTTCATTTCTTTTCTCATTCTGGGAAGTTTGCAAGAACTTGTGAGACCAGACCCAAGTTTAGTATAACTCTCCATCATCTGATAGACGTTTCACGTCATATTCCACGTCTCACCTTGTAGCGTTTGGCGTTACCGCCATTATATTCTATGATCACGATATGTCTCACATGTCATGTTCATTCCACGTTCCTCATATCATGATCAAGATATGTTACACGTATCATGGATCACGATATGTTTACTCATACTACACTCGCCATATCTCCACGTAGCACGTTCAAAATTTTTTCACGTATCACGTTCAAAATTTTTCACGTACTACGTTTCTTTATGTCTCGCGCATCGTTTCTAATTATCAGTTAAGTCAGATGGTCTTGCATCGTAACGTTTCAGTTACCCTTGCACGTTAACTCTTATTTTCCTCGATCGAATTTAGGGGATCTACCTTCCGTTGATAACCAAGAATTTCTTCTTATTCCAAGTCAAGGTCAGGAGGACCAAGATTTATCATTAGTGCCAGGATCTTTTGAAGGAACCGTTCCAAGAGGGAGGCCACTTGGAAACGGACAAGTTCATCCGGACTTCTTATCCATTTTTCTCTTATCGATTAGATATGTCCTTTCAGTCACGTCACGTTCCATGTCTTTTCAAGACAGGTCACGTTCCATGTTCCCTTCTACCATGTCACCTTCATTTCCGTTTTTTTGCATACCTTTCTAGTTTGATTCGGGTATGTTTCGCTTCCAGTTACGTTATCTATAATTAGGGGACGAATTATGCTTTTTAGGGGGGAAGAATTGTAAAACCCGCATGCTTTTACCATGAATAGTGCCCTTAAGATCGTACGTCCTAGATTAAAACTTACCTCATTTAGTATTGATCACATTCATGTGCTAATAATCAAGCAAGTGCATACGTGTATGACATGACAAGTATCGATTACGTACGAACTCATGATAAACAGTTAATAAATATGTCACGTGAACATAATTAAATCATGATCACCATTTAAAATACAAATTAGAACACTTACGTAAATACATATAATATAATTACGAGCGTTAAGTTTACGATAAACGACACGATAGAATAAACAGAAACACTTTAAACACGAGCACGTTTAACCACGAACGAACACGAAACATCGGGACACAAGAAAGGTACGGGTACCCCATGTGGGGCCCCCATACCCACGGCACACAACAAGAAATGGGCTTAGCCCATGGACTTTTACAAGTAAAGGGGGGTAAAGAGTTAAACTAGTTTTCATTTTCATTTTTTCAAGAAAGAAAACATAAACCCTAAAAAGTCTTCTCCTCCTCCTCTTTGGTTCTCTTTGTGCCGCCACCTACATCAACACCATAGGAGGGTGTTGATTGATTTTTGACATTAAAACAAGTGATAGAAACCGTGTTTGTTCATCATTCTTCAATCCACGTGTTTGGTATATCATTTCTTAACCTTTCTTTTTCAATTCTTTTAATCTTTGATTTTATTATGAACATGTCATTATTATTTTTATTTAAACATGATAATTAATCATTGATCTAACATGTTTTGGTATTAATTAAAATCAAAGAATGATTTAAAAGGGGTGTTTGTTTTGGCCGCCTAGCAAACAAACCCGAGGGGGGGTTTGGTTTGCTATTGCCGCCACCACCAAGACCATTTTTGGTCTTGGTTGGCTCATGTGGGACCCACGGCAGCAAGGAGACACATGTGCCCCGAGTTTGGCTCGGGGTACGGTGTCGAATTCATGCCCGATTCATGGTTCGTTGGTTAAATCATGATCTATGTTACATGTTAATTTTTATGAATCATGAACTTAGGATATAATTAATTAATAACATGAAATATTAATTAAATCACGACTTAGGTTATTTTAATTATTAGTTTAACATGACATTAATTTAACCTAAGTATTTTATGTTATAAGTTATAATTAATTCATTATTTAAAACATGCCTGTAATTAATTAATTTAGACATGACTTAGGTTATATTATTAATAATAATAATACACATTTTAACCTAAGTATTTTCATTTCATTTTAATTAAAACATGTTATACTTTAATTAAAATGCTTAACCTATAGTTTAATTAAAATACATGAAATAATAATTAAACTATACACTATATCATATGACTTAAGAAACAAGCTTATAAACACTTAGACTTATATGTTAGCTTATGTAACCAACTTAATTCTAAATATGGAAACTTCTATTTAGAGAAACTTAATTAAATAAGGCAACTAATTTATTTATGGAAACCTTCTATATATGGAAATCTATCTAATTCAGGCAGCTAATCTAATCATGGAAACCTTCTATATATGGAAACTTATTTAATTAAGGCAGCTGATCTATTTTTGGAAACTTTCTATTTTTATAAACTAATCTATTTTAAGTAGTAAATTCTACTTTAGGAAACTTTCTATTTTTGGAAACTTTCTATTTTTGGAAACTTTCTATTTTTGGTAACTTTCTATTTTTGGAAACTTTCTATTTTTGGCAACTTTCTATTTTTGGAAACTTTCTATTTTTGGAAACCTGCTATTTTTGGAAAGTTACTTATTATTACACAGTAAGTATAATAATACATGAAACACCAGTAATACTTAATCAGATTAATCAGAATACTAGATAAACACAGTTTAAGGCTTTAAATAGTGAACCATGACCTAAAACATACCAAGTCAGCTAAAGTGAGACATAAAACCCAGTACGTAATCAGTAAATCGATACTTATACACGTGGGTATTCATGTAGCGTTAGTGATCCAGAAGTAGGAGTCTTTCTTCCGTTCATTCACTGGACTAGAGGTACGGATTCCCGTCCTTTCAGTATGGACATTCTTTCCTTATTAGGATTTCCCCGTATGCAGCCAACTGTTTTCCCCAGCATTTGTTTTATTGTTTTGAACTACTTATGTTAATTTAGCATAATCTATAGCCATATACAAGCATGACCAGTTTCACCTAGTTATGGAGGTACCATAACCATAGCATTGGAGGCACCGATGTTATGACTTCCCCACGGCGGAGTGATTGCTCGTGGCGTCCCTTTCAGTTTTGGCCATATTATTATATCAGGTGGGGCGTATGGGTGCATCCTAGTTACATGTTTTATTCAGTTTATCATGGTGAATGTGGTGTGTGCCTTGCACCCTTCACAAGGAGCTGATCCCTCCTACCCAAACCAGTATATTGATTAGAGGCATCCCCTCTAATCAGCATGATGAGGTCACCCCTCCAAGTATTCATGCACGTGACCTTTTCATGACCTATATGGGCTATGGTATATATATGTTAAAACAGTTTTCACAAGATGAACATAAGGCTTTTCAAACTATAAAACCAGTTTTCTTGATACTTAACCAGTTTACTCAGTACTTAGTCTTCCGCTGTTATATGTTACATGCTTATCCTATTTCATGCTATATTGTATATCCGTGCACTGAGCGTTTTGCTCAGCCGTTACTTTCCTTTCCATGTCCCAAAACGGCAGGTACCCAATACTTGAGAATTTGGAGGACATGCATAGGATGGAAGCTGCCGTAGACTTCTTCTCCTGTTTCCTTCCTATATTTATGCTTGTTTAGTCTTTCATTCAGTTCATTTACTTTCTTATGTTTTGGGCTTATGTTTGGGGACCGATGTTTGATTCCGGTTTTCCCTATGGTCATGTATGTTTTACTACATATTACCTTGCATGCTTTGATGACACGCCATAATTACGCGTGACATTCCATTTATCAAAATGGGGTGTTACAGTATGAAAATCGGCCTTAAACCTACTGATGTAAAACACTCATTTAAAAATCACATCTACATCCGTTTTGACCCATTTTTAACATCATCAACACCTCAAATATGCTATACACATCATCCCTAACATCTAATAACATACCTAAATCACTTGCATGATCCATCCTTTCAAAAATCATATCAAAAATCAAACATGCAACCATTGAAACTTTGAATAAAATAATAATAACATAATACCACAACAATAAAATGGATCAAACACCATTGTTCTTGACTAAAAATCTTTGAAAATTAAAAATGGATGCATGTAAGTAAAAATCATACCAAAATGATCTCCTTTGAATTCTAAACATGGGACTTCTTTTTGTTTTTCATGGATCATAGTAAAAATTGATGATCATGGGGTGTTTATGTTGAGGGGGTGACGGCATAGAGAGAAGAAAAAGAAGGAGAGAAAGTTTGGTGGTGAATGATGTATGTGTGTATGTTTTTAGTGCCTTTTATATGGTAGGTGGGGTATAATTTCCAATATTGGCATTCTTGTGGACCAAAGTGTAAATATTAGTTAAAAAGCGGGAAATGACTTCCAGTCAATTTTAAAAATATTTACGAGAGTCGGGTTTCGTCCCGGGTTCATAAAAATATAAATCTTGTTTGTTAAATCAATCGTTTTAATTATTAAACACACACAAAACGAAATAATAATGTTCGACTCGACTTAATATGTAATGAAATAAAAATTTTAGAAATATCAAATATCGAAATAATCGATACTAAAATATAATATTTTGGCATCCACTGGCATTGTGATCACTATTAGTACTCTTCAATTGTCACAACAATTAAATAAAGTCACACATTATCGGTTTCAACTAAAACCGTCAAATATAATAATACTCATCATTACTTAGAAATTAAAAATCCGTTATATAATTAGGATAAAATAATAACGTTAAGTTCGGGTTATTACATCCTCACCACCTTAAAGGAGCGACGTCCCGGTGCTCACCTAGCCTCATATTCGTATTGCTTTCCACTAGGAAAGATAAGGGAACTTTCTTCTAAATAAGCTCTCACATTCCAACGCGAATCTCGATCCACGATCTCCACTGGTTCTTCTAAAACACAACTTGTCGTCAAGTTGTATCTCACCAAAAGGGGATGAATAAATCCATATCCACCAATCACTCTTTCAAGCTTGACACATGAAAATTTTATTACACGAAGCTCATTCGATGACAAGAACAAATGACAGGATTTTCGGGTAAGTCCAGTCAAAAGGAAGGTTTCAAATTAACGGATATCCATTGGCCGGATAGCCATGGACACACATCAAAAAGAACTAACAAGAAAAATATTTTCGTCATCGGAGTGTGCTCACACTCGGATTCCATACTCAAAAGATAATACAAAGACACCATCTCACTTTCACCAACGCGCAATCAAAGTCTCAATAAACATCGTCGTTGAAAGTAAAAAAGATATTACATACTATGTGTTCTACATGATCGGACGTCATCGGATGATGCTGTCTCAAGTTCTCACAACTTACAATCATTAGAGTAGATCACACACCATATAAGTACATAAAAAGAAAAGGTCGAACATAAACATCCAACATAGATCTCCATCGTTGGTCATCGAGAAAACCTTGAATGAAGCCTTGATAATACGACTTGATCTCCAAAATCTTTCCACTTGCGGTGTCGGTTACAATATAGTCCTCGAGTGATAAAGAATTTATTAATTACAATCATTAAGAAATTCGGTCCATTGGCGAAGATTCACCACATATCGGCGTACCATTAACTCCTGCTCCAGTGTGTTCAATATACAAAAGCGTCCCACTAACTTATGCTTCAGTGTTCATCATACAAAAGCATCCTTCTACTTCATCATTCATCATACAGAGGTGTCTGAATAGTTTCTGCTTCAATGCGGTGATGCATCATATTCCTCGTTTAATTCGTCATGCTGGCCTCCAAGAGTTTTATCATCAATAAAAGTCTTCGGTGACCCTTCAATAGTAGCAATTAGAATTACAAAATCTTCATATCCACGATATGTTGTTGTTGATAACTTGATTCTCAGTTAATCCAAAAATACACACATAAATCCTGGTGACGCTTAAACAAGTCGCCTATTCTCAGAACGGTCAATCGGTTCTTAACAATCTGCTTATAAAGATCGCGATCATCGAGACACCTTTGAAATGGTCCATCAAAATAAATCATAATTCGAGAGAATTCCAACAGGTTACTCGTACATAGATGATAGTCGAGGATCATCATAATGACGATGACACCGAACGATTCTTACCAACGAAATACGATTCGAAGGAAGACGTACGCACACCAAACATCCACAAATCAAGCCAGACATACTTAAGCCCACTCATTTATAACTCCTTGTCTACATCAAAAGGCGTCCCCTTTCATGTATACAAGAGTTTATAAATTTACGGTTCGGGAACTTATAACTTTCTTGTTCAAATGAAAAGGCGTCCCAATCCATTTCAACGAGACGCTTATAAGTCACCCTACTAAAGTATTACTACCTCTCAACACGATATCATATCCAAATACCATAGTAAATACAAGGTGTCAATAAACTTACATCATGATTTCCATATTCAAACGTCCCATTCCATCTGAATAAGGAAAACACGACAATCTAAGGTCTAGTAGTTTAAAACTTTCTTATTCAAATGTCCTAATCCATTTAAATAAGACAACCTTAAACAACTCATAGTTGGGCGAGTTAAAATCTATATATCTAAATGTCCATTCCATTTAGATACACAGTATTAAGTCACTCAACCGAATGACTACTATGAGCATATCATTGTTGTACCCAAACTATATATATTTGATTAGGATATATATATCTTAAGTCCAACATTGGCATCTTCCTTTTCGCCAATAAAACGTAGTCATATATAATCAAATCACACATCGCATTACATAGAAGATGTCGCCACGGATAAATGATTCTTCAAAATCATAAGGAGTACTCGGAACACGAATATCACATTTATCAATTACGTTTCGAAAGGAGATGTCCAAAAATGGCACATCACGATACAATGATAAGAATCGAACTTAAACAAGTCGATATGCGATGGGTTACGAAATCATATATACATACTCAAAGTATCAAACGAGTTTCATACTCGTATTCAGATAATACATAATTATCAAGATCGATGATTGGCGGTGAGGCTAAATCTGATACAAAGCCGTGTTATAAAATGTACGACAATCATTCAAGGAACATTGCTTCGCGTGCAATGCCTTTAAATATCATAGTATATTCATACATATACATACTACCATTGCTACATACACATAGGTTCATATAATGACAATCAATCATAAAGTAATACAAGAATAGCCTTACCGGAGCCATGCGGAGTAGTTGCGTGCTTAAAACCTTTTAAAACATACCAAAAGTTATAGTTTAGGTTTTTCAAAATCGACCTAGTTCTCTATAACTTGTGGCTCTAATTACCATTTTGTAACACCCCAAAATTACCACGCAGCAGAATACCACATTTGGGCGCTACTAATAGCACATCGCACACAATCATAGACAACGACCTCAAAAGAGACGTTAAGTTAATATACAATCTTGTCCAAAAAGTTTCCCATCCCAATATATATATAAAATCAGAGTAACGTTGGTCCTAAAAACCGTTACCAATCACAATACATTAAATGCTAGCAGTTTATTCATTTCAAAGGATGGAAAAGTAAACAAAGATTTAGACAAGTAAGCACCAACTTCCTCCACACATGCTCCGTTGCTATCCATCTTGATTACCTGAAATACATGTGTAAAAACATCAACACAAAGGTTGAGCAAGTCTATAGGTTTTACAAATCATTTGAACACAAGCAAAGATTATAAGTTTGTGGCATGCTTAATAAGCATAGAATAATATTTTGCATCAACAATAATAATTATATATAGCATAAATTTCATTAAGCTCATGGAACCGAGCCCTTCGACACTCCGTTAGGTCTAATAAGACAAGAGATTTATTAATTGTCGTTACCTCCAGACTATTGGTACATTGCCGTATACCTGACTTCTCAATACAATATGTTCAAACAGTGTGGAGGTCGGGCCTAAGCTTCTGTGACTAGTCCACAAAAACTGAACCGGGGCGGCTTCCCCCATAGATCTATTAATTGTACTAGCGGTTAACCCATCATAGGTTAATTAACGGTTCATAATTGAGGCTTTAACAAAGGCAATCACCTAATGCAATCTAAAGGCAACCACGGTTCCATTCATAGAGGGACAAGCATACCATAAAAGGCTTGTGTTCTAAGTTTATGAAAAACATGTATTCCCCCTCACGGGTTTAAAAACCATTTACAAAATAGTGTAAAAGCGAGGCTATAGACTTACCTTAGATGGGATACGAAGCTAGTAATAGTAGTGATCGCCAAAGTGAAGATGCCTCCCAAATATATACACATCAAAAGCCGCCACCTAACAAATAATGTGCGCGCTTAGAAACATACGTAAGTATTTCAAATCATACTTAGTATAATAAAATCAATGACTCAAAATAGTATGTACATAGACATGACCAATCAATGCAAGTGATTTCCTTCTAAAACTCACAACATGTACTAGTTTTCTAAGACTAGCACCTTCGATATTGATCCATCTTAAGATGCCAAATCAATACGGTTCAAGTACACTAAATGGGTCTTCAATATCATAATATACACCCACACATAAGACTTATATCCTTTTATAACTTTGAGAACCTAATATATTAGCCTCTCGCCTCAAACTATGACGCGAGGTTAAGTACCTCTCAAAAAGTACTCAACCGGTACTTACCAAAAGTACACGCTGTTTTCCTATACCTAAACAACTCCGTTTTCGACGAAACTTGGTGAAAAACTCACTTAATATCTGTAGAAGACTCATTTAAAATTTCATCCAATGATTCACATTTTAGACCCACCTGCTCGACACATCTTTAGACTTTAAAAACCGGACAGTTTTACACACTTGACTCGTAAAACTATTTTGACCTTGTTAAACATTTCCATTTACAAAACCGCCACTTGTCTTTGAAAATAGACTCAAAATGCTATGTTCAGAGCCCAACAACAGCCTATGATCAGTTCTAAAACTCAACTTATAGTCCCCGAGATTCGATTCAAATATCGACAACAATTTCGTATTGTGTCAATACTCGTCTCCCGGTACACGAATAATCAAACTAGCATAACCTTTGACCCGTTAAGAGTTAAAAGCTCTATCTTATATCGAACCGAGCGAATCGACGACTACAATAATATCTAATAATATAAAACATTAATCAACAGCCACTATATGAAAATCAGCCTTAAACCTACTAATGTAAAACACCCATTTAAAAATCACATCTACATCCGTTTTGACCCATTTTTAACATCATCAACACCTCAAATATGCTATACACATCATCCCTAACATCTAATAACATACCTAAATCACTTGCATGATCCATCCCTTCAAAACCCATGTTAAAAATCAAACATGCAACCATTGAAACTTTGAATAAAATAATAATAACACAATACCGCAACAATAAAATGGATCAAACACGATTGTTCTTGACTAAAAATCTTTGAAAAGTAAAAGTTGATGCATGTAAGTAAAAATCATACCAAAATGATCTCCTTTGAATTCTAAACATGGGACTTCTTTTTGTTTTTCATGGATCATAGTAAAAATTGATGATCATGGGGTGTTTAAGTTGAGGGGGTGACCGCATACAAAGAAGAAAAAGAAGGATATAAAGTTTGGTGGTGAATGATGTATGTGTGTGTGTTTTTAGTGCCTTTTATATGGTAGGTGGGGTAGAACTTGCAATATTGGCATTCTTGTGGACCAAAGTGTAAATATTAGTTAAAAAGCGGGAAATGACTTCCAGTCAATTTTAAAAATATTTACGAGAGTCGGGTTTCGTCCCGGGTTCATAAAAATATAAATCTCGTTTGTTAAATCGATTTTTTTAATAATTAAACACACGCAAAACGAAATAATAAAGTTCGACTCGACTTAATATGTATAAATAAAAATTTCAGAAATATCAAATATCGAAATAATCGATACTAAAATATAATATTTGGGCATCCATTGGCATTGTGATCACTATTAGTACTCTTCAATTGTCACAACAATTAAATAAAGTCACACACTATCGGTTTCAACTAAAACCGTCAAATATAATAATAATCATCATTACTTAAAAATTAAAAATCCGTTATATAATTAGGATAAAATAATGACGTTAAGTTCGGGTTATTACACGATGTTTGATTCCGGTATTTCCTTTATGGTCATGTAATGGTTAGACATTTATCCTTGAATGCTTTGATGACACGCCATAATCACGCGTGACATTTCCATTTATCAAAATGGGGTGTTACAAGTTTTATAGTTTGAAAAGACTTATGTTTCTATGAAAATCTATATTAATTAGCCAAATAGCCCATACAGGTCATGAGGTTACACCGTTCATGAATACTTGGAGGGGAGACCTCATCATGCAATTAGAGCGGCTGCCTCTAATTAAATATTCTAGGTAGGAGGGATCAACTCCTAGTGAAGGATGCAAGGCACAAATCGCCTTCTCTGATAATACTTGTAAACATGTAACTAGGACGCACCCATACGTCCCACATGATAATATAATATAATGGCCAAAACTAAAAAAGGGACGCCATGAGCAATCACTTTGCCATGGGAAAGTCATAACACTGGTGCCTCCAGTGTTATAATTATGGTACCTCCATAACTAGGTGACACTGGTCATGCATGTATATGGCTTAGGATCTTAAACTAACATAATTAATCAAAAATATAAAATAATACTGGGAAAACAGTTGGCTGCAAACGGGGAATCCTAATAAGGAAAGAATGTCCATATTGAAGGGACGGGAAATTCGTACCTTATGTCCAGTGAACGAAGAAGACGAAAGAATGAAAGTCCTACTTCGATCTCACTAATGCTACATACAATAGGGTACATGTATAAGTATTCTGTTTACTGAGTACTTAACTGATTCTATCATATCTTAGCTTGTTTTATATGTTCATATCTTGTTTTACTGATTTTAATGTTATGTTGTGTTTATCATGTATTCTACGTATTCTGATTAAGTTCTACTTGTATTTCTTGTAATATTATACTTGTCGTGTAATAATAAGTAACTTTCTAAAAATAGTAGGTTTCCTAAAATAGAAAGTTTACAAAAATAAAAAGTTTCCAAAAATAGATTAACTTCTTAAAATAGATCAGTTTCTAAAAATAGAAAGATTCCAAAAATAGTAAGTTCTCTGAATTAGAAAGTTTCCATATTTAGAAATAAGCTGAATTAATAAGGTAATAATATAAGCTTAAGTTTACTGGTTAAATATCATAAGCCATGTGATTATAGTATAATTTATTAATAATAACATGTTAATTAAATAAACTATAGATTATAAGATTTAATTAAATATAAGCATGATTTAATTAAATTAAGGTGTATAAAATACCCAGGTTAAAACATGTATTAATACTTATTAATTATAACCTAAGTCATGTTCATTAATTAATTATATTTCATGTCTTAATAGTTAATTAATACTATAGTCTAAATTAAATAAATAAATACTTAGGTTAAAACATGTATTATTTAACAAATTATAATTAACCTAAGTCCATGATTAATTAAATTAATTATAAGTCATGTTTATATAATTTAATATCTTGTTAAAAATAATATAACTTGTAAAATAAATACTTGTACATTTTTATTCATGAACCGGACCCATGATTTAATTTAGACATGTCGTGTACCGGATTCGTGTATTTAATTTAAACATGTCGTGAACCGGATCTGGAACCCCATGAACCGAACCGAAACAAACACCCCTTTAACAGTGGCAAACCGGCTCAGCCGGTTTCCACTGTTCTTGTTAAAACTGCCACTGGCTGCTGTCGGTGGTCTCATTTCTCTTGGCTAGCCGCTGACCAATAGTGGTGTTCCCACTAGCTGTGTGCCAGTGGTCCCCCAACTGTCTGCGTTCCCCCTGCTTGACCCACGCCGCCACTAGCTGTGTGCCGGTGGTGGTGGCTGCCTGCTGCCGAGACCCAACCAAACCACAAGGACACCCCGACTTGCATCGGGGTTCCTTGTTACTGCTGCCGACCGAGCCAAACCATCGAGATCATAGATCTCGGTTGGTGGTGCGAACCAAGATACGCCGAGATCATTGGGCTCTCGGTTTGAGCGTCGGCCGAGCAACCTAACCCGAACAAAACCCTTAATTTTACCCCCATGATTACGTGACATGTTTTTAATTCTTGTTTTTAATAAACCCCATGATTACATGTTTATAATTAATAAAAAGAATAAAAAGAAAATGTTTTACGAATTACCGATTGCGTGTAATGATTGGAGAACAATAACACGAACACGATCCTTGAATTTAATTAACCAAAAGTCAAACAAACACCCCTTTGGTGCTTGTGGTTGCCGCCGGCCAAAGAGAGAGAAAAGGAAGAGTAGGGTTTTTGATTTTCTTGAAAACTCTGTTAAATGAAAAGGTGTTAACCCTTTTTGTTTATTTACTAAAAATCAAATGGGCTTGGCCTTTTTCTCTCTTGGTTGCCGCGGCACACAGGCCCACAAGGGAAAAACCAAAGTTTTTCCCGTGTTAAAATTTACGTGTTCGTGTGTTCGTGTTTTCGTGTTTAAATGTTCGTGTTATGTTTAAATACTTGTATGTAATGATATTAATCGTATCATTTAGTTAAGTACGTAATTACGTGCTCGTGATTTTTACGTTCATGATTTCATGTTCGTGATTATATTTATTATTGATAATAATTATCGTGTACTATCACTTACTTAATACTTATCGTGTAATTATACGTACATAACTTCTGTAATTACTAATCATGACACGTGTTCATGCTATAAAAGGAATGTTTTAATATGTATGTACGTTTACTAAGTGTACTGTTCATGGTAAAAGCATGCGGGTTTTACAGATTAAGCGTTGCTACTTTAGCTTACTTAGTAGGGTAAAAATTGTACAATACCATCGTACTTATCAAAGTGTACCCACTTTAAACACTTACAATTTAATCGCTAGACATTAATAATGAACTTTCAAATTGATTGAAGACTTTACCAATATGACACTGAAATGACTGTATCACCCTTGTCTTCTTTAACATAATTACATATATTACCAATGATTGTCTAAAAAAAACTATCCAATCCATGTCTTCCACACATTCTCCCCACGTTGTACTTAACCTAGCTAAAGGTATTTGAGTACCAACAAAATATCCACACATTCTCCTCACGTTGATCTTTGTTTGACATATTATGTTCATCATTGCATTTTATGGTAGGACAGATTGAAGTAAATTACACCTTTTAGGAAAAAGGCGTAAAAGCGGTAAGTATTAAGTACGACGATTTAGGAACACCGTGCACTAATGACCCAAATAAGTTCGTTTCCCAAGGAGGTTTATTGTGTGTGAATAATTCTAATGATTTTGAATTAATATAAGAGAAAGAAAAGATGAGAAATTGTAATGACGGATATGTTAAACTTACACTACGACGATAAAACGAAAAATCGTAACAAAATAAAAATTAATTCTAAAAATTCCCAAAAAATTACCAAAAATAATTAAAAATGTAATTAGGGTTTACAAATGATCAAAACTTTTTCAAACCTTTTAATTAATTAAATATTATTTTTTAAATGCTAATTTAAGCCCTAAAAATCAAAATAATTAATAAAAAGCCCAATTAGGATTTTTCAATTTATAAAACTCTAAAATGACTTAATTAAACTAAAAACTATTTTTAAAATTTAAAACTAATTAAAACTATTTAAAATGATTAAAAACTAAAATTAAATATTAAAATAATATTAAAAATTCAAAAACTAAAAAAATTTCTAAAAACTTGCAAAATAGTTTATTTTAACCTAAATAAACAGAAAATGAAAGTGAAATTACCAAAATACCCCTATTGGGCCCATATATGGGCTAATAACAAAAATAGTCCAACTAAATGGGCTTTTTGGTCTAATAAAATTAAAATCAACCAAATAAGCCCAAAATCACCATTCGGACTCAAAATTTAATTTTAAACACAAAAGTCTAAAGGCCCAAAAGCTGAAAATGTGCTTATCACAGCTTAATAAGTCAACAACTTATTCTTAATGGGCTTTTTTGGCCTGTTAAGCCATAAGCTAATGCCATAAGCTCTAATTTGACACACAACCTTCTTTTTGGATACTAAAGATATCTGTAAAAAGAAATTTTGAAAAAGCTTAACCAATAAGCCAGAAGTAAGCCAAGTATGATTTCACTAAAGACAAAATAGTCAACTTAGAGATTTAGACCACTTCAGAACTTGATTTAACTTGCAAAAGACTCTAAATGACTTAATTAAGACAAATCAATCAAGAAAAATCCAATAAGCAAATCCAAATAAGCTGAATAAGATGATAAGCACTTATGAAAAAGACAAATAAGTTGGTTTTCTAGTCAAACCCTAAAGTCAAAAACCCAAAAGCTCTAGAATGAATAAATGGGTCAATTGAGGAAGACTGATTACCAAATCCAAGTTGTTGCACGTTTCAATAAGCTAAAATGGCTTAATAATAAGCTGAACCAAGTTTTACACTAACAGTGGTAACAAGCAGTGGGAAAGGAGTTCCCACTGCTGCTTAAACAAGTTACTTTTGGCTTGATTTCAAGCCTTGTTTGTTGGTGATTTTTGGAAACAAAGGCACCCAAATAAGTTTTGGCTTACTGGGAGTCATGATACACAATAATATCACAAGTCCAAACACAAATAAGCACTCAAAATATCAAATCAAAAAGCATGTAGACCATGAACATATGCTGATACACTTGACCAAATGCTGAATTTCAAAAAGCTGTAAAACTTACAATAAGCTACCAAACTTAACAACCAGATTATGTAGAGTTAAACAACCACTAAAACTACTAGCATTCCATTTTTCAGCCTTCAATTCAATCAAACAAGCAAATTACACTATATGATGTGTTTGACCTGAAATTCGTATGCATAAACTAGCAACCTACCATTTTTAGTATCCCTTTGTTTTAGACTAAACCAACACCCTAAATACCTTAATAACCAGCAAATAAACACCTACAATCACCAAGTACCCAAGCTCAAAGGCCCTAAGGCCTATGAACCAGTAAACACAAACACCCCTTAATCTAACTTTTTTACTCAAATCTGATTTTAAATCCTATTAACCAACAAGATCTAGGTAAGATGAGATCTAATATACCCTATTAAGCAGATTTAAACCAAAATACAAGAAATCAATCCATCAAAACCACAAATCACATAACCATCAAATATATTGACAGAAAAGTAAAAGGGATTTGAAAATCAAACCTCCAAGATGTACAATCCAGACCTTGGCTGTTTAGAGCTTATGTGGTAGCAAGAACAACCACAAGCTTCCCTTGTACTTGCTAAGATCCACAAACACAGGGTGAAATATCAAACAGAATTCAAAACATAGGGTTTTGAAAACCTCACAAGCTTATGAGCCAAACCTTGAAGGTTCACAACACCCTTTATCTAATGATTGAGGGTGTGTATGATCAACTCCAAAGTCTTATCCTAAAGATATTAAGATCAGTCAAACAACCAAGGATCCAAACAAAACAACCACTGATTTTTGAAAACAAGGATTTTACAACATAGAACCTTCCTCAAAAACTCAAACAAACAGATAAGATGGAACTCAGATTTGCACAAAACTAACACCAACTTTATATAACAAAAGGAATTTTTAACACTTTTAAAAATCTGCCAATTTTATTAAAATAAAAGGAATTACAAAATTTTTGCAAATCTGGAACAAAGGTCTCACCACAGGTTGGGGGTCCTTTTACAGGCAATGATAGACGATTCTAGAATGAGAAAATACATGAAATCCTACCTAGAAAATCCTAAGTTTGCCCTTGAAGTGCTTGAAGGCGTGTTGAGGTGTGTGAGCTGTCCTTTGTTGATCAAAATTGTTCAGTCTATCCTTGGAGAGCAAGTAGTGAATAGGGACCATTGATTTTGCCAAGCTGTCAATCCTAGACATGTGTCGTCTCATGTGTCGTTCAGGGGAAGGAGTGTGGGGTCTTTCTGGTAGTGGAATTTGAGATGTTATTATGAAAAGGGGTTTGGGGTGAGGTGAATCAAGCGTGGGAAGGGTCAATTTGTGTTTCCCCTTTGTTTTCATCTTTTTCAAACCTGGGTAAAAAGATTAACAGTAACACGTTTTAATCCCAATAGTAATTGTTACCAGCGTGTTTTTAGGATTCGAAGTTTGAGAAAGGCAGGTTTGGTCCTTGTGTTTTGGAAAAATGTGTATATAAGTCTTTTCAGCCCAAAACTTGAAACCCTTTGTTAATTAAGTTTCAGTTTTCATACTTTTGCCCCAAAAAGTTTTCCAAAGTATTTTAGGGACTTGTTTTGCCATTTTTGGATATATGAAGGACTGATCTTGGACATTCTTCATCTTTGAGGGTATTTAATGTATTTTAGACATATTGGAGGACCATTTTTGACAATTTTGAATCTTGAGGGACTAAACTTGCCAAATCTTCAAGTTGAGGGACATTTTTGTAATTTTTACAAACTTAAGGGAACGAAACTTGTAATTATGAATATACAGGGTATTAAGTGTCATTTCTTCATTGATGAGGGATCATTCTTGTACATCTTCAAGTCTTCAAGGTCTTTTCTTTGAGAAATCATGAACTAGGGCCCGGTTCATTGTACGTCTTCGTTTCTCATGTTTGTTTTTCCTTGTTTCTTTGGATCTTTTGTCTTTTTCACGATATCCATATCTAAAATACACAAGTAAACAAACACAAGCATATATATGGTATTTTTATGACATTTTATGCATTTAAAGCCCGAAAAGAACGATGAGATCATGTATAAATACCATCTCATCACTATCCCATACTAAACCAGTGTCGTGCCCTCACGCAATGCTAGAATAAAGTATATAAGCATCTCCAAAACTCAATTTTATTACCTTTTATTGAAAAGTAAAACTTGCTACTATACTACGAAGATGTGTAAATGACATAATGTATGATTTTCATCACGAATGTGACTTTTAGGGTCAATGAATAGAAACTAGTGAATGTCTCATAGAGTAAAGTTCGTCATCCTTGATTGTCATACATTCCATGCAAGTGCAAAAACAAGATCATTGTTGGTACAAGTCACAATGCTAACAGTACTCATACGTCCAAATTGTGTAATACTTTTTCTCCCCGCAATCCTAGTTATTAAGAAAGAAAAGGTATCTAGAATTTTTTAACTATTTTTCATGGATCACAAGTGATTCATATTGACTTATTTGAGTATTTATTAGTCCGAAAATAAAGTAGCACAATTTAATCAATAGTTAGATAAAGGACAAAATCTTTTAAAACGGCTTCTCGTGTATCACCTTAAATTCATATCTTGGCATAACTCGTTTCACGATTTGAGACCTTTCTCGGACCGATATTTAGCATGTACTTCATACTTCGAATCTTCGGAAGACGTTCTTGAGATTATGATCTTCTCTTCATATTTTGGAATTTCTTCACTTGACGTTTTTGAGAGATTCTTCATACTTGGACCACGACTTCATCATTTTTCTTCAATATTTATTTTTGATTTTGATATACAACGATCCGCCTCCTTTTAGGACTTGGATATATTTATCCTCATACCTTGCTAGGGTCTTTTTGGATAGACTTTCTCCATGATCTTTAGGGGAGTAATTGCTTTTCGTCGTGTGTTAGATCCTTCATATTGATTTTGGAATAATGATTCTTCACATCATCTTGGATCTTTAGCAACAAAATAGAGCTCTTCATGCCTTGTTAGGGTCTGTTTGGATCTCCAAAAATCTTCGCGTCCCGCTTCAATAAGTTATGCCTTGGCTCTGAACTCTATTCAACCACGAGCAACTTTTAAACGATCTTGGGCTAGAAGCTAAGTAACCTTTCAAATCGTACGACCTTACTTATTGCAATTATTTTATTCCTAATTCATTGATCTTATGGGAGAAAAAGCCACAATTAAAAACATATGAGTTTTTGAAAGAACATTTTCATGTTCTACGTTTAGCATGATCACTTGTCTAACTCTATCACTTCTCGTTTTTCACTATTTAAAGACCTCTAATTAAAGAGACTCGTGAATACATAGCCATGCAAGTCAAAATTTAGCCAAATATATTAGCTTCATTAAGACTATATTAAATCGAAATTTTGGGTTTTCAAGTCACCTATAGGATCTTGCACTTTCTTAGACCTTTTAAAGTTTAGAGAATGCATTTTAAAATTCCCTTGATAAGTGACTTTATAGGATCAATTATAGGAACTTGCGAAAAGTTCTTGTTCTTAACCCGTATGAGCTAAGACTTTCGCGTTTTAAAGTTTCCTATATAAAATTCTAGCAAAACTTGATTCAAGCGGGTTAAGGAATGTAAAGGGCTCCAAATGCCCATCAAGTCAAAAATTAACTCTTATTCTACCCATCAGAAAATATACATTCCTGTCTTAAAAACACTTATGAAAACTAAGAAATTTTTTATAATTTGGCCATTTTTAGCCTTATTAAAAACAAAACAAAACAAAACGTTGAAAGTTGGAAAACGTGAGGGCGTAGTAAGGCAAGTATCTATTCAACCCCCATACTAAAATTAAACATTGTCCTCAATGTTTCGAGTCTAAGGTGCAGCACCCCCATACTAGAGACGAAGAGTCGAATGCTTAGGATCTAGCATGGAAAGGGTGATCAACGATATATTTAAAACCGTTTATGAATTATGCTAAAAGATAATTGTTAGAACAATAAAGGATATGTCATGGATTCGTGAAAAAGTCTTCAAGAAAACGATCGAGGCTCACGTAAACGAATACGAGAGTCTTCAATCATGGCGATGATGGTGATGATCTAGATAACACATTCACAAACAACCACGAGACAACGAGTTGGAAGGGCACAAATCCCCTCACATTACTACATTAGAAAGCGATAATATATACATGGATAAGCATGGGATCTCCCCCACGAGGCACCTCGTTTTTTTATTACAGAGTCATGAGCTCGACTGGATCCCCTCAATGCTAATTATCATTGGGGAAGGTGACTTGGTCGAGGTCGTCCAAAGAAGGGACTTCCCCACCGAAGTAGTGCTTAAGCCTATGTCCATTCACCTTGAAGTTAGGACCATCATTTTGAGCTAGCTTGAAGGTCCCATAAGGAAAGTGAACGGACCCGACCAACGAGATTTCAATTTCCTGGGAAATATCTTCAAACGAGAGTTAAAAAGTAACACTCGATCGCCAACGTTAAAAACCTGGTTTTTAATCTTTCAGTCATGAATCTTTTTAGTCTTTTCCTTAAAAATCAATGAATCTTCATAAGCATTATCTCTTCATTCATCCAATTCATTAAGTTGTATTTTCCGGTGATCTCCCACGGTCTTCAAGTCATAGTTGGCATGCTTTAGGACCCAATATGCCTTGTGTTCCAATTCAATAGGCAAATGGCAATTCTTTCCATAAACCAACTTATAAGGAGTACAACCGATGGGTGTCTTATAAGCGATGTGAAAGGCCCATAAAGCGTCATCGAGTTTGTCGGACCATGAAGCACAATTTTCTCCAATCGACCTCTCTAAAATCCTCTTCAACGCTCGGTTTGAAACCCTGACTTGCCCACTCGTTTGTGGGTGATAAGCCATAGAAAGACGATGTGTAACCCCATATTTCTTCAAAACCTTTTCGAATTGGTCATTACAAAAATGGGTTCCACGATCGCTTATAATAGCACGAGGGGTTCCAAACCGAGAGAATAGTTGCTTCAAAAACTTCACTACCACACGAGCATCATTTGTAGGCAAAGCCTTAGCTTCCACCCCTTAGATAGGTATTCGACGGTGACGAGGATATACTTGTTTCCATGAGACGATGGGAACGGCCCCATAAAGTCAATGCCCCAAATGTCGAAAATCTCACACACTTGAATTATATTTTGCGGCATTTCATCCTTTTGCGACGATTTTCCTTGGCGCTGGTAAGAATCACACGACTTCACAAGTGCGTGTGCATCACGATAGATCGTAGGCCAAAAGAAGCCGGCATCGAACACTTTCTTAGCCATGAGGTTAGAACCGTGGTGACCACCCGTGGGTCCCTCGTGACAAGCTCTAAGGATATTAGAAGCTTCGATACCAAAGATACAACATCGAACGAGTTGATCCGCACAAACCCGAAAGAGATAAGGGTCGTCCTAAAAATAGAACTTGACATCACGAAAGAATTTCCGCTTTTGTTGTGTTGTCATACCCTTGATTATGAAGTTCCCCGCATGGTAGTTTGCAATGTCGACAAACCGTGAGGTGTCGTCTTTAGAATTCACTACACAGAGAGTCTCGAGAGGAAATGTTTCGGTAAATTCCTTGTTCACGAATACATCTTTGTGAGGATCTTCTAAACAGAGAGATGATCGACCGCTAGATTCTCGGCTCCTTTTTTGTCATGTACGGTGACATCAAATTCTTGGAGGAGGTGCATCCAATGAAGCAATCTCGGTTTAGCATCTTGCTTAGCTAAGAGGTTATTGATAGCCGAATGGTCCGTATACACGATGCTTTTAGTCAAGACGAGATAAGGGAGGAATTTCTCAAATGCATAGACCACGGCAAGGAAATCCTTTTCCATTGTGGTGTACATAAGTTGAGCCTCGGTCATCGTCTTGCTAGCATAATGGATAGGACGGAAATGCTTTTCATAACGTTGCCCTAAGACGGCCCCAATTGCATAATCACTTGCATCTCACATGATTTCAAAGGGTAATTCCCAATTAGGAGCAACAAGAATGGGAGCTTCGGTAAGTTTCCTTTTAATAGTTTAGATAGCTCTAACACAATCTTCATTAAAGTTAAAAGGAGCATCCTTCTCGAGAAGGTGTGTCATAAGTCGAGTGATTTTCGAAAAGTCATTGATGAAACGATGATAAAAGCCGCGTGTCCTAGGAAACTCCTAACTCCCTTAACGGTTTTGGGATGAGGTAACTTGGCGATGACGTCTATCTTAGCTTTATCGACCTCAATCCCCGCTTTCGAGACCTTGTGCCCTAAGACGATCCCTTGTTTACACATAAAATGACATGTTTCCCAATAGGGCACAAGGTTGCTTTCTTCACAATGTTTTAACATTTTCTAGAGATTGGATAAACATGACGTGAACGAATCACCAAACACCGAATAGTCATCCATGAATACTTCCATCGACTTCTCGATCATATCATGAAAAATAGCCATCATACACCGTTGAAACTTTCCCGGTGCATTGCAAAGTCCGAAAGGCATTCTATGATAAGCAAACGTTCCATATGGTCACGTAAACGTAGTTTTCTCTTGATCACGAGGGTCAATAGGGATTTGAAAGTAACCGGAAAAACCATCTAAAAAGCTATAGAAGTCATTTCCCGCAAGTCGCTTCAACATTTGATCCATGAAGGGCAAGGGACGTCATTTAACTTTCAGTAGTCAATACACACCCTCCAACCGGTCACAACACGAGTGGGAATTAACTCGTTGTTTTCATTAGGCACAACGGTCATTCCTCCTTTCTTAGGGACACAATGGATTGGGCTCACCCATGGGCTATCAGAGATAGGATAAATCATTCCCGCGTCAAGAAGTTTTAAGACTTCCTTTTTTATGACATCGTGAATTTTGGGGTTTACCCTTCTTTGACTTTGAATTGCGGGTTTGTAGTCCTCCTCCATTAAAATCTTGTAAGTACAAAATTTTGGGTCAATACCCTTAATGTCATTTTACACGCAATTGCCCCTTTGTGAGCTTTAAGAAATTTTACAAGTGCGCCTTTTTCATCATTGGAAAGATCTTTTGCAATAATAACCGGCAACTTGTCACCACCTTCCAAGAATGTGTATTCAAGGTGAGATGGAAGATCTTTCAATTCAAGGATTGGCGGTTCCTCCAGTGATGATTTTTGTTCAACACTCATAACTTCCATCGACGAAAGAAATGGTGGAATGAGAGTATCATTACCAATAATCACCTCATCTTCATTGTCGATTTCATTCAAAATAAAATCGCCTCCTTCGAATGGAGTGAGATTTGGTGTAGAATTAGCAAGAATCAGATCGGTAATAGTGGGATTACCACTTGACGAACTATCAGAAAAACCTAACACTTCTTATGAAAACTCATCGCAAACTACATCGTCTAAGTCAATATGGTTGATGGTAGCGATTGCATAAACATGAGAAGGTGTAGAGTTTTGAGTAGCGTTTATAACAAGTTCCTCTTCGTTGAATCTCAAAGTGATTGTTCTTGCATGAACATCGATAAGCGATCTCGAGGTGTCTAAAAATGGACCACCTAAAATTAGAGGAACTTGAGGATCCGCGGGGATGTCCGATACGATAAAATCAACGGGATATTAGAACTTCCCCACTTTCATGAAAACATCTTCGGCTACTCCACATGCGAGAATCGTAGAATGATCATCCATCTCGATAGACATGTTTGATGGAGTAAGAGCCGGAAGCGATAGCGATTTCCAAATGGAAAAAGGCATCAAATTAATGCTCGCACCAACATCGGCCAATGTGAGGCATTCTTTCATATCTTGTATATCACAAGGAATGAGTGTAACACCCCATTTTGGTAAATGGAATGTCACGCGTAATTATGGCGTGTCATCAAAGAATACAAGGATAAATGTCTTAAACATTACATGACCATAAAGGAAATACCAGAAACAAACATCGGTACCCCAAACTATAAGCTCATCACACACAAACTTAAGTACTGTATAGGAAAAGGACTAAACAATGTCCATGGAAACAAGTAGCAAAATGTATGATGATAAGCATAAAGTAATGAAGACTAGAAAGCTTCCAATCCATATGCACGTACGCTTAGAGTCTACGAGCGTCCTTGAGTACCTGCCGTTTTGGGAACATGAAAGGAAAATGGCTGATCATAACGCTCAGTGCACGGATATACAAGCATAGAATAAATAACATAAGCATATACAACATATAGCAGCGGAATTGATTATGTCCTGGAAAACCTGGTATAACTTAGTAAAACTGGTTTTATAGTTTGAAAAGCCTTATGTTTATCTTATGAAAAATGTTTAACATGTTAACCATTAAGCCAATATAGGTCATGAAATATCAACGTGCGTGAATACTTGGAGGGGTGTTGGTCCCTTGTAATTCGATATTACTTATTATCTTAAGTAATAACTATTACTTCGACTCAAGTGTGTTGTTTTAACATTAGATAAGAACTATGAAAGATTAAAACAACAATACATATATACTTTTCAACGTATAGACTTTTATTCGAATCAAATAAAGAATCTATAACCCACTTTGTTTGCGGAATAACAAAGTGGTTGAATGACAATGGGGTTTGATCTCATCTACTTAAACGTCTAACCAAAGTTAAAGTATAAGCTCCAATCTAAACGTTCATATGCATCTTTGGCTATATGGTTTAGTTGGTATCAAGAGAGAAAGGTTTTCCAGAGTTTAAGCTCTTGTATTGGTTACCTTCCTCTCAAAATGTACACTCCTTTATATAGGTAGTGTAAATTAGGGTTTGCATTTTGCATGTACCAATGCTTGAGTTTATCCAGTGGGTGGTTGATGCCCATTCTGGATAAACAGTACAAAGTACATAATAAACTATTCTAGAAAAGATAAAGGTTGTACTTATATCTAAGTATACAAGCAACCTACTTTGACATAAAGTAATCTTTTCCCGCCTAATGCAAACCATCAGAATACTGAAGAGTCTTCAGTATCCTAGAGGAGATCGACATCATTCAGTTTGGTATTGTCAAGCCAAACTGAACTGAACCGAAGACTCCTTTGTCTTCTAAGTTCACTGGAAGGGGAGTGTTGAACTTTCTTCAGCTTTAAAGACATCAGTAGGAACTTTGTTCCTCTGGTCATCCATCAGCAGACTGGCCTTACTGCTGAGCATGAAACACTTAGGGGGATTTTATATTCAAATCTTAGAGTTGCTTTAGGGTCAGCAAATACTGACCCACCAATCTCCCCTTATTTGGATATACAAATAGCCTAAGTCTAATGTCAGTAGTAAGTGAGCATAACAACTTCTTCTTACTTGCACTGAACAATTAATAACTTATAATCATCAGATAATCATTTATTCAATAACATTACAAATTACAACAAAATTAATACAAATGACTATTCAGTTTTCCTTTGGCCTAAGTTCTTCAATGACAGGGGTCTGAACTGATGGATCAGAGTTTTTGATGTCCAGTATTGATAGTAAGCACATGCTGAATGTTTTTGCAGCTTCAGTGAGTCTTGGACCACCATGGTGAGCAAAGAAGATCTTCTGAATGTTTCAAAGAAATTCATTGTTTAGATCATCAAGATCACTAATACCCACAAAGTCTTGTCTTTCATGATGGTTGAACATAATCATTCCCAATTCTGGTTCTTCTAACACATGTCCAAGGAGATGATTTTCAAACTGAACAAGATCTTTGTATTTCTTGGTGGTGACAAAGATGTCACCACACCAGGTTGAACCAGATTGGCTCTCTTGTTCAGTTCCAAAATTAGATCTTGATCCTCCAGTGAGATTTGGTTGCTGATGTTCAGATGCTGACCAAGCCTTTCATGATTTCTCACAAAGTGTTCAATTCTTGTGCGAACTTCTACCCATCTTCTGGATGTTTTCTTTTCAATGATTCTGCTCATCTCTAGCCATTTAGTATAGGAGAGCTCCTTCTCTTAGAAGTCATCTATGATCTCATCAGCCCTATCAACCCTATAGAACTTTAGATTGATATCTCCCTCGTAAGTCATCATGTCAACATTTGTGATTTCTGAGAGACATCTTCTGTTCAACCTTGCTATATAGAATTTTTCGTATAACAACTTTTTCTTGAAGAGGCCTTCAACTTCAAATTTTCCAATTCTTTCATATACGCTCATATTCAGATCTCTAAGATTCTCTTCATTTTGAAGCTTGTGAATTTTATCAAGTTCTTCTTGAGTGACCAGCCCATACTTGATAATTCTTTCATCTAAAGTGAATTCACCTTTGCTTTTGGGTTTGATGGGAGGTGACCCATTTTCAGATGATTCAGTGCTGGTGGTAAGGCCATCAATATGAGTGCCCTTTGCTGAAGACTCCCCCTTAGTCTTAGCTGGACTGTCTTCACTGAACGGACATACATAAACAAAAGGTTGTTTTTGGGCCTTCTTCTATGCATGTTTCTTGAAGATCTGCTGAATAGTTACTTTCTCCCCCTCAGCAGAAGATTGCCTTGCAACTTCTGATGAACCCCCAACATGTAAGCATGTACATAGAGAGTCTAAGGTGGATGATACCTTGGCCAACATTGCTGGAACATTAGCAAGAGCATTTAGTTTCTGATGAACTTCATCAGATAAGTTTAGTTTTTGTTGTTCCACCAAGCTCACCCTATCCTTGATCTTGGATACTGAATCACATAGCTCATTAAGCTTAGTAGGAATAGACTTGAATTCAATAGGGAGCTCAAAGGATACAATATTAATGGAATTCATGTGAGAGATGATATCTTGCTTGATAGAAGTGGTAGTGGCCACATCCTTCACCAATGCCTTCAATGCAATATGAATTGCATCGCTGATCTATTCAGCAGTGGGAGGAACTGGCCTTGCTTTAAGAGTAACAAGTTCAGCATCAGCAAGAGCCTTTTCCTCCTTGAGCTTGGTCACCTGTGATTGTAGAACCAACACCTAATTTGTCATTTCATTTACCTTAACGGTTCTGGGGGATGGAGGCTTGGGAGTTTGATCAGAAAGGTCATCTTCAGATTCACTATCATCTAGGTTAACTGGAGCTCTTTCACTTAGTCCCAACTCTTTTTCCAATTCATCAATAGACATGCTGAAAATAAATGTAGGCAAGTGTCCCCCTTGGCGCCAGTGGAGAGAGGCACTTCCTTCATTGTCTACTGATCGCCACCTTCAGCGTGCTGGTCAGTTTCAAGTCCTTCACCACCAGGGTTGGTTTTACCTGATGGATCCTGAGAAGGAGCCCATGATGAGTTAAGATCAATGATAATGTTTTTGGTTCCTTCAGTAGAACCCTGTTGTGGGGGAACTACATCATTAGAAACAGATAGGCCAGGGTCAGCATCAGCTGTTGGATTTACTGACACATCATTCCCTGATGCAGACTCAGAGTGACAAATGATAGAGATTGGTAATGAAATTTGAGATGCATTTAGATTTAAATTGCTTACCGATGCTGACTCCACTCTATCGAGTTGAGGGTGCGCTCTATCTTCACCCTTCTCTCCTAAAGAGCTTGAGAGATGGGTTGCCTTCAGGGCCTCTTGATGCATGCCACCTTCAGCAGAGACTGATGGTGGCGGCTGGCTTGGGTTCTGGTCCTTGGCCGAGGACTTTGTTGATCCCAAACTTAGATAGATTTAGCTTTATGTATACGAGATTAGATCAAGTAATACACTTAGAGAAACCTTTGTATATGCTTATAATAATCTAAGTGTTATGCGGAATTTAACACTTAAACAAGAACACACAATGATATAAACAACCTTTCACTTTGATTAATGATATCAAACTTGCTTACAATGAAAGTAGTTTACGAATGAAAACTTATATGAAACATTAACCTAAAGGTCTTCTTTTATAGACATAAGAAGCCTTGTACAATAATCTACGTATCAACTATTCTAGGTAAAGATAAATATAGAAAATACATTGTTGTTCCTATCTTTACTAGAAGTAATCTAGAATACAATAAACGCGTAGAGTATATCTTTCCATCAGTGCTTGTCTTCAATGTGTCAACGCTTGACTTTATCTTGTCAACGCTTGAGCTGTCAGCGCTTGTTTTGCTCTTGTCAACACTTGTTTTACTCTTGCCAGCGCTCAAGTGATCTGGCCTTAATTTATTCCCAACAATCCTCCCCTAAACTTGATATCCACTCTTATGATCAAGTTTCTGAATAAGCATTAAGGACTAGGAGGAATCTTACAAACCTTCATATATTGGTAATGAATAAATCTGATCAAATCTTTTGCCACGTCACTTGAATAATCAATCTCCAGCTGAGTGTCCTTCATCTTCTCCAAAATAGCCTTGGATATGAAATACTGACCATCCACAAGTAGATACTCAGCAAACTTTGTAGAACTCAAATGGTAAACACCAGCAGCTGAATATAATCTCCATTGAAGATCACTGAGGTCATCTTCAAGATCCTTCCAAATAGCAGGATCCTCATCTTTTGGTCCACACATTCTTTTGAATGTGGACCACAGTTTTATTCCATTAGCTGAAGTTGGTGCTTCAGCCTCATACTTGGTCTCTAGCAACCTCCATAGATCAACCAAGTCTTCTCTTTCACAACTTGCAAACAAATATATGAGAGTGGTAAAAGTATGTACCTCTTTACCATATCTTCCAATCTTCCAAAACCCACATTCATCTTCTTCATAGCTCACAATTGGGTTTCTGGAATCTAATGGTAACACTTGAACCATATCTGAAGCTTCTAATGGTGAGAGCTTGAGGCTCTTTCTTATGACAGCTTCACTTCGATATAGTGGATCCATATCTTTGGGAAACTCAAGAGAAATTCCCTTTTTCACTGGTCTGGGAACTGATACATGGATTTGCAATGGGGTTCAAAATATAATTCTCGGAATCCTCTCGAATTGATCTCAGTTAAAAGTGGAATGATTTGTTCTTGGTGACAAAAAGTGGATTTGGTTTTCTATTCTAAATAAATAAAGTAAATAAAGATTAAAGTCAGAAACAGTAAATCACTAAAAATAGAACATCAATTTAAATTAAACAATTAAATGATAAAGCTGTAAAAGATCCTTACTGAAAATATGGTCTATTCGGAATGTATGTCTAAACGGAATAAAGTGCTATTCGGAAAGTCAAACAAGCCTATGCGGAAAAATGTCCCTATTCGGAAAACATCTCTATTCGGAAAATAATGTCTATTCGGAAAGAGAATGCTATGCGGAATAATTGCCTTATGCGGAAAACAAGATCTATTCGGAATAATGCTCTTATGCGGAAAAATTATCTTATGCGGAAAAAGAATGCTATTCGGAAAAGTTGAGCTATGCGGAACATGTGGCTTATGCGGAAAATTAGGCTATTCGGAAAAACTGGTTTATTCGGAATATATGAGATATTCCGAATAAGGAAAAAAATAAACTTGGCTTATGCGGAAAGTAAATACTGTTCGGAATATTCAAAATATTCCGAGTAAGGGAGATGGGAAACTCACCTATTCGGAATATTGGCTTTGTTCGAAAGTTCTGGGAATCAAGAACAGTAACAGTAACAGCAAAACAGGGGGTCACGGTTTTAAATTCAAATCGACTCCAATACTCAAAAAGGTTTTACCAAACTAACCAATAAACAATAACATACCATAAGAAACAAATCCCACCAATAAAAACACTAAATCAACAACTTTTTAAAATCAAACTTGAATCAAAATAAAAAAACTTAAGAACTTGCACTAGAAGATGATGAAGATCAAGATGAATGAAAAGATGGAATAGATTGATTAATGTAAAAATAACACGAGTAATGATTAAGAGTTACAAGATTGAAAGAAAAAGATGAAAATCACCAAACACCCTAATGGTGTTTGTGATGAACCGATCCTAAGAACCTGGGAAAAAGAAAAATGAAGCTAACTCCCTAATTGTGTGAAGGAGGAATCTATTTATACTCCTAGTGGTTGGTTGGTGAGTGGGCTTTCTCCCTTTCTTCTTGTCTTCTCGTCTTTTCAGAAAAGTTGACGTTATCGATTCTGATTCGGGATTTGTCGTGGATTAAATTCAACTCGTCTTTTAATTTCTTCGTTAAATAGACTTGAGTTTCTTCGACTTATGTAAATCTTCCGTCTTTGGTCCTTTTCTTCGATAAATCTTTGAATAGGACCAGTGACTTCAAATCTTTTGCATCTCTTGGACAATAGACTTCGTCTTGAGCCTTTTTCCTTGATAAAACCCGTGCAATCCCATGTTTTCTTTAATATTCATCCGGTTAGCTCTGAAAACACAATAAACACAAAAACCACGCATAATTCCAAACAAATGATATTACATACGTGTTTTGGTCTTGTTTTAGCCAGAATTAAGTGGTAAAAGGATGGGTGTTTACACACCTATCAAATCCCCTACACTTAACCATTGCCATGCCCTCATGCAATGCTTAGTGGTAAAGCAAATTTACACTTTTCTCATAATTAATCAACCTTGGCCTTATTCAAATACTACTAAATAAAAATCAAAATTCTAAGAGAAATTAAAACTTTAAGATAAACAAAAGGATGGAAATAACTTGTAAAGAAATCAAGGACTTACATTAGGGCTTTGGTGTTGCGAAGATTTATCACCCTCAAGTTTCACGTTCCCCAAACTAAGCTTAAAAACGAGATCATTGTTATTATAAGATAGCAATTCAAACACTTACACACATGGCTTAATTAAATGCTTAAACTCCCTTATTCCTAGGTGTATCTCTTATATTTTATTTTGTCTTAGAATGATCATGAAGATGCATTTTTGGACTTATTTTGATAGTTTATTTAGGCTGAAAGCAAAGTAGGACGATTTGATCAATAGTTAGCTAAAGGACAAAATCTCTTAAAACTGCTTCTCGGGATATCAAAAAGTTCATATCTTGGCATAACTTGGTTCACGATTTGAGACCTTTCTTGGGCCGATATTTGGCATGTACTTCATACTTCATATCTTCGAGAGACGTTCTTGAGATAATGGTCTTCTCATCATAATAGAGTTTCTTCTCTTGGAGACTTTTGAGGAGTACTCCAACTTTGTTGACCACGACTTCATGATTATTTCTTCAATCTCTAATTGGGATTTTGAGATACAACGATCCGCCTCCTTTTCGGATTTGGATCTATTTATCCTCATACCTTGTTAGGGTCTTTTCGGATAGACTTCTCCATGATCTTTATGGGAGTTGATTGCTTTTCGTCGTGAGTCTTGATCCTTCATATTGATTTTAGGAATAATGCTTTTCACATCACTTTGGATCTTCAGCAATAAAATTGAATCCTCATGCCTTGTTAGGGCCTTTTCGGACTCGCCAATCTTCGCGCCCCGCTTCATAAGTTATGCCTTGGCTATGAACTCTCGTCATTACCGAGCAACTTTTAAACGATCTTGGGCTAGAAGCTAAGTAACTTTTCAAATCGTACGACCTTACTTATTGCAGATAAATTATTAGCAAGTGATGGGAGAATAGGCAAATAATTACACCAAGTGAGCTTGCGCAGGAATTCCGACTTATAATTGACTCTATCATTTCTCGTCCTCCACAATTTAAAATCTCAAGTAATGAGACTCGTGGACACTTAGCCTAATAAACCGATTAAGGTCTACATGGTTAAGGATACTAGCTAGAATAAACTTAGATAAGTCTATTCGGGTTGAGTCAAAATAAACGCAACGGGCCTAATAGATCTAAGATTTCAAAACTAGCTACACCACTTTATTAATATTTTTGACTTTATTGCGGGATATATACATATGAAAGCAACGGTAAAAATTTAAAAATTACGACTAAATGGCCAAAGTTAATAAAAAAAATTTGAAAAATGTTGAAAAATAGGATTTTCCGGTTAAATGAAGGCATTTTCATGGAAAAGTCCGCTTAAAACTTCGATAGAAGTCCCCCCTACACTTAAGATAAACATTGTCCTCAATGTTTAAGCATGTGGGAAAAGTCTCCCCTACACTTATGACATTGTGCACGTTGGTTAACTCGAGTTAAGGAAGAGACGACTAACTTGATCAATTTCAAATGTGGGTATGAAGAAAATTGAATCACGATAGTTGAGAGATAGAACCAGATTTCGGATAACACGGGAGCACGGTTCTTCAAAGATTCCAAGAGTGCACTTATCCCTATAATCACATCACCACACAAACACAAACGACCAAAATAGGTCCTCCCCTACACTTAGGGGGTTAAAGGGATAGATACTCGGGCTGCCTCCCGAGGAGCGATTGTTTTTGATAACCGAGTCACGAGCCTGACTCGACCCAAATTCAGTTCATGGGGAACGTGGTGATGGATGGAATCACCTCCTGAGAGGTGTCCTCACCAAAGTACAACTTCACTCGTTGGCCATTCACCTTAAAATGAGGTCCATTAGGTTGAGCGAGCTCGAGTGTACCATATGGAAAAATTTGGGCAATGGTGAATGGGCCGGACCAACGAGATTTCAGCTTGCCCGAAAAGATTTTCAACCGAGAGTTAAAAAGTAAGACTTTGTCTCCAACATGGAACTCTCGGTTTTTGATCTTGGAGTCGTGAATGAGCTTAGTCCTTTCCTTATAGATTAAAGAGTTTTCATAAGCCTCATTCCGAAGTTCATTCAGCTCATTGAGTTGGATCTTGCGTAGGTCACCGGCTTTGTTAATATCAAAATTAGCCCACTTCAAGGCCCAATAAGCCTTGTGCTCCAACGCAATGGGGAGGTGGCATGCTTTCCCGTACACAAGACGATAAGGCGTACAGCCGATCGGGGTCTTGTAAGCAGTACGAAAAGCCCACAAAGCATCATCAAGTTTATCAGCCCATGCGGCACGATGCTCTCCCACGGTTCTTTCCAGAATTCGCTTCAGTCCTCGGTTGGATATTTCATCCTGGCCATTAGTTTGTGGGTGGTAGGCTGTGGAAAGACGATGATTTACACCATACTTATCCATGACTCTAGCAAATTGGTCATTGCAGAAATGAGTCCCACGATCACTAATAATGGCACGACGCACACCGAATCTAGCGAAAAGAGCTTTCAAAAAGTTACAAACCACCCTTGCGTCATTAGTGGGTAAAGCTTTGGCTTCAACCCATTTGGAGACGTAGTCAACGGCTACAAGGATGTATTTGTTTCCTTTAGACGAAGGGAATGGTCCCATAAAGTCGATACCCCAAACATCAAAAATTTTACACTCTTGAATGAAATTCTGAGGCATCTCGTCTTTATGTGTGATTTTGCCTTGCTTTTGGCAAACATCACATCGTTTAACCATATCGTGAGCGTCACGGTATATGGAGGGCCAATAAAATCCGGAATCAAACACTTTTTTAGCGGTGTAGTTGGGACCAAAGTGACCACCGGTGGGTCCTTTGTGGCAAGCATTAAGGATTTCAGACGCTGCCGGTCCATCAACACATCGGCGAATAATCAGGTCGGCACATTGTTTGAATAAGTAAGGGTCGTCCCAAAAGTAAGTCTTGATGTCGGTGAAGAACTTCTTCTTTTGCTGGGACGTCAACCCTTCCTTGAGAATTCCACCCGCCAAGTAGTTTGCAAAGTCCGCAAACCACGGGGTTTCATTCGGCTTCGAGTTTATAGACATTAAGGTCTCCAAGGGAAAAGAATCATTGATTTCTTTGGTCGGATGATCCCCTTGGTATGGATCCTCAAGTCTGCTAAGATGGTCCGCGGCTAGGTTTTCAGCTCCTTTTTTATCGCGAATTTCGATTTTAAATTCCTGGAGCAGCAAAACCCAGCGAAGAAGTCTTGGTTTGGAATCTTGCTTTGTCAACAAGTACTTCAGCGCGTAATGATCGGTGTACACAATAGTGGTAGAAAGGACAAGATAGGTGCAGAAATTTTCTAAAGCATAGACAACAGCTAAAAGCTCTTTTTCGGTTGTCGTATAATGCAATTGTGCCCCCGTCATTGTCTTGCTAGCGTAATGGATCGGTTGGAAGTGTTTGTTCACTCTTTGTCCAAGAACCGCTCCAATAGCAAAATCGCTAGCATCGCACATCAACTCAAAGGGAAGCTCCCAATTAGGGGTAACCAAGACGGGTGCCTTAGTTAGCTTATCCTTAAGCGAGTTGAAGGCTTCAAGACACTCTTTGGAGAAGATAAAAGGAGTATCTTTTTCCAAGAGGTGGGTCATCGGGCGAGCGATTTGAGAAAAATCTTTGATGAATCGACGATAGAAGCCCGCATGACCTAGAAAACTTCTCACACCCTTCACGGTTGAAGGTGGAGGCAACTTTGCGATAACATCGACTTTAACACGGTCTACTTCAAGACCGGCTTTCGAGATCTTATGTCCAAGCACGATGCCTTATTTTACCATAAAATGGCATTTTTCCCAATTCAGAACAAGGCGAGTGTCTTCGCACCGCTTTAGCATACGTTCTAAATTGGCAAGGCAAGCAGAGAAGGAATCCCCGAAGACCGAGAAATCATCCATGAAGACTTCCATGGTTTGTTCAACCATGTCATGGAAGATAGCTAACATACACCTTTGGAAAGTCCCGGGCGCATTACATAAGCCAAAAGGCATTCTTTTGTAAGCGAAAGTGCCATAGGGACAAGTGAATGTAGTCTTCTCTGGATCTTGGGGATCGATGGGTATTTGAAAATAACCCGAGAAACCATCAAGAAAGCAGTAATATTCATTTCCTGCTAAGGGTTCAAGCATTTGGTCCATAAAAGGTAGAAGGAAATGATCCTTTCTCGTGGCATCATTGAGTTTGCGGTAGTCTTTACAAACTCTCCACCCAGTAACGAGACGAGTGGGAATCAACTCGTTGTGTTCATTGGGAACAACGGTTATACCGCCCTTCTTGGGCACACAGTGGATTGGACTAACCCATGGTGAATCCGAAATAGGGTAAATCATACCCGCATCAAGAAGTTTGAGAACCTCTGTTTTGATGACTTCATGGATTTTTGGATTCACCCTTCGTTGGCTTTGAATTGTGGGCTTAAAGTCGTCCTCCATGAGAATTTTGTTTATGCAGAAGTGAGGATCAATTCCACGAATATCCGAAATCTTCCAAGCAATAGCTTTCTTATGATCTTTCAACACGGCGACAAGGCGAGCTTTCTCTTCATCCTTCAAATCCTTAGCAATGATGACTGGCGACTTCTTCTCTTCTTCGAGGAATACATACTCAAGATGGGGCGGCAACTCCTTAAGTTCCAAATCCGGAGGATTTTCGACGGGAGGCGTATTCGAAGTCGGAGTATCGATGGCAATAACAGTGGGAGATGGAGGGGAAGGATTGTCTTCTCTGAGGAGGTTTGCAATGAAACTAAGATCGTCATCCCAATTGGCAGTAGAATCGTCATTGTCTTGCTTCACATCTTCCAAGGTGGCTTCCAAATCTTTTCAAAGGAAATCACTTTCTCCAAATAGAGATAGTGATGAGTCGATAGAGGAAACGGTCTCAACATTGGGAAGAGAGGTAGGAATATTTTTACAAGCATCCTTGAAGTGTTCTTCACAAGCCTCATCAAGAACGTCAATACAATTAACACTCTCGTAAGAATAAGGTTTTTTAGAAAGCTTTCCCATGTTGAAGACTACTTTATCGTCACCCACTCTCATGATTAGCTCACCGGCTTCAACATCAATGAGAGTGCGACCAGTCCTCAAGAATGGACGACCAACAATGAGTGGCACACGGGGGTCCATCTCGTAGTAGACGACAACAAAATCAGCAGGGAAGGTGAATTTGTCGACTCCTACAATGACGTCTTCGGCTATCCCCACTGGATAAGCAACCGTACGGTTGGCCAATTCCAAAGTCATTTTCGTGGGGAATAGCTCTGGGAGAGATAATTGCTTCCAAACACTTAGAGGGATGAGATTAATACTGGCACCTAGATCGGCTAGGGCCATGCAATTCTCTACTCCCGGGAAATTGCAAGGGATAAGAAAACGACCCGGATCACCAAGCTTGGTTGGCAATTTCCTTAAGAGCACTGCAGAGCAGTTCTCATTAAGTTGGGTGTTGGCAATATCGAGGAGCTTTTCCTTGTCGCTCAGAAGATCTTTAAACATTTTGGCATATTTGGGCATGTGAGCGAGAGCCTCAGCGAAGGAGATATTGAAATTCAGTTGTTTGAACATTTTAAGGAAATTCGAAACCTGAATATCATCCTTGCTCTTTTGCTTCTCTTTCCTCAACCTAGATGGATAAGGTATATTGGAAGAAGAGGAAGGCTTTGGCATAATAGGATCACTCACAACCACGGGTGGAGGAGGGGTAGAAGGAAGAGGTGGAGAAATTAGGGAAGGAGAAGGATGAGGAATAGGAGCAGGCGACTCGTTCTCCTTAGTCACAACCACCGGTGGAGGTATAGGAAACTCGGGTTCCTTGGTACCTTTCCCACTTCGAGTGGTGATTGCTTTCATCTCCCCTCTTGGATTTGCAACGGTGTTACTCAGAAGAGTACCCGAAGAAGAGGGTTGACTACTTTGGAAGAAACTAGCCATCATGTTCCTCAGATCATTAGTTTGGCTATCCAACGTGTTTCGCATGTCTGCTCTCAAATCGTTTCCTTGCTTGACCAAATCTGCCTTCAAGTTGAGCACCTCTCTCTGAAGATTTCCCACTATCGCATCGTTAGTCCGCATATAAGTTTCCACTTCTTGGTGAAGAGCGGTGGGTTGGTTGGGAGGAGCATTGTATGCAGGTGGTTGGTAAGAAGGTTGTTGGTAGACTTGGTTGTTTCGTTGAGGTGGTTGTTGCTGCTTGTGAGGTGGGATGTATGGTTGTCGAGGTTGTTGTTGTTGTTGAGGAGGGCAGTTAAGGTTTTGTTGTTGGTTTGGGTTGGTTGGGGGAAAACCAGGTGGTGAAAGATAATTGTTGCTGCGGTAGCTAAGCAAGTTACGGTCACCTTGGGGTCTAGCTTGATAAGCAGGTTGTTGATAGGTGCCATATGCCGCATTTGCATTCTCAGCAGGGTATTCTTGGGTGGCAGTACAAGTAGTGTAAGAGTGAGGACCACCGCATATTTCACAAGGTTGGCTGACAGCGTTCACTTGAGCGTTTTTGGCGTTGTTGCTGACGGTGTGGGTGACAAGCGATTCAAGAAGCACAGTGATTTTGTCTAATCGCTTGTCGCTGTCACTAGTGCTAGCACTAGCGACATTGGTCCGAACACTCTTGGTTTGCACACGAGATTTATTCTCAATGATGTCCCAAGCAGCATTGGAAGTCTTAGCCAATAGATTACCCCCTGAGGCACTGTTCAGTGAATCTTGGTCACTCATGCTTAAACCATTGTAAAAAGTATTAATTTGATGTACTTTGGTAAAACCATGTTGTGGGCATTTTCTTAAAAGATCTTTAAAACGATCCCAAGATTTACTGAATGACTCATCGTACTTTTGTTCAAAATTTATAATCTCATTCCGCAAAGCGGTAGTACGAGAGGGTGGAAAAAAGTAGTTGATAAACTTTGTTTCCAAATGCGTCCACGAGAGAATACTCTGTGGCGGTTCCTTAGCAAGCCAATGCCGGGCTTGTCCCTCTAAAGAAAAGGGAAAAAGTTGTAACCTTATAACCTCTTGTGGAACACCATTGAACTTGACCGTGTTGGTGAGTTGTAGAAATCTCTTGATGTGGTCGTGTGGATCATCAATGGTGCGTCCCAAGAATGGTTGAGCGGAGACCATCTGGATAAAGCCTGACTTGAGCTCGAAATTGTTGGCGGCAATTGGTGGTATGACAATTGGATCCGTGTTGCCATCTACATGAGCTTGCAGCAGTTCAATCATCGGGCGATTATCCGGAAGGGGCTCATTGTTGTTGTTATTGTTCATGTTGTTGAAAGGCGGGTTGTTGTTGTTATTATTGTTGTTCGGAGGTGGTATGTTATTGTTGTTTTGTACACCAGCCATGTCTAAGTTATCGAGAGGCTCGGGCTCTTGATAAGACGTGGATCGAGTGCGCATACACCTGCAAAAGAACGAACAAAGAAAAGCAAAGCACAAATATTTTTGGTTTTAATGTTTTTTAATTTTTTGTATTTTTGAAAATTTTATATTTTTTAGGATTTTTTTTTTTTAATTTTTTTTTTTTTAATTTTTAATTTTTTTGAAAAGTTTTATGAAAAAGTAACGTTCACGGGGAACGGATCCCAAAATCCAAGTTCTCACAAAAAACTTTTGATCTTAACGAGAAGAGCCGGCAGCGGCGCCATTTGATACATGGATTTGCAATGGGGTTCAAAATATAATTCTCGGAATCCTCTCGAATTGATCTCAGTTAAAAGTGGAATGATTTGTTCTTGGTGACAAAAAGTGGATTTGGTTTTCTATTCTAAATAAATAAAGTAAATAAAGATTAAAGTCAGAAACAGTAAATCACTAAAAATAGAACATCAATTTAAATTAAACAATTAAATGATAAAGCTGTAAAAGATCCTTACTGAAAATATGGTCTATTCGGAATGTATGTCTAAACGGAATAAAGTGCTATTCGGAAAGTCAAACAAGCCTATGCGGAAAAATGTCCCTATTCGGAAAACATCTCTATTCGAAAAATAATGTCTATTCGGAAACAGAATGCTATGCGGAATAATTGCCTTATACGGAAAACAAGATCTATTCGGAATAATGCTCTTATGCAGAAAAATTATCTTATGCGGAAAAAGAATGCTATTCGGAAAAGTTGAGCTATGCGGAAAATGTGGCTTATGCGGAAAATTAGGCTATTCGGAAAAACTGGTTTATTCGGAATATATGAGATATTCCGAATAAGGAAAAAAATAAACCTTGGCTTATGCGGAAAGTAAATACTGTTCAGAATATTCAAAATATTCCGAGTAAGGGAGATGGGAAACTCACCTATTCGGAATATTGGCTTTGTTCGGAAAGTTCTGGTAATCAAGAGTAACAGTAACAGCAAAACAGGGGGTCACGGTTTTAAATTCAAATCGACTCCAATACTCAAAAAGGTTTTACCAAACTAACCAATAAACAATAACATACCATAAGAAACAAATCCCACCAATAAAAACACTAAATCAACAACTTTTTAAAATCAAACTTGAATCAAAATAAAAAAAACTTAAGAACTTGCACTAGAAGATGATGAAGATCAAGATGAATGAAAAGATGGAATAGATTGATTAATGTAAAAATAACACGAGTAATGATTAAGAGTTACAAGATTGAAAGAAAAAGATGAAAATCACCAAACACCCTAATGGTGTTTGTGATGAACCGATCCTAAGAACCTGGGAAAAAGAAAAATGAAGCTAACTCCCTAATTGTGTGAAGGAGGAATCTATTTATACTCCTAGTGGTTGGTTGGTGAGTGGGCTTTCTCCCTTTCTTCTTGTCTTCTCGTCTTTTCAGAAAAGTTGACGTTTTCGATTCTGATTCGGGATTTGTCGTCGATTAAATTCAACTCGTCTTTTAATTTCTTCGTTAAATAGACTTGAGTTTCTTCGACTTATGTAAATCTTCCGTCTTTGGTCCTTTTCTTCGATAAATCTTTGAATAGGACCAGTGACTTCAAATCTTTTGCATCTCTTGGACAATAGACTTCGTCTTGAGCCTTTTTCCTTGATAAAACCCGTGCAATCCCATGTTTTCTTTAATATTCATCCGGTTAGCTCTGAAAACACAATAAACACAAAAACCACGCATAATTCCAAACAAATGATATTAAATACGTGTTTTGGTCTTGTTTTAGCCAGAATTAAGTGGTAAAAGGATGGGTGTTTACACACCTATCAGGAACAAACATAGCTTTCTTGAGCTCCATTTCTTCTGCAAGTTCTTCCTTTCTTTCATCAGAAAGAAGTCTGAGAGTGTTTGCTTCCTGCACTCTCACCCAAATGGGATAAGCCTTGCATTCCAACTCATCAAATGTCAATGCCCTCAATTTTTGATAAGTCCATCCTACTCCATGACATCTGAGCAACATGCAGTATAGCTCCCTTCTATCCCTTTTCAACTCTGAGAGAATATTGCTTGCCTTGTGTTTCAAAATTACCTAGCAATCCTTCTGAACTCTGAGGAGAATCTCCAAACCCCATATTTGATCTGAAACAGTCAAGTGTGGATTCTCCATACATCTTTCTTCCCAAGCATTATACATTTGAACCACCTCTGGCATGTCAAAGTCAGCCTGCAATTTCAATTCTCTCAATTTCTCCTTGGCCAACTCTTCTCCATACTCAAGTCTTTCTAGTTCTATAATCATCACACTCGAGTCTGAGCTAGCTCCATCACTTCCTTCCTCTGAAGTAACAACAAATGGTGACTCTTTCACCTTCTTTATATCTTGTTCCATGATTTGTGTAGCCAATCTTCTATCAAACTCAACTTGAGCTGCATCCTTTGGAACAATCTCTTCTACCATAATTCCCTTACCCTTATCTGATGGTGCAATTTTTGGTAAGGTAGATGGTGATACCTATGAAGAAACCTCCTTGATGATGGATGATGACTGGGATACATCACCCTCATGTGCAGGTCTGCTAACGCCCAATTTTGTTCTATCAGCGCCCAAAATATTTCTGTCAGCGTCCAAATTCTCTTTGTCAACGCCCAAATTTCCTGTCTCAGCGCCTTTTGCAATCTCCTCCATTATGGGTGTAAATGATAAATTCAAGTTGGTAGGAGAAACTAAGGACGTATCAAACCCTGTTTGTTTCTTCAATGTTGTAAGGGCCTCCGCAACATCCAAAGATTGACCATCATGGCTGCCCTTATCACTCAGATTTATTGGATCTTCTTCCCCTTTGGAAGATTCCTCCATACCTCTCCTTGCACTTGCAGTTTCCAAAACAACAATCCTCTCCCTCAATTTCTTGATTTCAAGGCCTTGTGAGCTGACAACTTGTACTATGTCTGCATTTTGCTTTTGCAAGCTCATGCAGACTGCCGTCAATTCCATGAGAGTCATTGGTTCCAGTCTGCCCTCTTCTAAAATGGGGATTTGACCTCCCAAGTCATATTCATTGGGAATGGATGAGGACTTAATGATGGTGGGACTGCCTTGGCCAGCATCTAAGCCAGAACCAATAGTCCCAGCCTCATCCATGTCACCAGCCACACTTGTGGTGGTGGTTCTCTCTGCTACATGGCTAGGACCACCAGAGGAGAACACTCCAGTAGTCCTTTGGTGTTTCATCAACCTATATTCAGGGGGTGTGGAAGATGGTGTGGAAGAATGGGTTGATGTGGGTTGGTTAAGGGGTGTTTGGGTTTGTGAAGGTTGTGTGTCAACGTTGGAAATAGGCACATCAACGCCAACATTGAATGTGTCAGCGTTGAAGTGATCTTGGTCAATTTGCATATGTTCAGGTGAAGGTAATGGTTCAGGTATTGGGTCAATGTGTGGTTGGGGGTCTGGTTGGGGTTGAGCTGCTGCTATGACAGCAAGCATAGCTTGGGTTAAGGGTAGGTCACGATGGGGTGGTGAGTTCATCTTCATAAAAATAGCTTTCTTTTGCACAGGGATCTCATAAAAATCATTATGATCCCTTGTGCAGTATCCTTGAACATCAAAATCCATTTGCAAAAATCGGGGATAAGCTAAAGTCATTTTGTTCCTCTTATTTTACACATGCCCTCAAAAATCATTTTAGAATAATTAAATTTTTGCCCAGTTGCAATACACACAATAGCACTAGCAATAGATCTATTGATCTCATTGTGTGTAGTGCATTTGGGACTCAAACATTGAAGGAGGACATGTATGAGGTACTTCCAGGCTGGGGGAAATTCCTGCTTATGATACTTGTTTAGAGTACCTTCATCAGGAAAAGAATATCCCAAAGCCCTAAGTCCTTGTTCTATTTCATTTATGGGAAGGGTGGCTATACCATCAGCATCATCAAGATGCAAGGCTTGGCGTACCAAAGCCTCAATAACCACCCAAGGTCTCCCATGAACAATAGAAGTCAATGTAGTCACTCTATTAACTATTGAGGAACTAACAGTGTTCCAAAAATGTTTAATATGTGTGACTGGAATGAGTGGTGCATGAGAAAGAGCATACCTTAAGGGGGATGCGTTCAAATACGCCACCATTTGTGTGTATTTGGGAAACAGAGTATCATCAGCTTCAAGATATGCGATCATGTTGTGTTGAGTTCTGAACCACAATTCCAATTCTGATGGTTTAAACTTTGGTGCCATTGTTGAAAGCTGTTAAAATTGATTGATGAAGATGAAGTTGATAAGAGAAAATTGTGTTAGACAAGAAGTATAGATACCTTGTTTAAAAATAGGAGCCAAATTTATAGGAGAAGAAAATGCATGTGATTGGCCCAAAAATAGGCAAGTATTTTCAGAATGTAATCATGAAAATATTGAAAAATTATAAGTTTATCTCATGCATTAAATGAAAAGTAACAACTCCCAAAATTACGGCCTAAAAATATGTCAAAAAGTAACAACTGGGTAGGACACATTGAGTGTCAACGGTAAAAAATAACCTATCAACGCCCAACGGCTATAATCTTGTCAACGTTTGCCTATAGCCATGTCAGCGTCTAAATTGGTCACAACAACGCTTGGAAAATTCTTTTCAGCGTCCAAAAATAAAAATGTTTAAAAATGAAAAATGACCTTAACAAAGTAATTTATCCTAGAGAAAATAACCAAAAAGCTGATAATTATTAAAGGGCGGCAAGCACTGTCCAGTTATGCACACTTGCTTAAGCAAGATAGACATAACAGTCCTCTAGTGTCCCTTGTTAACCAAAACTCTTAACAACCAAGTTACCTTATAAAATTCCTTGTTACTCCCAGGTAAATACCATAACAAAATTATTCCCAAGTCTCCCAACAAACCACAACCAATTCTAGGCCAAAAATGTCTTGGCAGCATGCATAGTATATCAACTTTACATGCTACAGCGCCTTATGATTTAGTAAAACTAACTCATACTCACCTGTGGACACAATCTAGAATTGTGATAATAGTATCATATGGATACCCAAACATCCTAAAGGTTCCTCAAACCTCCCCTTAAACTATGATACATAAGTTTGCCAAAAATATGCATGAACATAAAAATTTATGTCAAGATAGGAATTTAAAATTCCAACCATCATCTATAAATAAAAACTTGTCCAAATGCTTCTCCATTGATCCATAAGCAACTCTGTATCCAATGGTATACTGCTAACACCATCTTCACATTTAGATTGAAAACCACAAAACTAACATTGTTGCTGACAACGCCCCGATAACAGATGACAGCGTTGAGGGAAGCTTTGTCAGCGTTAGCCAATTATATTGCTGACAATGTTACAAAAACACTTATCAGTGTTCAAGCAACCTTTGTCAGTGTTAGAAAAATTTAGTGGAAAATCTAAATCATCAATAAGACCAATAACAATGCATCATCCTGTACATACTTTTACAAAAAAGACTCCAAAACACATATTATGTGAGATTGACCATTCCAATACTTGTTACCAAGTATTTAAATCTCCTAGCATCAAAAGGTTTAGTTAGTAAATCTGACACATTTTCCTCAGTGTCAACCCTATCTGGTTGTATTAAACCTTTTTCAAAGCAATCTCTTATAAAACGGTGTCTAATTTCTATGTGTTTAGTTTTAGAATGATGTACAGGATTCTTAATGATGCATAAAGTGCTGTTATTGTCAACAAATATCTTGGCATGCATGAAATTATACCCATAGTCCAACAGCTGGTTCTGAATCCACAAGACTTGTCCACAACAAGCAGCTGCAGCCACATACTCAGCTTCAGTTGTAGAATTAGCCACCACTGTTTGTTTCTTGCATTGCCAATATATCAACCTGCTCCCAAGAAACTGACATCCACCAGTTGTGGATTTCCTATCAAATTTATCAGCTCCACAATCACTATCTGAATATGCAATCAGCTCCAATGGTGAATCCTTTGGGTACCACAAACCAAGACCATGATAGCATCTTAGGTACCTAAAGATCCTCTTCATAGCATAAAGGTTACATTCTTTGGGAGTCACTTGATGGCGTGCACAAGCACACACAGCAAACATGATGTCAGGTCTGGAGGCAGTAAGATACATCAAGGATCCAATCATGGATCTATAGTGCCTGACATCAACATCATTCCCATCTCCAATCTTTCCCCAAGGGTGTTCTCTATTCATAGGAGTAGTTGCCCTCTTTTGATGTGGAGAAAAGCCAAACTTCTACAAGATCTCAGCCACATATTTATCTTGGGAGATGAAGATACCATCTTCTTTCTGCTGAACTTGTAAACCAAGAAAGAAGTTCATCTCCCCCATAGCACTCATCTTGAATTTGTCTGTCATAAGCTTGGAGAAATCCTCACTCATCTTTGGATCAGTAGACCCAAAAATGATATCATCAACATAGACCTGGACAAGCAACACATCCTTGCCTTTCTTCTTTGTAAATAGTGTCTGATCTATGGTGCCCCTCTTGAATCCATTGTCCACCAAATAGGTAGACAAAGTACCATACCATGCTCTAGGGGTTTGATGAAGGCCATACATAGCCTTTTTGACTATATACACTTTATCTGGATTCTCTAGATCCTCAAAACCAGGAGGTTGCATCACATATACTTACTCAACAATAGTTCCATAGAGGAAGGCACTCTTGACATCTATTTGATAGACAGTGAAGCCCATGCAGGATGCATAGGCTAGAAAAATCCTTATAGCTTCAATCCTTGCAACTGGTGCAAAGACTTCCTCATAGTCTATCCCCTCCTCTTGTGTATATCCCTGAGCCACTAACCTTGCCTTGTTTCTGACCACAATGCCTCTTTCATCTCTCTTGTTACTTAGAACCCATCTTGTCCCTATAGGTCTGACATATCTGGGACAATCAACCAGCTCCCAAACATCCTGAATTACAAATTGGTGAAGCTCATCCTGCATTGCTTCCACCCAACTTGGTTCTTTGAGAGCATCAAATATTTTCATGGGTTCCTGTTGTGACAGAAAACAGGCAAACAAACATGCTTGCACAAGAGGGGTATCAACCTTCTTGTGTATATTGGCAATAAACCCACCAAGACCTTGATGAGCTCTTCTGGTCTGAACTGGAGTCATAATATCACCAATGATTTGAGAAGTGGGGTAATTCTTCATAGTGGAAGTGAGAACTCCTCCTTCAAAAAGTGTGGTGTCCTCAACCTCATTCTCCATGTTGCCAATATCTTCTTCATCAGACTCTCTTATATCAACATGAGGATGAACCTCTTCATATACATTAGAAGGTTCACCTTGTTCAAAAATGGAAGAGAAGAGATGTGCAGAAGTGTTGTCAACGCCTGAACCTTGTTTGTCAGCACTTGGGCTAACAACGCTTGAACTGTTGTTGTCAACGTCTAGACCATCAACGTCTGAATTGATCTTGTCAGCGCTAGATTTGCCTTTGTCAGCGCCTGAAGGACCATGCATGTTTGTATATGGTGGTACTTGGAAACCACCATTATCTTTTCCAGCAGCAGCAGCAGCAGCAAAAGCATCTGTCCAAATGGGAATTGTAACATATTCTTGTATAGGAGATGTCTTTTCTGCTTGTGATCCAACCTTTTCATGAACCTGTGTACCTGAAACATCAAAAACTTGTTCTTCCACAACATTTGAACCTACCTTCACAATGTCTGGATTAATGACAGGCATATAATTTAAAGTTCTAGACAAAGGTTCCAAGTCAAACAACCAATTAGGACCACTTTCAGGATCACTAGGTTTATTTTCTAAAAACCTAACATGTACTCTTTCAAGTATACGTTTTTTTTTCTTTAAGATAAACCCTATATCCCTTGCTCTGCACTGAATACCCCATGAAGTAGCCCTCGTCACCTTTTGCACTAAATTTCCCTAAGGCATCACTAGTATCTAAAACTACTACATGACAACCAAAAGGTCTGAGAAAACCAATATTAGGTTTTCTTCCCCAAAGTAACTCATAAGGTGTTTTGTTCTGAATTTTGTTAACTAATGCTCTATTTTGAACATAACAAGCTGTATTAACAGCCTCAGCCCAAAAGGCTATAGGAAAATGAGCATCAACCAACATTGTTCTGGCTGCTTCAATGAGGGTTGTATTTTTCCTCTCAGCAACCCCATTTTGCTGTGGGGTTCTATCAATACTAAATTGCCTAGTAATTCCTTTCCTGGCACAGAAATCATCTAGCTTCTTATTCTTAAATTCTCCACCATTATCACTCCTAAGCATTTTAACTTCATTGCCAGACCTCTTCTCAATCTGAGTGATAAAATCAATTAGAATATCAGCTGTGTCACTCTTCATAGCTAGAAAGTCTGTCTAAGTAAACCTAGAAAAGTCATATGTGATAACAAAGCAATATGACTTACCATTCAAACTTTCTATATTGGTTGGACCAAAGAGGTCCATGTGTAGCATATGAAGAGGTCTAGAACTAGTATGCACCTGTTTAGACTTGAATGATACCTTGTGCTGCTTGCCTTTAAGAAATGCAACACAAGAGTTGTCATTGTGGAAGGCCCTCTCAGGCAAACCATCAACTAAGCCAAGTCTCACAAGCCTATATATATTTTTAAAATTTTTGTGCCCTAGTCTCCTATGCCACAAATTACTCTCATCTACTGAGGCTTTAGCATAAAAACAAGACATATTATTATTCATTCTAATCCCATTTAGATTCACATTATATATGTCTTTATGCCTAGGTGTTCTATACTCAATATATTTCTCATCAGGGATCTTATAATCCTTGCTTAACACCAAACACTCAGTATCAGTAAACAGAACTTTATTCTTGTTATCACAAACTTGTGATACACTAAAAAGGTTGTAATCAAGTTCTTTTACCAAAAATACGTTTTCAAAACGCAAATTCTTGGTGAGAAGGGTTCCTTTGCCTGTGATAGTACCATATCCGCCTCCAAAGTAAACCTTATCACCATCTTTAATGGGAATGAAGTTCGTCAAATAGTCTTCCTTCCCTGTCATGTGCCTTGAGCATCCACTATCCCAATATCCATAATCAATGACCTGTTTTTGAATGCCCTGCACATAAAGAAAACGAATTAGTTTTCATTGGGAACCCAAGTCTTAAAAGACTTGGATTCATCTGGTTGTTCAATAAGAACAGACTTAGTTCTCACAACAACCCCATTCTCACCCTTCTTAGGATGAAATACCAAGTTAACCCCAATAGGTTTTGTAATGACCTTTGATATGTAATTAAATCTGTTGCAGGTCATTGAAATCCCATTTTCATTAGGGTTTTGATCTTTCTTCGGTCTCCATGTTAAGCTTGAAGAAGCTTTAGACCCCTTACCCTGTGGTTGCAAATATTTAGGTCTGGTCACGTTCCTGTCAGCGTTGGGATTGGTCTTGTCAATGCTGAGATTACACTTGTCAGAGTTGAATCTAGGGTTTGCTACAGAAACCCAATGCCTATTTGACCAGGTATTTGTATTTTGAAATGGTCTTTGTCCATGAATGTTAGACCCTCTAGTGAAGAATAGGGCAGGTCTAATCACTTGTGGACTTTGCTGCACACAAGGTTTGGGTCTGACAACGTTTGACTTCCTAACAACGTTGACTTTGTTCCTATCAGCGCTGAATTTGTTCCTGTCAGCGCTGGCTTTGGGAGCGTTGAGACACTTGTATGCCAAGTGTGAAAAGCTACCACAAGTTTAACAAGCTTTTCTAGACACAGCCTTAGGTCTAGAAGAGAAGAAGCTTGTTCCATTATTGCTAACTTAACTCTTGGGTGACCTAGTATCCCTATACATCTCTGCATATTTAATGCTAGGTTTTCTATCAGTGTTTGAGCCTATTTCAACAGCTTTACTAGTGATTGGGTTTGTAACCTTAATGGGAGTTGACTCATTGGGATTTTCACATAGCAAGCCACCCTTAACAAACAAAGTAGGGTTAGCTTTCTTCCATTCATTTAGGTCAGTCAACTTTTGTGGGTACTCTTCAACTGGAGTGACAATTCTTGGTGGAGGAATGAATTCCTCCTCTTGGATTTCTGGCAAACCAGTCCAAGATAGGTCCTTTTGCTGGACACCATAGAAGTCACCAGCTGGTGGGGGAACCAAAGAGTAATCATTCATCCCAATCCCAGTCATGTCCTTATGATCCCTTTGTTTACTCACACAGTCTCCTAGGGTTTGAGTGGCTCTATCAAATCTTTGAATTTTAAGGCCAACATTATCTTTATTCTTAATGGCCTCATCTAACTTAGCATGTAACTCACCATTAACCCTTTCCATGATGTTTCTAATATCCATACTAGCATTTAACTCATGTTTTAAGATATTTATTTTATCTTTTAAGTCAAATTCCATTTTCTTGTATTCAGAAACTGTTTTCTCAGTTTGAGTGAGAGCTACTTGGTAATTAGACAGTTTTCACTTTTCAGTACTCACATAACTTAATAATTTTAACACCTCTTTGTTAAGTTTCTCAGTGTTTAACCTACAACCTTTACTACAAAAAGCATCATTGTATACCTCATTATCAGATGAAGAGGAGGAGTGTGCCATGAGAGCATATTTAACATGCTCTTCATCTTCAACCTCAGCAACCAAAGCTTTATCCACTTCAACATTCTTAGCCAGATAGCTCCAATCCCATCCCATACCATCAATTCCTTGAACTGCAACCATGGCTTTGGAATCCTGAGCTTTAACAACCTGACTTGAGGGTTTACCAGCATCAGATCTTCTAGGAGATCTACATTCCCTCATGAAGTGCCCCATACGATGACAGTTGTAGCATTCAACTTTGGATTTATCAAATCCAGCTGTGTCTTTTGCATTGAAGGTCATCTTCTTCTTAAACCTTATGTTCCACCTATTTGCTCATATACTAGCAAGAGCCATGTTCCACTTAATGTTCATCTCTTCCAAGTGCTCATCACTTATCTGCTCAAGGTCCTCATATGTAATCACTGAACCATTGGGCAAAGAAGCAATATAAGCACATACAGTATCCAAATCTAAACCAGCAGGTTTAACTCTTGGGGAGTCACTCTTGAATGTGTCAGCGTCTGAAAAGGAGACGTTGATAGGACTTGTTCCAGCGCTGACATATGATGATCCAGTAACTGGATGCATGTAAGAGTCCTTCTGATTGAATTGACCTTTACTATGAGAGAAGAAGGCCATGTTACTGGTGGTAGACTTGATTCCATGCTCTAAAAGAGTTTCATCTTCCAACAGCCTTAGTTTGTTGTAGATGTCATCAAACGTGGAACTTTTGTAGGTATTATTGGCAAGAATAGATCTTGCCTCAATCTTCCATGCCTCACCAAGACTTTTAAGAAAGGTAGCATTAATGTCAACATCACCAAGTTGTGTCCCCATGAAGGACAACTTGCTTGTAATGTCAAGCAATCTGCTTCACACACTACTCAGTTTCTCATTGGGTTGAGCCTTGAAGACACCATAATCATGCACGAGTTGCTTTTTCTTCTCTTCTTTAGTGTCTGCATTGCCACCATATGCAACTTCAAGAGCTTCCCAAAGGTTTTTAGCAGATTCATAGACTCTATATTTATGCTGGTTCTCTTGTCCCAAAGAGACTTTCAGAATATTTAGGGCTTTCATGTCGACCCTTTTCTTTGCTATGTCATCAGCAGTTTGACACCCCCAGATTAGTCAAAATGCAGCGGATATAGTATTTGGGTGTCACGTGGGTGGATCAATAGCAATAGTACATGGAGCATCAGATATAAGTTTATCAAACATTTATTACATGACCAAAAGTGTAAATCATTAATTTAAATAGTTCTGACGTAATAAAAAGATTGTTCATGAATCCCTTATAAAAATTCCCCATGCTTGCTAAGATGTTGTCTACTCAAATGTAACAGTCCATGCACATAGGGTCTACCTGCTTCAAACACTTGAGAAAAACATGCTTTGGAGAGTCAACAAAAAGTTGGTGAATTCATAGGTTTAGTTATATAGTTTGGATATAAATAGTCACTGTATCAGTAAAGCACCAAGCATTACTGAAAAAGGGTAATTATACTGTCTATTGCCCGAAACTGACACTTTAACATAGCTGGGCCCTCAACAAATAAGGACCATCGCCATTTCTGATTCAGGCACCCATCAATAGTAAATGCTGACATGGTAAACACCTGTTGTCCCGACCAGGGCACAGTGAGCATGACTCACCCAGGTGGGGATGGTCAATCCCAAATAGATCTATTTATAACATTCAGGTAATCCAACGATTTTAACAGTTTCAGCTCACGGGTCATGAGTGTCTCTACAATAGGCACATATAATTAAAGTTGGTACAGTTTAATTTATATCCATAAATTAGTTGCATGTTTTCTCCCCCAAGAGGATTTTTAAAAGTTTGTCAATATATGAAAGTGGGGCCATGAACTCACCTTATCAGTATGGTGATAGTCACAAAATCTGGAGTAGTGCTCAACACTCAGTCAACAACCTAGATAATTATACAGTCTCAGTAAAAGTATAATAGGTTGCACCAAAGTTACTGAAGTATTCGTATATGCTTCTACAAGTTTTAAGCATTTTAATTCAATATTCGTACTAGTTTAATCGTTCTTGATCACAATAATGTAATCGTCCCAAGGACGTAGTGAATTACATAAACAAGCTGATTATTCCGTATTGATTACTTGTTCGTACAGATAATGTTTTGAGTTGTGTCAAATATAATAATTTATATTTGGACGTAAAGGTTTTAAGTAGATAAAATCAACGTAATTGTATTTATATTTTAATTCGTCTCCGTATAACGAGTTTATATAAATCAAGTTTACCAACGATATTTACTATTTATTTCGTAGCCGTTTCCAAAGTTTTTATAATTTCTAGATCAAGTGACAAAAATAGATTTTGTATTTATAAATTTATTCAAGTCACACCTTTTATATATTTAATAAATATATATATATATATATTAAGTTTAGTTAAGTTTGGAAAAATGGCAAAACTAGTCCCTTTAGTCCCGAAATTAATATTTTCGTCCCATTTAATAATTAGGGCTCCAAATATGTTTGCAATATGTCAAGTCAAGTCCTCGTGGTTTTTAAATAGGGTTGCATATTCCCATATTTACAAAACAGCCCCCCTAGGGCTCGGTTTATGTTTCAAAAATGGCAAGATGGGTCCTTGTGGTTTTAAGAACTATAAAAGAGGCAAGATTAACATTTTAGGTTTTAATAAGTTTTCCCAAAGTGTCAATATAAGTCCCCCATGTCTCGGCTATGTTTCAAAAAGGTATGAGGGCTTGGAATTTGTTTGTCAAAAGCCATGTTTAGTCCTTGGGGTTTGAGTTATGGCTCGGCTTATACATGCCGCACCCCTCAACTATCTAGTTTGGCATTTTTGGTCCTTATACTTAACATATGCCACGAAAGTAGTATATAACTTTTACACTATGCCATATTCGGCTAGTATTTCCACTATATTATCAAATATGGCCCAAAAAGTCTCCATAATAATAGTTTAGTGCTTAGTGGGCCTAGTGGGCTAATAAACTTAACAACCTTTACTAATTAATCCATGACACTAAGTTTAGTATTACACAACATGGGCTTATATGTGTCTCGGCCCATATTTGATAAATAAGCCGATTGGTGGAGGGCTTATGGCTTATAGGGTAGCTTAACAATGGATTGGTTTAAGCTTATATTCCTAGGCTTATAACATCTAATCCTCCCATTAGATCACAAGTTATCTCAATGGAAAGAAACATGGTATTCCTTCCTTGGTTATGATTTTAAGCCGAAACAACTAGGGCTTCTAGTTAAACGTTAGGATGTTTCTTACGTGTGCATGCATTCTCATCTTGGTTATTATGGATTTACGTGAATGTCATGCATGAGAAACGAAAGAATGGAAAGGATGATGAGGGAAATAACAACTTACTTGTTTTAGATCTAGGATGAGTGAAGTGGTAGAAGTACAAGAACTAGAGATTGATTAGGAGTGAACCAAGTATAGTTTTTCCCTAGCGTATACCCACATGCCGCGGCCACCAAAGCTCTTCATCATGGATTCGACTAAATTGAATGCTATGAGGAGTAAATGTGTGATTTTGTTAATGATTGGGAGAGTAAACGAGGTGGGAGTAAATGATCTAGGCTTGATCTTTTTGTCTTCCCTTTTCTAGCCGAGAGTTTCAAAACAAGAGGATTGGGTGGTTGGTTTGTGTTAGTGGTATTGAGATATGTATAAGGAGTCCTAGTACATTCCCTTAAATGCAAGTGATGTACACTTGCCCCCTTGGTCCTCTTATTCGTCTAGTGAGGGGTAGTTTAGGAGACATTAAGGTACTATCCTTAATTATAATATCCTAGTACTAGATTTCTTGGAAAAGTGTGATGCAAGGGTTTGGTTGGAGCCCTCCTAACCATGTGTTTATTACACATGTGGGGGTTTTGAGTTTTCAAAATATCTAGCAACAAGAGTAAGTAAAAATCTTGTGAAATGTTGATAGTTAGGTAGGGTTTAAGGTGTAGTAAAGTTTTATCGAAGGCAATTTGCGGGTAAATGTCCAAACGTGTGATATGAAGTCTAAAAAGCAAACAACATAGCATGTTGCTATATATTCAAGTCTTGATATAATGTAAGGAGTATAAACTTTATCATAGTGATTTACGGATAAAATAACAAACTAGCGTGACTCAGTGAATGTTAACGAAGTTAGAGGTGATAAAAATTCCTATTTATATAATAAAGCATGGTTTGACAGAAAAATATGATCGAGAGTCTGAAACTTCATGAAATATATGAAGTGAGATTGCATTTATTCATGTTCACGTATACATAAGGTGACAAGGTCAAAGTGGTAAAAACCGAGGTTTTACAGCACATTCCCGTTATTTTAGCTTTGTCCACAAAGCTTAGATTAACGCCACTAGTTATGTGAACAACTGAGGATATTTAATCTTGAATGATTCTTCTCGTTCCCAAGTGAACTCAGGTCCTCGCGTTGAGTTCCATCGTACCTTGATCAACGGAATGCGACGAGTCTTCAACTTTTTCACTGATCTTTCCATTATTTCTACTGGTTCTTCAGTGAACTGGAGCTTGTCATCAAAGCGAACTCCCTCTAATGGCATAGCTAGGGGTTCATCAGCGTAGCACTTTTTCAGGTTAGATACATGAAAAGTGGGGTGCACTCGACTTAATTGTTGGGGTAACTCTAAGCAATATGCGACTTCTCCGACTCTGGCTATTACTTTGAAAGGGCCTACGTAACGAGGGTTCAGTTTTCCCTGTTTACCGAAACGTACAACTCCCTTCCATGGCGATACCTTGAGCATTACGCTGTCACCCACTTCATACTGCATAGGCTTTCGTCTATGATCTGCATAGTTCTTTTGTCGATCACGGGCAGCTTGGATTCTTTGCTTTTTCAGTGTTATCTTGTCAGTTGTTTCTTGGATCAGTTCAGGTCCGGTGAGTTGAAATTCACTGACTTCCGCCCAACACACTGGTGAGCGACATTTCCTACCATATAGAGCTTCGAAAGGGGCAGCTTTAATGCTAGAATGGTAACTATTGTTGTAGGAGAATTCCACAAACGGGATGTGATCGACCCAACTATTCCCAAAGTCAATCACACATGCTCGCAACATGTCTTCAAGGGTCTGAATTGTCCTTTCGCTTTGACCGTCAGTCTGTGGGTGGTATGCCGTGCTCATATCGAGGCGGGTTCCCAAAGCTCGTTGGAACACCTTCCAGAAGTTAGATGTGAACCTACCATCTCGGTCGCGGATTATTGAGACGGGTATTCCGTGTTTAGTCGCCACCTCTTTCAGATACGTCTTGGCTAACTTAGACAGGGAGTCATTCTCCTTGATGGGCAGGAAGTGAGCGGATTTGGTGAGTCGGTCAACGATCACCCAAATGGTGTCGTAACCGTGAGATGATCTTGGTAGCTTGGTGATGAAATCCATAGTGATATTCTCCCATTTCCACTTGGGTATCTCTGGTTGAACTAGTAATCCGGAGGGCCTTTGGTGTTCGGCATTGATGCGAGAACAGGTAAGACATTTCTGGACGTAGGTGGCGATGTTTGCCTTCATATTTGGCCACCAGTACAACTTCCTCACGTCCTGATACATCTTCTCCGACCCAGGGTGTATGGAATACTTGGATTTATGGGACTCGTGCATGATTACGTCCCTTAAACCTCCATAGCAAGGTAACCAACTCCTCCCATGCAAACACAGGGTTCCATCTGCTCTTGGTTCCAACTTCTCCTTGGTGAGGTCAGTCCTGAGCATACCCCCAACATCTTCATTTACGAGGTTTTCGGGCTTCTGAGCTTGTGTTTGTGCTTCAAGGATTTGTTTGGGTAAATCCAGGCTAATTGTTACGACCAGTGCCCGGACTCTCATAGGAGGATCGGTCTCCTTACGGCTTAGTACGTCTGCAACCACATTTGCTTTACCGAGATGGTATTTGATCTCGCAGTCGTAATCGCTTAGCAATTCAACCCAACGACGTTGTCTCATATTTAGCTCCTTCTGATCTAGTATGTGTTGTAAGCTCTTGTGGTCCGTATGCACCGTGCACTTGGTTCCGTACAGATAGTGTCTCTAGATTTTTAGCGCAAATTCTCCTCATGTTTCTTTAGCTGTCTGGAGGCGTACGCGATTACTTTCTTCCTCTGCATCAATACTGCACCCAAGCCCTTATGTGACGCATCACAATATACCACGAAGTCGTCGTTGGCTTCGGGTAAGGCCAGGATAGGTGCGCTACACAGCTTTTCCTTGATTAGTTGGAAAGCCAACTCTTCTTTCTCTCCCCAGTCAAATTTTATTCCCTTTTGTGTGAGTTTGGTCATTGGTTTTGCTATTTTGGAGAAACCCTCGATGAATCGACGGTAGTATCCAGAAAGGCCTAGGAATTGACGGATTTCTGTTGGTGATTTTGGGGATGCCCAATCTTTGACGGATTCGACCTTTGCTGGGTCTACGTGAATGTCGTCGCTATCAATAACATGACCGAGGAATTGGACCTTCGAGATCCAGAATTCACATTTGGAGAACTTGGCGTACAACTGTTCTTCCTTAAGTACCTTCAGAACTTGGGTAAGATGTTCCTCGTGTTCGTGTTCATTCTTGGAATAGATAAGTATATCGTCTATGAAGACTATCACAAATTTATCCAGGTATGGCCTACACACTCGATTCATCGGGTCCATAAAGATGGCAGGAGCATTGGTCAACCCAAAAGGCATGACCTGAAATTCGAAATGGCCGTAACGGGTCCTGAAAGCGGTTTTTGGGATATCCTCCTCCTTGACCCTTAGTTGATGGTACCCATATCGCAGATCTATCTTGGAATACACACTTGACCCTTGCAATTGGTCGAATAAGTCGTCAATACGGGGGAGTGGATAACGGTTCTTTACAGTCAACTTATTCAGTTCTCTGTAATCGATACACATTCGAAACGAACCATCTTTCTTTTTGACAAATAATACCGGAGCTCCCCATGGCGAGGAACTGGGTCGGATGAACCCTTTATCGGACAAATCTTGAAGTTGTTCTGCTAGTTCCTTCATTTCTGATGGTGCTAGTCGATAAGGAGCTTTTGCCACGGGTGCAGCTCATGGGATCAGGTCAATCTGAAATTCCACTTGCCGGGCTGGTGGTAGGCCTGGTAATTCTTCGGGGAAGACTTCGGGAAATTCCCGGACGATGGGCACGTCCTTTATTTGCTTCCTTTCGGTGTCATCTTCTTTATCTGCCTGGGAGATATGAGCCAAGAAGATGGGACATCCTCTTGATAGGTATCTCTGAATCTTGGTACAGGATATGACACTGAGCCTAGTGTCCGCAAGGTCAGTATTGCCATTACCTCGAACGATCAATGTCTCATTTCCCCATGGCAATCGGACTAGTTTCTCGTCGCATACGATCACTGCGTGGTACTTAGATAACCAATCCATGCCAATGATGATATCAAAACTGCCTAGATCCACTGGGATTAGGTTAATATTGAACGGGTGGTTGGAAAAGTTCAGTGTGCAACCCCTAACGATGGTATCGGCTTCTATGATCTTACCGTCTGCTAATTCCACTGAGAATCGGTGGTCTAATGCGGAAGGGACAACTTCTAATATTCTACTAAATTCAGTGGAAATAAAGCTCCTGTCGACCCAGTGTCAAATAGAATAGATGCGTAACGATTATTTAGTAAAACGTACCCGTAACTACGTTGGATTCTGGGTTGGGCTTTGCACTGCCCACCATGTAAACCCTGGATGTGGATCCTCCATTGCTTTTGTTCTGATGGGCTAATTTGGGGCAGCTTGATTTCACGTGACCGGGTGCTCCGCACTCATAGCACGTGACTCCTTTCCTTGGGCCACTGTTGCTTCCTCCTATAACACCACGGTTTCCTGGCTGTCTATTCCCAAATCCACGGCCATTGGTTCCACCTCGACTATTGTTCCTCGCAATATGGTTGGGCTGAACCTGGGTAGCAGCATTTACCTGGCAATCGCGAGCAGAATGGCCCACTGTTCCACATTTGTAACAAGTCTTGCATGGTTCACCCATCTGATGGTGAAAATGGCAAGTCGGGCACAGAGGTCTGGTGCCTTCATAAATCCTTGGGCCTGTGGGGGCGATTGCACTGTAAATCTGTCCGACGTTTTGCCTTTTTGGAGTTGGGTGATAGGGAGCACGGACATGGTCGTCCAACTTTCTCTTGTTCTCAGTGTTTCTCTCAGAGATAGTACGGTTCCTCTTATTGATCAATTCGGCGGCAAACTCCATGGCTTTCTCGATGGTGGTAGGCCGCGAGGCGAGAACGCTATCATGAATGGCGTCGGGGAGTCCTCCGACGTACTTTTCAATCTTCTCCTCCTTATCGGGAAACATCCTGGTACACATGAGAGTCAATTCTTGGAACCTCCGGTTGTATAACACGATGTCATTGTTCTTACACCTAAGATCCCATAGTTCGACTTCCAGCTTCTTCATTTCGCCCCGAGGACAGTACTTTTCCATCATTTTCTCCTTCAGACTTGTCCAGTTCAGAGTATAAGCAGCGTCATGTCCTAGAGTAATGGCCACAGAATTCCACCAAGTGAGGGCACTTTCAAGTAGCGTGCAGGTGGCGAACTTAACCTTGTTCTCATCGGCACAGTCGCTGATGCGGAATACGGTCTCTAGTCTTTCAAACCATTGCATCAACTCTACTACGCCTTCGTTACCCCGATAGTAAGACGGTTTGCATTTGAGAAAATCAGGGTAAGAACAACCCCTGGTGGTATTATTATTCCTTCGGTTGTTGGAATTCTCACTATCGTCCAAGTTTCGGCTAGCTGCCATAGCGGTGGCGATGCCTTGGTCAATCATTTCCCTAAGCTGGGCGGGGGTGACATTGTGAGTGGCATCGTCATTAGGAGGGTTGTCTGCAGGATTATCGGCCGGGTTAATGGCAGGATTAGCAGTAGGGTTTTGCCTAATGATTTCCATTTATCTGTAGTTTTATACCAAAAATGAAATTGTTAGCTTCAAAGTTCGTATGATCATATATTATTTTCATGAGCAAACCTGTATACAATAATTACAACAATTTGAATAACCTGTCACATTTTAGTAATACAACACATGATATAACAAAGAGAGTGGCATATGATATTTCTTGAGAGAAAGTACAAAAACATCAAGTACAACTGATCCAAGACAGAAGTATAGTACGTCTGTCTGGGGTAGTGGTACGCACAGTCTAAAGTGATATATATACAGGCACCTATCTATGAGAGTATAATACTGATAGGCTACAAAAGCTGCATAAAAATAAAAGTACATGAAATCCTATATCGTGATAGCTGGGATGCAACCCAAAGCTTATCACGATGTACATGAGATCTAGTACATCTAATCTATGATGGTCTAACGGATCCGATGGAGATGTCTGGTACAGCGGGTGCTGGTGGAGCTGCTGGTGCGGGCATAGCGTCCTAGAGAGCGATCATAGCAAGCCTCGTCTTCTTGACGTGGCGAAGAGTCTTGACTAACTGGACCCTGAGGGTGTCTAAAGCTCCCCTGAGGTGAGCTGTCTCTGCCGTGACCCCATCGTGACGAACAATCGCCAGGTCAAAGAACATAGAGAGGGACTGCTCCTGAGATGTGAGGGCGTCATGAGTCTGTTGCTGTCGGCCCTCCATGGTGTAGATGCAGTGGATGGCGTGGTCGTACTCCGTCATGAGCCACTGAAGAGCATCACAAACTGTGGTCCAAGCCCCTCTGGCAACCTGGGCTTCTGCCCACGTAGTCCAAGTCAGGGAATCTAGACGCTCCCTCAATATCGATCGCTCGGCCTGACTAGCTGCTAGTAGGCTGTGAACATCGGCCATGTCCTGGCCATGCTGGGCTGTCAAGGCCGCTATATGAGCCTGAACATGGTCCACCTGTCCAGTCCCATATCCCTCTCCGACCTCGAAGGTAGAGGCCGGGACCGTCTCATACCTCCTCTTACGAGGGGGTAGTGATCCAGAAGCATAACATTGGAGTGATGAAGAGGGTGGTAAGGGCGGCAGGGTGTGGGTCACTGGGTCCACCTCCTCAGCTGGAGGGGTCAATGCAGTAGGTGGTGAGGAAATAACTGGAACTACTCCATCAGACTGACTGCCCTCAGAATCTGAGGCGGACAGCCATCCTGCTAAGACGGACGATGGTGATGCCATAGTATCTCTGAAAATAAATCATCGTTTTGCTGACGTGAGTGTAAGTCAAAAGATAATACACTGGTATTATAATAATGATAGTGGGTATTCCCTACAACAGGTTAGGTTTTAGCTAATACTTATCAGATCATTTAACCAATGTTAAAATCACTTTACACAATAGATCACATAATAGATGCATGCTCTATATCCTATATGCTTACTATTCTAGTCCCATAAAGAAAAATCCCAAAGATTTTTAATGTAGTTATAGTCCAGTTTATTTATAAAGTTTTTATTTTATTTTTATAAATTTTTCTGAGTCTGGTTCTCTATAACTTTTGCTCTGATACCATTCTGTGACACCCCCAGATTAGTCAAAATGCAGCGGATATAGTATTTGGGTGTCACATGGGTGGATCGATAGCAATAGTACATGGAGCATCAGATATAAGTTTATCAAACATTTATTACATGACCAAAAGTGTAAATCATTAATTTAAATAGTTCTGACGTAATAAAAAGATTGTTCATGAATCCCTTATAAAAATTCCCCATGCTTGCTAAGATGCTGTCTACTCAAATGTAACAGTCCATGCACATAGGGTCTACCTGCTTCAAACACCTGAGAAAAACATGCTTTGGAGAGTCAACAAAAAGTTGGTGAATTCATAGGTTTAGTTATATAGTTTGGATATAAATAGTCACTGTATCAGTAAAGCACCAAGCATTACTGAAAAAGGGTAATTATACTGTCTATTGCCCGAAACTGACACTTTAACATAGTTGGGCCCTCAACAAATGAGGACCATCGCCATTTCTGATTCAGGCACCCATCAATAGTAAATGCTGACATGGTAAACACCTGTTGTCCCGACCAGGGCACAGTGAGCATGACTCACCCAGGTGGGGATGGTCAATCCCAAATAGATCTATTTATAACATTCAGGTAATCTAACGATTTTAACAGTTTCAGCTCACGGGTCATGAGTGTCTCTACAATAGGCACATATAATTAAAGTTGGTACAGTTTAATTTATATCCATAAATTAGTTGCATGTTTTCTCTCCCAAGAGGATTTTTAAAAGTTTGTCAATATATGAAAGTGGGGCCATGAACTCACCTTATCAGTATGGTGATAGTCACAAAATCTGGAGTAGTGCTCAACACTCAGTCAACAACCTAGATAATTATACAGTCTCAGTAAAAGTATAATAGGTTGCACCAAAGTTACTGAAGTATTCGTATATGCTTCTACAAGTATTAAGCATTTTAATTCAATATTCGTACTAGTTTAATCGTTCTTGATCATAATAATGTAATCGTCCCAAGGACGTAGTGAATTACATAAACAAGCTGGTTATTCCGTATTGATTACTTGTTCGTACATATAATGTTTTGAGTTGTGTCAAATATAATCATTTATATTTGGACGTAAAGGTTTTAAGTAGATAAAATCAACGTAATTGTATTTATATTTTAATTCGTCTCCGTATAACGAGTTTATATAAATCAAGTTTACCAACGATATTTACTATTTATTTCGTAGCCGTTTCCAAAGTTTTTATAATTTCTAGATCAAGTGACAAAAATAGATTTTGTATTTATAAATTTATTCAAGTCACACCTTTTATATATTTAAGAAATATATATATATATATTAAGTTTAATTAAGTTTGGAAAAATGGCAAAACTAGTCCCTTTAGTCCCGAAATTAATATTTTCGTCCCATTTAATAATTAGGGCTCCAAATATGTTTGTAATATGTCAAGTTAAGTCCTCGTGGTTCTTAAATAGGGTTGCATATTCCCATATTTACAAAACAGCCCCCCCCCAGGGCTCAGTTTATGTTTCAAAAATGGCAAGATGGGTCCTTGTGGTTTTAAGAACTATAAAAGAGGCAAGATTAACATTTTAGGTTTTAATAAGTTTTCCCAAAGTGTCAATATAAGTCCCCCATGTCTCGGCTATGTTTCAAAAAGGTATGAGGGCTTGGAATTTGTTTGTCAAAAGCCATGTTTAGTCCTTGGGTTTTGATTTATGGCTCGGCTTATACATGACGCACCCCTCAACAAATGAGGACCATCGCCATTTCTGATTCAGGCACCCATCAATAGTAAATGCTGACATGGTAAACACCTGTTGTCCTGACCAGGGCACAGTGAGCATGACTCACCCAGGTGGGGATGGTCAATCCCAAATAGATCTATTTATAACATTCAGGTAATCTAACGATTTTAACAGTTTCAGCTCACGGGTCATGAGTGTCTCTACAATAGGCACATATAATTAAAGTTGGTACAGTTTAATTTATATCCATAAATTAGTTGCATGTTTTCTCTCCCAAGAGGATTTTTAAAAGTTTGTCAATATATGAAAGTGGGGCCATGAACTCACCTTATCAGTATGGTGATAGTCACAAAATCTGGAGTAGTGCTCAACACTCAGTCAACAACCTAGATAATTATACAGTCTCAGTAAAAGTATAATAGGTTGCACCAAATTTACTGAAGTATTCGTATATGCTTCTACAAGTATTAAGCATTTTAATTCAATATTCGTACTAGTTTAATCGTTCTTGATCATAATAATGTAATCGTCCCAAGGACTTAGTGAATTACATAAACAAGCTGGTTATTCCGTATTGATTACTTGTTCGTACATATAATGTTTTGAGTTGTGTCAAATATAATCATTTATATTTGGACGTAAAGGTTTTAAGTAGATAAAATCAACGTAATTGTATTTATATTTTAATTCGTCTCTGTATAACGAGTTTATATAAATCAAGTTTTCCAACGATATTTACTATTTATTTCGTAGCCGTTTCCAAAGTTTTTATAATTTCTAGATCAAGTGACAAAAATAGATTTTGTATTTATAAATTTATTCAAGTCACACCTTTTATATATTTAAGAAATATATATATATATATATATATATTAAGTTTAATTAAGTTTGGAAAAATGGCAAAACTAGTCCCTTTAGTCCCGAAATTAATATTTTCGTCCCATTTAATAATTAGGGCTCCAAATATGTTTGCAATATGTCAAGTTAAGTCCTCGTGGTTCTTAAATAGGGTTGCATATTCCCATATTTACAAAACACCCCCCTAGGGCTCGGTTTATGTTTCAAAAATGGCAAGATGGGTCCTTGTGGTTTTAAGAACTATAAAAGAGGCAAGATTAACATTTTAGGTTTTAATAAGTTTTCCCAAAGTGTCAATATAAGTCCCCCATGTCTCGGCTATGTTTCAAAAAGGTATGAGGGCTTGGAATTTGTTTGTCAAAAGCCATGTTTAGTCCTTGGGTTTTGATTTATGGCTCGGCTTATACATGACGCACCCCTCAACTATCTAGTTTGGCATTTTTGGTCCTTATACTTAACATATGCCACGAAAGTAGTATATAACTTTTATACTATGCCATATTCGGCTAGTATTTCCACTATATTATCAAATATGGCCCAAAAAGTCTCCATAATAATAGTTTAGTGCTTAGTGGGCCTAATGGGCTAATAAACTTAACAACCTTTACTAATTAATCCATGACACTAAGTTTAGTATTACACAACATGGCCTTATATGTGTCTCAGCCCATATTTGATAAATAAGCCGATTGGTGGAGGGCTTATGGCTTATAGGGTAGCTTAACAATAGATTGGTTTATGCTTATATTCCTAGGCTTATAACATCTAATCCTCCCATTAGATCACAAGTTATCTCAAGGGAAAGAAACGTGGTATTCCTTCCTTGGTTATGATTTTAAGCCGAAACAACTAGGGCTTCTAGTTAAACGTTAGGATGTTTCTTACGTGTGCATGCATTCTCATCTTGGTTATTATGGATTTACGTGAATGTCATGCATGAGAAACGAAAGAATGGAAAGGATGATGAGGGAAATAACAACTTACTTGTTTTAGATCTAGGATGAGTGAAGTGGTAGAAGTACAAGAATTAGAGATTGATTAGGAGTGAACCAAGTATAGTTTTTCCCTAGCCTATACCCACATGCCGCGGCCACCAAAGCTCTTCATCATGGATTCGACTAAATTGAATGCTATGAGGAGTAAATGTGTGATTTTGTTAATGATTGGGAGAGTAAATGAGGTGGGAGTAAATGATCTAAGCTTGATCTTTTTGTCTTCCCTTTTTTAGCCAAGAGTTTCAAAACAAGAGGATTGGGTGGTTGGTTTGTGTTAGTGGTATTGACATATGTATAAGGAGTCCTAGTACATTCCCTTAAATGCAAGTGATGTACACTTGCCCCCTTGGTCCTCTTATTCGGCTAGTGAGGGGTAGTTTAGGAGACATTAAGGTACTATCCTTAATTACAATATCCTAGTACTAGATTTCTTGGAAAAGTGTGATGCAAGGGTTTGGTTGGAGCCCTCCTAACCGTGTGTTTATTACACATGTGGGGGTTTTGAGTTTTCAAAATATCTAGCAACAAGAGTAAGTAAAAATCTTGTGAAATGTTGATAGTTAGGTAGGGTTTAAGGTGTAGTAAAGTTTTAGCGAAGGCAATTTGCGGGTAAATGTCCAAACCGTATGATATGAAGTCTAAAAAGGAAACAACATAGCATGTTGCTATATATTCAAGTCTTGATATAATGTAAGGAGTATAAACTTTATCATAGTGAATTACGGATAAAATAACGAACTAGCGTGACTCAGTGAATGTTAACGAAGTTAGAGGTGATAAAAATTCCTATTTATATAATAAAGCATGGTTTGACAGAAAAATATGATAGAGAGTCTGAAACTTCATAAAATATATGAAGTGAGATTGCATTTATTCATGTTCACGTATACATAAGGTGACAAGGTCAAAGTGGTAAAAACCGGGTTTTTACAAGCAGACACAGCTCTACCATCTCCAGGTTTTTCTTTCTTATCTTCTTCAGAACATCCAGCAACAGCTGATCTTTGAGTGATAGCATCAGCAATCTTTTGGGCTTTATCGAATGTGTTTCCATATTCAATGATCTCCCGGAGTGTGTAGTCATAGATCCCCAGATATTGCTCAAAGTTGAATTTCCACAAATCAAAGTTGGTTGCATCAAGCATGGGAATCTTGATGTTTGGTAAAGATGAGGAGGAGGAGGTTATTGCTTCAGACATGATGTTGTTAGGGTTTTTGAGAAAATTAGGGTTTTGGTGATTTTTAGGGTTCTTGTGTTCTTTAAGATCAAAAGTTCCTCAACAAGCTCTGATACCACTTGTTGATCCCAAACTTAGATCGATTTAACTTTATGTATACGAGATTAGATCAAGTAATACACTTAGAGAAACCTTTGTATATGCTTATAATAATCTAAGTGTTATGCAGAATTTAACACTTAAATAAGAACACACAATGATATAAACAACCTTTCACTTTGATTAATGATATCAAACTTGCTTACAATGAAAGTAGTTTACGAATGAAGACTTATATGAAACATTAAGCTAAAGGTCTTCTTTTATAGACATAAGAAGCCTTGTACAATAATCTACGTATCAGCTATTCTAGGTAAAGATATATATAGAAAATACATTGTTGTTCCTATCTTTACTAGAAGTAATCTAGAATACAATAAACGCGTAGAGTATATCTTTCCATCAGTGCTTGTATTCAATGTGTCAACGCTTGACTTTATCTTGTCTACGCTTGAGCTGTCAGCGCTTGTTTTTCTCTTGTCAACACTTGTTTTACTCTTGTCAGCGCTCAAGTGATCTGGCCTTAATTTATTCCCAACAGACTTTTGTTTCTTCAAAGCTTGGCCTTTGGGATCATCAGAATGCTTCTTTGATGAAGATTCTATGGGTTGCCTCCTTTTCTTAGACCCACGTCTACACTTAAGAGTATTCACTGATGTGCTCTTTTGACGTGGTCCATAAGAATCTCCAGACTTTGTGCCGATTAGATCCCCTTCTCCAGTTGGAGGAGTGTCTTTTAGAGCTTTGAACACTACTGGAGCATTTGCTGAGCAAATGTCCAGCATGGGCTGTGTGAAAGGAGGTTCAGTTATGCTAACTAGAATGTTCCAGCAATTGGTATTAAAGATTGAGAGAACAAGTTTTACTCCTTCATTTTTAGAGTACTCTTCACCAAATTGGTCAGCAAAAATGAGGGATAAAATTTGGTGTAGACCACATACTTCTCCCTAGTTTTCTTCTCCATTTTTCCATGGATATCTTCAAATATTAGTTTTCCAAAATCAGCTTTTATGCCCTTTGCCAGACAATACAAAATAAGGGCATCCTTTTGGTTGATTTGATCAAGCCCACCAGTTTTCCCACCCAGACAATCAATTAAGATGGACATCAAAAGTTTCCACTTAGGTGGTAAACAACTTCTCTTCAACCTCCATTTATCACCAATCTATTCAGTGTATCCAATTTCTCTAAAAAACGTTTTGACAACAGATAGATCATTGGGAACAGCCTCATATTTGCTAGAATCCTCCAAATATTTAACCCTAAAACCCTTCTAAACATCTTTAAATTTATATTCCCATGAATACCCAAGGTTGTAGACACAAACTCAATAGATTTCTTGTTCGTTGACCCTTGTGCTGTGAACGAAAATTATTTTAACACATTTTCAAACATAACCCCTGGATCCTTGAACAAGGCATCACGAATCACACATTTAAATAAGAACTTTAGTACTTGTTTTCCTGGTTCAGATGTTAGGGTTTCTGGTTTGATCAAGGTGATGTTGTTGGGTTTAAAGAATATGTCCTCGATGGGATAGTTTACATGGATGGAAGGATTGAGGGTGATCTCAGTCTCTTGTGGTTGGGAAGAAGATTCAGCAGCCATTGATGTTTGTTGTGTGTACTTTCTTTTGAAAAAAGAGAGAGTTGTGTTTGTGTTTTTTTTAAAGTTTTTTTTTTGAAAATGATATGAATCATCAATCTTCAAAAGACATATGTAAACACTTTTTAAACTGAGTTGTCAAATTTTGTAAAACAATTGAGAAGAGAATGAAGCTTTTAGGGTTTCTTTTGAACAAATGGCACAAACTCTCTCATTAATATTCTGAAAAAGGTGATGATTTTCTGTTGCTTTGAACAGTGAAACGCCTGATTGTGTTAGAAAGTTGTTGACTGTGATATGGACTCTTGATATTTCCTAAATAAACAACTGACACCTTTTGAAAGAATGTTTTGTATTTATTCTCAAGAAATTTAATGTTATTTAATCCATTGAGTCATATGATTGATTTGTTTTAAAAGTTGTTGCTCAGATATGCTGAAGATGATGGCAATACTTGTGAGCTTCAGTGCGTCAGATGAGGCGACAAAACCCCATATACATGTCCACATAAGTGAAAAAGACATATGACATTGCACGCTCCTCTACTCAGGCCTAGCTACTCAGTTGTATTAAAATATGTTCAACATTGCTGAAGGAATCTTTTGATGACTGGTGATTATTTGTTCAGTGATGAGACTACTTTTATACATAGTCTCATCGTCCAAATAGGGCTTAAAATGCATTAAATATCATCAAAATACCCAAATATATGCTTGTGTTTGTTGCTTGTGTATTTTAGGTACGGATATTGAGAAAATGACAAAAGATCACACGAATCATTCAAAAAACGAACACGGGAAACGAAGCCGCACGATGAACCAAGCCCTAATGAAGAATTTTCTAAGAAAACCCTTGAAGATTTGAAGAAATATGAAGAAGGGTCCTCCAATATGGAAGAACTGACACTTTATACCCTTGTATCTTCATAATTACAAGTTTGGTCCCTAAAGTTTGTCAAAATTACAAAAAGGACCCTTAACTTTGAAGAATTGGCAAATTTAGTCCCTCAACAAAACTAAATTGTCAATATTGGTCCTCCAAGAAGTCAACAAACAAGTCAAACCTTGAAGAATGAAGAAAATGCCAAAATCAGTCCTTCAAATATCATAAGTTTGCATGTTTAGTCCTTGAAACAAGTTTAAAAAACTTGTTGTGCCAAAAATGCCAAGATGCCAAAGTTATTATTAAAGGAATTGAAGTTATTTGCTGATTATTACAAGATGAAGACAAATGGGAACTTAAGGGGCCATTTCAGTCAAACACACAAACTCACCACCACCAATTGTTTTGCCATGTCACCTCCATCCTCCAATCACATTCCACCACTTCACACCCCTCCCACACGTCACCCTCCACTCACATTTTAAACTGATTTAATTAATCAGTTTTAATCTTTCCCTCCCAAACATCTTATTTAAACCTAATCACCCCCAAATCGGATTAAATACATCCTAATCACCTCATAAACCCTAGAACTTGCCCAAGATCAAACTCACCAAAAACAAAGGGGTTATGGTTGTAACTTTACAGATTGCTAATTAACCATCACCTAAGCTAAACCCAACTCCCAAATCACCCATCACTCTCACCCATGTGATACCTTGGCCCTCCCCTGCACAACAAAACAAAACGTACAAACCCATCAACGGCCAGAAGGCTTATTCTTGCCCTTTACGTGTCATCCAACGCTCCTAAAACAATTTGACACCTCTGGCACTCCCACAACAGTCCAAGAAATTCACATGGCATTCTTGACCAAGTTAAAAAATTGGCATCATTCTGGCATCTTCAAATATTCGAGAGGGGCAAAGATGGGAGTTCATGTCATTAGGGTTTTAGCTTCCTTTCAGTTCTAGAACAAATGTAAGCCTCTATATAAAGGCCTCATAGGACTTAGTTTAAACTTTTCTTGCTTTCCTTGTTCACATCCTTGTAAAGCCCCTTTTTTATGAATGAAAGTGGTGAATTGTTATGTGAAGAAAGCTAGTCCCATTCTTTTATTTCAGTTGATTTAAGTTATCATTGTTCAAGTTTGGTTTTAATTTTCAGCCAGTTTATTATGTTTTCCAAGTTTCTGTTTTCACTTTAAGGTTTTCTTAAACTCTAAATTTTCATAAAAATCTGATAAAATGGTGATGAAATGTGTTGGTTTAGTGGTGTTTGAGATTGTGTATGTCCAGGATACCATGACTTGTTCTGGAATAGTGGGTACCCAAACTTAGACAGCCATTGTTTGGTCACTTTTTAACTTATCACAGTCCTATCCATAAGCTAAAGTTTGCTTCTAGTCTTGTCCATAAGCTAGGGGTAAGCCTTGAGCTTTTTCACAGACTTTTCCTTCTCTCTTAGCAGGTTCAAAACAAGAACCATTTTTATCCATTTTTTGTTAAGCAGTTCTTCATAAGCATCTCAGCAAAGTTCTGCTCAGGCCCCAGCCTGATTGGAGGTGACTTATCAGTCACTGTTGGTCCTGGATGTAGACCCAACAAGGTACCCCCTTGTGTCTTTGTTCAGTTTTGAAATTTGGTAAATTGTGTGATTTATGTGAAATATGCATGAATCTGTTCTTGGTATGATTATTTATGTTTGATATTGCTTATATAGGTCTTTTATGCATGTTTAGATAGTAAGTAATAAGTTTGGTTAAGATTTGATTTGATTTGCTTTGTAATCTTCATTTTTAGTAAACTTAAGGTGTGTTTGGATTAGGGTTTGTAGTAGGGTTTTAATATATGAATCTTGTTTGAAACCTATTTTATTCACTCATTTGCTTGTTGGTAGGTGATATATGCATGTAGTTTTCCATCTGGTAGAGTTTAAGTCAAAGTTGCATGCTAAAAAAGTTGAAACATAGCCTAAAATCAGTCAAGTGCTTGTCTGCTTAATTTTGTGAGAATTTGTGCTTTAAATCTTGAAGTCTGTTAGATCTTAGGTCTTAGAAGGGTTTGTGATCTCTTGTATGCTATTTGGTATCATTGTGTGCAAGATCTTGAGGTTTGAAATCCATTTGTGTGCCATTTGAACCAGCAAAACACTCTCAGACCCATATTAGCTTAATCAGAAACATTCATTTGCATTTGAGCTTGATTGGGTGATTGAATTGTGTTTTTTGTGCTATAATGGACTCCCTACACTCCAACTGAGTGTAGGGGTGCCCCATTTGTCCATCAAAAATCAACAAGCACCAAGAACAAGGCCTCTTGTTCAAATCTGCACAAGTGAAGATATCACTCTATTGTTCATCAGATTAACTTGCATTCTGGGCACGTTTTTTTTGCTTTCTAAGGCATTAATTCTTGCCTTTTGGTTATTTGAGTTGTGCTTCAGAGTAGTTTAAGCACTGGTTTTGAGTTTTTAAAGTTTAAAAAAAAAAAAAGTTTTTCAAAAAGGACGTGGCCAGGACTCGAACCTGCGCCACTCCTCTCACACACCAACGTGATAACCAGTTGCCCTAGGGTCTTTGACTGGTTATCACTTGGTTTGCTTAATATTTAAGTAATCCTTATTTTTTTAGCTTATTTAACTAACAGCTTATTTAAAAGCTTTTTCTAGCTTATTTTCTTAGGGTTTTTACAAGTTAGCATTTTTCTTTTGTTTTTATTTAGTTTTAGGACTTTTTGGTTTGAAAAGATTATTTTTCACGTGCTTATTTAATTTTCAAGGATTATTTTAAGTTTAAATTTTAGAAAGTGAATAAAAAATAGGAAAAAGTATTTTAAAAATCTGAAAAAATAGTTTTTAGGTTTTTAATTATATTTTTGAGGTTTACATCACTTTAAGTTTTCAAAAAGTCTTATTTTTTATTTTATAGGATTTTAGGGTTTTTAACCAACTTTAAAATTTAATATAAAAGTATTATATAGGTTTTAGAAACTTTTAATTGCATTTTTGTCTTAGTTACATTATTTTAGATTTTTGGTAATTTTTTTATAAATTTTGAATTTTTTTGAATATTTTAATATTATTTTATTATTAAAAATTGAAAGTTTAATTTTTTAAGTTTTTACATTTTTCCTAGATTGTAGACACTTAATTAGGAGTTTGTAACTTTCCAAATATTTTTAGGGCTTTTCAATTATTTTCTAGAATTAATTTAAGTTTTAATTGATTTTAATAGTTTTTAAGTGTTTAAAAATAGTTTTATTTAGTTTTAAAATTTTAAAAAATACTTTTTAGCTTAATTAGGTTATTTTGAGGTTTACAAACTTTAAAATCTTGTTTAGGGCTTTTTATTAATTAATTGTGATTTTTAGGGCTTTAATTAGCATTAAAAAGTCATTATCTAATTAATTAAAAGGTTTTAGCAAGTTTGGATTTTTTGTAAACTCTTAGAATATTATTGTGGATTTTTAGTAATTTTTAGGAATTTTTGGGTTAAAATTTTAATTTTTGCACTATTTACGGTTTTACGTGATCGCCTTTTTCGTCTTAGTTTAATCCGTCTTCGTAACCGTCTTTCTCTTCTAATCTCATTTCTTCCTTTCTTTTTCAATCATATAATCACAAATCAAAATCAATTCATTACACAACGCACTTGCCACCTCAAGAACGAACTCACTTTTAGGGTCATTCACACACGGTTTTCCTAAATCGTCGTGCTCACTTACCCTATTTGTTGCTCTTTTCCTAAAGGGTATACAAAAACTCTACAATCATTTTGGCGCCGCTGCCGGGGAGGCGTATTGTGTTTTGATTTGAACATTGTTGTTTTTATATAGCCATAATAGCTAAGTTTATTAGTAGCACTCTACTAATACGTATTATCGGTTTTTCGTTTTTTGTGAATACTATTACTATATTGTATACGTAGAACAATAAATTCACAAGTACTCCAAATACGTGACAAATCACAACCTTGACTTGGGAGGTCATTACCCAATCATTGTATTCGAATCTCAAACCAAAGAAAAAAGGCAAAAATAGATAAATACTTTCGTGAAGCTCGATTTTGAAAAATACAAACTATAATGTGGGTATAAGGCGGTTGTATTTCACGACCTAAAGGAAAAAGGCTATTAAGTGCTTCGCGCCGCCTCGTTTCCTCCGCTTGCTTGTGCGTATTTTGATTTTGAGAGCTAATCGAGGGTTTTGCCGCCCAAAGTATTACTTAAGTATCATATATATTTTCTTGGTTTCTATTAATTTAACCCTCTTGAACGATTTGGTGTTCCACCATCGTTCTAAAGTCATCGAAGGCGTTCACTTCACGCGATCGTTTTCATTCCTTGAGGCTTCTTTAATCGAGAGATTTGATTAACGAGGAGATTTGTAGATTTTTGTCTACCTAATACATTCCACAAAATCCAAAAAAAGTAAACACAATCAAAAACCACAAAAAAATTGAAAAAGTAAAAACACCAAAAAGAATCTTCTTTGCTCACCCTCTCGTTGTACGTGACGTTTATGCAAACTCGCACCAAAGCAAGACGTGCTCGTAAACGAAAAAACAAATCAACCACTCCTTCTAGTGAGGAGTCTCCTATTGACGAACCCATCGTAGTGAAAGAATCACCCATGGCTAATCGAACTATGATGGAGTTGCTTCAAGCACCCACCGAGGGTTATGGAGAAGCGATTGTGATTCCCGCTATCCTTGCGGAGAATTTTGAGGTTAAGACGGGTTTGTTGTCCATGATTCAAAACAACAAGTTTCGAGGTGATGAAAAGGACAACCCTCATAACCACATTCGCCAATTTAATCGTCTTACCGCCACTTGCAAGTTTAAGGACGTCTCTAACGACTCGATTAAGATGATGCCCACTTCCTTAGCGCGGCCCGCAAAAATTTGGTTAGAGAAAGAGCCACCCAATTCTATATTGACGTGGAAGGATCTCGTTTCAAAATTCGTGAACCAATTTTTTCCGCCCTCTAAGACTACGCATTTGAAAAACGAGATTTCAAAGTTTTTACAAGAGTATAATGAGAGTTTTTCAACGGCTTGGAATAGGTTTAAGGAAATGTTGCACGAATGTCCTCATCATGGTTTTTCCGACTTGCATCAAATTGACACGTTTTACAATGGCTTGAACGATCATGAGCGTGATTATCTTAATGCCGCCGCGGGTGGTAATTTTTTGTGTAAGACGGTCTAGGAAGCATTGTTAATCATTGAGAATAGGTCTAAGGTCTATAGTCCTCGTAGCACGTCAAATCGAGGCTAATTTGGAGAACAAGATTTTTGATATGCTTAAGGGATTGTTAATTGAGTTCAAAGTTGGTGAACAACCCACTCCAGCTACGGCTAAAGCGGTTGAGGTTTCTTGTATGTATTGTGGTGGAGCTCACGATTACTCCGAGTGCATTACCAATGGTGGTAACACTTCGAGTGCCTTCGCGGCCGCGGGAACTTATAACCAAAACGGTCAAGTTCCCCGCACTAATCAATTGACTCCACCGGGTTTTCCACCAAATCAAAATGCTAACAATTATTGAAACAATCAAGTTGGTTACCAAAACAATCAAAGAAACAATTACAAGGGTAATAACAACTATGGGAATCAAGGAAGTAGTAGCCAATTGCAAAATCAAAACCAAAACCGTAATTTTCAAAACACAAGTCAAGGTCTTCAAAATGTTTACACTAAAGAACTTCCAATGGACTTTTTGAATTATGCTACGGCAAATGATAAGATTTTGAAAAACATTCAAGAGCAATTGGCTAGTCAAATTAGGGACACGGCTAAAAACACCAAGGAGTTAGCTAATTTTGTGAAGGAAAATCTAAACATGAGAAATGAGTTGAAAAATGATTTTGCTAATCAAATTAGAGGTCAAAACAATAAAATTGAACAAAGTCATGCTAGGCTTGAACAAAGGATTGACCAAAAAGCCGCTAGTCAATATGTTAAACTTAATGCCATTTTAGAAGCCGTCATGGGGAACAAAGCCTCTACTTCGGGAAGTTTGCCTAGTAACACCGTTTCAAACCCGAAGGGAGAGATGAAAGTGATTACCACACGAAGTGGTAAGACACTTAAAGAACCGACTCCTCAACGAATTACTCCAACGGTGGATGAAATTGAGGAAGAACCCGAGGTGGTGGTCGAAAAGGAGCATATCTCAAGCCCACAAAGTACCGCTCATGCCACACCTACGGTCGACCCTTTACCAACATTGGAACCCGAGATTCCAAAGTCTATGCCTATGCCCCAACCCACACCACCCTTACCTTACCCATCGAGACTTAGGAAGGAGAAACGAAAAGAGCGCGACAACTATCAATTTGAGCTTTTTATGAAAATGTTTCGTGAGTTGCACCTTAATGTGAGTTTCGCCGATGCTTTGGTCATGATGCCTCGATTTGCCGCTAACTTTAAGAGTATGTTGAACAACAAGGAGAAATTGCACCAATTGTCTAGTTGTTCGTCGGTTTATCTTAATCGCATACCTCAAAAAGTCAGTGATCCCGGTAAATTTTTGATCCCTTGTGCAATTCAAGATATGGAAGAATGCTATGCCTTGGCCGATCTTGGTGCTAGCATTAATTTGATTCCACTTGCAATCTTCAAGTCGCTCAATCTTCCTAATCTTACTCCTTTACTAATGTCTATCGAGATGGCCGACCATTCCACGATTCGTGCATGTGGTTTGGCGGAAAACGTTTTTGTGAAAGTGGGGAAGTTCTACTATCCCATAGACTTTATCGTCGTTGATATCCCCACGGATCCTCAAGTTCCTCTTATTTTTGGTCGTTCGTTTTTAGATACGTCTATGGCTTTATTTGATGTCATGCTAGAAAGATCACCTTACGTTTCAACGACGAGGAACTTGTTATAAACGCAACGCAAAATTCTCAACTTTCTCATGTTTATTCTATTGCTACCATAAACCTCGTTGATATGATCGACGTGATTTGCGAGGAATTTTCACAAGAAGTTTTAGGGTTTGGTGATGAAGAAACTAGTGGCAATCCCACTATGTTAGATCCAATTCTTGATAATTCGACACCAACCTTCACTCCATTTGAAGGTGGTGGTTTTACGTTGGAAGAATGCAATGTTCCACGTACTTGTGACGAATACCTCGACAACGATGAGGACTTCTCGATTATCAAGGATTTTCTCAACGATTTCCCATTTCCTCCACCCGAGGAGGTTATGAGTATCGAGCCCAAATATTCACTTGAGGAACCACCTATCCTCCAGTTGAAATATTTACCTCCTCACCTCGAATATGTCTATTTGGAGGAGGACGACAAGTTGCCGGTTATTATTGCGAAGGAACTTTCGAATGATGAAAAAACCGCACTTGTCGATGTTCTAAAGGATCACAAAGGGGCAATTACGTGGAAGTTATCCGGCATTAAGGGAATCGATCCCAAGTTTTGTACCCACAAAATCTTAATGGAGGAGGATTTCAAACCCACAATCCAAAGTCAAAGGAGGGTGAACCCCAAAATTCACGACGTCATCAAAAAGGAGGTCCTTAAACTCCTTGACGCGGGAATGATTTACCCTATTTCCGATAGCCCTTGGGTGAGTCCTATTCATCGTGTCCCTAAAAAGGGAGGGATGACCGTTGTGCCAAACGATGCCAACGAGTTGATTCCCACTAGACTCGTGACCGGATGGAGAGTGTGCATTGACTATCGAAAGTTGAATGAAGCCACTCGAAAAGACCATTTTCCCTTGCCCTTCATGGACCAAATGTTGGAGCGTCTTGCGGGAAACGATTTCTATTGCTTTTTAGATGGTTTTTCCGGTTACTTCCAAATTCCCATCGATCCTCGTGATCAAGAAAAAACTACGTTTACGTGTCCATATGGAACGTTTGCCTATCGTAGAATGCCATTCGGACTTTGTAATGCACCGGGAACCTTTCAAAGGTGCATGATGGCTATTTTTCATGATATGATCGAGACGACGATGGATGTCTTCATGGATGACTTTTCCGTGTTTGGTAACTTGTTCACTTCGTGTTTGTCGAATCTAGAGAGAATGCTAAAACGTTGTGAGGAAACAAACCTTGTGCTCAATTGGGAAAAATGTCATTTTATGGTTAGGAGTGGAATCGTCTTAGGGCACAAGGTCTCGATAGCGGGGATTGAGGTAGATCAAGCTAAGGTAGACGTCATCGCCAAATTACCTCATCCCAACACCGTTAAGGGAGTTAGGAGTTTCCTAGGCCACGCGGGCTTTTATCGTCGATTCATCAAGGATCTTTCAAAGATCTCTCGACCCATTACACATCTTCTTGAAAAAGAGGCACGTTTTGTCTTTGACGAAGATTGTGTACGAGCCTTTGAAATCCTTAAGAGGAAACTTACCGAAGCTCCCATTCTTGTTGCTCCCAATTGGAACCTCCCCTTTGAGCTCATGTGTGATGCTAGTGATTACGCCATAGGGGCCGTTTTGGGGCAACGTCATGATAAGCACTTCTTGCCTATTCACTATGCTAGCAAGACGATGACCGAGGCTCAACTTAAATACACTACAACGGAAAAGGAGTTCCTTGCCGTGGTGTATGCATTTGAGAAATTTCGACCTTATCTCGTCTTGACGAAATGCATAGTGTATACGGACCATTCGGCTATTAAGTATCTCATGGCAAAGCAAGATGCTAAGCCTAGATTACTTCGTTGGATTCTCCTCCTTCAAGAATTTGATCACACCATCGTTGACAAAAAAGGAGCCGAGAATCTAGCGGCCGATCATCTTTCTCGTTTGGAAGATCCTCACCAAAGTGTTTACGAGCCCAAGGAAATCACCAAAACATTTCCGCTCGAGACACTTGGTGTAGTGAATTCTAAGCTTGATTCTTCCACCCCATGGTTTGCGGATTTTGCAAATTACCATGCGGGTAACTTCATCATTAAGGGTATGACGACTCAAGAAAAACGAAAATTCTTTCGTGACGTCAAGTTCTACGTTTGGAACGACCCTTACTTGTTTCGAACTTGTGCGGATCAAATCATCCGACGTTGTGTATTTGGCACCGAAGCTTCTAACATCCTTAGAGCTTGCCATGAGGGACCCACGGGTGGTCACCACGGTGCTAATCTCACGGCTAAGAAGGTGTTTGATGCCGTCTTCTTTTGGCCTACTATTTACCGAGATGTACAAGATCTTGTGAAGTCGTGTGATGCAAGCCAACGACAAGGAAAAGCCTCACAAAAAGATGAAATGCCACAAAATATCATCCAAGTGTGTGAGATCTTTAACGTTTGGGGTATAGACTTTATGGTGCCGTTCCTATCATCTCGTGGTAATAAGTACATCCTTGTTGCGGTTGACTACCTATCTAAGTGGGTGGAGGCCAAGGCCTTGCCCACCAATGATGCTCGCGTGGTAGTCAAGTTGGTGAGTGGGCTTTCTTCTCTCTTTTCGTCTTCTCGTCTTTTGAGTAAAGTTGACGTTTTCGATTCTGATTTGGGATTTGTCGACGATTAAATTCAACTCGTCTTTTTATTTCTTCGTTTAATAGACTTGAGTTCTTTCGACATGTGTAAATCTTCCATCTTTGGTCCTTTTCTTTGATAAATCTTCAAATAGGCCCATTGACTTCAAATCTTTTGCATCTCCTGGACAATAGACTTCGTCTTGAGTCTTTTTCTTCGATAAAACCCGTGCAATCCCATGTTTTCTTCAATATTCATCCGGTTGACTCTGAAAACACAATAAACACAAAAACCACGCATAATTCCAAACAAATGATATTAAACACGCGTTTTGGTCTTGTCATAGTAAGAAATAAGTGGTAAAAGGATGGGTGTTTTCACACCTATCAAATCCCCTACACTTAACCATTGCCATGCCCTCATGCAATGCTTAGTGATAAAGAAAATTTACATTTTTCTCATAATCAATCAACCTTGGCCTTATTAACATACTACACTTAACCATTGCCATGCCCTCATGTAATGCTTAGTGATAAAGCAAATTTACATTTTTCTCATAATCAATCAACCTTGGCCTTATTAACATACTACTAAACAAAAATTAAAGTACTAAGAAAAATTAAAACTTGAGATAAATTAAAGTACTAAGGACGAAACATGCAATTTGGCCAAACTTTAGGGACGATTTATGCAATTTGCTCTTAAAACTTTAAAGGAAACAAAAGGATAGAAAACCATTTTCACTTGAAAATAACTACATGGAAATAACTTGCAAAGAGATCAAGGACTTACATTAGGGCTTCGGTGCTGCGAAGATTTATCACCCTCAAGTTTCACGTTCCCCAAACTAAGCTTAAAAACGAGATCATTGTTATTATAAGTTAGCAAATCAAACACTTACACACATGGCTTAATTATATGCTTAAACTCCCTTATTCCTAGAGGTATCTCTTATATTTTATTTTTGTCTTAGAATGATCATGAAGATGCATTTTTGGACTTATTTCGATAGTTTATTAAGGCTGAAAGCAAAGTAGGACGATTTGATCAATAGTTAGCTAGAGGACAAAATCTCTTAAAACTGCTTCTCGCGATATCAAAAAGTTCATATCTTGGCATAACTCGGTTCATGATTTGAGACCTTTCTCGGGCCCGATATTTGGCATGTACCTCATACTTCATATCTTGAGAGTCGTTCTTGAGATAATTGTCTTCTCTTCATAATAGAGTTTCTTCACTTGGAGACTTTTGAGGGGTACTCCAACTTTGTTGACCACGACTTCATGATTATTTCTTCAATCACTAATTGGGATTTTGAGATACAAAGATCCGCCTCCTTTTCGGACTTGGATCTATTTATCCTCATACCTTGTTAGGGTCTTTTCGGATAGACTTCTCCATGATCTTTATAGGAGTTGATTGCTTTTAGTCGTGAGTCTTGATCCTTTATATTGATTTTGGGAATAATGCTTTACACATCACTTTGGATCTTCAGCAATAAAATTGAATCCTCATGCCTTGTTAGGGCCTTTTCGGGCTCGCCAATCTTCACGCCCCGCTTCATAAGTTATGCCTTGGCTATGAACTCTTATCATTACCGAGCAACTTTTAAACGATCTTGGGCTAGAAGCTAAGTAACTTTTCAAATCGTACGATCTTACTTATTCCAGATAAATTATTAGCATGTGATGGGAGAATAGGCAGATAATTACACCAAGTGAGCTTGCGCAAGAATACCGACTTATAATTGACTCTATCATTTCTCGTTCTCCACAATTTAAAATCTCAAGTAATGAGACTCGTGGATGCTTAGCCTAATAAACCAATTAAGGTCTACATGGTTAAGGATACTAGCTAGAATAAACTTGGATAAGTCTATTCGGGTTGAGTCAAAATAATCGCAACGGGCCTAATATGTCAAAGACTTCTAAACTAGCTACACCACTTTATGAATATTTTATACTTTATTGCGGGATATATACATATGAAAGCAACGATAAAAATTTAAAAATTACGACTAAATGGCCAAAGTTAATAAAAAATTTGAAAAATGTACAAAAAGATGATTTTCCAGTTAAATGAAGGCATTTTCATGGAAAAGTCCACGTAAAACTTCGATAGAAGTCCCCCCTACACTTAAGATAAACATTGTCCTCAATGTTTAAGCATGTGGGAAAAGTCTCACCTATACTTATGACATTGTGCACGTTGGTTAAATCAAGCTAAGGAAGAGACGACTAAAGTGATCAATTTCAAATGTGAGAATGAAGAAAATTGAATCACGATAGTTGAGAGATAGAACCGGATTGCGGGTAACACGGGAGCACAGTTCTTCAAAGGTTCCAAAAGTGCATTCATCCCTGAAATCACATCACCACACAAACACAAACACATATCGAGGTCCCCCTACCCTTAGGAGATTAAAACGGAAAAGGATAGATACCCGGGCTGCCTCCTGAGGAGCGCTTGTTTTTGATAACCGAGTCACGAGCCTGACTCGACCCAAAATTAGTTCATGGGAAACGTGGTGAGGGATGGAATCATTTCTTGAGAGATGTCCTCACCAAAGTACAACTTCACTCGTTGGCCATTCACCTTAAAATTAGGTCCATTAGGTTGAGCGAGCTCGAGAGTACCATATGGAAAAATTTGGGCAATGGTGAATGGGCCGGACCAACGAGATTTCAGCTTGCCCGAAAAGATTTTCAACCGATAGTTAAAGAGTAAAACTTTGTCTCCAACTTGGAACTCTCGGTTTTTAATCTTAGAGTCGTGAATGAGCTTAGTCTTTTCCTTATAGATCAAAGAATTTTCATAAGCCTCATTACGGAGTTCATTCAGCTCATTGAGTTGGATCTTGCGTAGGTTACCGGCTTTGTTGATATCGAAATTAGCCCGCTTCAAGGCCCAGTAAGCCTTGTGCTCCAACTCAATGGGGAGGTGGCATGCCTTTCCGTACACGAGACGATATGGTGTACAACCAATCGGAGTTTTGTATGCGGTCCGAAAAGCCCACAAAGCATCATCAAGTTTATCAGCCCATGAGGCACGATGCTCTCCCACTGTTCTTTCAAGAATTCGATTTAATCCTCGGTTAGAGATTTTAGCCTGGTCATTAGTTTATGGGTGGTATGCGGTGGAAAGACGATGATTTACACCATACTTAGCCATGACTCTTGCAAATTGATCATTGCAAAAATGAGTCCCGCGATCACTAATAATGGCACGAGGCACACCGAATCTAGCGAATAGCGATTTCAAAAAGTTACAAACCACCGTTGCGTCATTAGTGGGTAAAGATTTGGCTTCAACCCATTTGGAGACGTAGTCAACGGCTACAAGGATGTATTTGTTTCCTTTAGAGGAAGGGAATGGCCCCATAAAGTCGATACCCCAAACGTCAAATATTTCACATTCTTGAATGAAATTCTGAGGCATCTCGTCTTTATGTGTGATCCTGCCTTGTTTTTGGCAATCATGACAACGTTTAACCATCTCGTGAGCATCATGATAAATGGTGGGCCAATAAAATCCCGAGTCAAACACTTTTTTGGCGGTGTAGTTGGGACCAAAGTGACCACCGGTGGGTCCTTTATGGCAAGCGTCAAGGATTTCTAAAGCTGTCGGTCCATCAACACATCGGCGAATAATCAAATCAGCACATTGTTTGAATAGATATGGTTCATCCCAAAAGTAAGTCTTAATGTCTTTGAAGAACTTCTTCTTTTGTTGGGATGTTAGCCCGTGAACGAGAATTCCACCCGCCAAGTAGTTTGCAATGTCTGCAAACCACGGGGTTTCATCAGAAGTCGAGTTGATATACATTAAGGTCTCCAGGGGAAAAGAGTCATTGATCTCTTTGTTCGGACGATCCCCTTGATAAGGATCCTCAAGTCTACTGAGATGCTCCGCGGCTAGGTTTTTAGCTCCTTTCTAATCGCGAATTTCGATTTTAAATTCTTGGAGTAGCCAAACCCAGCGAAGAAGTCTTGGTTTGGAATCTTGCTTAGTCAACAAGTACTTCAACGCGGAATGATCGGTATACACGATGGTGGTATAAAGGAAAAGATAGGGGCAGAACTTTTCAAAGGCATAGACAACAGCTAAAAGCTCTTTTTTGGTTGTCGTGTAATGCAATTGAGCCCCCGTCATTGTCTTGCTAGCGTAATGGATTGGTTGGAACTGTTTGTTCACTCTTTGGCCCAAAATTGCTCCAATAGCAAAGTCACTAGCATCGCACATCAACTCAAAAGGCAGCTCCCAATTAGGGGTAACCAAGACGGGTGCCTTAGTTAGCTTATCCTTAAGAAGGTTGAAGGCTTCAATACACTCGTTGGAAAAGATAAAAGGAGTATCTTTCTCCAAGAGGTGGGTCATCGGGCGAGCAATTTTAGAAAAATCTTTGATGAATCGACGGTAGAAGCCCGCATCATCAAGGAAACTTCTCACACCCTTCACGGTTGAAGGTGGAGGCAACTTAGAAATAACATCGACTTTAGCACGGTCCACTTCAAGACCGGCTTTGGAGATCTTATGTCCTAGCACGATGCCCTCTTTTACCATGAAATGGCATTTTTCCCAATTAAGAACAAGGCGAGTGTCTTCACACCGCTTAAGCATATGTTCCAAATTGGCAAGGCAAGAAGAGAAAGAATCGCCATAAACCGAGAAATCATCCATGAATACTTCCATAGTTTCTTCAACCATGTCATGAAAGATAGCCATCATACACCTTTGGAACGTCCCAGGAGCATTGCATAAACTAAAAGGCATGCGTTTGTAAGTAAATGTTCCGTAGGGGCAAGTGAATGTGGTTTTTTCTTGGTCCTTGGAATCGATGGGAATTTGAAAATACCTAGAGAAACCGTCTAAGAAGCAGTAATAGTCATTACCCGCAAGACGCTAGAGCATTTGATCCATGAAAGGAAGAGGAAAGTGATCTTTTCTCATGGCTTAATTGAGTTTGTGGTAGTCGATACAAACTCTCCACCCAGTAACGAAACGAGTGGGAATCAACTCGTTGTGTTCATTGGAAAAAATGGTTATTCCGCCCTTATTGGGCACACAATAGACGGGACTTACCCAAGGCGAATCCGAAATAGGGTAAATCAAGCTGGCATCAAGAATTTTGATAACCTCTTGTTTGATGACGTCATGAATGCGCGGATTAACCCTTCTTTGGCTCTGGATTGCGGGTTTAAAGTCATCTTCCATGAGAATCTTGTGAGTACAAAAGTTTGGATCAATTCCGCGGATATCGGAAATTTTCCAAGCAATTGCTTTCTTATGATTTTTAAGCACGACGATTAGGCGAGATTTCTCTTCTTCTTTCAAGTCCTTCGCAATGATGACATGCGACTTGTTGTTGTCTTCAAGGAACACGTACTCAAGATGGGGCGGCAACTCCTTAAGTTCTAAATCCGGAGGATTTTCGATGGGAGGCGTTTTCAAAGTCGGTTCATCGATAGCAATATCCTTGGGAGATGGTGGAGAAATATTGTCTTCTTTAAGAAGGTTCTCAATGAGGCGAAGATCTTCATCCCAATCGGTGGGAGAATCGTCATGTTCTAAGTTCACATCTCCCATGGTGGCTTCCAAATCTTTCCAAAGGAAATCACTTTCTCCAAATAGAGATAGTGATGAATCAATAGAGAAAATGGTCTCAACATTTGGAAGAGAGGTAGGAATACTTTTACAAGCATCTTTGAAGTGTTCTTCACAAGCCTCATCAAGAACGTCAATACAATTAACACTCTCGTATGAATAAGGCTGTTTAGAAAGCTTTCTCATGTTGAAGACGATTTTATCGTCACCCACTCTCATGATAAGCTCACCGGCTTCAACATCGATGAGAGTGCGACCGGTCCTCAGAAATGGACGACCAACGATTAATGGCACACGAGGGTCTATATTGTAGTCAACGAAGACAAAATCGGCAGGAAAAGTGAATTTGTCGACTCCTACAAAGACGTCTTCGGCTATCCCCACTGGATAAGCAACCGTACGGTTAGCTAATTCCAAAGTCATTTTGGTGGGGACTAGCTCAGGGAGAGATAATAGCTTCCAAACGCTTAAAGGCATTAAATTGATACTGGCACCTAGACCGGCTAGGGCCATGCAATTCTCTACTCCCGGGAAGTTGCAAGGGATTAAGAAACGACCCGGATCACCAAGCTTGGTTGGCAATTTCCTTAAGAGCACTGCAAAGCAATTCTCATTAAGTTAGGTGTTAGCAATATCAAGAAGCTTCTCATTGTCGCTAAGAAGATCTTTGAACATTTTCGCATATTTAGGCATGTGAGCGAGAGCCTCAGCGAAGGAGATGTTGAAATTCAATTGTTTAAACATTTTGAGAAAGTTCGAAACATGAATATCGTCCTTGCTTTTGAGCTTCTCTTTCCTCAACCTTGAGGGATAAGGTATATCGGAAGAAGAGGAAGGCTTTTGGAGAATAGGATCACTCACATCCTTGGGTGGAGGGGGGTAGAAGTAAGAGGTGGAGAAATTGGGGAAATAGAAGGTTGAGGAATAGGAGCAGGTGACTCGTTTTCCTTAGTCACAATCACCGGTTGAGGTATAGGAAGCTCAGGTTCCTTAGTACCTTTGCCATTGCGAGTGGTGATTGCTTTCATCTCCCCTCTTGGATTCGTAACGGTGTTACACGGAAGAGTACCCGAAGAAGAGGATTGATTACCTTGGAAGAAACCAGCCATCATGTTCCTTAAGTCATTCGTTTGACTTGCCAAAGTGTTTCTCATATCAGCTCTCAGATCATTCCCTTGTTTCACCATGTCTGCTTTCAAGTTGAGCACTTCCCGCTGGAGATTTTCCACAATCACATCATTGGTCCTCATGTAGGTTTCAACATCTTGGTGTAATACAGTGGGTTGGTTGGGAGGAGGAGCATGGTAGGCGGGTGGTTGATAAGCAGGTTGTTGGTAAACTTGGTTGTTTCTTTGAGGCGGATATGGTTGTTTGTGAGGTGGTTGGTATGGTGCACGAGGTTGTTGTTGAGGAGGACGATTGAGGTTTTGTTGTTGGTTTGGGTTGTTAGGAGGAAAACCGGGCGGTGAAAGAAAGTTGTTTGAGCGGTAGCTAAGCAAGTTGCGGTCACCTTGAGGACGAGCTTGATAAGCGGCCGGAGGATAGGTACCGTATGCTGCATTCACATTCTCAGAAGGGTAGTCTTGGGTGGTGGTACAAGCTGTGTAAGAGTAAGGACCACCGCATATTTCACATGGTTGGCTGACAGCATTGACTTGAGCGTTTTTAGCGTGGATGTTGTTGGTGTTGCTGGCGGTTTGGGCGGCAAGCGATTCAAGAAGTGTAGTAATTTTGTCAAGTCGCTTGTCGCTGTCACTAGTATTAGCACTAGCGGCATTGGTCCGAACACTCTTGGTTTGCACACGAGACATATTCTCAATGATATCCCAAGCAGCATTAGAAGTCTTGACCAAAATATTACCCCCCGAGGCACTGTTTAGTGAATCTTGGTCATTCATGCTTAAACCATTATAAAAAGTATTAATTTGGTGCACTTTGGTAAACCCATGTTGTGGGCACTTTCTCAAAAGGTCTTTAAAACGGTCCCAAGATTCACTAAAAGACTCGTCGTAATTTTGTTCAAAATTAATGATTTCATTCCGCAAAGTGGTAGTACGAGAGGGTGGGAAAAAGTAGTTTATAAACATGGTCTCCAAATCCGTCCACGTTAGAATACTTTGTGGCGGTTCCTTTACAAGCCAATGTCGGGCTTGTCCCTCTAAGGAGAAAGGAAAAAGTTGTAAACCGATTACCTCTTGTGAAACACCATTGAATTTGACCGTATTCGTGAGTTGCAAGAACCTTTTGATGTGGTCATGAGGATCATCAATGGTACGCCCCAAGAATGGTTGAGCATAGACCATCTGGATAAAGCCGGATTTGAGCTCGATGTTGTTGGCTGAATCGCGGGTATGACAATTGGATCATTGTTGCCATCTACATGTGCTTGCAGAAGTTCAATCATCGGTCGATTATCCGGTAAAGGTTCATTGTTGTTGTTGTTATTATTGTTGTTGAGAGGTGGATTGTTATTGTTTTGAGGTGGGTTATTGTTGTTGTTTTGTACACCGGCCATGTCTAAGTCTTCGAGAGGCTCAGGCTCTTGATAAGACGTTGATCGTGTACGCATGCACCTGCAAAAGAACTAACAAGGCAAACAAGAAATATTTTTGGTTTTTATGGTTTTTTAATTTTTAGGATTTTTGAAAATTTTATATTTTTTAGGGTTTTTGAAATTTTTTATGAAAAAGTAACGTTCCCGGTGAACGGATCCCAAAATCCAAGTTCTCACAAAAAACTTGTAATCTTAACGAGAAGAACCGGCAGCGGCGCCATTTGATACGGTGGTTTTTTATGGGTTCAGAATTAATCTCGGAATCTTCTCGAATTGATCACAGATCAAAGTGGAATGATTGTTCTTGGTGACAAATAGGAGGTTTGGTTTTCTATTCTACTAAAAAGGTAAATCAATGAAGTAGATAAAGATTTAAACCAAAAATAGTTAATGAAATCAAACTTGAATTTAAATTAAACAATTAAATGATTAAACAATAAAATAACCTTACTGAAGAAATGCTCTATTCGGAATAATGATCATGCGGAATAAATGGTGCTATTCGGAATATATGGCTACTCGGAATAATATGGCTACTCGGAATATTTGGCTATCCGGAATGAAAGGATACTCGGAATAACTTAGCTACTCGGAGTGAAAGGCTACTCGGAATAAAAGGTTCTATCCGGAATAAATTGCCATCCGGAATATATGGCCATTCGGAATATATGGCTACTCGGAATATATGGCTACTCGGAATATTTGGCTACTCGGAATATTTCACTACTCGGAATAAATTGCCATTCGGAATGAAGTTGCTGCTCGGAATAAGTGGGCTATCCGGAATAATAAATATTCCGGATGAAAAAACTCTATGCGGAATAACAATGAACACTACTCTATTCGGAATGTTGGGAAGAAGAACAGTAAGCAGAAACCAAAACAGGGGAAAACGATTTTATCAAAAATCAACCATGTTTTTTAACCAAATCTTAAACAAAACTAATCACAAATCATCTACTAATCATAAACATCAAATCCCAATAATAAAAACACAAAACCCACTAACTTTTGAAGATCAAATCACCAAAATAAAACTTAGAAAACTTTGAATCAATAAGAACTAGATGAACAAGATGGAATGAAAGATTTGTATTGAAAGCTTAATATTAAACAAACTAAATGAAAGATTTAAACTTACAAATTTGTGAAAGATCAAAAATCACCAAACACCCTAATGGTGTTGGTGATAACCTACGAACAAGGAGGAAAGAAAAGGAAAAAAAACTAAAAACAAAAATTGGTCCAAATGTGTGAAGGGAATCCCTTTATATAGTCCTAGTGGTTGGTTGGTGAGTGGGCTTTCTTCTCTCTTTTTGTCTTCTCGTCTTTTCAGTAAAGTTGACGTTTTCGATTCTGATTCGGGATTTGTCGACGATTAAATTCAACTCGTCTTTTAATTTCTTCGTTTAATATACTTGAGTTCTTTCGACATGTGTAAATCTTCCATCTTTGGTCCTTTTCTTCGATAAATCTTCAAATAGGCCCATTGACTTCAAATCTTTTGCATCTCTTGGACAATAGACTTCGTCTTGAGTCTTTTTCTTCGATAAAACCCGTGCAATCCCATGTTTTCTTCAATATTCATCCGGTTGACTCTGAAAACACAATAAACACAAAAACCACGCATAATTCCAAACAAATGATATTAAACACGCGTTTTTTGTCTTGTTTTAGTAAGAAATAAGTGGTAAAAGGATGTGTAAATCTGCAATAAATAAGGTTGTACGATTTGAAAAGTTACTTAGCTTCTAGCCCAAGATCGTTTAAAAGTTGCTCGGTATGGATTAGAGTTCATAGCCAAGGCATAACTTATTGAAGCGGGATGTGAAGATTAGCGAGTCCAAAAAGGTCCTAACAAGACATGAGGGCTATATTTTGTTGCTAAAGATCCCAAGTGATGTGAAGAATCATTTATCGAAAATCAATATGAAGGATCGAGACACACGACGAAAAGCAAAAACTCCCCAAAAGTCATGGAGAAGTCTATCCGAAAAGGCCCTAACAAGGTATGAGGATAAATAGATCCAAGTCCTAAAAGGAGGCGGATCGTTGTATATCAAAATCCAAAATAAAGATTGGAGAAAAATGAAGAAGTCGTGGTCCAAGTATGAATCTCTCAAAACTTCAAGTGAAGAAATTCCTATTATGAAGAGAAGGCCATTATTTCATGAACGTCTCTCAAGGTTTGAAGTATGAAGTCGCTGCCAAATATCGGTCCGAGAAAGGTCTCAAATCGCGAAGCAAGTTATGCCAAGATATGAACTTTATGAGGTCCCGAGAAGCAGTTTTAAAAGATTTTGTCCTTTAGCTAACTATTGATTAAATCGTTCACTTTATTTTCGGCCTAAATAATTATCAAAATAAGTCAACAATGCATCCTCGTGATCATTCAAGACAATAATAAAATATAAGAGATACACCTAGGAATAAGGGAGTCTAAGTGAATAATTGGCCCACATGAGTTCGTGTTAGTCTACTAACTTATAATAACAATGATCTCGTTTTTAAGCTTGGTTTGGAGAAAGTGAAAACTAGAGGATGATGATCATTCATAACATTTTCAAAACCCAAGGTATGTTTTTGATTTCTTTACTTTGAATGTTTATAATTTTCTATCTCTTTAATAAAGGCCAACGTGGATTGATTATGATGAAAAATGTAATCGTGCTTTGTAACTAATGCATTGCATGAGGACATTGCAATGGTTAAGTGTAGGGGATTTGATAGGTGTGTAAACACCCATCCTTTTTACCACTTAATTACAATAATAACCGAGCCAAAACGTATATTTCTATGTCATTTATGTCGGAATTATGTGTGGTTTGTGTTTTTGTTATGATTTAGGACGAAAAGGTGAAAAGTGGAGAAAACACGGCTTTCACGGGCTTTTATCGAAGAAAAAGACAAAAGACGAGGTCGAAAGATCAAGAGTGCGAAAAGAACGGAAGTCCAAGACCAATTCTGAAGATTTATCGAAGAAAAAGTCAAAAGACGGAAGTTTACTTAAAGCCAAAGAACTCAAGTCTAGTTTATTGAAGAATTACAAGACGAGTTCAAAGAAATCCCGAGCCAAAAGTCATTAAAGTCCAAGATTTGAGAAGATTAAAAGGCTTAAGGACTAATGGTGCAATTAAGAGAAAGAAGAAAGAGGGAGGAAGCTTCCTAAGCTCCTCCCTAATCTCCCTATAAATAGATTGTTATGTTTTCATTTTCAAGTTGTTGGTGGCTTGACAACCCACTCTTCCGCCATTTTCATTTCCCTGCTTTTTAATTTCTTGCACCTTATTCTTCATGTAATGCACCTTTAAATTCCTTTTAATTTCAAGTAGGTTTACCTTTGATTGTTGTTAATCTTCATCTTTTATTGTTAGTCTCCTTCTACCTTTCTTGTTTGATTTGTTCTTCATCTTCATTGTTCATGTTCTTGAGTTTTTATGGTTTTGATCTAGTGGGTTTTGATTGATTTGGCTTTGTTTGTTAGTTTTGTTGATTTGTTTTGATTGATTATTGTTAGTTGATGCTTTGTGGTTGTTTTGGTTAAATCTTTTGGTATGTTTTGGATAGATTTGATCAAATTCGTGCTTTGTTCTTCATCCCATGTTTCCTGTTCATGTTTACTATATCTTGCCCAGATATTCCGGATAGTCTGCTTACTTTGTTCCTTATGCGGAATATCTGATTATTCTGGATAGAGTCCCTTATTCGGAATATCTGAATATTCCGGATAGAGTCCCTTATTCGGGATCCTAGGTTATTCCGAATAGAGTCCCTTATTCGGAATATCTGAATATTCTGAATAGAGTCCCTTATTCGGAATCCTAGGTTATTCCGAATAGAGTCCCCTATTCGGAATATCTGATTATTCCGGATAGTGTCACTTATTCGGAATCTTAGGTTATTCCGGATAGAATCCCTATTCGGAATGTTCAAATATTCCGGATCAACCATTTTTCCTTTATTTATTCCGCATCAAGCTTTATTCCGCATCAATTGGTTTATTCCGAAGGAGTTTCCAGTTTTTTGTAATTTTATGTTTTTAAGTTTCAAGCTTTATTTTTCCCGCCTTTTTCTTTATTTGCATTTTTATTTGCTTTCCTTTTAGTTTAAGTTTTAGTTTGTGTTACTTACTTTTATTGACTTTAACTTCTCGTCATTTATTTACCGTCAAGTTTTAATCTTTCACTGTTGTTTCTTTTTATCGTCTTTACTTTATTTTTAATTGTTTCAAGTCTTTATTTTTAACTAGTTTTAGACAACAACAACTCTTTTATTTGATTCACCAAGAACAACTGAGTCGCACATAGAACCTAGATCAATTCGTTAAGATACCGAGAACAACAATTGAACCTAGAAAAAAAATGTTCATTACCTGTACCAACCATTACTTAGTCATAAACCTGCGTGTAAAACCTCTGTTTTTACCCTCATTGACTTTGTCAACTGTAGTAATATTTATATTTAGAATTTATATAATTTCACTTTTATATGACTATTTAATTATCATATACCTATTGTCATACTACCTTTCATATTTATTTTATATATATATATATGAAACTTTAGTCATTTATAGACTACCTTGGCAATTGATTGGCCACTTGATTGAATAATATATGAACCTTTAGTCATTTGTTGACTACCTTGGCAATTGACTGGCCACTTGAGTAAATAATGGAATTCATCACCTCAGTACATATTTGAGATAAAACTGTAACCTTACTTAATTTATTTTATTAAGTACTTGAATTATTTTTATATGTACAAATTTACATATAATACTTAAAAGGATTAAATGCCTAAACACTTTAAAAATAATGTATATTATTTTACATTGTCACCTATTTACTTTAATAAAGTAAATTAATTTTAGTAATGTATTTAATAATACACTTTCACTAAGTATCTAAAAGCTTCAACAAAAATACCTACAACACAACAAGTACCTATAATAATATACAAAGACTATTATTATCATACAACACTTGGCAAAATTTACCCAAAACCCTTCCCATGCCTATTATGTAACGTGTGTATGTATGCATGCATGCACTACCATCATTTGATTTAACTAGCTACAAGTAACCTAGTGTAATCATACACTCCACTAATACCCTATACGAATACATGCATAACCTTACTTTACTTACACATAAACCATGCTTTCTTACAAAGCCACTTACACACTCCATACATTTCACTATACATGTCATTTTTGTCCCCCATTTGACTTATCAAAACCACACGGATGGAACCAAAAAGGAAAAGGAAAAGAGTTGCTAGTTTTGTGCATGTGTGTATTTGAAAGGAGTATCCAAGTGTATCCATGCATATCTAGGATAGATATTTGGTACTAGGTACCAAGATACTCTTGATTCACTCTCTCACTTACTCTTAAGCCAAAACAAACACACAACACACAACACACAACATAAAATATTTTCCAATCTCATATCACTCTTTCTCTCTCAACTCACGGTTAAACCCCATTCACCACCATTTTCAAACCTTCAAGCTTTACTACTACTCCTATACTATGTCTTCTACAACCTAAAGGTTAATCCTAAGCTCAACCTACAAGAAACCTTGATCATTGAAGCAAGAACAAGAACCCTAGAAGACTCCTTGAAGCCCACTGCATGCTTATGTTTTCCTAGACCTCCATTGTTAAAAGTTGTCACTTGTTTATATCTATTCTCATATCATTTCTAAACCTAACTAAACAAGTAAGTCCAAGTTAAAACCTACCTTTTCTAATACATTACATTTATATATATTGATGTGTACATGTTTATTTTGGTAAAGTTAAAATTTAAACAAGTAAGGAAACCCTAAAAACCTAAGTAAAACCCACGGCTAATTTTTATATATAACAAATCTTGATATAAAAACTTGTCAACCTTGAAGAACACATCAACATGATCTTGTTTAACTTGTAAAATCATAAAAACCTAACCATGCAAATAATATTGGATGTGAGCTTTAAGCTCATATTATGATTTTGAGTGATCTTGTAATGTTTAGATATAACTAGAAATATTAGCTTCATGTTATTAGGTGCCTTAAAATATTAAGATCACTACTAGGCCTCATAAGATTAGTTTAAGCTCACTATAATACTTTTCCTAGATAAACAATCATTTTTATTAAATAAATGTTTTATAAGACTTTTAGTGTCAAAAATATGATTTTATAAAGTTACATGTTAAAAATATAGATCTATGATTATTTTGGATTTAAATGATAGATCTAAGAAGTTTTGGACTAAAATAGTATATATATAAACTTTCGGGTTAAAAATGGCATAAATAATACTTTCGGACTAAAATGTAATTTTAGTAAGTAAAAGGGATCTAAATGAGTAAGTGTAGAACTTGGTATTTCAAAAACATAAACTTTGATCCACTTTTAAAAATATGCCGAGAGTTCAAGGGTGTGTTTTGAACATATCTGAAACTTTGTAAAGTTAAAAAGGACTAAAAAGAGATTACTAAAATATTAGGGTAAGTTGTGTAAACTTTGGAAAGCCTAAGGACTATGTTGGACACAAGCCACGACCTAAAATAAGCCTTAGGGACTAAAAGTGTCAAGTTACTAAACTTAATAAAACCCTAAGCAACCCTAGGGACTAAACCTGCCTAAAGCCGAAACCTATACAAGCCCTAGGGGCATAAATGTAACTTATAATAAACCATAATATTAGCCGAAACTATAGGGACCAAAACTGCCATTAAGTGAAACTATAACAAGCCCTAAAATAGGCCGCATACTATAAGGACCAAAATTGACATTTTATGAAACTTTAAGAAACCCTAGTTACACGTGTAACTAGGAGGGACCAAAACTGTAAATACTTGAAAGATTTAGAAACCCTAGGGGTATAAAAGTAATTTAATCGCGAGTACCTATTTATTTAAAAGGACTAAAACGTATTTTTATACAATTATTACGAACCTTAAAATCTTATATATTTTAAGTCATTATTTAAACGTAAAACTTAATAAATGTAAATCTTACGTAAACTTGGATTTTAAATAAATGTTATACATTTATAAACCTTATTTATATATTAGATATAAATTGAAAATGGTTAACTTATAAAATAAATATATTAATTATATTTATTTTCCCATCACTTTAAATGTATATAAAACCATCCTATATGAATATTTAAAGTGTTTTATAAACAACGTAAGTAGAAAATATTAATTAAGTGAATTAATTAATTAAACCTTATTATTTATTTATTTCCTAAAATAAATACTATTAGAACTTGTACTACGACTGTAAAACCCGCATGCTTTTACCATGAATAGTACCCATTAGATCGTACGTCCTAGATTAAACTTTCCTTTTATAGTATGATCACATTCACGTGCTAGCATTTTAAGTATTACATACGTGTATGAACACGATAAGTATGGATTACGTAGGAACACACGATAATTATTCAAATAATAATTATAATCATGAAGGTAATTTAATCACGAGAAGATATTATGTACGTATTTATATATTTATTATGAACATGAATAAATATATAATATCTCGAGCGATAACTAATTGAATCATGTAAACTACGTAACACGTAAAAAATGAATATTAGACACGATTATTCTTATTACGTATAATTAAATTAATATGACTAGTACTACGTAAATTATTATTACATACAAAACATGAAGTTATTACAAATATTTCAGGGCATAATTTACGAGAAACCGATTACGTATTAAAATAAATGCGTACGTTTTATTAAACAAATAACACAAACACATGAGAGTAAGGTTTCGGGCTATTTTTGACAAATGAGAAAAGTAATAGGACTTGGGCTCAAGGCCCAAGTGTTTTGGTTATTTCAGCCGTGTATAATATAGGACGGGGGCTTTTCTTTTTTTTTTTCTGCCGACACAAACAAACAAACAAACTCAGAAACCCTAAATTTTAGACAAACCGATCGTTTCTTTTCTTCTTCTTTCCTGCTGCGTCGGTTTAACATCAAAATCAAGAGGGAAGTCTCAAGCTAGATTAAACAAGGATTGTGGGTTATTAGATCTTAACCCTAAAATCAAGTAAGTAAACCCTAATTTCGTTTTACTTTTCTTTTCTTTAATCCGATTTTTAAAGATTTTGAAACATGTCTAAACAATAAAATCAAGGAGGGGGAGTTTCGTTGTTTGTTGTGGGGTTTGAGTGGCACACAAACCGAGACTCATATGAGTCTCGGTGATGACCGGAATGCACCAGTCGTAACCCTAATTATGGTTTTGGGCTGGGTTGTGCTAGCAGTGGGAACCCGTAGGGGTGTTTGTGAAAGCAGTGGGAACCCGTAAGGGTGTTTGTGAAAGCAGTGGGAACCGAGACCCTAGTGGTCTCGGTGGGACAATTATAACCAGCAGGGGGTAACGAAACACTGACGGGGGTATCACCATCACTGTCGGTGGGTTTTTGGCAGGAACAGGGGTGTTTGGCAACCTGTTTTATAAGCAACTTAAGGGTGCGTTTGGCTGATTAATAAACATATTTAAGGGTTGTTTGGTTCGGTGAATATGTAAACATAAAAACAACATATTTTCACGGGTTTGAGTCACGACACGTTTTAATAAATAATACATGGTTACGGGTTATCATTTTAAAAAGTTAATTAACTTTACATGCTTATTAACTTTACAAGGTAATTAAATCAATAAATAATGACTTACTATTACAAGATTAATTAAATTGATTTAACATGCTAGGTAATTAATTTAATTAAAAACATGGATTTAGGTTTATTATTAATTAATTAATAATACATGATTTTAACCTAAGTAATTATTTATTTAAATTAGATTAAGTATTTAATTAATTATTGAAACCACGACTTATAATTAATTAATTCTCATGACTTAGGTTATATTAATATAATTAGTAATACATGTTTTAACCTAAGTATTTATATCTTTATTTAATTAAATCACATTTTATTTAATTAAATACTTTTAACCTATAGTTTATTTAAATTACATGTAATAATTAATAAACTATACTTTATAATCTCATGACTTAGAAATAATCATGAAAACACCTAGGCTTATTTACTTAGCTTATTTAACCAGCTTATTTCTAATTATGGAAACTTTCTATTTTTAGAAACTTAATTAAATAAGGCAGCTAATTTATTTATGGAAACCAGCTATTTTAGAAACTTATTTATTTAAGGCAGCTAATCTATTTATCGAAACTTATTTAATTAAGGCAACTAATCTATTTATGGAAACTTTCTATTTTTAGAAACTTATCTATTTTAAGTAGTAAATGTATTTTTGGAAACTTTCTATTTTTGGAAACTTTCTATTTTTGGAAACTTTCTATTTTTGGAAACTTTCTATTTTTGGAAACTTTCTATTTTTGGTAACTTTCTATTTTTGGAAACTTTCTATTTTAGGAAACCTGCTATTTTTGGAAACTTACTTATTATTAGACAGTAAGTATAATAACACATGAAATATCAGAAATACTTAAACAGAATGAACAGAATATAAAGTGTAATACAGTTTAAGGCTTTAAACAGTAAAACATAGTATGAACACATAAAATAAGCTAAGACATGACATAAAACCAGCTACGTATTTTGTAAGCAGATACTTATTCATGTATGTATTTATGTAGAGTTAGTGATACTGAAGTAGGACTCTCTTCCGTTCGTCTTCTTCATTCACTGGACATAAGGTACGGATTCCCGTCCTTTCAGTATGGACATTCTTTCCTTATTAGGATTTCCCCGTATGCAGCCAACTGTTTTCCCGTAGTATAAGTATGAGTTTGATTGCTTATGTTTTAAATATGATTACCTATAGCCATATACATGCATGACCAGTTTCACCTAGTTATGGAGGTACCATAACCATAACATTAGAGGCACTGATGTTATGACTTCACCACGGCGGAGTGATTGCTCGTGGCTTCCCTTCAGCTTTTGGCCATTTATTTATATTTATAATGTGGGGCGTATGGGTGCATCCTAGTTACATGTTTTTATTCAGGATTACATGGTGAATGTGGTGTGTGCCTTGCATCCTTCACAAGGAGCTGATCCCTCCTTCCCATAAACCAGTATATTAAATTAGAGGCAACCCCTCTAATTTGCATGATGAGGTCACCCCTCCAAGTATTCATGCACGGTGGATTTTCATGACCTATATTGGCTAATGGTAAAATACGTTAAACAGTTTTCATAAGATAAACATAAGGCTTTTCAAGCTATAAAACCAGTTTTATGAATATGTTCCAGGTTTTCCAGGACTTATACATTTCCGTTGCTATTAAGTCTTTATTTTGTTTTAGTCATTCATACTATGTCTATATCCGTGCACTGAGCGTTTTGCTCAGCCGTTACTTTCCTTTCCATGTCCCAAACGGCAGGTACCCTAGGAAAGATTCGAGCATTTGGAGGACGTGCATAGGATGGAAGCTGCTAGAGACTTCTTTTCCTTTTGCCTTTATATATTTATGCTTGTGTAGTCTTTCATTCATTTCTTTTGCTTTATTATGTTTTGGGCTTATGTTTGGGAACCGATGTTTGATTCTGGTTATCCCTATGGTCATGTAAGGTTTTATACATTTATCCTTACACGCCATAATTACGCGTGACATTCAATTATCAAAATGGGGTGTTACAACGACGAACAAATTGCAAGTATTGTAATTAAATACTTAAACCCGTTTAAACATGTACAGATTTATTCTGGAACTTTTATGCATTATGTTATGCAATTACTGAGACCTTATAATTATTTAGGTCGTTGACTGTATCGTGAGCATCCTTATCAGATTTATCTTCTGACTTATTGTTGTACCACTGAGGTGAGTTTATGGCCCCACTTTATATATTGACAAACTTTTAAATCTTTTAATGGGGAAGAAAACATGCAACATATTTGATTTTATGGACATAGATTGAACTATGAAACCTTTGATTACCATGCCTATTGTAGATGAACAGCATGACCCGTGCATCTGAAACTGTTAGAATTATTGAATTACCTGAATGTTTTAAATAGATCTATTTGGGATTGACCGTCCCCATCTGGGTGAGTCATGCTCACTGTGCCTCGTCCGGGACAACAGATGTTTCACATGTCAGCACTTATTTTTGTTATGGGTGCCTTAAGGCGAAGGGTCCTTATCTGTTAAGGACATAACTGTCATGTTTCAGTTTCGGGAAATATGGAAATGTAATTACTTTTAAGTATTAATGCTTTGTGCATTACTACTTCTAGGAATATCTAATGTCCAAACTTAACTTAATTAAACCTATGAATTCACCAACTTTATGTTGACTTTCTAAGCCTGATTTCTCAGGTAACTGAAGCAGGTAATGGTGTGCATGAAGTCAAGCATCATGATAGATTGCATTTATAGAGCTCATTGGGATTTTATAATTTGGGAATAAATTCAAACTTTCAGACAATGTTAAAGATTACTGTAATACTATTTTCACTTTCAATCATGTAATAAATGTAAGGATAATCTTTTATTTGTTGCTCTATATTCTGTCTGTTGTCGATCCACCTACATGACACCCAAATATTATATTCCGCTGCGTTGACATAATTTGGGGGTGTCACAGAAATGGTATCAGAGCGATAGTTATAGAGAATCAGAACCAAGTTTAAAATAAATATAAAAATAAAATTTTAATATAATCTGAACTATAACTGCTTTAAAAATCTTTTGGGATATTCGGGACTAGAATAGTAAAGCATATAGACCATAGAGCATACATCGATTGTGTGATTGCCTGTGCATTGATTATTAACATCCGGTTAATTGATCTTATAAGTATTAACGTAACCTTTATCATGGCGAGTGTTAAATGGCATTATTATATAATTTTAAATTATATTTCTCAAAATTTTAACTTGAGTAAGTTTATACTTATATCAATTAAAACTATATTACTTTCAGATTTATCATGACTTCACCTACTGATACACCTGTTGCCGTATCTCCAACGACCGTCTTGTGTGGATGGTTATCTGCTAGTGACTCCGGCGATAGTCACGCATCTGTCGACGCTGCATCCATTGAGGCGCTTATTTCTTCACCACCTGTTTCCCCCGCTGGGGAAGAGGTCCAGTGATGTTGGAGTTTTTACCACTCTTTAGGAAAAGAGCAATAAATAGGGCAAGTGAGCACAACGATTTAGGAAAACCGTGTGTGAATGACCCTAAGTGAGTTCGTTCTCGAGGAGGCAAGTGCGTTGTGTTAAGAGTTGATTAATGTTTGTGATTATATGAATGAGAAAGAAATGGGATTAGAAGAGAAAGACGGTTACGAAAACGGATTAAACTATGACGAAAAAGGCAAAAACGTAAAACCGTAAATAGTGCCAAAATTAAAATTTTAACCTAAAAATTCCTAAAAATTACTAAAAATCCCCAATAATATTCTAAGAGTTTACAAAAAATCCAAACTTGCTAAAACCTTTTAATTAATTCAATAATGACTTTTTAATGCTAATTAAAGCCCTAAAAATCACTTTTAATCATTCAAAAAGCCTTAAACAAGGTCTAATAGTTTGTAAACCTCAAAAATATCCTAATTAAACTAAAAAAACTATTTTTAAAAATTTTAAAACCAAATTAAACTATTTTTAAACACTTAAAAACTATTAAAAACTATTAAATCTTAAATTAATTCTAGAAATTAATTGAAAAGTCTAAAAAATATTTGGAAAGTGACAAAACTCCTAATTTAATGTCCTTAACCTAGGAAAAATAAAAAACTAGAAAAAATGAAACTTCAATTTTTAATAATAAAATAATATTAAAATATTCAAAAAAATTAAAAGTTTGTAAATAAATTCTAAAAAATTACCAAAAATCCTAAATAATGTAACTAAAACAAAAATGCAAACCAAATTTTCTTAAACCTATTTAATAATTTTATATTAAATTTTAAAGTTGCTTAAAAACCCTAAAATCCTATAAAATTAAAAATAAGCTAAGTTGAAAACCTAATAAGCTGTAAACCTCAAAAATATGATTAGAAACCTAAAAATTATTTTTCCAGATTTTTAAATTAATTTTTACTATTTTTAAATGACTTTCTAAAAATTAAACTTAAAATAATCCTAATAAATAAAATAATAATGGGAAAAATCTAATTTTTTCTCAGAAAAATCAACAACCCTAATACAATCCTAGGAAAAAATCTTAAACAAGAAAAAGCTAAGAGAAATAAGCTGGAAACAGCTTATTTAAAAGCTGTTTGCTAAATAAGCACAAAACCAAAAACACCTTAAATAAGTATTGAAATGAGAACTAAACGTAAAAAGCCATCTAGATCACTGGTAAACACGTTACTCCTTGGAACGCAAGGTCGCGTGTTCGAGTCCAGGCAGGGTGTGCTTTTTGCAAAACTTTTTTTTTTTTTTTTTACTTTTAAAAACTCAATCCAGTGACTAATTTAAACACAAAACTCAAACACAATTCAAATTAAACAAAGATTAAGGCTTAGGAAAGCCAAAACGTGACCAGTTTTGATGAACTTTCTGATGAACACTTATGGTGTTTCTTCACAAGTGAAAACTTTAATCAAGAGGGCTTGATTCTGCTTTTTGGTGGTGTTTTTGTTGGACAAAAGGCACCCTTATACTCTTTGGAGTATAAGGAGTCAAATCAATCTCAAAAACAGACAAGTATCAACACAATTTCAAGCACAAAAGATCAAAGAAAGTTTCTGATAAGGCTTAATGAACAAGTTGCTGGTTCAAATGACACTCAAGTGAGATTCAACACTTCAAACAAAGCACACAATGGTATTAAATGGCTTACAAGAGAACACAAACCCTTAAACAACCTATATCCTAGAAGATTATCAAACTTGATGGATCAAATTCAACAAAACAGGCAGATAAGGCAGTTTTATGATTTAGGCAATGTTTTCAAAATTTTAAGCATGCAAAATGTTTTAAACCCTTCCAAAATGAAAACCAATAGCATGTATCATCTTTTAGCAACCAAGGGAGTATGTTTAACCAAGTTTCACACAAGATTAACAACAATTTGGCTAACTAAACCCTAATCCAAACACCCCTTAAATTTACTGAATTCAAAATTAACAAAGCAACTCAACACAAAACTCAATCAAATTAAACCTAAGCTGTCTAAACATGCATACAAGTCCTAGTTAAGCAGTTTTAAGCACTCAAACTTACACTTAAACACTTAATAAGCAGAATCAAATAAAGCACATAAAATTTCAGATTACTAAAAATGAAATGGAAAACAAGAGACTACCTCAAGGGTCCTACATCCAGGACCCTTAGTGGTTGAAAAACCACCTCCATATAGGATGGGGCCTATGCAGAACTTTGTTGATGGGTTGATGGAGTTTTACTTAATAGAAATGAACAAGATTGGTTCCTTTTTGAATCTGCTTAAGAGAAAAGGGATCAAGCTTGTGTAAAAGATTAAGAGCTTACCCGTAGCTTATAGATTAAGCTAGAAGGAAACCTTAGCTTATAGGTCAGATAATAATAAGCTTAAAAAAGAAAGAAAGGACCAAACCAATGGCTATTCAAGCTTGGGTACCCTCTACACCAGAACAAGCCATGGTGTTATGGACATACACAAGCTCAGATACCATCATATCATCACAATTAATCACCATTTTAACAGGTTTGTATGAAAATTTAAGGTATAAGAAATCTTTGAAAAACAAACAGAAACTTTAAAACTTTAAAACTTTTGCTGAAAATCAATCCAAACTCAAACAATTATAACTTAAATCAACTGAAATGTAAAGGGAACTAAATATTTCTCATCAACAAACTCAATACCATTTATATTAATTCATAAACTGGATTTACAAGGTTTTTGAAAAAAAGAGAAAAATCAAGAACAAAACGATGCTAAGTCCTATATGCCTTTATATAGAGGCTACAATGCGATTCTAGAACTGAATGGAAACTAGAAACCCTAACAAGTGAACTTCCAATCTTGCCCTTGGACGATTTTTGAATTTTTAGTCAAAACAAAGCCTGTGAAGATCTTTGGCTTATAGCTGAGGTGACAGTGATGTAGAAACAATCTAGGTCATCCATTTTGCCTTTGGGGGTAAGAAAATGCTGTGAGTTGTTGATCTTGTTGTCCATTTTTGTTTGGGAGTGAATAGTGGGGCAGGGGAGGGTTGGAGGGACATGTGAGGTGATGGTGATGGGGGTTTAAGGATGGTTTTAGGTTTATATGATGTTTTATCAAGGGTCTGGAAAGAATTAACAAAAAACCCTTTGATTTGATTGATGCTCATCCTGGAAAAAATTAGGGTTTAAGGGTGGATTAGGAGGTGTTTAATCTGAAAAGAGGTTTAAGTATTTAACAATTGTGTTTGCCACCAAAACTTAAACCGGTTTTAAGTTAGTTTAAAAAAAGTGTGAGTGGATTTGTGACGTGGAGAGGGGGAGGTGTTTGATTGGTGGAAGGTTTAAGGTAGGTGAGGTGGCAGCTTGTGAGTGGGGGATTTGTCTTAGGTTGTCTGGCAGGTTTGGTCCCTCACTTTTCATTCTCCTTTCACTTTGTATTAAATCAGCAAATAAGTCATTTCCTTTGAAAACATCTTTGGCAAGTTGGCAGTTTTGGCACAAAAACTTCATAAGCTTGAAACAAGGACTAAACATGCAATTTCTTCATATTCCAAGGACTGATTTTGACATGTTTTCAAACTTCAAGGCTTTGACTTGTTTGTTGACTTCTTGAAGGACCATTATTGACAATTTAGATTTGTTGAGGGACTAAATTTGCCAATTCTTCAAAGTTGAGGGTCCTTTTTGTAATTTTGACAAACTTTAGGGACCAAACTTGTAATTATGAAGATACAAGGGTATAAAGTGTCAATTCTTCAAACTTGGAGGACCAATCTTCATGATTCTTCAAATCTTCAAGGGTTGATTTTGGAAATTTCTTCATTAGGGCTTGGTTCATCGTGCGGCTTCGTTTCCCGTGTTCGTTTTTGATTGATTCTTGTGATCTTTTGTCATTTTCTGAATATCCGTACCTAAAGTACACAAGAAACAAACACAAGCATATATTTGGGTATTTTGATGATATTTAATGCATTTTAAGCCCAATTTGGAAGATGAGACTATGTATAAAAGCAGTCTCATCACTCCCCCATACTAAACCATTGCCGTGCCCTCACGCAATGCTAGAATAAAGTATCATAGCATCTCCAAAATTCATTTTTATTCACTTTATTGGAATGATAAACTAGCTACACTACTACTATTACTACTACTTGTGTTATAGACATAATGTATGATTTTCATCACAAAATGGGACGTTTAGGTTCATAGAATAAGAACACGTGAATGCTTCGTTAGAAATAATTTCGTCGTCCTCGATTTTCACTCCAATTCCATGCTAAGCATGCAACGAGATCATTGTCATTATAAGTTAGTAATGCTAACACTACTCATATGCCCTAATCACGTACTTATTCTCCCATTATTCCTAAGTTGTATCTCTTATATTTTATGATGTCTTAAATGTTTCACGAGGATACATTGTTGACTTATGCGATAATAGAGATTTAGGTCTAAAAATAGAGTCCTAACGGTGTAACTAAGACCATCAAATCAATAACCCCTCCTAATAGACAACGATGTTAAAAAATTAAGTTGACAAGAAGAATCGATAAACACGGTTTTATAACGGTTTTGAACATGAGACTTATTACCAAGACTTTTATACGCCCCCTAACGGAAGGGCCTTATTATCTTTGGTTTACCTCCATCTTTTATTCAACTTGGCAATGAAGCTTTTATTATGACTTCGGTCTTGCCTTGCCTTTTATTATCCGCCTCATCGGTGGTTTTATTAGCCAAAGACGTATATCCTCACGCTAAAGCGAATTTTGGATCTTTAAAGCTTCGAAGATTAAGGCTTGATTCACTTTCAATTTTGCATAGATTTTTCGGCCTTGTGGGGCTTCAAATTGTTTGCTAGATTTAGGTGAGCACTTGAAATCTTATTATTGGGTGAAGCTTTTGATTATTCGGGTGCCAATACTTCAAAACCGTGACGCTGGCGATACCTTAATGTCTTCCCAATTTAATTACACGGAAGCTACTAGAAAAGACTAGAAACCCAACAATCCTAACTAAACCGCTAAGTCAATATTTATTAAGCAAAAAATATTTACATGCGAAGGGAGAATAAGCAAACAACGAGAATACATGAGTTTTTGAAAGAATACGAGTACTCTACGTTTAGCATAGTAACTTATAATTAACTCTATCATTTCTCGTCCTCATTTAAGAGACTTAGCCTAATCTGTAGTTAAGGAATCGAAGCTAAGTGCTCAACACGCACGGTCGAGTCAAAAATTACTCTTATTCTCGCCATCGGAAAATCTACATTCGGGTCTTCAAACACTTATAAAACATGAGAAAATTTTTAAAATTTGGCCATTTTTTAGCCTTATTTTGCAACAAAAACGATAAACAAAAAGATAAACTTTGGAAAGCGTGAAGATTTGGCAAGGCAAGTATCTATTCACCCCCCATACTAAAGTTAAACATTGTCCTCAATGTTTCGAGTCTAGGGGTGCAAACACCCCCATACTAGAGACGTAGTCGAATGCCTAATCTAGCATGGAAAGGGTGTAACCAATAAATTAATAGCCGTTTATGAAGTGTGCTAAAAACCTAAGGTTAGAACATCAAAAGGATATATCATGGATATTGAGAAATGTCTCCAAAACAAACGATCGAGTGCTCCCATAAACGAACACGAGAGCCTCCAATCGTGAAGATCATGATCTAAAAACCACAATTCACAAATAACCACGGAACAAAGGTTGGAAGGGCACAAATCCCCACACATAAGCTACATTAGAAAGCGATAATATGTACATAGGATAAGCATGGGACTCCCCCACGAGGCACCTCGTTTTTTATTACCGAGTCATGAGCTCGACTCGATCCCCTCAATACTAATTATCATTGGGGAAAGTGACTTGGTCGAGGTAGTTCAAGGATGGAACTTCCCCACCAAAGTAGTGCTTCAACCTATGTCCATTCACCTTGAAGTTAGGACCATCATCTTGAGCTAGCTCGATGGTCCCATACGGAAACACTTGAGTCACAGTGAATGGACCGGACCAACGGGATTTCAATTTACCGGAAAAGAGTTTTAATCTTGAATTAAAAAGCAAAACTTGATCCCCAATGTTAAAAACCCGGTTTTTAATTTTAGAATCATGAAACTTTTTAGTTTTCTCTTCATAAATCAATGAATTTTCATAAGAAATGTCCCTCAATTCATCCAATTCATTTAATTGCATTTTCCGGTGTTTTCCCGCGGTCTCCATATCATCATTACAATGCTTTAGGGCCCAATAAGCCTTGTGTTCTAACTCGATTGGCAAATGACAATTCTTTCCATACACAAGCTTATAGGGAGTGCACCCAATGGGCGTCTTGTGAGCGGTCCTAAAGGCCAATAAAGCATCGTCTAACTTATCCGACCATGATTGTCGGTTTTCTCCAACGGATCTCTCCAAGATCCTTTTCAACGCTCGGTTTGAAACCTCGACTTGCCCACTCGTTTGTGGGTGATAAGCCGTAGAAAGCCGATGTGTAACCCCATATTTCCTTAGAACCCTTTCAAATTGGTCATTACAAAAATGGGTTCCACGATCACTTATGATAGCACGAGGGGTTCCAAACCGAGAATACAATTGCTTCAAAAACTTGACTACCACACGAGCATCATTGGTGGGCAAGGCCTTTGCCTCCACCCACTTAGAAAGGTAGTCAACCGCAACGAGAATGTACTTATTACCACGAGATGATGGGAACGTCCCCATAAAGTCTATGCCCCAAACGTCAAAGATCTCACACACTTGGATGATATTTTGTGGCATTTCATCTTTTTGTGAGGCTTTTCCTTGTCGTTGGCATGCATCACACGACTTCACAAGATCTTGTGCATCTCGGTAAATAGTAGGCCAAAAGAAGCCGGCATCAAACACCTTCTTATCCGTGAGATTAGCACCGTGGTGACCACCCGTGGGTCCCTCATGGCATGCTCTAAGGATGTTAGAAGCTTCGATGCCAAATACACAACGTCGGATGATTTGATCCGCACAAGTTCGAAACAAGTAAGGGTCGTTCCAAAAGTAGAACTTGACGTCACGAAAGAATTTTCGTTTTTGTTGAGTCGTCATACCCTTAATGATGAAGTTTCCCGCATGGTAATTTGCAAAATCCGCAAACCATGGGGTGGAAGAATCAAGCTTAGAATTCACTACACCAAGTGTCTCGAGCGGAAATGTTTCGGTGATTTCCTTGGGCTCGTAAACACTTTGGTGAGGATCTTCCAAACGAGAGAGATGATCGGCCGCTAGATTCTCGGCTCCTTTTTTGTCAACGATTTTGTGATCAAATTCTTGAAGGAGGAGAATCCAACGAAGTAATCTCGGCTTAGCATCTTGCTTTGCTATGAGATACTTAATAGCCGAATGGTCCGTATACACTATGCATTTCGTCAAGACGAGGTAAGGTCGGAATTTCTCAAATGCATACACCACGGCAAGGAAATCCTTTTCCGTTGTAGTGTATTTAAGTTGAGCCTCGGTCATCGTCTTGCTAGCATAGTGAATAGGCAAGAAGTGCTTATCATGACGTTGCCCCAAAACGACCCCAATAGCGTAATCACTAGCATCACACATAAGCTCAAAGGGGAGATTCCAATTGGGAGCAACAAGAATGGGAGCTTCGGTAAGTTTCCTCTTAAGGATCTCAAAGGCTCGTACACAATCTTCGTCAAAGACAAAATGTGCCTCTTTTTCAAGAAGATGTGTAATGGGTCGAGAAATCTTCGAGAAATCCTTGATGAATCGAAGATAAAAGCCCGCGTTGCCTAGGAAACTCCTAACTCCCTTGACGGTTTTGGGATGAGGTAATTTGGCGATGACGTCTATCTTAGCTTGATCTACCTCAATCCCCGCTTTCGAGACCTTGTGCCCTAAGACGATTCTACTCTTAACCATAAAATGACACTTTTCCCAATTGAGCACAAGGTTGGTTTCCTCATAACGTTTTAACATTCTCTCTAGATTCGACAAACACGAAGTGAAAGAATCACCAAACACGGAAACGTCATCCATGAAGACTTCCATCGTCTTCTCGATCATATCATGAAAAATAGCCATCATGCATCGTTGAAAAGTTCCCGGTGCATTACAAAGTCCGAATGGCATTCTACGATAAGCAAACGTTCCATATGGACACGTAAACGTAGTTTTTTCTTGATCACGAGGATCGATCGGAATTTGGAAGTAACCGGAAAAACCATCTAAAAAGCAATAGAAATCGTTTCCCGCAAGACGCTCCAACATTTGGTCCATGAAGGGCAAGGGAAAATGGTCTTTTCGAGTGGCTTCATTCAACTTACGATAGTCAATGCACACTCTCCATCCGGTCACGATTCTAGTGGGAATCAACTCGTTGGCATCGTTTGGCACAACGGTCATCCCTCCATTTTTAGGGACACAATGAATAGGACTCACCCAAGGGCTATCGGAAATAGGGTAAATCATTCCCGCGTCAAGGAGTTTAAGGACCTCCTTTTTGATGACATCGTGAATTTTGGGGTTCACCCTCCTTTGACTTTGGATTGTTGGCTTGAAATCCTCCTCCATTAAGATTTTGTGGGTACAAAACTTGGGATCGATTCCCTTAATGTCGGATAACTTCCACGCAATCGCCCCTTTGTGGTCCTTAAGAACATCGACAAGTGCGGTTTTTTCATCATTCGAAAGATCCTTCACAATAATAACCGGTAACTTGTCGTCCTCCTCCAAATAGACATATTCGAGGTGAGGAGGTAAATCTTTCAACTCGAGGATAGGTGGTTCCTCAAGTGAAGATTTGGGCTCGATACTCATAACCTCCTCGGGTGGAGGAAATGGGAAATCGCTGAGAAAATCCTTGATAATCGAGAAGTCCTCATCGTTGTCGAGGTCTTCGTCACAAGTACGTGGAACATCGAATTCTTCCAACGTAAAACCACCACCTTCAAAAGGAGTGAAGGTTGGTGTCGAATTATCATGAATTGGATCTAACATAGTGGGATTGCCACTAGTTTCTTCATCACCAAACCCTAAAACTTCTTGTGAAAATTCCTCGCAAACCACGTCGATCATATCAACGAGGTTTATGGTAGCAACGGAATAAACATGAGAAAGTTGAGAATTTTGAGTTGCGTTTATAACAAGTTCCTCGTCGTTGAATCGTAAGGTGATCTTTCTAGCATGCACATCAATTAAAGCCATAGACGTATCTAAAAACGAACGACCTAAAATAAGAGGAACTTGAGGATCCGTGGGGATATCAACAACGATAAAGTCTACTGGATAGTAGAACTTCCCCACTTTCACAAAAACGTCTTCCGCCAAACCACATGCAAGAATCGTGGAATGGTCGGCCAACTCAATAGACATTCGTGAAGGAGTAAGATTAGGAAGATTGAGCGACTTGAAAATTGCAAGTGGCATCAAGTTAATGCTAGCACCAAGATCGGCCAAGGCATAGCATTCTTCCATATCTTGAATGGCACAAGGGATCAAAAATTTACCGGGATCACCGACTTTTTGAGGTATGCGATTAAGATAAACCGACGAACAACTAGACATTTGGTGCAATTTCTCCTTGTTGTTCAACATACTCTTAAAGTTAGCGGCAAATCGAGGCATCATGACCAAAGCATCGGCGAAACTCACATTAAAATGCAAATCACGAAACATTTTCATAAAAAGCTCAAATTGGTAGTTGTCCCGCTCTTGTCGTTTCTCCTTCCTAAGTCTCGATGGGTAAGGCAAGGGTGGGTGGGTTGGGGCATAGGCATAGCCTTTGGAATCTCGGGTTCCAATATGGGTGATGGGTCAACCGTAGGTGTGGCATGAGCGGTACTTTGTGGGATTGAAATATGCTCCTTTTCGACCACCACCTCGGGTTCTTCCTCAATTTCCTCCACCGTTGGAGTAATTGGTTGAGGAGTCGGTTCTTTAAGTGTCTTACCACTTCGTGTGGTAATCACTTTAATCTCTCCCTTCGGGTTTGAAACGGTGTTACTAGGCAAACTACTCGAAGTAGAGGCTTTGTTCCCCATGACGGCTTCTAAAATGGCATTAAGCTTAGCATCAAAACTATTAAACTTCAAATCTTGACTAGCGGCTTTTTGGTCAATTCTTTGTTCAAGCCTAGCATGACTTTGCTCTATCTTGTTGTTTTGACCTCGAATTTGGTTAGCAAAATCATTTTTCAATTCATTCCTCATGCTAAGATTTTCTTTAACAAAATTAGCTAACTCCTTGGTGTTCTTAGCCGTGTCCCTAGCTTGATTAGCCAATTGCTCTTGAATGTTTTCCAAAATCTTATCATTTGCCGTGGCGTAATTCACAAAGTCCATTGGAAGTTCTTTAGTGTAATCATTTTGAAGACCTTGACTCGTGTTTTGAAAATTACGGTTTTGATTTTGATTTTGCAATTGGCTACTACTACTCCCTTCATTCCCATAGTTGTTATTACCCTTGTAATTGTTCCTTTGATTGCTTTGGTAACCAACTTGATTGTTTCGATAATTTTTAGCATTTTGATTTGGTGGAAAACCCGGTGGAGTCAATTGATTAGTGCGAGGAACTTGACCGTTTTGGTTATAAGTTCCCGCGGCCGCGAAGGCACTCGAAGTGTTACCACCGTTGGTAATGCACTCGGCATAATCGTGAGCTCCACCATAATACATACAAGAAACCTCAACCGCTTTAATCGTAGCGGGAGCGGGTTGTTCACCAACTTTAAACTCAACTAACAATCCTTTCACTATATCAAAAATTTTGTTCTCCAAATTAGCCTCGATTTGACAAGCATCAACGGTGTGTGACAATGAAGGCGAAGACGAAGACGAAGTCTTACGAACACTCGACGTGCTACGAGGACTATACACCTTAGACCTATTTTCAATGATTAACAATGCTTCCTCGACCGTCTTACACAAAAAATTACCACCCGCGGCGGCATTAAGATAATCACGCTCATGATCGTTCAAGCCATTGTAAAACGTGTCAATTTGATGCAAGTCGGAAAAACCATGATGAGGACATTCGTGCAACATTTCATTAAACCTATTCCAAGCCGTTGAAAAACTCTCATTATACTCTTGCGAAAACTTTGAAATCTCGTTTTTCAAGTGTGTAGTCTTAGAGGGCGGAAAAAATTGGTTCACGAATTTTGAAACTAGATCCTTCCACGTCAATATAGAATTGGGTGGCTCTTTCTCTAACCAAATTTTTGCGGGCCCCGCTAAGGAATACGGAAAAAGCATCATCTTAATCGAGTCGTTTGAAACATCCTTAAACTTGCATGTGGCGGTGAGACGATTAAATTGGCGAATGTGGTTATGAGGGTTGTCCTTTTCGTCCCCTCGAAACTTGTTGTTTTGAATCATGGACAACAAACCCGTCTTAACCTCAAAATTCTCCGCAAGGATAGCGGGAATCACAATCGCTTCTCCATAACCCTCGGTGGGTGCTTGAAGCAACTCCATCATAGTTCGATTAGCCATGGGTGCTTCTTTCACTATAATGGGTTCGTCAATAGGAGACTCCTCACTAGAAGGAGTGATTGATTTGTTTCTTCGTTTACGAGCACGTCTTGCTTTAGAGAGAGTTTGCATAAACGTCACGTACAACGAGAAGGTGAGCAAAGAAGATTCTTTTTGGTGTTTTTACTTTTTCAATTTTTTTGTGGTTTTTGATTGTTTTTACTTTTTTTTGGAATTTTTGGAATGTATTAGTAGACACAAATCTACAAATCTCCTCCTTAATCAAATCTCTCGATTAAAGAAGCCTCAAGGAATAAAAACGATCACGTGAAGTGAACGCCTTCGATGACTTTAGAACGATGGTGGAACACCAAATCGTTCAAGAGGGTTTAATCAATAGAAACCAAGAAAATATATATAATACTTAGTAATACTTTGGGCGGCAAAACCCTCGATTAGCTTTCAAAATCAAAATACGCACAAGCAAGCGGAGGAAACGAGGCGACACGAAGCACTTAAGAGCCTTTTTCCTTTAGGTCGTGAAATACAACCTCCTTATACCCACCTTATAGTTTGTATTTCTCAAAATCGAGCTTCACGAAAGTATTTATCTATTTTTGCCTTTTTCTTTGGTTTGAGATTCGAATACAATGATTGGGTAATGACCTCCCAAGTCAAGGTTGTGATTTCTCACGGATTTGGAGTACTTGTAAATTTATTGTTCTACGTATACAATATAGTAATAATATTCACACAAAAACCGAAAAACGATAATACGTATTAGTAGAGTGCTACTAATACAATTACTTTTATGGCTATATATAAAAACAACAATGGTTCAACCAAAACACAACACGCCTCCCCGGCAGCGGCGCCAAAATGATGTTGGAGTTTTTACCCCTCTTTAGGAAAAGAGCAATAAATAGGGCAAGTGAGAACGACGATTTAGGAAAACCGTGTGTGAATGACCCTAAGTGAGTTCGTTCTCGAGGAGGCAAGTGCGTTGTGTTAAGAGTTGATTAATGTTTGTGATTATATGAATGAGAAAGAAATGGGATTAGAAGAGAAAGACGGTTACGAAAACGGATTAAACTATGACGAAAAAGGCGAAAATGTAAAACCGTAAATAGTGCCAAAATTAAAATTTTAACCTAAAAATTACTAAAAATTAATAAAAATCCCCAATAATATTCTAAGAGTTTACAAAATATCCAAACTTGCTAAAACCTTTTAATTAATTCAATAATGACTTTTTAATGCTAATTAAAGCCCTAAAAATCACTTTTAATAATTAAAAAGCCTTAAACAAGGTCTAATAGTTTGTAAACCTCAAAAATATCCTAATTAAACTAAAAAACAATTTTTAAAAATTTTAAAACCAAATTAAACTATTTTTAAACACTTAAAAACTATTAAAATCTATTAAATCTTAAATTAATTCTAGAAATTAATTGAAAAGTCTAAAAAATATTTGGAAAGTGATAAAACTCCTAATTTAATGTCCTTAACCTAGGAAAAATGAAAAAACTAGAAAAAATGAAACTTCAATTTTTAATAATAAAATCATATTAAAATATTCAAAAAAATTAAAAGTTTGTAAATAAATTCTAAAAAATTACCAAAAATCCTAAATAATGTAACTAAAACAAAAATGCAAACCAAATTTTCTGAAACCTATTTAATAATTTTATATTAAATTTTAAATTTGCTTAAAAACCCTAAAATCCTATAAAATTAAAAATAAGCTAAGTTGAATACCTAATAAGCTGTAAACCTCAAAAATATGATTAGAAACCTAAAAATTATTTTTCCAGATTTTTAAATTACTTTTTACTATTTTTAAGTGACTTTCTAAAAATTAAACTTAAAATAATCCTAATAAATAAAATAATAATGGGAAAAATCTAATTTTTGCTCAGAAAAATCAACAACCCTAATACAATCCTAGGAAAAATCTTAAACAAGAAAAAGCTAAGAGAAATAAGCTGGAAACAGCTTATTTAAAAGTTGTTTGCTAAATAAGCACAAAACCAAAAACACCTTAAATAAGTATTGAAATGAGAACTAAACGTAAAAAGCCATCTAGATCACTGGTAAACACGTTACTCCTTGGAACGCAAGGTCGCGTGTTCGAGTCCAGGCAGGGTGTGCTTTTTGCAAAACTTTTCTTTTTTTTTTTACTTTTAAAAACTCAATCCAGTGACTAATTTAAACACAAAAACTCAAACACAATTCAAATTAAACAAAGATTAAGGCTTAGGAAAGCCAAAACGTGCCTAGTTTTGATGAACTTTCATATGAACACTTATGGTGTTTCTTCACAAGTGAAAACTTGAATCAAGAGGGCTTGATTCTGCTTTTTGGTGGTGTTTTTGTTGGACAAAAGGCACCCTTATACTCTTTGGAGTATAAGGAGTCAAATCAATCTCAAAATCAGACAAGTATCAACACAATTTCAAGCACAAAAGATCAAAGAAAGTTTCTGATAAGGCTTAATGAACAAGTTGTTGGTTCAAATGACACTCAAGTGAGATTCAACACTTAAACAAAGCACACAATGGTATTAAATGGCTTACAAGAGAACACAAACCCTTAAACAACCTATATCCTAGCAGATTATCAAACTTGATGGATCAAATTCAACAAAACAGGCAGATAAGGCAGTTTTATGATTTAGGCTATGTTTTCAAAATTTTAAGCATGCAAAATGTTTTAAACCCTTCCAAAATGAAAACCAATAGCATGTATCATCTTTTAGCAACCAAGGGAGTATGTTTAACCAAGTTTCACACAAGATTAACAACAATTTGGCCAACTAAAACCCTAATCCAAACACCCCTTAAATTTACTGAATTCAAAATTAACAAAGCAACTCAACACAAAACTCAATCAAATTAAACCTAAGCTGTCTAAACATGCATACAAGTCCTAGTTAAGCAGTTTTAAGCACTCAAACTTACACTTAAACACTTAACAAGCAGAATCACATAAAGCACATAAAATTTCAGATTACTAAAAATGAAATGGAAAACAAGAGACTACCTCAAGGGTCCTACATCTAGGACCCTTAGTGGTTGAAAAACCACCTCCATATAGGCTGGGGCCTATGCAGAACTTTGTTGATGGGTTGATGGAGTTTTACTTAACAGAAATGAACAAGATTGGTTCCTTTTTGAATCTGCTTAAGAGAAAAGGGATCAAGCTTGTGTAAAAGCTTAAGAGCTTACCCCTAGCTTATTGATTAAGCTAGAAGGAAACCTTAGCTTATAGGTCAGATAATAATAAGCTTAAAAAAGAAAGAAAGGACCAAACCAATGGCTATTCAAGCTTGGGTACCCTCTACACCAGAACAAGCCATGGTGTTATGGACATACACAAGCTCAGATACCATCATATCATCACAATTAATCATCATTTTAACAGGTTTGTATGAAAATTTAAGGTAAAAGAAATCTTTGAAAAACAAACAGAAACTTTAAAAGTTTAAAACTTTTGCTGAAAATCAATCCAAACTCAAACAATTATAACTTAAATCAACTGAAATGTAAAGGGAACTCAATATTTCTCATCAACAAACTCAATACCATTTATATCAATTCATAAACTGGATTTACAAGGTTTTTGAAAAAAAGAGAAAAATCAAGAACAGAACTATGCTAAGTCCTATATGCCTTTATATATAGGCTACAATGTGATTCTAGAACTGAATGGAAACTAGAAACCCTTGGACGATTTTTGAATTTTTAGTCAAAACAAAGCCATGTGAAGATCTTTGGCTTGTAGCTGAGGTGCCAGTGATGTAGAAACAATCTAGGTCGTCCATTTTGCCTTTGGGAGTAAGAAAATGTTGTGAGTTGTTGATCTTGCTGTCCATTTTTGTTTGGGAGTGAATAGTGGGGCAGGGGAGGGTTGGAGGGACATGTGTGGTGATCGTGATGGGGGTTTAAGGATGGTTTTAGGTTTATATGATGTTTAATCAAGGGTCTGGAAAGAATTAACAAAAAACCCTTTGATTTGATTGATGTTCATCCTGGAAAAAATTAGGGTTTAAGGGTGGATTAGGAGGTGTTTAATCTGAAAAGAGGTTTAAGTATTTAAAAATTGTGTTTGCCACCAAAACTTAAACCGGTTTTAAGTTAGTTTAAAAAAAGTGTGAGTGGATTTGTGACGTGGAGAGGGGGAGGTGTTTGATTGGTGGAAGGTTTAAGGTAGGTGAGGTGACAGCTTGTGAGTGGGGGATTTGTCTTAGGTTGTCTGGCAGGTTTGGTCCCTCACTTTTCATTCTCCTTTCACTTTGTATTAAATCAGCAAATAAGTCATTTCCTTTGAAAACATCTTTGGCAAGTTGGCAGTTTTGGCATAAAAACTTCATAAGCTTGAAACAAGGACTAAACATGCAATTTCTTCATATTCCAAGGACTGATTTTGACATGTTTTCAAACTTCAAGGCTTTGACTTGTTTGTTGACTTCGTGAAGGACCATATTGACAATTTAGATTTGTTGAGGGACTAAATTTGCCAATTCTTCAAAGTTGAGGGTCCTTTTTGTAAATTTGACAAACTTTAGGGACCAAACTTGTAATTATGAAGATACAAGGGTATAAAGTGTCAATTCTTCAAACTTGGAGGACCAATCTTCATGATTCTTCAAATCTTCAAGGGTTGATTTTGGAAATTTCTTCATTAGGGCTTGGTTCATCGTGCGGCTTCGTTTCCCGTGTTCGTTTTTGATTGATTCTTGTGATCTTTTGTCATTTTCTCAATATCCGTACCTAAAATACACAAGCAACAAACACAAGCATATATTTGGGTATTTTGATGATATTTAATGCATTTTAAGCCCAATTTGGAAGATGAGACTATGTATAAAAGCAGTCTCATCATCCAGCCTCCTACTGTTACGCAACCTGTACCACTCGTGACTATACTACGGGAGCATGCACCCGAGTCTCTGCCACCTCGTAAGAGGAGGTACGAGGCACCTCTCGATTCCACCTTTGAGATCGGTGAGGGCTCCCGGGCCAGACATGCTGATCCTGTCCAGGCCCAGATCACGGCACTTGCCGCACGCCAGGCCCAGTACGTAGCAGACATTCTTGCTCTGCTAGCGGCCGGACAGACTGAGCGCACTGTTCTACAGCAGCGCCAGGATCTTTTATCGTGGACCGTGAGCTCAGAGGCACACGCTGCCCGAGGACTGTGGTCGACTACTTACCATTCTCTCCAGTGGTTGCTGGATGAGAACGAGTTCCTTCGAGAGCAGATCTACCTAATGCAGAGTCAGCAGACAGAGACTCAGATCGCCCTTATGACCATGAAGCATACTCTTGCCATATTCTTCGACCTCCAGGATGTCCGCCATCAGGGGTTCACGTCAGAGACCGCTCATCTCCGGGGAGTTCAGCAGACTCTCAGAGACCAGTTCCGTGAGGCACTCCGACTGCTCGGGGAGACCAGGGCTGCTATGACCGCGATGCAGGATGCCATGCAGGCACCGGCTGTCTCGTCCCCGCCTGTGGTGCCAGCCGTATCCGAGGAGTCAGTTAGGCATCAGTTGATTAGATGTGCTAGATCTTTTGTACATCATGATAAGCTACTAGGGTTGCACCCCGGCTATCATGATATAGGATCTCTTGTATTTGTACTTTTCTTTAGTCAGTTGTATTCATGTACTGTACTATTTAGATTAGGGATTCATAGATGATGTACTTAGATTTCATGTACCACCATCCCAGACAGGCGGGCTGTGCTCTGTCTTGGATTAGGTTGTGCATTTTGTACTGTATTCCTATTCTAGACTTATGGCATGTACTCATTAGCTTTTGTTATATCAGTACTGTATTATATTGTGAACTTTAAACAGGTTATCCAATTTGTTGCAAAGTATATGCATGAAATTCCTTTTCGTGTAATTATATAAATCTGGGCTAACACCTTGAACTAATGATTTCATTTTTTTGTATAATTATAGAAAAATGGTAAACACTAGAACGAACCCCATCAATGTCGAGACTACCCAAAACGTCACTGCTGCCCAATTAAGGGAAATGATTGACCAGGGCATCTCATCTGCGATGGCTGCCAGCAGGAACATAGATGACAGTCAAAATTCCAACAACCGCCGGAATAATCAGACCACCAGGGGTTGCTCTTACCCCGACTTCTTGAAATGTAAACCTTCCTATTACAAGGGCAAAGAAGGAGTGGTGGAACTGATGCAGTGGTTTGAGAGGTTGGAAACGGTATTTCGCATCAGTGATTGTGCAGAAGAGAACAAAGTGAAGTTTTCCGCCTGCACCCTGCTTGAGAGTGCTCTTACTTGGTGGAACTCTGTTGTTGCTACTCTTTGACACGATGCTGCCTATGCTCTCAACTGGACTGAGTTGAAAGAGAGGATGACTGAGAAATACTGCCCAAGGGGAGAAATGAAGAAGCTGGACATCGAGGTATGGGATCTCAGATGCAAGAACAATGACATCACTGCGTACAACCAAAGGTTCCAAGAGTTGACCCTAATGTGCGTCAGGATGTTTGTAGAGGAGGATGAAAAGATTGAGAAGTACGTGGGTGGACTCCAAGACGCCATTCACGACAGCGTGCTCGCATCTCGACCTACTACTGTCGAGAGTGCCATTGAGTTCGCTACTGAGTTGATAAACAAAAGAGTCCGTACCCTATCAGAGAGGCAGACTGACAACAAGCGAAAGGCAGACGAGCACTTCCGCAATCAACATCAACAGCATCCTAAGAAGCAGAATGCTGGGCAAGTTTACAGTGCTACTAGTACGGGAACTAACTCGTACGTGGGCGCCAAACCTTTGTGCTCAAAGTGAAACTATCATCATACTTTTGATAGCCCATGCCAGACCTGCTACAGATGTGGACAAGTAGGTCAGTTTGCTAAAACCTGTCGAGTTAATGCTGTCACCCAGGCCCGACCCACTCAAAACACTGGAAGCTACAACAACAGGGGTGGATACAATGCCCGTGGGAACGGGAATGGACAGCAGGGGAACCGCAATGCTACTGGAGGAAACAACAATGGACCCAAGAAAGGAGTTGTGTGCTACAAGTGTGGAGTGCCAAGACACACGAGACCAAGTTGCCCTAAGCGGGCAAGCCAGAACAAGAACAGTGGAGGAGCTTCATCTAGAGTGTACGTGGTCGGCAATGCAAAAGCCAACCCCGATTCAAATGTCGTAACTGGTACGTTTCTATTGAACAATCGTTATGCATCTGTCTTGTTTGATACTGGAGCAGACCGAAGTTTTATATCCACTGAATTTAGTCAAGTACTAGAAGTTGTCCCTACAAGATTAGATCACCATTACTCTGTAGAATTAGCTGACGGTAAAACTGTAGATGCTGACACTATCATTAGAGGTTGCACCTTAAATCTTTCCAAACACCCGTTTAACATTGACCTTATCCCCGTAAACCTTGGTAGTTTTGATATTATTATCGGCATGGACTGGTTAGCAAGATACCGCGCAGTCATTGTTTGTGACGAGAAGCTAGTCTGTATTCCGTGGGGAAACGAGACTCTAATCATTCGAGGTGACGGTAACACCGACCTCGCTGACACTAGACTTAGTGTTATCTCTTGAACCAAAGCTCAGAAATATTTGTTGAGAGGATGTACTATCTTCTTGGCCCATATTTCTCAAACAGATAAAGAAGAAAAACCCGAGAAGAAGCAAATCAAGGACGTACCCATTGTCCGATATTTTCCAGAAGTCTTTCCTGATGAGTTGCCAGGCTTACCACCGACTCGACAAGTGGAATTTCAAATTGATTTGGTTCCCGGAGCAGCACTTGTAGCTGAAGCTCCATACCGGTTGGCACCATCAGAGATGAAGGAATTAGCTGAACAACATCAAGAACTGTCTGACAAAGGATTCATACGACACAGTTCCTCACCATGGGGAGCTCCTGTGTTACTTGTCAAAAAGAAAGATGGTTCTTTTCGAATGTGCATCGATTACAGAGAGCTAAATAAGTTAACTGTGAAGAATCGTTATCCGCTTCCTCGCATTGACGACCTATTTGACCAACTGCAAGGGTCAAGTGTGTATTCCAAGATTGACTTGAGATCTGGATACCACCAGCTACGAGTGAGGGAGGAAGATATTCCAAAGACAGCTTTTAGAACCCGTTACGGCCATTACGAATTTCAGGTTATGCCATTTGGGTTGACCAATGCACCAGCTATTTTCATGGACCTTATGAACCGTGTGTGCAGACCCTACCTGGATAAATTCGTGATAGTCTTCATCGACGACATACTCATTTATTCCAAGAACGAACAAGAACATGGGGAACATCTTGCACAAGTACTAAAGGTACTCAAGGAGGAGCAACTCTATGCCAAATTCTCTAAATGTGAATTTTAGATTCCTAGAGTGCAATTCCTTGGTCATGTCATCGATTGTGACGGTATTCATGTGGATCCAGCAAAGGTCGAATCTGTCATGGATTGGGTATCTCCTAAATCACTGACGGAGATCCGTGAATTTTTAGGCCTTGCCGGATACTACCGTAGATTCATTGAAGATTTTTCCAAGATAGCCAAACCGATGACCAAACTCACAAAGAAGGGAATAAAGTTCGAGTGGGGAGAGAAGGAAGAATCAACTTTCCAACTGATCAAGCAGAAGTTATGCAGTGCACCTATACTGGCCTTGCCTGAGGGCAACGATGATTTCGTTGTATACTGTGATGCCTCGCACAAAGGCTTAGGAGCCGTATTGATGCAGAGGATGAAAGTGATTGCCTACGCTTCAATGAAATTGAAGAAGCATGAGAAGAATTACACCACTCACGATCTAGAACTTGGATCCGTAGTTTTTGCTCTCAACATCTGGAGACATTACCTATACGGAACAAAGTGCACAGTGGATACTGACCACAAAAGTTTGCAACACATATTGGATCAGAAGGAGTTGAACATGAGACAACGCCGTTGGATTGAGTTACTGAGTGACTACGACTGCGAGATCAAATACCACCCGAGAAAAGCAAACGTGGTTGCTGATGCTTTAAGTCGTAAGGAAACGGACCCTCCTATGAGAGTTCGGGCATTGGTGATGACAATCAGTTTGGATTTACCCAAAAAAAGTTTAGAAGCTCAGACTCAAGCCCAATTGCCTAAAAACCTCGTGAAGGAAGATGTCGGGGGAATGCTCAGAACTGATCTTAGCAAAGAAAAGTTAGAACCTAGAGCAGACGGAACCCTATGCCTTCACGGACGAAGTTAGTTACCATGTTATGGAGATTTGAGGAACTTGATCATGCACGAATCTCATAAGTCTAAATATTCTATACATCCCGGATCTGAAAAGATGTATCAGGATATGAAGAAGTTATATTGGTGGCCGAATATGAAAGCCAACATTGCCACCTACGTTCAGAAGTGTTTGACCTGTGATCGTGTGAAAACTGAACACCAGAGACCATCGGGTTTACTTGTACAACCCAAGATACCGGAATGGAAATGGGAAAACATCACTATGGACTTTGTTACCAAACTCCCAAAGTCATCTTACGGTTACAATACTATATCGGTAATCGTCGATCGACTCACCAAGTCCGCTCATTTCCTGCTGATTAGGGAGAATGATCCCCTTGCGAAACTAGCAAAGACGTACCTGAAGGAGATTGTGACAAAACATGGAATACCAGTGTCGATAATCTGTGATCGAGATGGTAGGTTCACGTCAAACTTTTGGAAGGCTTTTCAACGAGCCTTAGGTACCAATTTGGATATAAGCACTACTTATCATCCGCAGACTGATGGTCAAAGTGAACGAACCATCCAGACTCTAGAGGACATGCTACGAGCATGTGTGATTGATTTTGGAAATGGATGGGTTGACCATATTCCCTTAGTGGAATTCTCCTACAACAACCGTTATCATGCTAGCATTAAGGCTGCCCCTTTTGAAGCACTGTACAGTCCCGGATGCCGTTCGCCTGTGTGCTGGGCAAAAGTAGGTGACTTTCATCTCACTGGACCCGAGTTAATCCAGGAGACTACTGACAAGATCGTCCTCATCAGACAAAGAATTCAAGCTGCTCGTGATCGACAAAAGAGCTACGCGGACCTAAAATGCAAACCTATGCAATTTGAAGTAGGTGACCGTGTTATGCTCAAGGTATCACCTTGGAAGGGTGTTGTACGTTTTGGCAAACGTGGGAAACTGAATCCACGTTATGTTGGCCCTTTCAAAGTAATAGCCAGGATCGGGGAAGTAGCGTATCGTTTAGAGTTCCCCCAGCAACTGAGTCGGGTACACTCTACCTTTCATGTTTCTAACCTAAAGAAGTGCTATGCTGAAGAACCATTGGCTATGCCATTGGAAGGAGTTCAAATTGACGACAAACTCCAGTTTGTAGAAGAACCAGTAGAAATCATGGAGAGGATAGTTAAGAAGTTGAAACTCAGTCACATCCCGTTGGTCAAAGTACGTTGGAACTCTAGGAGAGGCCCTGAGTTCACTTGGGAACGAGAAGACTCGTTGAAGAACAAGTATCCACACTTGTTCACCTGACCAATAGCTTCATCTTAAGCTTTGAGGACAAAGCTAAAATAACGGGATGGTGCTGTAAAACATCTGTTTTTACCCTCATTGACTTTGTCAACTGTAGTACTATTTATATTTGGAATTTATATAATTTCACTTTTATATGACTATTTAATTATCATATACCTATTGTCATACTACCTTTCATATTTATTTTATATATATATGACCCTTTAGTCATTTATAGACTACCTTGGCAATTGACTGGCCACTTGATTGAATAATATATGAACCTTTAGTCATTTGTTGACTACCTTGGCAATTGACTGGCCACTTGAGTGAATAATGGAATTCATAACCTCAGTACATATTTGATATAAAACTGTAACCTTACTTAATTTATTTTATTAAGTACTTGAATTATTTTTATATGTACATATTTACATATAATACTTAAAAGGATTAAATGCCTAAACACTTTAAAAACAATGTATATTATTTTACATTATCACCTATTTACTTTAATAAAGTAAATTAATTTTAGTATTTGTATTTAATAATACACTTTCACTAAGTATCTAAAAGCTTCAACAAAAATACCTACAACACAACAAGTACCTATAATAATATACAAAGACTATTATTATCATACAACACTTGGCAAAATTTACCCAAAACCCTTCCCATGCCTATTATGTAACGTGTGTATGTATGCATGCATGCATGCACTACCATCATTTGATTTAACTAGCTACAAGTAACCTAGTGTAATCATACACTCCACTAATACCCTATACTAATACATGCATAACCTTACTTTACTTACACATAAACCATGCTTTCTTACAAAGCCACTTACACACTCCATACATTTCACTATACATGTCATTTTTGTCCCCCATTTGACTTATCAAAACCACACGAATGGAACCAAAAAGGAAAAGGAAAAGATTTGCTAGTTTTGTGCATGTGTGTATTTGAAAGGAGTATCCAAGTGTATCCATGCATATCTAGGATAGATATTTGATACAAGGTACCAAGATACTCTTGATTCACTCTCTCACTTGCTCTTAAGCCGAAACAAACACACAACACACAACACAAAATATTTTCCAATCTCACTTCACTCTTTCTCTCTTAACTCACGGCTAAACCCCATTCACCACCATTTTCAAACCTTCAAGCTTTACTACTACTCCTATACTATGTCTTCTACAACCTAAAGGTTAATCCTAAGCTCAACCTACAAGAAACCTTGATCATTGAAGCAAGAACAAGAACCCTAGAAGATTCCTTGAAGCCCACGGCATGCTTATGTTTTTCTAGACCTCCATTGTTGAAAGCTTGTCACTTGTTTCTATCTATTCTCATATCATTCCTAAACCTAACTAAACAAGTAAGTCCAAGTTAAAACCTACCTTTTCTAATACATTAAATTTATATATATTGATGTGTACATGTTTATTTTGGTAAAGTTAACATTTAAACAAGTAAGGAAACCCTAAAAACCTAAGTAAAACCCACAGCTAATTTTTATATATAACAAATCTTGATATAAAAACTTGTCAACCTTGAAGAACACATCAACATGATCTTGTTTAACTTGTAAAATCATAAAAACCTAACCATGCAAATAATATTGGACGTGAGCTTTAAGCTCATATTATGATTTTGAGTGATCTTGTAATGTTTAGATATAACTAGAAATATTAGCTTCATGTTATTAGGTGCCTTAAAATATTAAGATCACTACTAGGCCTCATAAGATTAGTTTAAGCTCACTATAATACTTTTCCTAGATAAACAATCATTTTTATTAAATAAATGTTTTATAAGACTTTTAGTGTCAAAATATGATTTTATAAAGTTACATGTTAAAAATATAGATCTATGATTATTTTGGATTTAAATGATAGATCTAAGAAGTTTTGGACTAAAATAGTATATGTATAAACTTTCGGGTTAAAAATGGCATAAATAATACTTTCGGACTAAAATGTAATTTTAGTAAGTAAAAGGGATCTAAATAAATAAGTGTAGAACTTGGTATTTCAAAAACATAAACTTTGATCCACTTTTAAAAATATGCCGAGAGTTCAAGGGTGTGTTTTGAACATATCCGAAACTTTGTAAAGTTAAAAAGGACTAAAAAGAGATTACTAAAATATTAGGGTAAGTTGTGTAAACTTTAGAAAGCCTAAGGACTATGTTGGACACAAGCCGCGACCTAAAATAAGCCTTAGGGACTAAAAGTGTCAAGTTACTAAACTTAATAAAACCCTAAGCAACCCTAGGGACTAAACCTGCCTAAAGCCGAAACCTATACAAGCCCTAGGGGGCATAAATGTAACTTATAATAAACCTAATATTAGCCGAAACTATAGGGACCAAAACTGCCATTAAGTGAAACTATAACAAGCCCTAAAATTTGCCGCATACTATAAGGACCAAAATTGACATTTTATGAAACTTTAAGAAACCCTAGTTACACGTGTAACTAGGAGGGACCAAAACTGTAAATACTTGAAAGATTTAGAAACCCTAGGGGTATAAAAGTAATTTAATCGCGAGTACCTATTTATTTAAAAGGACAAAACGTATTTTTATACAATTATTACGAACCTTAAAATCTTATATATTTTAAGTCATTATTTAAACGTAAAACTTAATAAATGTAAATCTTACGTAAACTTGGATTTTAAATAAATGTTATACATTTATAAACCTTATTTATATATTAGATATAAATTGAAAATGGTTAACTTATAAAATAAATATATTAATTATATTTATTTTCCCATCACTTTAAATGTATATAAAACCATCCTATATGAATATTTAAAGTGTTTTATAAACAACGTAAGTACAAAATATTAATTAAGTGAATTAATTAATTAAACCTTATTATTTATTTATTTCCTAAAATAAATACTATTAGAACTTGTACTACGACGAACATCTGCAAGTATTGTAATTAAATACTTAAACCCGTTTAAACATGTACAAATTTATTCTGGAACTTTTATGCATTATGTTATGCAATTACTGAGACCTTATAATTATTTAGGTCGTTGACTGTATCGTGAGCATCCTTATCAGATTTATCTTCTGACTTATTGCTGTACCACTGAGGTGAGTTCATGGCCCCACTTTATATATTGACAAACTTTTAGATCTTTTAATGGGGAAGAAAACATGCAACATATTTGATTTTATGGACATAGATTGAACTATGATACCTTTGATTACCATGCCTATTGTAGATGAACAGCATGACCCGTGCATCCGAAACTGTTAGAATTATTGAATTACCTGAATGTTATAAATAGATCTATTTGGGATTGACCGTCCCCATTTGGGTGAGTCATGCTCACTGTGCCTCGGCCGGGACAACAAATGTTTCACATGTCAGCACTTATTTTTGTTATGGGTGCCTTAAGGCGAAGGGTCCTTATCTGTTAAGGACTTAACTGTCAAGTTTCAGTTTCGGGCAATATAGAAATGTAATTACTTTTAAGTATTAATGCTTTGTGCATTACTACTTTTGGGAATATCTAATGTCCAAACTTAACTTAATTAAACCTGTGAATTCACCAACTTTACGTTGACTTTCTAAGCATGTTTTCTCAGGTAACTGAAGCAGGTAATGGTGTGCATGAAGTCAAGCATCATGATAGATTGCATTTATAGAGCTCATCTGGGGTTTTATAATTTGGGAATAAATTCAAACATTCAGACAATGTTAAAGACTACTGTAATACTATTTGCACATTCAATCATGTAATAAATGTAAAGATAATCTTTTATCTGTTGCTCTATATTATGTCTGCTATCGATCCACCTACGTGACA